>CM077822.1:22750048-23350048 GCA_039720395.1 Liquidambar formosana
AAAAAATAAAAACCTGGTTAGAAAACATTAAAAAAAAACGAACCAACCAATCAATCTTCATATATAGTTGAGTTATATTTTCCATTAATTTAATATATTTGATATACATATGAAAAAAAAATTACACATTTTTTTTTAAAATTCTAATTATATATTTCTTCTTTCTCACAAGTCTATATATATTTTTACTTAATTTTCTATCATCTTCATGTTAAAAAAAATTACAAAAAACTATTACATTTTTCCTTTTTAATAAACCTTACATTTTTTTTTCATGAGCGTTACCCTCTTTTTTTTTTTCTTCTTCTAATTATTATTTTACTATTTTCCCATGCAAATGCACAGGATAACAACTAGTATAAAGTTTAATACGAAGTATGAAATTTAATACGAAGTATGTCTTCATATACCTATTTAGACTCTTCACCTAAAAGTCTAGTCTATGAATTGGGTTGAAAACTTAATATGGTATTAAAACACATCATTTTTTGACTTGTTTCATTCGTGAGTCTGAATTTGTTATCGACGTAACAAATCCGTTCTTATTAGGAAGTGAAAAATACAACAAGAATTGCCTTTAAAAAAATAATAATAATAATAATTTATAGAAGAATCAAACATGACCAACTAAGCAAACGGTATGACTCATATTATGACAAGATGGCCCTTATCAATGGCTTCTTGGGTTTTCTATCCCCAGACTTTCTTCTTTTAATAATCATAGAAACATACTTATTAGATAAGTGTGTGTAAGTAATAGCATATTAAGCTTTTTAAGGGTTTTTGGTTTTTTATTTTTGTCTGCGGAGGCTGTTGTTATTTGTTCTCGTTCATGTTTTTGTCCTTGTTCTTGTTCTTGTTGTTTGTGTTTCCGGTTACATGCATGTTTTACTTTTAAAAATTAAAAACTAAGCATGGGCCTTTCAAAAGGAAGAAGAAAATGAAGAGTGGGGCTTTTATTGTTTCCACGAGCTTTCCCTCGAGCATGCATTGCTGTGAAACAAAAACAGGTACATCAATCAAGTTAGTCAAAGTTTAAAGAGTACCTAGTGAACAGAATCAAAAAAAGTTGATATAAAACTTTGACTAGCCAGCTGAGATGTGTAACTCATGATGAGTTGGCCATGAAAATTATAGGGTGTAGTCCATCCCCTATCCATGGGTAGATATGTCACATGTGCATCCAGGGGCAAAACTGCATATGTTCTTGGAGGGGCCATGAACCTTCTAAAGATTTGAAAATGCATTGTATTTTTATTGCATATAAGGTTTTTTTTATTTTTAGAAAGGTATATCAATGCCTCTCCAAATTATTGTTTATTTCAAATGAAGCCTCCAATTATAATTATATTTTCCTCCTCACCCATTCTTTCATATTCTATTTCAAAAGGAACCCAAATGTGATAAAGTCCTAAAATAGTGATATTTATTGTAGTTTTGGCAAGTCAAGGTAATACAAATGTGGTAGAAAAATTTAGCTTGGCTTCTGCTAATTAAAAACTATATGTAAGAAATTTACTTGTATCTCTCCAAGGAGGATTCTTCATTCCGCCCATGTAAGGGCGAAGCTATATTGTAATTGTAGTTAGGTAGGGTAGTTGCCTCACCTGATTTTTTTCTTTTTATAAAATTTTATACCTCCTTAATTTTTTATTTTCTTTTATTTTATAAATCCACCATATTTTACTTTCTTATCCTTTTTATTTTCTATCTTTTCCAACCTATAAAGCCTCTAATCCCTCATTCCCTCTAGAGTAAGACCCAATATAAGGCTTTCAAGATGAGGTCTTGTCGAGGATAATTGTAAATGTATTGAATTAAAACTAGAAATGCTACTTCTCCCTTCTTTTTTGAACAAAAAGATAAGACACTAAGAGCATCTCCAACCATGAGGCAAAATGTGAGACAACTCATGTGTGAAAAGTAGCTAGGTGGTCTAATGGTGATGCATTCGGTGGAGACAAATATAACTTGAGGCAAATCTTAAGGTATAGCCTATATTGCCTCAAAGAAATAGCTCACCATGTAAATCTACCACATCATTTTTCAAGAAATGGGTTGAAGGTTGAGGGAAAGGTGCGTGAAACAAAAAAATAACTCACATTCATTGGATTAGTCATTTTTTTTTTTTTCATGTGATGCATTTATGAAGCATTTTTACCCTGTGGCAATGCAAAAAAAAATCTATATAACTCACCTAAATGCCCCACATGGTTGGAAATGTTCTAACAACCAATCAAAATTCGCTTCTCTTGAATTAAATTCCTACCTTAGCCCCTGCAACCATTGCCTTTGTGCATCATAATTCACACTGTACATATCATTGGAGAGATACAAGAAGAGCTTGTGGAAGTTGAGAGAGCTTGTGATGCCTTTTCTAAAAAAACAAATCACAGCAACCAAAGCTACATTCATAGTACTTAGACCAACAGAAAAGGGACATACACATTGGGAGGGAATGAGCGATGCATTGTCTCATAAAGACCAATCATGAGGTCAAACTACCAAGATCATGGTATCATTTTAATTCCCATAATTGATGAATAATGGTCGGTTCAGTTTTACTGTATGGGTTCTTGACATTTTTTTCCCAATTTTAAATTCAATAATTTTAAATTCAATAAGTGGGGAGGCTTTGCATTGTTTATTGAGTGGTCCATGCCTCTAGTTGGTTGACTGACTATAACTCAAGACAGGGCCTTCTCACAAGCATCCGAAATTGCTTTGGCACAAAAGAAAGAGAGAGACCAACCTCCATTCATAAATGTCTCAATTCTAGATGGTGATATCTGCATAAATTTAGCATTGATATAAATGGAGGGGACCCAAGTCTCATATCAATGCTAATCTCTTTTTAAACCACATTGTAAAGGTCTTTCCTTCCTCTCGTATAATATGAAATTGGGGTCTACCATATACATAAATACCCATACACACACACACATATATATATATACACAAATTCTTACACAAGTTTTTAAATAATTTATCTCTAATTCATATTTTACGAAACCCACCGTCAGATTAAATAATCTTCCTACATAGATCATGCACGCAAAAAATTGACTTGATCCGATCAAGTGAGAACGTGCCCACCTAACTTATCTCAGCACTATGCATTAGGGGTTGTTAGGCCCATTGTACCACGCAAGTCACTAATGCATAAGATATAATCTTTAATGCGTAATTGATAATCATATCAACACATGCTCACCTAATCATCATCCTATATTATATACCTTTTTTTATCAAATATATTAGTATAATCAGTTCCACTTGATATGTAAAGCTGGGGTCTACCATAACAATAAAATAGAATGCATGCATAATGGCAGACACGATTTTATTTATCTGCCAGCCTAATTCATGACTTTTGATGTGTCTTTCTTAATCTATTATGGAGGGCCAAACTTACCTTAATCATTAAATAAGCATCGCATGTGTCCAATTCCGGCACCTTGCCGAAAATTGTACCAATCTGATTTGTCATTTCAATTTCGTACTGTCCAAATCGGACGGCTAATGTCTTAATAATTTATTCATTTGGGGTTAAGGATGAAAATGGGCCAGGTTTAGGCAGGGATGCCAAAAAAAAAATCAATCATGAACAGAAGAATTTGTGCTTAAAATAAAAATATGGTAGGTTTGGAAGAAGAAATCAATAATAATGGAAAAAATGGGGCAAGTGGTCCTGCACGAGTTGAGCAGCTTTTGATGGCTGATGGAGACTTCAGGCCTTGACGATTTTTGTCTCAATAAAATCATGTATTTTTATTTATAAAAGAATACACACACAATAAAGAATATCGATCCAAATTAGATCCGAACCAAAGTCATTACAAGTTCTGTGCTCCTACCTAATTTTATGAACTCAAGCATGTCGGGATGGATAGGGTAGTGAAGGGTGGCTTATTTGTATAAGCTGATTCCCTACCATCTCTTGATTAAAATATTGTACATGAAACTCTTCCATCTCATTTCTCAGTAGAAAAGGAAATGAAGAAATAGGCAACAAATATGAAAAGGAAATGAAGAAATAGGCAACAAATATGAAGAAGACAGGTTGACGAATTATACGAGGGAATATTATTCAAGTTGTAAGGGTATTTCCTCGGGTCGGTGTCAACTTTGTTGGGATGTTAGTGGGTTCTCTGATTTTTAAAGCTCTCTATTTATAATAATAATAATAAAAAGTTGTAAGAGTATTGCAGGATCATATGTCAAAAATATGAAAGGTTGTGTAAATAAGGAATTGAATTGTAATTACTAATATAAAATCGAAGTTAGCTTCTTGAAAATCATATTAAAAATCAGGTGGTTAATTGTAAGGAAAGGGGTGGTGTATGCCAAGATAAGGCACTTACTCATGCAAATTTTGGTGCAACCATATATATATATATGCAAGAAAAGAAGGGTTTAATCACTTGTATTAGGGCAAACCTATTTGCCATCCAACCCTACCTAGTTTTAGCATTCATTTAACTCATGGTGACCTCTTCAAACTATATATTGCTTCCTTAATTGGTAACATAAAAAGAAACCTAGTTTCAGATTTTCGTATCTCCCAAGTAATAAATTCAACTGTTCATGAAGAGAAGTAATAAATGCAACAAGCTTAGTTCTATATATCGTCATGACTCATGAGGTCCCTCCATTGCTGCATGGAAGAATAGTCATTGTTCCATTTAAAAGTAGTGTAGAGGTGGTGGGTCTTGTCAACAACACCTAGCAACCCCACTGCAGCACCATGGTTGGAAATTGGAAGACGCTTTGTTTGGAAGCTCATTGTCAGCTTGTTTCCAAGGGCCTGCATGAGTTTTCCCAATTTCCTTCTGGTGAATTGCAACCACTGCTCCTAGTGCATGGTGGGGTCAGCACTGGCCGCCCCTGTTTTGCTGGCCTCCTATCCCCTTGGACTGGCTTTGTCCCACTTGCCCACCCACCCAAATAATCCAATATTACCAGAGTTATCTTTCGCCAAAATGGGGTCCAAGTCAAACAAGTGAATGACATAATCACATAATACTCATTTAGGATGTTCGAAATCTACCACCTTTTATACTAATGATGTATTGACTTTGTGGTATGGAGTGAGTGAATCCCAAGGTTAGTTTAAGTGGTAGGCAGAGCATGGACAAGAAAGGAGCCACTAATTTTTTTGTTTAATAAAAAAATTTACACCTATAATATTTTTATTAATCATTGATTTAGCCATTCTCAAATTTTTTTCTTGGCCCTCTAGATCTATTACCCCCTTTAGATTTATTTTTTTTCACTCCTTTCCTTTTACAAATTTCTTCATTTTTTTGTCTTCATTTAATTTTTTATTTTCACACCATATTTTCTTACTCCTATTCTCACCATTTCCTTTTGTCCTTCCCCATTGCAATTATTATTATTTTTTTTAATATGTATACGAGCAATATTTATAGCTCAATTTGTTTGCCCAAATTTACTTACTCAATCCAATGAGATGGCAACTTGTCCAATCAATTACAAAATTTATTAAATTATTAATTATAAAAAATTGACCCTCTTATACCAAATTCCTAGCTTTGTCTTTGAGCACAGATAAGCATTTTAGTAAACACAGATTTTGTGTTCGAAATTCCACTTATAGAATGACCTCCTTAGGTCTACCCAAAGGTTAGGGGTGGTTTGATAATTAATCAGCATATGTGGGTCGAGGAAGTGCACGAACTCATGGGATTTGTTTTATTCCAATGGGATATAGATATCTACACTAAGCAGAGAAGAAGAAAGAAAAGCAAGTGAGAAACTTATGTTTGGAGAGTTTAGGATTTTAAAACTTTGGTCATATATGGCATCAACCCAATTGGGCTGACCAGGGATGGAGCTAGAAACTTAGCCTTGGAGGGTCATTAACTCATTAAAAAGTAGGTCTTTCTCCTATAGTTCAAGGGGTGGGCAAAGTGTAATTTACTACAAACTAATTAGGATTAGAAGTTAGAAACCAAAAGGGTTTTGACTTTAATCGGAGGGTTAAATTGACAAAATGGTTAAATTTTTCGAAACAAAATAAAACTATTGGAAGGGTCAAATTTGTACTTATAAAAAAAATTAAAACTAAAAAGTTAGAAAATAAGAGGGTTTTCGACTTTTGACTTGCGTGAGATTGTGGGAGGGTAAAATTTTTGTGAGCAAAATAAAATTTTGGAGAGGGTCAAATTTACAATAAGTAAAAAATTTGTATACAAAAAAAACAATAAAAATAAAAAAACATAAGGGATAGGATCGTTTGACCCCTCTCTCCACCCCTCCCTCTACCCATGAGGCTGACCCTGCTCCATGAGATTAAGTATTCAAGAAGCAAAAAATTCTTTTTTCACTTAATAAAAAAGGAAAAGAATATGATAAACTAATAGTTTTTATATTGAAGACTCTCTTGACCTAGGGGTTTTTTTATTTTTATTTTTATTTTAATATTTGGGGATCAATCAAACTAATTGAGCCATTAGTGCTAGGGAGCTGTTAATAATTTGGTGTTTCTCATTTGAGTCCCCATGATTTTTGGTGTATAAAGTTTTTGAAAACATATTATATTATGTACAAACTAGTGCAAATGAGCCGTTTAGGAATGATTCACTTAAAAACCTAGTGATTAGAGCTGTTTTAATTCATATTAAATACATAAATAGTGTAAGTAGGGAATTAGATCAGACAAATGATTGGTTCACAAGTTCCATCAATTGACTTGGCTAGATACTCATTTCGATCATCTTTTGTGTTCATCAACCAAAAACGTTTTGCTTTTGGTTGTTACAATTGCTGCATTCACAATCTTTAAATTATTATAATACAAAATGGTGTGAGCAAGACATGAAGGAGGCAGAGTATTCCATTTTCGACATTGATTTAGGGGGAAAAAAAGTCTCCTCTAAATTCTCCTAATAACAATTGGAATGAGTTAGGGTCTCAATCCATTCACACATAATTATTTCTAAAAACATAAAATAATAAATTTTTTAATTTAAAAAAAAAAAAAAAAAAAAAAAAAAAAAAAAAAAAAAAAAGAGGAGAAAGGTAAGAAGAGGAAAATTGGCATGTGATAGCTGACAGACATATGGGCTGAAAAAAGGAAAAAAGGAAAAAAGAAAAATAGTTGACAGAGATGGTACCACAACTAGCCTTTGCTGCCTACTGCACATCTAGAATGGAGAAATAGTCTATGCTGCCTCCTACTACACATGTACAATGAAGAAAATGACTAATAAAAAAAGAATGGAAAAAATGTTTAAAGGGCCATACCATCAATCATACACAGCCCAACTTACAAAAAAAGCAAAAAAAAAAAAAAAAAAAAAAGGAAAAAAAAAATGAAACAGCCAAAAATGAAAAAGATATACAAATTAAAAATATATATATATATTTGGTAAATAATATAAAAAATCAAATGCCAACTAGCCTACACGTTGCCTTCTCCCATTAGCCTCTTACAGACTTACACAGACAGAGTAAGAGAGAGAAAGCGTGTAGGAGAGATAGAGACAGAGACGCAACAACACATCGCTGTCTCTCTCTCTCTCTCTCTCTCTCTATTTCTCTCTCTCCTGCGCTATGCATGCCATATTCTTTCCTTTATATCAAAACCCACACCATTGCAGGCCACTGACACCTCCTCTTCCATACAACATTTCGGGGCTCCGAGCCCCGAAAACCCAGTAAGCTTTTTTGGATTTTCTTTCAGTCTCTCGGGAAAGTTGGGGATTTTTTTTTTCCCGGGAAATTTTTTTTTTCTTTTTGAGAAATGTACTCTGCAATTCACTCCATCCCACTCGACGGCAGTAGTGTTGGACACGGTGACTTTCAGGGGGCTCTTGATGGGACGAATCTTCCAGGGGATGCTTGCTTGGTTCTGACTACGGATCCGAAGCCGAGGCTCCGGTGGACTGCGGAGCTCCATGAGCGATTCGTTGATGCTGTTACTCAGCTTGGCGGCCCTGACAGTGCGTCTTTCTCTCTCTAGAGTTTCTCTCTCTTAAATGGTTTGTGCTGTTTGAAATGTGGGTCATTAGTCTTGTGTGATTCTAATCTTGTATTGTGATCATAGATGAATATATTCTATAAACGTATATATATATATATATATATATATATATATATTTATTTATTTATTTATTTTTAATTTTGTGATAATTACTTTGCTTGGTGAGATGGGTTTAAGTTGAATTTAATAACTGTCACTTTGCTATATTTCAATTTTTAAGAAATTGCCCATTTATCATCATCATCATCATCATCATTATCATTATGGGTCACGTTGGTTGGAGACTGCATCTCATAAATTTGGGCTATTTGATGATGTTGGTGCTGCTGTTCCCTTCCATTCTCTCTCTCTCTGGACTCTCTCTCTCTAGAGTTTTCTATATAATTACCCATCCATTTTTTCTTACCTAGTATTTTGATTTTTTTTTTTTTTTTTTTTGGACTTTACCTGGTTTTTTTGCTTATATGGCGCTTTTATTGTTTTTGGAAGACTTGTGTTCTACACTTCTACCAAACTTTGAGGAAAAAAGGTGGACTTCTATTCAATTATTTAGAATTGCTTTACTGACTTGCTCATATACAGTTCCTGAGTTTATATCTTTCATTTTCTTCTAATCCTAGGGGGAATCATTCACCCATTACATGTTTCAAAAATATATTACTGAGAAGAAGGTATAACTAAAAGGACAAATTAGGATTTGGTGCCATTCAGTTCAATTATTGTGGTGTAGGTAGTTTGGCTTAAGACAAGTAAGAGCAACAGTGTCTATTTGTCTATGCCTTGGAAGAATATTCTGCTGTTGATGTAAGATTTGTTTACAAATGTCGTTCAAACTTCAAACTTCAAACATAGCATTGAGGACTACCGTCACAACATTTTCTGTACACTGTTACAATTCAACATGTTCCGCTGTTGATGTAAAATTTGCTTCTTTCACAATTACTGAGTAAGAGAAGCAAAGCAATAAGACCAGCTTTCTATTCTGTGTATCTTTTTTAGAAATCTTATGTGAGATCTTATTAGTAAAAAATTGCAGGGTGTCCTATTAAGAAAAAGAAGGGCGACGTAGCAGGAGTGTAATATAACAAATGATGAAGTTAAAACTTTCAACTTGATAATCTGGAATCTAGTAGGGGGTCTTTGAATCCACTAGGAAAGATAAAGGAGAAACTCTCTGGTAGTGTTATTTTCAAAGCAATAATGCTACTTTTACACTTAGATTTAATTTTATAAGCTCCATGAAACCCAATATCATTAAAGAACTGCTAACATCAAACCTACTACTCAAATTTGATTGTAAAAACATCAAAATCTATTAAAAATATTTGAAGAAACCCTCAATGTTTAAAAAATGAAAGTTACAATAACAGGAATAAAAATCTTCAAGCCATTTTGATGGACCAGGGTATCTTGTGCTACATATAAGGGGGTCTTTGTTATGTGGAATTGTTATGATCCTAATGTCCCACATCAACCAAGTATGGGATCAGAAGCAGAATGGGCTATGGCTCTCTATGATCGAGTCATGGAAAGGGCGACCTATAGGTTGGATTAAAATGACTTAGTATTGTGTATGAGCATAGTACTATCTCATAATACTAATAGGTGAGTGAAGCTGTCAAAAGGAAAGGACTACCATCGGGTTAGTGTCGATAGAATGGGCCACCGTGGACATCGGCTGCAGAAGCATGGTGGTATGTTACGATCCTAATGTCCCACATCAACCAAGTATGGGATTGACAGCGTGTATACACGCTCTTGGGCACCCTCTCCTAGCAAGCTGGTTTTTAAGGGTGATTTCTACCTGAGGGTTGGTATGAGGAATATATTTACTTCGAGGGGAAATTTGGAATGCATTCGACCTATTTATTTATGCTGGAGAGCCATAGGGACAGGTTTTTGAGTTTGTTGAGGTAGCGATTTGAGTGGGACAATACTGCAATATTGTGTTAGAAAGCCGGGTTTTTGATTCTCTAGAACTATTAGTGGAATGCAATATTATGATTGTCTTGGAGAATGATCCTGAATTCATTGCACATTAGTGTTTTTTGGTAAAGCTATTAGATGTTTGTTAAATATAAATATCAATTAACCAGTAACTTGTCTACATTCATAATCGAAGAGCAAGCAGTGTTAAAATGAAATCTTTGGAAACTGAAAACTATAAGCAATGTGAAATTGGGTGAAATGATTTCGGACTTTAAGTGAAGGCAAATTACCAGCTTGCAGAACCAACAGATCGTCATCACATGTTGAAGCTCAGATGAGAAAGGATACCAGATAGCATAGTGCAAAGTTAGTAGATAGTGCATTCCATCATAAGGTGTAATTTTCAAATTAGTTGTGCTGATAAACTGACATTATTTTGGAGAGCCCTTTTTTTTCTTTTTTTCTTTTTTTTTTTTTTTGGGGGGGGGGGGGGGGTGTGTTGGTTGAGCAACTAAGCATTGGAGAGCCCTTTTACTGCATGTAAGAGAGAAGGCAGCTCTTTTACAATTTTTTGGTTTCACTGTCCATCCCAAAGATATGAAGGCACCCCCCCCCCCCCCCTTTTCTTTTACTGCAGATTAGTGAGTGTAGGGTCGCAATTTGATTATGCAAGATTTCTAATTATATTGATGTGAGCTTGTAACCAATCTAACAAAATGTTGTTAACGCAATATTAGGTCCTCAGACTCCTCAAAGTGTTTACGTTTTGGTTTTGGTTTTTCTCTTTAATTATTATTTATTTATTTTTATAAACAATCAATGTATATAAATGTGAGTAACATGTACAAGTGGACAAGAAGTGCTACAAGAAGAAAGAAGGAAAAGAAAACAGAAAGAAACAACATGAGTTATTACCCATTATTATTTGATATTTATGGTTTCTGTTCAAAGTTGCAGGGTAGCGTCAATGTTGCCCTATATAGTGTATTTCTTTTTGTGGTTTTGGATAGCACATTTTATGATTCATTTTGATTTTCTTTTTAAAATGTTCCAACGATACGTGTTATGAGAAAGAGTGATATAGGGGAAGCTATCTAACTGTGGCAAGCGCACACACATACAATGAGGTACATCTAATAAAATGATTATCACTGCCATAAGTGACCCAAATAAAGTTCTCTAGGGCCTTCGACCATCTGCCTTTACTGGATGTTACTGATTATAGCATTTAAGGATGTCTGCTGGAGCTATAAACCCAGGCTAGAGGTAATTCATGTGTTTGCAGATCTATTGCTTACCAAGTGACCAGCAACAGGGGTGTCCTGATCCTCAAGGACACATGTCATTTGGGAAGCTTATTAGGGCAGAGCCTCGTCAATGGTTGTTAAAAAATAAAGACCCATTAGTTTATTTCAATGGTGCTCCACAAGGTACGATACAGTAAACTAGTGAAATTTCCACGACATAGAATTAATAACTATGTATCTGACATTAGGGAAGAGTTTGAAAACTTTAGTGAATAGTTTAGCTTTGTAGTATCCTTTTCTTGGTTTTCCTCCATGTAACATTTTGGTTTTGGTTGAAAGAAGAAACATTGTTGGTAACTAATATATATATATATATTGATAATATGTTGGTAACTAGAATTTAAAATAGAAACAAGTTTCCTTTCAAAATGATGAAATTCCTCCATGTTCCACATTTGACATATAATAAACATTGTTTGCTGTTTGGTTGTGTTACATTAAGTTGTTTGATTTTTGGTTCTACATGTACGATAGTTTTCTTACAATGGTTTTGTTTGGGTTTAAATTAACTTTAATCTGATATTTTATTATGTTTTAAGCATGCGAATGATTATTGTTAGTATTTTGTTTAGTTGATAGTCCTGTCATTATCTACGTTCTGGTTGTTTCGAATGACAGTTTTTTCATATGTTCTACTTGGTAACTAAAATGAACACTTGGTGCTTCCTGTCATGTGACCTTAGCAAAATTTTGATTTGATTGTTAAACTGCCAAAGTGTACTGGCCTACTGGGAACTACCTTACCATTAAGAGTGTATTATATATCTTGATACTCACACATGATCATCCTTGTGCCATTTACGAGTGATATGTTGCGAGTATTTGTGGTTGGTCTCTTGGGCCTAGCTAGTTGTCCCCTTTGTTGTCTGCCAGGTCTTAAATATCACCAATATCAGCAATATATTGCTTGAAAAATCACTTCGTGGTGGTATCTGAGATAAAAACATAAGCCAAAATCATTTTATGTATTTCTCACGAGAGATTAAAATTTCAACAAATATCTACGGCTATATTGGTGATATGTGATATGTACACTCTTGATCTTATTGAGGGATCTTTGATATAAGTTACATGTGGACTTCTAATATTAACCCTTTATTTTTTATCTAACAGCCAAAATGTAGGACGGCCCAAAAAGCGGATTACTTGGTATCCAAAAATTGGACCGTCAGAGGAAAAAAAGGGCTGAGATTAAATGTCCACTTATAACTTGTATCAAGAATCCCTAATAAGATTAGGATTGTCTTTGTATATATCATAATTGGTATTAGGCATCAATAGCAAGGGGTATTCAGCAATCAGCACTATGCATATCTATTAAAGTATAACACCATAAATAGGCATTGAACTTAAGTGGTGTGATTTATAAGAAACTTCAAGGTCCTAATAAGGCTAATATATATAATGTGATGTATATAAACTTTATATGGCATATACATGTTATTATTATTTTTTTTTTTGGATAAGTATATACATGTTGAATTAGCATATAAATTTTGTTTGATTTCCTCAATGTGCGTGCTTTTTGTACCCTACATATTACGTGTCTTATATGCATTTTACTCATGATATTTTGATTCTAAACTGTTTATTAGATTCTATTTCATTGTTTTCTCAAGTTTTGATGTAAATTTTAATGTTTTACCCCTAATTTTCATCATTTCTCCAAATCAACATCAAAATTTTATTCTCTCAATATTTTTTGTGTTTTTGGACTTTGATAACTCCTTTGATACTAAGTTTTAAGTCCTTGGTTGTCTCCTTTCCAGAATCATTTAAATTTTAGCGTTGCAGTCAGTCAAAGGTAGAAGCTTGCTGTAATTTTTTAACAATAAGAAAATTTTCATCTTTTCAAGGTTAGATTGTCTAGAAAGGTAGGGTTAGCTTGAGCTTTGGAGCCAAGTTTGGGATGGAAATGCGGCAGTAAACAGTGCTGTGAACAATAGCCATGAACCACAGCTTTAGAAGAAAAAATATAAGAACACATGGAAGAGAGAGAGAGAGAGAGAGAGAGAGAGAGAGAGAGAGAGAGAGATAGAGAGTCCTATTCCACAAGGGTTTGTTTGAGAACCACACTCGCATTGATAATTAGCCAAAATACTCATTACCCCCTATTATAGGTTAGCTACAATCTTATTTATAGAATTATAGTAACCTTGGTCCTTAGGTATTCAAGTTTTCAATTCTACTAGGTTTCTAATTACTACATCCACAGGTAACATAGGCCCAATCCCTTATACTGGCCTGTTTCTAAACTAACAAAATTATTAAAATACCCATACTAACTATAATAGAAATGGAAATATGTAAATCTTAAAAAGAAAAAGAGAAAACAATTGAGAACTACTTACTTTGCTCACAGTTCTAAGTCTTTTCTCCCTTTTTGTTGCTCCAGCATCATCTATATAATAAATGCCACCTTCAATAAGAGTGGTGATAATAAAGTTTAAAAGAAAAAAAAAATGAAAAGAAAAGATGTTCAAGAATTAAGAGAGAAGTATACTAAAGATCTAATATATGGTTTATGCTATGATTCCTGGAGGCCTGTCAATGTGTTGGGTCAGGGTGGGTGCAATGTCAGGCTTGGAATTGCAATAACTGAAACCTGACCTGATTATAACTTGGTTGTATAGTTCCCATGGTTCAAAGTCTCATCTGAGATGGATGAGATCTCGCTGGGTTAACAGGGTCTCGGAGGGGTCCAATATGAGAAATCCCAACGATCCAAGTATATAGGATGAAAACATTGTAATGGATGAGACAAACGAGCTCTCAGCCGAATTTCGATAGTAGTTCAAGGGGTTGGAAGTCCCAAACAACCTTTAATTGTTGTCTCGAAATCTTCAAACATGTGGCTTCTTTCAATCTTCAGAGATTGAAGGTGAAGGTTTATTGTAACTTATAAAGGTGAAGGTTTTACCCACCCTTGGGTGGCTCAGTTGGTAAGGGAAAACTTGTCATTGTGTGGTTAGGCATACGGTCACAAGTTCAATTCCCCGTTAGGACAACCCAAGATTTGAGTGGGGGGGGGGGGCCGTGGCAGTGAGTTGCTGTGCTAGTCTCCCCAGGGGTTTAGGTTCCATGGGTGGGTCCAAAGGGCCTTGTTATGGGATGGTTTCCTGTTATCGAAATATAAATAAATAAAATAAAGGTGAAGGTTTGATGATTTAACCTATTATAACTTATAAAATTATAATTTATTCCCTTGTGTTTTATAATTTCCTCAAAAAAGCAATCTCTTTTAATACTAATTTGTTTTATTTATGAAAACTACCTAATAATTTTAGAATTTTTTTTAAAATTTATTTTTTCATTAGCCAACAATTGGGTCCTTTTAAAGAGTTATAATTTTTTATTAATATATAAATATCTTTTTAATATAGAATTTATATCTTATTTATATAAATTGTCTTAAATATTTTATTATTTCTTTTGAAAATAGTGATAAATAATAAACATGCCTTCTATTTCAATAAAATAAAATAAAATAAAAAACTTATTAATATATAGTACCATTGTGCTAACGACTATTTTAATGTTTTTTACCATGATATGTGTACTAAATTATTTATTTTGCTTATTTGATGGCTCCTATCTAATTGTTCTATTTTTTCTAATTTTTCTATGATTTCTTTTTTGATTTTTTTAATCATTCCTTCATACTTAAAGTTGCATCTTGCCCAAAATGCGACGAGATGGATGAGAATGAGATGATCGAGACCGAAATGCAATGACGACTGAGATCAAGACTTTGAACCATGATAGTTCCATTAAAACCTCTTTTCTATTATTGGATCAACTCAAAACCAACATGGCAACCTATGCATATCAAAAAACAATTGAAAATAGACATAATTTGATGGAATAATTAAAAATTACTAATTGGGTTGAGAGCCAATGTAAACTTGATCTTTTTATGCTTCAGTTGGCTTTTATCTGCTCTAAACCAACCCAATTCATTTTTTTAATGAATTATCCAACTCAATTCTTTTTTTTTTTTTACTGCGTCGGTGTTAGATTTTTCCAGATCTATCTATAGAGCATTAAAGGAAAAATGCATAAATCTGAAATTTTGTTGATTTAAGATTTGAGGAAAGAAAATAGGAGATGATGTGAGCGTATATCTCTTTCTTCCAGGCTTCTCTATTTTCCTTTCAAAGTGGTGAGGAAAAGCGCTTTCTCTCTCTCTCTTGCACTGTGTGCGTCTTTGGTACCACCATGGCCCAATCGTCACTAGTTACAGCACCACCATTTCCATCTGCTGCAGCCACCACCACTGTACTGCCGTCTGCGTTGCCATAATTGTGCTGCTACACCCGAAAGCCGCCCTCACCCTTTTAGATTGCATCCCATTGTTGTTACCGCCCTTACATTTCTGACACCATTAAAATCTTATTTTTTTTATAAAATTGTATTCTCACTCTAATTTTTTCTTCTCAATTGGACATACAGTTCTTTTTTCTTTTCTTTTCTATTTTCTTTGTCTTACTCTCTGGAATCCAAATGGAGAAAAGTCAAATCAGGCTAAAAGAGAAAAAGAAAAGGCCAAAGTAATAATAATAAGAATAAAATAAATAGGGGATAATTAATATTGATGGCTAAGAGAAAACCATGAGCGACTATTTTTGTTATCTTAGTTTTGTCTTCTAGAAGGGCTAAGGAGGGGGAGATTATTGATGACATTGCCTATAAAATTAGAGTGGGAGGGATGAAGATCTTGCTACAAAATTTTGAAACGCCCAACCAGGAGTAAACCATCTAAGCATAACAACGTCTTGCAATAAAGTTTAACTCATGAAAATTTTACTTGCTGCATACTAGTTGCAATACGGTTGGATGTTATCAGTCTTTGGTAACTAACAAGATTGTTGTCTAATCATTATTATTTATGCCGATTAGTTTTGTTGGAGAGTGTCTATTTGATTCCAGTATTTTTTTTTATTTTTTTATTTTTTGCTTTTTGAGTCTTCATATCATGTCTAATCTCGTATAGCTTATTACCAAGAAGGTTTATCTGCAGCATATTGAATGGCGATTGGGTGATCGGCCGCAAGAGATAGATTGGACAAAGCATAAATCCCTGCGAATTGGAGTTACTTGACTATATTTTATTGAGTTTGGCTATTTAATAAGGTGGAAAAAATAATTATACTTGTACTTTGTTAGTAATGTTATTGTTATTCACAGATAGGTGACCAATAGGATTTCTCAATGAGTTTTGAAGAAAATTGTCATGAGATCCTGCATCACCTTCTCTCATCCTCATCATGTTAGAAGCCTCTACTCAGTAGTAAATTGTTCAAAAAGCGAAGTAGTTTCATGGAGTTTTCCATTTGGTGTGAGAAGCTGAGAGCTTAATGCATGCAATGCATATTTGGACTTGAATTCAATTTGAAGAAAAATGAAATGTAAAGGTTGGAGAAATGGTGAGTTTAGCAGAGCTAGAAATAGAACACCTTCCATCAACATATATGTATCCTTCTCTTGGATCCTTCCTTTTAAAAAAACAAAAACAAAAACAAATTGTTATTTTTATGGGACATGGTGGTGGAATGGTTTTTAAGAATATATGATTTTGGAAGTGAGTTATTTTTTTTATGAGGGAAAGTTACATTGATTGAAATCATGCCCTATTATCCATGGTTTTAAATGTCAAATTTTCTAAACAGGATAGCATTTCATTTGGATTAGTTTTGGATGGTCAATTAATTTTAACAGTTTCAATCCAAATCTTCCAGCTTTTGTACAGATTCTTAAGGAGATTACTCTATTTTGTTTAGCAATGAAATTTATGCTGGAATGGAGTTTTATAACCCTGCTGCCATCCAATCTGATTTTATTTCTCATATGTTTAGGACCTGTCAATGGATCTTTTTTCATCCTGAAATTTTGAGGGAGCCTTTGGGATTGTTTGTGTAATGAGATAATAACACATCTTAAGAGTGGTATTAGTTCTGTGTATCTAAGGAAAGCAGGTATTCCTGGCAGAAAAATTGCTCCAAGAAATGAACACTATGCTTGTTGGTAGTTAGTTATGGAAATGTGGCATGCAAGAGAGCTTTTGGAGCAAGATCGTTTGGCCACTATGGTAAGGATATCAGAGCGGTTTCTGCCAGCTATGGACTTGGCTTGTGAAAAGGTGCGGCAAACATATATTTTGGACTTCTAAAAGGGAATCCTCTATGAGATGGTAGACTAAAGTGGTGGCTTGGTGAGATTCTAGAAGGATAAATTACTTTGACAGCCCAGCCCCTGTAGTATTGCATAATAGTTGGAATACCCCTTAAAGTTATTATGACTTAGACACCCTTTGTAGTTTTGTGTACATATTTAGAGTAGACCTCTATTCTCTGACTAAAGTTTGCTAGTGTGTTGCCTCAACACCACCAATTTAGAGGATGCTGAAGAGGGGCCAGTTGAGTAATGCAATGGTGAAGCATAGGGTGGGGAGTGTTATTTTGGAGACTTGGAGGTACTCCTAGTATATTTGGAGAACATGGAGGATGTCTGAATTATGTCAGAAATTTTGTAGGTACTATAATTTATGCAAGAAATGCAGGGTTAGCCCATTTCAAAATGATGCCTGGTTTAGCAATTTGGTCATTTTTCATAATTTCGTCCTTTAGTTTTATGTTCGATGGGTTCTAGATATCATCTCCTTTTTTAATGCTTTAAAAGTATGGGGAGTTGGATTACTTCTTGCCATAGGTTCTGTTGATACTTTCAAGACTAGGATTTGGACAAGGCTTAGTTTCCTGAGAGGTGTATATGTGATGTGTCAAGGTAAGGAGACCAAAATCTGCCTAGAGGCTTGAGCCCTCAATGGATACACTCATTGCTCTGCCTCATTTGGACCAGGTGTCCTCATGTCAAGAGGCAAGATTGTGCCTCCTACGCATATTAATCAGATGCTATACTCATGAACTGGACCTCTGAAAATCTAGTGTGGGAATTGAATTGTTAGGGACGATGGTGGGAGACTGTTAACACAATGAGTTTGCCATGATACAAATAGAGGTTATGGCACATGTATTTTCATGTCAAAAGCTTGATCTCATTGTTTTGATATAGATTTAATAGCTATTGGCATGTGTCTATGAAGCATGGATACTTCTGACCCCGGCACGTATCTTGTATTGTATCCGTATTAGATACAATGAATCTCAGATACATATTGGATACATCCTAAATGTATCCTAATTTATATTTTTTTTAAAAAGTTCACGAATACTTGGGGGATACTTAGTAGATACTTGAATGATGAATGGAATTCCATAATCAGGAGGTCTCTCGATGTATAGGGTGGTGGTACTTATGGTGAGTAATAATTGTAGTGTGGATAATTAGGTGGAGGTGGGTAGTAGTATAGTGGCTGGTAACTCGAATTACTGCCATAGTTATTAAACCTGGGGCGGGGATCCTGCTCCTGATCCAGTGGTGGTTCCTAGTGAATAAAGATTCCCTTCCCTAAGACGAGACGAGGCTGCTCATTCCTTGCTTGCTTGTTTGGAATGCAGCATAGGCGCTTTGGTCTCAATTAGTGCGGTTGATTCTCTTCCTTTAGAAAAACTTGCCCCCAGCCTTGTCAGCTCATCTGGAAGGGTTGAGCGGTCTGTAACACATATTTAGGTCAGCAGAGAAAGCGTGTCCCTCATCTGATGATGCAGGGGACCTGTCGACTTTCTCCCTCATTGGCTTGGGACAGTCTAGAGGATGGGTCACTAGTTCAACCACCGGGTCATCGGTTGAACTGGTTGTATAATTTTTTTTTAAAAAAAAATTCAAAATAATAATTAAAAAAAATGAAATTTTTCTTTAAAAAATGGGGAAAAGTATGTATGTTAATCTTTTATTAAAAAATATATATGTATCATAAACTTTTCTAAAGTCTAAATGTTAATTTTTACTAATTATTTTTGTTAAATTCAACTTTGTTTAAGGGTGAGTACATTTACATACATTAAATAATACTCCCTCCATTTCAAAGTAGTTGTCTTGTTTGAAAAAACACCTTTTTTTTAGGGAGCCCTCTTAAATGCTTTCAGAGCAACATTCATACCAAAATTGCCCTCAAGATAGTACAAATCATTAATTGAGGTTGTTTTGTCCATATCATGTAAATAGTACCATGGATTAGGGTATTTTGAGGAATTGATTAAAATAAAGTCTTTGACTTTTTGACTAGGACAATAATTTTGAGATGGCCCAAAATGGAAAGGAAGACAATCAATATGAAACGGAGAGAGTATATGTTTTGTATAATATCACAAACAGCAAGCCGTGGTCTAGTGGTTTGATATGTTATAAGTGCCATTGAGTTAGCTGACCTCCATGTTTCAACACCCCTCGTTGTTCCTTCTTCAAGTTTTTATTAAAAATATGCATAGTACCGTCAATACATATAAACGGTTCAACAGGACCGGTACATATAGAAAATAGCCGATTTAAGCGGTTTAAACCGGTTTAATCCGATTCAATGGCATAACCGATTCTCCTTTAGAACCAGACCGGACAGGGGTCTGGGCAACCGAACTGGTACATATAAAAAATCGCTGATTTAAGCGGTTCAAACCGGTTTAATTACTGTATAATTGATCCTCCTTTAGAACCGGACAGGACAGGTCTGGGTCACCAGTTCATCAGTCCGGTCTGTGTTTAATAACAGTGATTACTATAACTACTTTGAGAGGATGAATCTCCGAGTCTGAAGTCACCAAAACTTTGCACTATAACATGCATGGGAGATTCTTCTAATGATTCACATTGTGTGCATAGGTTCCTCCTTGATCCACTTCCTTCTAAACTTTGATCCCCATGAAAAAGGGCACCAATACTAGTAGCTTCTCCTTCCCTTTGTCACCCCCATCTTTCCCGTGGCTCCCATCACCTTCACTAGGTTGACTCAAACCACTATCGTCAACATCCTCATTTGTTGCTAGACTTGAATTCAAATTGTTAGATGGTTGTTCTTCTTGAGGTGCAGGATTAGGGTTCTCATCAAACAAGTCTATGCATTGGTTATCATTGCGACCATCCCATAAAGGGGCTTCTCTCTCTTGCAATCATAGACCGAAGGATTATCCTCCTCAAAGATGTAATACAAGTTGATGGGATTAAAGTTGACATCTATTTCCGCTTGACTTGCTCTCACAGTATGTCTCAACTTGAGCCACATGTTGTAATGTAAAAATAAACAAATAAATACATAAATAAAACAAGTTTTATGTAGCTTCTTGTATTTGAGCGTACTCCTTGTCTGTGTATAGATTTGGCTGAATGTTCTCCAGGTGTGTGTACAATTAGAAGTGGAAGAGGTCGTTCGACTCGAAACTTTCACAGCAATCTGCTGCAGTTCTAGGGTAGAGCTTCTATAATGAATCCACCATTCAGTTGCACATATTAAAAATTGGATAAGTATCCCTTGTTACCTTACATGATGCCTATTGACTCTTTCTAACGCAAAAGTACATTTTTGAACACTCTGTTACACTTATCACAATGGGTGGTAATGCATAACGGCCTGTTTTAATCCGTTACGTAATGACCATTACAGTAATGAGGGATATTTAAAATGCTAATTGCTAGTAGGCATTTTTTCTTGTGTTGCCCTGCCTGTCCAAGGACTTATCAACTATTGCTAGTAGGCATTTTTCTTTCTTTTCCCCCATAACCTGACTGAAATACAATTGGCGAGTGTTAATGAGATGCGTTCTCACTGGGATGAGGCTTGCTGTGCCATGTCCCCAACCATAATGCTTAGGAAAAGAGTTTGGGAAGCCTTGTCATGCACTGTGTTGGGATTTTTTTAATGAAGCATGCACTGTGTTGAGATTTGGGACATGATTTCCTGGTCCAAGGTTTGGCTAATGTCAACCAATAATACAGAAGTCCAAAATCCGCTGTTATAGCATATTAATCTTTGTTTTGGATTTCTAGGGTTCTTATTTTTGCAACTATTTCAACAGAGCATTAATATTGTAATTAGGGAATGATTTTATTGGATTGATGAACTTTGTTTACTATTCTCAAGCCCAGCCCACCCCAACTTGATCACAGGCATAAGTGCCCACTTTGTGCCCAAAGTGATTGGATATTTGACCCACCTCAGCATTTTGTCTTGTTTATCATAACCCATTTTTCTTTGGCCGAAACTTATATGTTACATCACTTTTTCTTCTTGTGATTACTAATTTTCTGTTCTTGGTCTGATATGCATTAATTTCAGAAGCGACACCAAAGACTATCATGAGAACAATGGGGGTAAAGGGCCTCACCCTTTATCATTTGAAGTCTCATCTTCAGGTTCGTTGCCACCAGTCTCATTTTCAAGAGCATGATTTAGAAATTTTGCTTCATTTGATTGACGAGAAAGCAAGTGGGGAAAGGGAAAAAGATGTTGGATGTCTTTTATAAGGTTTTGTAAGAATGAAGTTTTCCACTTCTGCTTATTATCGACAATCAAATGGAGGCTTGATGTAGTCTTAAAGCTGGAGATATAAGAAACATGATATTCATGGGGACTGTGAGCTACAGGATGTTTTTCAACTCCCAATTCTGACCTTAGTCTTGTCATATTGTATGTTGAGTCCTCTTTTCACTGGCTATAATTCACAAATGGCTATAATTCTGACCTTAGTCTTGTCTTGTCATATTGTATGTACTGCACTTTGAATATTGTGATTTAGTGTATTCACAAATGTAACTTTTTTGTGTTCTTGATGCCTCAACCTTGCAGAAATACCGATTGGGAAAGCAATCATGCAAGGAGTCAACTGACAACTCTAAGGATGGTATTACCCTGGATTTCTTGTGAATACTTAGCAGTTCGAGCACTCCACTATAAATGTGGCATAATTATTCCACATGTTTGATATTTTGGCTTTTGGACATACTCACGGTCTCTGAATCACATACAGTAGTATTATCTGAAAACTTTCAAAAACAAAAAACTCTCAAAAATTTTAGTCAAAAAAAAAAAAAAAGAAAAAAAAAGACACCTCTTAGAGTAATTTTGCTATCTGGAAACCCTTGATAGTGGATACACACTCTAAATGGGGTTATTGGTACCTTCTACTTACTGGAATTAGCAAGCCTGGGATATTGGGATAGAAAATATTATTTCCAGGGTATTTGGATAATTACCTCAAAAAATGTTCTTATTGTGGCAGATGGTGTTTATTGATTTTTAATTTGTTCTCTTTGACTGCATATTCTGTAGTCATTATGGGTTAGACAGAATCTTTTTCTGTCATCTGCGAATAGATCACCCTATCTAATAATATGCCACCCAGATGGTGAACATTCATGCCAAATAGCAGTCTCAACAGCATTTGAATTACAATTCAATTCAATAATATTGGGAATTTGGGATTGCAGCGTCATGCATTGCTGAGAGCCAGGACACAGGTTCATCTTCGTCACCATCATCAAGAATGATAGCCCAAGATCTGAATGAGTATGTCGTTTCTTTCTGCTTATGCTTAAAGCTTGTTTAGTATCTATGTCACATCACATTATTGGCTAATTTTCATCTTTTAAACAGTGGTTATCAGGTTACTGAGGCTTTGCGAGTACAAATGGAAGTCCAACGAAGACTGCATGAACAGCTGGAGGTTAGTTTCTTTGGTTATGTCTGGGCTCTGGTGTGGCTATTAAAGGTGGTTTATTGACTCTTTGCTTATGATAAGCCAGATATGAGTAGTTATACTTTGGTTAAGAGCAACTCCAAGGGTCTAGCTATCCAACCCTCTTGGCTATTTTAGCTAGCCAAACTTCATTTTTCCTTCTCCAAGGGACTAGCTATATGGCTAGCTACTTTGGCTATTCTCATTGTGGCTTAAGCTACATTTAGCTAGCAAATGTTCACTAGCTAAACTTGTTTTGGTAAAAAAGGATTGGCACTTTCCCTCTCTCTATGCACCATTCCCTCTTTCTCTCTCTCCACCAAATGATTAAAAAAGAAGAAGATTATTAATAAAAAATCTAAAATAGCCAAAGAATGACTAGTGCCCTTGGAGTACTCGCTTGGATAGCTAGCTATCTATTTAGAAAAATATTATTTTGTTAGCTAAAGTAGCTAAAAAATAGTTAGTACCCTTGGAGATGCTCTGATAGAAGACCCACAAGGAGTATGCACAATCAGAAATAAAGTCACCATTGGCCACTACACTATGAGTATAACCTGTGATGGAAGTCTACAATTCTTAATCAAC
This sequence comes from Liquidambar formosana, assembly GCA_039720395.1. Taxonomy (NCBI): domain Eukaryota; kingdom Viridiplantae; phylum Streptophyta; class Magnoliopsida; order Saxifragales; family Altingiaceae; genus Liquidambar; species Liquidambar formosana. The sequence continues at coordinate 22,773,505 of CM077822.1, forward strand.
ATATGTTTTGGTAAAACATGCCCTCTTGCATATCTCTAATTGAGAAAAGGTTTCTGCATGCATGTTATCATAAGCTAAGCCAATTGCAAACTCAAATTCAAACTCATACCAGAATTTTGGCTCTCCTGGTATTATTGATTCTGATTTTTAAAAAGCATATTTTTATGGTTTACTAAAACCAGGTTCAGCGTCATCTCCAACTTCGGATTGAAGCACAAGGAAAATATCTGCAGTCAATACTTGAGAAAGCTTGTAAAGCTCTCAGTGACCAAGCTGCAGCATCTGCTGGGCTTGAAGCTGCTAGGGAACAGCTCTCTGAACTAGCGATCAAGGTTTCAAATGACTGTCATGGGATGGCCCCACTTGACACCTTAAAAATGCCTTCCTTGTCCGAGATCGCGGCAGCACTAGAAAGCAAAAATGCATTCAATTTGCCGGCTCGAATTGGCGACTGCTCTGTTGATAGCTGCTTGACGTCAACCGGAAGCCCAGTTTCTCCTGGGGGAATGGGTTCACAGACTGCTGCATTAAAGAAGAGACCAAGGCCCTTGTTTAGTAATGGAGACTCACTGCCTTTGGAAAGCAACTTGCGGCCAGAAGTTGGGTGGATGATGACCAATATTGGATGAATATTGCAAGAATTTCGGAGATGGAAATGGAAACCCTTTTTTGGCAACCTCAGCTGGTTGATCTATATGACCCAACCATGCTACCAACTGTAACATCAGTGTTGTGTATATTCTCAAAGCGGGTTCTTTTAAACTCAAGATACCTTGCTTCTTCAATTTGGAGTTGCTTCCTTTTACACCCTGCAGTTTCACATTCCAAAACTATTTGACTTGCTTTTGGGGTTGACATAGATTATATAACAAATGTGATTTATGCAATTAGCAGAACTCTCTCTTTTGCTTCACACACTACTTTTTAAGCAAATGTAGTTGTATAGAGCTCGTAGCAGGACTCTAAACTAGGAAGGTTACTGGTTTGTGGTGATGATCAGACTGGGAAGTCAGATTGGCCAGACAAAGTGACCGGAACCTGGACGTTTGAAGACAATTTAGCCCTTCATTATGAAAGAAGCTTAACTATTGGAACATAATAGTCTAACTTGCAAATTCTAGATTTACAAAAGGTTGATGAGTCATTAATGTACTGGAAGGCTGTGTGGTGCTTTTAAGATCTGCTATATATATATATATATATTATCAATGGTAGGTTATGATATTCAACATCAATGTAATCCTTCTGATGAGGAGCAATATTTTGATCAAATGAAACTAATTTCGTTATTCTATTCTCCTGTAATGTTATTTTTGGATAGAAAGTTTGACTGTTTTATTGAGAAGAAATCAGAAAATAATTTAAATTTGAGTACGGTTATTTATACCACAATTTTTCTTTACACATTTTCTGTTTACGCATACCTCTAAATTTTAAAAATCTCATTTTTGCTTCATACAAACTCTAAACTCGAAATCACATTTGAAGTTTGTTTCAGTAGAAGTGTACTGAACACTTGAAGTTTGTTCAAATCTAATGTACTGATCACTTAAGTTTGTCCAGCACACTTCAACCGAACAAATCTAGTGATTTTTGCTATTATATTTGAGCATGTTGCACACTAGGCTATGCATGTGTTTACAATTCTTTAATAGTTATTTTGCGCAATGGTATAGTAATAGTAAAAATTGAAGCTCCAATTAATTTTCACTATATATGTATTACAATTGATTCAATAAAGGTCTACTGTTTTACTCGTAGCAGCATGATTACTAACAAATACGGCATCTATGAACTCTTAACCTTCTCTACAACCTTATACTAATTTTGATGTGCTTTGTATATTGCCTTCGTATTGGTAACATTGAGGGCATCCCTATGCTTCAAACTAACCAAAATCTCTTTAAGCTTTACTATGCTTCTGAACAAATCCATTAATATTGGAGTAATAATCTTAGGATAATCTCCCCACATGAGTGTCCTTTGAGATGCTTCGCAGTTGGGTGATTTTGCACTCCACATACTACCTTTAATATCCAATCATTATCATTTTGCAACTTTTGTCCCTTTAATGCAAAAACGTATCCTCACTTCTTCGTGCCATGTTCTCTCTGCGATTGCTTGCCATTGGACCTCTTTATTCTTGCTCATGTATTTGTAATGACCACCTCTCTTACAACCAAGCGTAACCCTTGGTTTTCTACCATTACTACTTGAATTACATGTCTTCATCACAATAACAAAACAATTTTTCTCCCTAAACTTCCCAAGTCCAGCTACATAAGGCTTTGCGACTCTTAAATATCTAAACAAAATAATAATAATAATAATAATAATAATAAAATAATGTAAGAACAAAAATAAATTCATACATGTAATTAAGTATACAAAAAAACTAATGAAATTAATAAATTCAGTGTCTCATACACATTTCGACCCAACCATGCTGCATCGAGTAGAAACATCTACTTGCAACTACCAAAAATTATAAAAATTGGCTATCTTTTTTTTGTTTGATACAAAACATCCGTACAAATAGAATATGTTGGACTCAACCTATTTTATTAAATATATAGTAACCACCCTAGGGTAGCCCAGTTGGTAAATGGGAACTTGAGATTGTGTGGATAGGTGAATGGTTACGGGTTCGATTCCCCACTAGGACAACCTAAGATTTAAGTAGGGGCCGTGGCAATGGGTTGCTCCGCTAGTCTCGCCGAGGGTTTAGGTTCCATGGGTGGGTTTAAAGGGCTTTGATGTGGGATGGCTTCATTGTTATCAAAAAAACAAAATAATAATAATAATAATTCAGTTAGTATGTCTTGAACAACATTGGTTGAAATGGTTTGAACATTTTAGGTTTGTTTAATCAGTATACCATGTCTAAACAAAACGTGATCTACAAATTTTGTAAATTGAAACTCAATAATTTTGATGGGAAAAAAAGCACAATTTCGTGGCTAGAAGCATTCGAAATGCCCATTTGCTTATTAATTTTTCCAAAAAAAAAAAAAAAAAATGTAAGAAATACGAACAATAGTTAAGGTTAAGCAACAATTAATATAGATTTGTGATTAGGGTTTGTAAGGGAATTTTGGTTTATGAGTGAGTTTGTGTAGTGAGAGCAAGGACTTTAATATCGATATCGATGGATATATCGAGGGTCAAAAAATGTAGATATATCGGATATATCGTTGGATATATCGACAATATCGATATCGTTTTAAAGATATGGTAGATATTATGATTTAAACACGGATATTTTTATTGAAGCTCTGGGAAACAATGATTTAGACTCTCATACACAATTTAGCATCAAAATATTGCAATTTAAATGTGTATAACACAAGTATGTGTTGTGTAGGGTATAAACAGTGTGATACGATGAGAAAATAAACATGTGAAAATTAGAAATTTATGCAAATTTAACATCCAAATATCATATGAGATTAACATTTGTAAATATTTATCATTTACACAATAAATATTTACATACTTACATAGTTACATTAGTAGTTTAGTACCATATGGAGTTTCTTGGTGGTTCAAAATTATCATTCCTATCCTTATACTGCCTTTCCATAGTGGTAATATTACGACAATAGTTTGGCCACGTTATAAAATTAGCATAATTCAATAGGAAATTCTGTAAATGACGGTCATATTCTTCAGTAGAACAATGCTGTAGGATTCCAAGTAGCCATAAATCTGGTTGACCAATCTCAGGAAGTGCAGTTTCATTTGACACCCAATCTGGTGATGCCGAAAATCTTGGAATTATATTTGTATCTGGTGGGACTGATAGATATATTGAATATAGATTGGACATATAACTAGGAAGTTGACTATATGGATATTGCTGGCCATGGATATAAGCCCCTAAGGGATCGATGTTATATTGGCCATCTCATATGGGTTGTGATAGGGATAAGTATCTTGGCTAGAGTCTGTTCTACACCCAAAATGACTTTGCTCTGATCCCATACTCATAGCCTCAAAGTTTGAGGAAAGGAAATCTACATTTTGTTGGCTGCTTGTGTTTTGTCCCCGTTTTTTCCTCGAATAATGTTTGCATATTGCCCCAATATGTAGCCCTACTTTTCTAGAGCCATGGTCCTCATCCTATGTCACATGTGTGAAATCCACTTCACAAGTAAAAGGACTCAATAATGGCCTCAAACTATCTCTAGGTCCATAATTTCCACCCCCTCCTCCACCCCTTCTTCCATTATTGTCCCCATTATCATTTCCATCACTATCCCCACCTCTAGTATCGGTGTCAAAAGAGTTAGAAGATTTAGAATGCACCAAGTCTATTCTCATTGCATCATCGCTTGACAAAAACTCCTCAGCTATAACTCTTTGGACATCAATCTTGAGGTTTTAAGCTTCTTCTGCTACCTTTTGATCAGGTTCACCATCTGGCCCATCCATATATGAGGGCCTAATCCACTCGTAAAGAGGATTCTCATTCTTTTTTCCTATTTCGACTGATATATCAAGTAGATTTAGGGGCTCTAACTCTGCTGCATTGTCCCTATCAACTTCTATATATCTGACCCTCAGCTTCACGTTGTAATAACAAAAGACTAGCTTTTCAAGCCTTTCGTATACTAGTCGATTACGCTGCTTTGTATGTATTAAGGAAAAAGTGCTCCAGTTCCTTTCATAAGCTGAAGAGGAGCATGTTTGTAACAATATCTTCATTGCCAATGCCCTTAATGTTGGAGCAGAAACTCTACACATATCCCACCAGTAAGCTGCCCATAATAAAATGAAACTATTGATTTTATATTTACAACTTAAAAATTTATAAGTTAACAAATTTGTTAGTAGTCTATATAATTCTATACGCACCAGCTGTCATGCTTTCTCTTGATGCAATTACAAGTTTCTCTCAAAAACTACCTCTCCCTTCTCGAAACATTATAATCTACAAGTGCAACCTTTTCATCAATGATTAAATAGAATAAATATTAAAATATAAACTTTAATAGTTATTGTTGCAGTGTTACCTTATTTCCAATCTCTCCACCCTTGTCGGAGGTTGGTTCCAACTTTTGAAAGACCTCAAGCACTGCATTAGTCAACTCTTGGTTGTGACTAATGTTATTATTGTATTGATACTTTGGGTTTAGGTAGTATGTTAACATTCATGTCAAATACAAATATACAATTTAATTAGTTTCATTTAATGTGGTGCAATTGTGTAACAAACAAACAAATAACAAATAACAAATAAGATATATAAATTATTATCTATAATTTTAGATATGGGAATTTAACTTAGAAATTTATAATGTATAAATTATACCTGCCGACAATAAAGGATGATTGATTGATTTGTCCCAGCGCTCCCTTATAGCTTTTAAAACCCATGTCACATTCCAATTAGATGTTTTGAGGGCCTTTTTTATTACTTAGAATACTTGATATACTATACCCAAGGTCGGGTATACCTCACTATCAATAATGCGCAAAAATTGGTAAAGAGGCTCATAAATACCACATACTTTTGTAACCTTAGCCCAAAAAGAGTGGTTTAGAATCAATGATTCAACTCGACGGCCTATTTGCGTTCTACTCAGTGGATGTTCATTCCATTCATCAAAAGTGAACAAGCTTTTCAAGCCTGCCTTTTTCTTTAATAGGCCGTCGAGTGCAATAAAATTTGTGGCAAACCGAGTGGTACTCGGTCGCACAATGTCTCCTCCACAAAATGCTCTCACCTGTGCCAACAACCAATTGTGGTTGTATATAAAGTTTGTGATCATCCTCCCATCAGTGATCACCTCTTTAACAGCTTTTTTATCAGCAATCTTCTCAAATATGAGGTTGATGCAATGAACAGCGCAGGGTATCCATTATAAATTATACTTTTCCATTAACAACTGCCCTGCTTTCTTATAATTGTTGCCATTATCAGTCACTATTTAGACAACATTTTTACTACCAATTGATTGCACAACACCTCTCATCAAACCATAAATATACATATGGTCCTTGATTCTGTCCAAAATATCGACCGACTTCAAGAAGACTGTCTTCCCTTTACAATATACCATAAAGTTGTTGATGGACAATTTTGTTGGACCTGTATATCCATCACATATAATGGTGCAGCCATATATCTTCCATATTGGCTTTATTTGTTCAACGTATTTATTCATGTCTTCTACCTATGAGAAGAAATAGAATTTAAGGAAAATCATATATAAAAAATTAAAAGGTCATAAATAAAACCCAATAATGAATAAATACTAATATTTTGAATTAAATTAGTAATTACCTCCATATCAAGATATTTAGTCCTAATCTCATATGGGGAATGAGCATTAATGCCTGTTCTAGAAGACTAAGCCCCAACAATCATATTTTTGAAGTGATGGGAGGTAGCCTTCTCAAGCGGAACATTCTCATGTATAAAGAATTTTGCAACTAATCTACCTAAGCCCTCATTTATCTTGCCTTTACTAAAAACATCCTTAATAGTCCTTTGCTTTGCTTGTGTTGATCTATACAAAAAATAAATAGGGGGGACATGAGTTTCTAGCACCCGAACGTTTTGACTATGTTTAAGTGGAAGCGTTGGTCCTTTATTTTTACTTCTACTAGAACCTGAGCCACCAGCACCAGAACTTCCAAAACCAGCCTCTGATTGGAATTTTCTCCGTTACTCCTCCTCCCATTCACTAGCCTTTGAAGCATGGTAGGCTTTCTTATAGTTCCTTCTTTCCTGCCTATCCAAATTTATTGGGTACATCATGATGTCCTCATCATCATCTTCATCAGCATCATCTTATTGGGATTCCAATATACCACCCCTTAACATTTGAATCTCTCCTTGCCTTTTCTCCTTTCGATATAGTTTTCCTTAATAAAAGTTGATACATCTCATCTTTCACCTCTAGAGGCACATTTCCTAGAGGCACATTTCCGCAAGGCACTATATTATTTTTTGGATCTGACCCCATTAAATGGTCCTTAAGCCGCGTCGCCCCACCATTCTTCCATGTCTTCTGACAATACTTGCATTGGATACCACCTACTGTACCCGGTAGACAACTCCCATGTTCCTATACAGGATCAACATTTTTTGCTCCTAACATCTTTTGCTAAAATTCTATAACTGCAAATCTCATGATAATATACAACTATACAAGTACAAGTTGTACACGTGTAGAACATATAACTATATAAGTAATTAAGTATATAATAATATTACTAATTTAAATATGAATTTAAATATGCATATGTGATTGTGTATAATTGAAAGAAATATGTAATTTAAATAATAATATATTTTTCTTTTCTTTTTTCCCCATTATTTATTTTTTTATCTTTTCTAAATTTTTGTAGGACTCTAAATTGGATGTTACTATGTTAGTTTGAAATAAATAAATAATTTTGACAATTGACAATTGACATTGATTTAAATATTATGTGATTTTATGCATTTATTGTTAAAATCAGCAAATTTCTAATATAAATATTACTTTTTATAAACAATTAAACATCACTAAGATTTACAACAATCTATTGTGATTTGTGAGAGTTTCTTGATTTAACTATTATGTGCTTTTATATGCATTTATTGTTAAAATCAGAAAATTTCTAATATATTTTTCTTTTCTTTTTTCCCCTTTATTTATTTCTTTATCTTTTCTAAATCTTTGTAGGACTCTAAATTGGATGTTATTATGTCAGTTTGAAATAAATAAATAATTTTGACAATTGACAATTGACATTGATTTAACTCTTATGTGCTTTTATGGATTTATTGTTAAAATCAACACATTTCTAATATAAATATTACTTTTCATAAACAATTAAACATCACTAAGATTTACAACAATATATTGTGATTTGTGAGAGTTTCTTGATTTAACTATTATGTGCTTTTATATGCATTTATTGTTAAAATCAGAAAAATTCTAATATATTTTTCTTTTCTTTTTTCCCCTTTATTTATTTGTTTATCTTTTCTAAATTTTTTGTAGAACTATAAGTAGGATGTTACTATGTTAGTTTGAAATAAATAAATAATTTTGACAATTGACAATTGACCTTGATTTAACTATTATGTGCTTTATGCATTTATTGTTAAAATCAGCAAATTTCTAATATAAATATTACTTTTCATAAACAATTAAACATCACTAAGATTTACAACAATATATTGTGATTTGTGAGAGTTTCTTGATTTAACTATTATGTGCTTTTATGCATTCAAATTTCTAATATAAATATTACTTTTCATAAACAATTAAACATCACTAAGGTTTACAACAATATATTGTGATTTGTGAAAGTTTCTTGATTTAACTATTATGTGCTTTTATGCCTTTATTGTTAAAATCAGCAAATTTCTAATATATTTTTCTTTTCTTTTTTCCCATTTATAAATAATTTTGATTGTTACTATGTTAGTTTGAAATAAATAAATAATTTTGACAATTGACACTATAAGAATTCAGAACAAAATCAACATGTTAACAATAATATAAGTTATAACTTATAAGTTTACAACCTTTAAGGCTTCAAGTCTTTAATTAATGCACTGCTGTCTACTGCTAGTAGCTTTCTTCTCAGCTTCTTTTGATCTTTAACTAGTTGTAACTTGTTACTTGCTAATTTGCCATCGTTCCCTATTTCCTTATAGTGGGATGATTGATGAGAGATCGTGGGAACTGGGAAGTGGCCAAGTGGGAAGTGGGAATACAAATTTCACTAAAGTTTTGATTTCTAAACTAACTGGTCTGGTTTATCAATGCAGCAAAAATAGAATAATAAATAGAGATACTCGTGCAACTTTTCTATACCAGGAAGAATGCAATAACTAATAAGTATTGGCAATAATGCAACAAAAGAAAAAAAGCAACTCAATAGGGGACTAGGGAGTAGGGGGACTAGGGTGCGGTGGAGCACTTGGCTTTAGTTTCTTTATGTGAAAGAAGCAAAAGCAACCCAGTAAGTTAGCAATCAACAACTCAGCAGTGTTCAATACTCACAAAAAATTCAAAAAAGCATTAAAGCAACATAAAAGCAAGCAAATAGCCAAAGAAAAGCAATAATGAAGGCAGTGAAGGAATGCTGGCAGTGAAGGAATACTGTATTTTACACTTTCACGTGAAGAAAGAAAGGCTAATTGTAACAACCGTAATTTGAAAGTAAGGTATTAAGGGTTTAAGCTGCTGAATTTTGGCTAAGTGTGGGGAAAAAGTGAATTTTCGTAAATCTTTGTTTTTAAAGATAATTTTTGGCGGTAATAGAAGTTTATAATATTATAAGACTTCTGTGATTTTATGGGATTTTATTAGCATGTTTGGATTGGATTCCTCACATGTTTGTTTTAGGAAAATCTGTCGGGCGACAGATTTTGTACTAAAACTTGGAAATGAGATTTTGATATACTGGGAATTTGATTTTTCTGATATTTTATTTGGATTCTAATGGGGGGTTATTTGCTTATTTTCATTAAATAACTTAAAGTAATCTTCTTCATTCTTATATTATCTTTTTACTTAAATGTTTTGAATGAAAATAAGGCTGTAAAGGGTATTCTGTCTATTTGAGTCGACTGAATTGTGATTTCAGTCGACTGAATTTCACAGAAGCTAAAACTTTCAATTCTGGGAAGTTTGAGTCGACTGAAATGTCAATTCAGTCGACTGAATCATCAATTCAGTCGACTGAATGGGAAATTGAGTCGACTGATTTGGGCGATAACTTACATTTCAGCTGAAATGACGCATGTGCCCCTCTGTGGTTTTAAAACCCCCTTAACCCGAACCAAACCTTCTTATTTTCAGTACTTGAGCTCCAAACACCTAGAGAGAGAGAGAGAGAAGCACAGGAGAGAGAGAGAGAGAGGGGGAACTCAACGGTGTGGAGTGTGACCACGGGAGCTCGGGTTCGACCCCACAACGCATGGATCTTGTGATTTCCACCCTGATCTACACGTGTGCACCCTTAGATTCATGTTTCTAGCCACTATTTGAGAGGTAGGTGCATTTTTCATGGTTGTAAACCATTGTATGCATGATTTAGTATATTATCATGGGTTTTTGCATGAGTACATGGGATTGGGGTTTGAATTTCTTAAAAATTCATATATTTGGGAAATTAGGGTTTTGTTTTATACCCTATTTAGTTATATTGGTGTTGTTTTGCATACCCCCCTCATGATTTGGAATACAATGGGTTGATTTTAGAAAACCTATTTGATAAATCCCTATAATGGACTATTTAAGGGTCACTTTTATATAAGTGTTGGAAATCCATTTTTCTAAAAATATAAATAAAAAATGAATGTGATGATAAGGGGTACTTTCCGGTCTTAATGACCGTAGTGTTCCCGAAATGAGGTTACTTTCTGGATCCATGTAGGATTCATAGTATTTCCTCGAGATGAGGTTACTTTCTGGACCTATGTAGGGATCCATAGTGTTTCCTCTCATTTCCGCGCGCGAGGGCCCCGCATGACCTGGGGAGGATTATTCAGTTTGAAAGACTGATAATGTTGTGAATTGCCAGATATGGCGGAATTATGTTATGAATGATTTTCATGTTCTCTTGTACTTGTTTTAAAAATTGTGATATGCAATCCCCTTATTATCTCATTTTATTTCATTGGTCATAATGGTTTTAAAACCTTGATATACAACTTTGAAAAATGTATTCTACTGAGTTTATACTCACGCCTATTTCTAAAACCTTTTGCAGACTTTGAGCAAAGTAGGGATGACTCTTATGAGGAGGCATCACATCGGGCTTAGCATAAGCATTGCATTATGGATGTTATGCAGATGTATTTTACAAATTTTATGGCCTGTATATTATTTAGACAGACTTATTGTATTATATACTGCCTGTATTGACAATAGAACTCTGTGGGAACTAGTATGCCAGCTTATTTTAATCACCTGTTGTGGATGGTTGAATGATTTTGATTTTAAATTGAACAGGTTTAAACTGTCGAGAACTTGGTATGTCCTATTTTCAAACAGGACCATGCCGGATTTTCTAAAAATATTTCATAAAGTTATAATTTTTATTATAAACCATTCCTTAAACTTCATTTTATTTATTCTTCTTTCCGTTGACACGTCATAGCCTATTTTCGGGTCGTGACACTAATAATAGAAGAAAAGCAAGCAAAGAGCCAAAGAAAAGGCTGAAAACCAATATGGAAAAACGATATGCTACTAAGGTCGATATTCGTTGATATATCAACGATATATCCACAAAATCTCGACAACAAATCAAAGAATCCTAGCGATATTGAAAGAAATCGATATATCGAGATATATCGTTCGATATTGAGTTTTTTTTAAATTCCTCTTATATCGCAACAAGATATTGTGTCGAAGGTGGACGAGACGACGATATATTGTCGATATCGTTGACATTTTGGTCCATGAGTGAGTGTAAAGCAGATTTGTTTTGATATTTAAATCACTTTATTTTTTATAATCGTTTCGCTCAAGAATAGAATAGTAATTTAAAAAAATCTCATTAAATGGTGTGTATAAAGAAAAAAAGTGTGTTGTAAATAATCGTATCCTAATGTAAATAAGTATATTTTTTCAACAAACAATAGGCTACTAGAACAGTTATATGAGCATTTAAATAAGATAATTACATTTAGTCCTCTAAAAAATTACGACAATGCCACTTATGAAAAAACTATAAATAGAAGTACAAATTCTTTTTAATTTTTGTTCAGGAACGATTTTTCAACACTCTACCCTCAAATTCTCTCCATTTTCTACTTACAACTATTATAAACTCTCCACTTATTTATTTTTAATTTATCTTATAATTTAAATGATGATGTAATGTGACATAAGTACGTAACTTAAATATTTTTCAATTTGTCTCGCTCACCGAGTAATATTTTAAATTTCTCTATATATATATATAATATTTAACAATAATATATATATAGTGTGATAACCTAAACATTTGCTACCCTAATTATTAATTAATTATTGTGATTATTATCATTTTTATTATTATTGTTATCATTATTATAATTCTTATTAATATTTATCATTATTTAATCACTAAAACTTTAGGATATATATAACAACATTACCAATTTATCAAAATTATAGAATTAATGATGTGATTAAGTCTTAGGATGAGGTCATGCTTGCATGGGGGAGGGGTTCTATGAATTGCTAAAAAAGAAAAAGAAAATAAAACAAAACAAAACCAATCACGTTTGCTTAGAAAAAAAGGGAAGGGTTTGCATAAGGATAAAAGGATAAGGAGGAATCTTAATTAATTAATAAGGGGAAAACTTCGTTGACTTAAGGGGGTTTAAAAAGGCTGTTATTCAGCTTATTTTCGTGCTACATGAGCTGGAAAGAGAGAGTAACAAAAGAGAGAAATAGAGAGAAAGAAAGAAGGAGAAAGAAGAGAACTCAAACCAAGTAAGTTTCAAAGCAATCTTCTACAAACCTAAGGTGGGATTTTTCATCTTTAAATGATATAGGAAAGGTTTAAACGTTTCATGAGGATTGGTTGATGTTTGGATAATTTTTAGAGCTTCAAAGAAGCATTAATTGCTTCCCTCATACTTTGTTTGATTGGTTCTCCATGCACAGCAAATGAAACTCTATGAAATTTTTACCATAGTTTTATGATACTATAGAGAAGCTTTTATATAAATCTTAACCTTTAATACTTTGTAGGTTGTAAGAAATAAATTGGACAACCCGAAACACAAATATGAAAAATTATACGAATTCGTAACTCTTTTTTTTTTTTTTTGATATTTTTATAATATTCTACATGAAAAATAAGCAAAATAGGCTTTTGAATCATTGAAAAAGGTTGAGAAATGAATTAGTTACAAATTTTTAAAGTTTGGATAATTGGTTGAAAGAAACGTGAACAGCATTGTGATTTTTAATTGCACGGGGAAGAAGATGGGTAGAATGATTAGATGTTGTAGGGTGCACCATAGGTCACGTGTACCCTAGTGCAATTGGCCATGTGGGGCCCTCAGTAGGTGCTGAAAAATATTTTTAAAAATCTTATAAAAATACTAGAAACTTTTGTCTATAATTTTGTAACCATATGAGTATGATAACATGGGTTTCAAAAATTAGGAGACTTTAACCCTTTTGTGTAGTCTGTTTTCAAACTTTGACTAGCTCAAACAAAGTGTTTTGCTTAAAGCTAATGGTGGTAATGTTTTATCAACTTTGTTAGCTACAAATGTGAAACAAATGGGTCCCGTGTCTACCACTCCTCACGTGAATTTCCATGTTTTCCCTCTTAGTGAGCATTATGGATCAAATGTTGTGATGAAAGACTCAAACAATCTGGTGCCAAGTTCTCATTGGAGTGATTTATTTAAGTTAAGGCATAAGGATAATTCTACATTAAATTTTTTCCAGCCTTTGAAAGTGAATGATCGTATTCGTGTGCAACCACCTAAAGATGTCGTTAATGCTGGTGTTTCTCTTTGGGAAAATTGTATTGTTGGGTATTTTTTGGATAGGAAACTCTCTTTTCCTATGGTTAAGGCTTGGGCAGAAAGGCTCTGGGGTAAGTTGGGTCTAATCGAGGTGCTATCTGCAGAGAATGGGTTCTTCATTTTCAAGTTCAATGGCTCTCAGGCTTGCATTCAAGTGCTTGATAGTGGGCCATGGTTTTTCGCTGGAAAGCTTTTTAGTATCCGTAAATGGAAACCTTCTTTGAATCTAGATAAAGAAGAATTTTCTACAATTCCAGTTTAGGCTAAGTTATTTAATGTTCCTTTAGTGTACTGGACTAATGATGGTCTAAGTCATATTGCTAGTGCTATTGGAAAGCCTCTTTATTTTGACGAGGCCACCACTACTAGATCTAGAATTAATTTTGCTCGAGTGTGTGTTGAAATCTCAGTTGACTCAAATTTGCCTTCTAACTTTGATTTAGTGCTTAGTGATGGTAAGATTGTGGTCATTAGAGTGGAGTATCCATGGAAACCCCAAAGATCTACCCTTTGTAACCTCTTCGGCCATGGTGTTAATTCTTGTAAGATAACTCTCAATCAGGTCTAGGTTCAAAAGAACCAAGGTACAAATGCCGGTAGTGGTGTGTCTTGTGCCTTGTAAAGTTCTTCTAAGAGGACCGTTGTCCCTAGGAAAGACATAGAGAAGCACGTTCCTTCCACTAAAGCTTTAGCTTCCTCTGAATGGACTACTGTGACCAAGAGAAACATTTCAGTTAAAGGCAAGGAAGTTGTTAATCCTGTTTCTCCTTTTCTAGTGAACAGTTTTAAGTTGCTTGATGCCTCTAGTGATAACATGGTGCAACCCATTGTAAATCACAATGAATGGACTCCAGTGATAAGGAAGAACAAAGGTCAAAAGAGTGCTGCTAATGTGGCTCCTATTGCTGCCAACAAGTGTGTTATGCTTGATAACCCAATTGTTCTAGTTGCTTGTCCAGTGCTATGGCTGCCACAAGTAAATCTGGTTGTCTAGATCGTGCAAAGTTCATTGACCAAGCTTTGGCTAATTTAAAGCTCAAGTCGAGCAAATCATGCATTAAAGAAGCTAGCATCAAGTTGCCTTTACGAATTTTGACAAACTCTCTTCCTAAATCACTAAATCAAAAAGGTTGTAATATTAATTTTCCTTTGTTAGATAAGGGTTAATTTTCTCTCATCCTTTGCTTCTTCCTTGGGTTGTGAGGATTGTTTGGCGCCTCTATATGCGCATGTTTCGAGCTTCATGTAAATCTTTTCCCCTTTTTAGAATATACTTACTCACTTATCCAAAAAAAAAAAAAAGGGTAATAATAAAATTTATATTTATGTGACGTAATATTTGTCAACAAAGTGTCATTTAGGAAGATGAATGAATAAGGTTTTGAGCTGTCACTACCTCACTAGGCTTAAGCAATGCTATTTTTGGGGTATGACATATAGTATTTAACATCATAAAAAGTAAGCTGTGTGGGCCCAAAGTGAAGGAGAAAGGGGGATTTAGGAGGGAAAGGGCTGTTAGGCTGCCACATCAACACTTGCTCACATCACCACAAACTTTTAATTATAATATATATGTACTAGATTAGTTCAATGCAAATAATAATAATAATAATCATAATGATAAAATGTCGCTCTTATATCTTTAACAAGAAGGTATTATGAAACTTAATCTATCTTTTAAATTTTCTTAGAGGATAGATTTAGATGAATTATAATAAACATATGCCTAGGCTTCAAGCTGAAATAAAATACAATAATTTTCTAAAATTTATTACACATTCTTTAAATTAATGCAAACATGCTGACGTGGTCCCAAACCCCTAAGTCAAGCTTTATTTTTTCAAATAGGATCTGCAAGAAAACTAGAGGATGTGAACTATATGGTTAGTAGGGAAACATCTTCCCAAAATAACCCAAGGTTTTAAAAACCATACGTATATATATACATATATACTTTTGAAAGAACCCTGCAAAACCATTGTTAGTTTGCAATATAACTTGTCAATAAATAAAACTTTACAAGTATAAATAAGAAACTACAAAAATTAAATCATTTGATATAATACTAACATACCCCGCTAGCAACACTCCTTTCCCTATTTTTTTTTTAAAAAAAAAGAAATAACTCAAGTTATTTACAATTAAAATCAACATAATACCAATGAATAATCATCATTTTTTTGGTACTATATCCACGCATTTCAAACCAATAATCTTCCCCAGACTATGTGGGACCCTCGTGCATGGAATAAAAGGAAACACGGTATGACATCCCAATTTAAGACCATACTAACCCGGATTCAGGATAACATTAAGTCGCTAATGACTAAAAGATAAGATAACATGGCACGACATCCTATTTAGGACCACAGTAGTCCTGACTCCATTAGCCCTTAATATTACTATATTTTTTTCATTTATTATTTCAACAATTCTCATATAAACCAAAAAATTATATATATAAATTTTCCAAGAAAACCATATAATAGGTTTGTACATTTAAATCTTATGAAATAATTCTCATAAATCATTTCCACCATTTTAAAAATAATACACTACAAAAATGTTGGGCTTCCTCGGCATATTGTTGCCTACAGTAGTTCATCGACTGGCACATGCTTAGTTCTTCAGCCTTTTTTTCAGCCAGCAAATGTTTGCACATGAAAATTCATTTTCCATGCTTTGGAAAAATAAAAAGGGGAAAAATAACATAAAGAAATCAGAACATTTCCCGAAGTATAACCATTTCTCTCGCGAAGTGCTCTTTCTCCAAAATCAGAAATAAGAAATCCTAACAATGTGAAATCCCTAGAGTTCATCATACTCGAAACTGCAATGGTGAGGTGCGCACTAGCGATTTCATTCTCTAAAACCCTAGAGTTCACATCGCAAGGAGTTCCAAGGTAAGAAATCAGATCTCTCCTTTGTGACGGTTTGTATGATTTTTTTGGCTATATTTGCATTCTGATTTCAACCTTTGTGATCTCATTTTCATTCTCAAAAATCAGAGCTTCCAAGTCTCTCTCAAACTCATTCTAAGAAACCCTAGAAATTGAATTTGAGTGATTTGAAGCTCTTTATCTCTCACCAAAGCTTCCCCATCTCTCTGTGATTATTCAATAATTTCAAGCTTTGTTATTTTTTATTTGAATTTAGTTAAATTTTTGTGTTTTAATTTTATGCTCTGCATTTTTTAAATTGATTTCATCTCATAAATTATTCTACTAAATGAAGGTGAAAGTAATGGAATCTTTGAGCTTTGCATTTTTTGTTTCCCATGAATTTTAGACATAAACACACCTACCGTGCATTGGCATAGCAGAGGTACAGCTCTATTGGTCCAAACAATGACTACGTAGGTACAACTCCCTATTTTGAATGTATACTTTTATAATTGCATGTTCTATTATGTTTGATTTTCTTTGGACGAGAATCATATGTGGGCTTTCCCTGCTAGTTGTGGCACTTGTTACTATAAATCTTTACACCAACTTGATTTAATCTCTAGATGATTACAGGAATTCAATTGTCTTTTTTTGAGCTGGTAAAAGTTCCTTCTTTATTAATGATGCATTCGTTTTTTGTACGATTAGTGATACAATTCTTAGACCTATTTCCAAAAGTTTCTTTTATATTAAGTAAAAGTTCCTTATCATCCGCCTATAAAAAGTTCATTCTTTGTAAAGCTTCCTTATGTATGTTTGTAAAAAGTTCCCCATCAATCTCTTATGCTAGTTTTATGTGTGGATATAATTTTGGTACTACTATTGTATTTTGATTGGATGATTGATGTAACCTAGTTGACAATGTGTTAAGATTGTTATTGGATTAGATATCATGCATAAATTTGGCATATGAATCTTTGTAAACATGGTTTTTGGGTAAAGGTTTGAGGCTGGTTATTACTTTTTGAGCTAAACAATTGCTGAAGATCTTAACTAAATGAAAGCAAAAGAAAAAAAAAATCAACCAATTAATGAACTCATTTTCCTCCTCCTTTTATTATTTATTTATTTTATGCAATAATATATATATTTTATTTTTTTTGTTCACAGATTCTTTATCTTCCTAGAAGTGATATATCTTGTCCAGACCCATATGTTTCTTCAAAGAACTCCGCATTATGGCTGACCTGGTAACTTAATACTACCTTCTTACTCATATTTTTGTAAAAGGATGTTCGATTCCTTTTTATGTGCTGAACAAAGGCATGCATTTCATTTTTGGTATCCTAATTTGCTTCTTGCTGCAAAATGTACGTGGAACTTGATAGAGGCGTTGAGGTTTCATAGTGGTTTATTATATTACCTTATAAGCTCTGTCATAGGTATGTTTTTTCTAGTGGAAAAATGTATTTTTCTGTTCAACAATCTTGTTAAGTAATTATTTCCTGGTGGTTTTATCACTTCTTTCAGAGATACCATGCAACTTGCTCCCATGCCTGATTCATATGACCTAGATAGAGGATTGCTTCTTTCTGTTTAAGCAATACAAGTAATGACTACGAGATGATAGGGAAATGCTTTGAGGTTTAAGTTGAAGAGATAATTTTTTCCTTTTTAAATGTGTGAATGTAAATCAGAGCAAATTCATGCACTATCTTTATTATACTTGTGTTATACTCCCTCCGTCCTGATAAGCACAAAATATTCATTGAAATTACTCCCTAATTTATATTTTTTAGTTATTTTATTATATTTAATTTGGTGTGTTTAAAGTGTTCTTGATTTATTGTAGGGTTGTTGAGTTTATACAAGAAAAGATGACAATCAGGACTACTTAAGCTAATAAATGCAACTTGAAATGGGTTTCTCACTTGCCTATAATTTCATGGAGCTACAACAAGAGTTGGGTCAACAATTTTAAAGATTTGAGCAGTTGAAATTCAAAGTTAAGCAAAGAAATCCATGATCCCAAAATCAGTAGCAAATCTGGACAGATTGACCAAGTTTTGGTAATCTGGCCATAACTTGTGATTCCCATATCCGATTTGGATGAAATTTGTGGCTCTAGAAAGAGGACTTAAAGAACTACAATTGTTTAGTTTATGGCATTTCCTGATTCAAACATCTTCCAAGTAAAACAATGAGCTGAAAGTGGACTTATTTGCAAAAATCTGAATCTGGCAACATTTGTCAAAGTAAGAACATGGGCAGCCAAGAAATTCAAAGAAAGTGGGCATTGCTTTTGACTTGTGGGATCAGCTGAAGCCTTTCCCCATCTCCTATAAATACCAAGGTAATTCACATAACAAAATGAAAGGAGAGGAGGTACAAAAACGGCAAAGGGGAGAAACTAGTTCTTGGTTATCTACATGGCCAACTAATCTTTGTCTTAGGGTGGAGATGAAGCCCTAATCAAGTATTGTGTATTTTATTGTATTGTGTTGTTGATTTGATTATTTGTGTATGAGGATTGCATAACTAGGAGGATTGTATTATTGATACAATTGGTTTTAGTGTTTTTATCTCAAATTGTGTTTAATTTTTGTGATTTTAAATACAATGGTTATGCAATGGTTTTCACTTGTCACACCCCATTTTTGTCACCTTAGCTAGGACATATCATTTCATGTAGGATTTTGAGTCCTTTTTGAGTCTAGTCTTTTGCATTGAGTTAATTTCTATGGCATTGAATATCATGTGTATGAATTTTGAAGTGATTTGGAGTTCATTTCGATAGTCAATAAGAACTTTTGCGACTTTAAGGGCATAATCGTCTTTTAAGCCGTATATTTTCCATTTGATTTTGGAATGAATCCCGAGTCATTCCATTGAATTCATATGGTTATATAGAGTCCATATATAGGTTCAATTTCATGAATTAATGGTTTAAGATCAATTCGGCTCGTAATGGTTCGGGTTGGCTAAATGACCCTTTATTGGTTTGCTCAAATTGACTCATAAGACCCAATCAATTTTCTCTTATTTAACTTCAATTGGGCTTTATTTATGTCCTAAACATGTTTAGAAAGATCAATTTTCAATTGGGAAAGCATTCGGTTCGACCTTGTGTACAAACCCAGCTTAGCGACGGTGAAGTACCATGGTCAACCACCTTTGTAAAACCTAACCATGCACCCATGGTTAAGGATTTTTGTCCTAAAATGCCTAAAATGTGTTCCCCTTCGAAACACGGTCATTTTGGCTTTTATTTCGTCAAAATCGGACTTAATTTGAAGATTTTAGGACTTCTACAGCAAGTGGGAGTCAAAAGCGGAGCAAAAATAGGAGGGCCTCGGGTAGCCGTCCGGGGCTGGACGGTCAGCCATCTAGGCCCAGACGGCTAACCGTCCAGGCCTAGATGGTCACCCGAGGAATCCTTTTTTAACTCGAACTCTGACTCTTCTCTCCCTCTTTTGATGGTTTCCTCCGCCAAAACAACTTGTCTGAGCTTAGGAGTGTGTAGGATTGAGTTGTTTAAGCACCAAGAGAGTCTCTAATAGCCCTAGGATCATTATTTAATGAATTAATCCTAGCCATTGGTTTAGGGGGTCAGTTCTCTATATAAAGGACATGATATTCAGCACATAGGGGGAGGTTAATTGCACTTTACACTTGGAGAGAGAGGGAGCTACGAGTTTGGAGAGCTAGAAGGACTTCAAGTGGAGGATCTTCAACCCCAAGCAAGCAAGGAAACAAGAGGATTGAAGACAAGGAAGAGTCTACAAGAGGTAAGCATGTCTCTTTAATGCTGAACATGAATTTCTGCTTCTCCTTCTTCTCTTTCTTCTTCTTCTTTTAGGATAGTTATGGTGCATGAGATTGTTCTTCTTATGGATGGAATTCAATGTTTATGTGATGTTATATGAATGATTTTAGGATAGTTTATGGCTTTATATGCTTGATAATCCCTGGTTTACCAAGGATTTGATAGCTTTATTCGTTCTATCTTCTTAAATCATGCATAGTTCACATGTTTAGGTTGCTGTGATTATTATCATGTGTGGATGTTCTTGTTAGTCAATATATGCTATATGAATGATATTCATGATAATTTGAGCATGTCTTAGAGTCGGTTCATAGGTTTTAACGCATTGTTGTGAGATTAGGGTTTCGATAACCCTGAAATTGCATAGGTCTTATACAGCATGCTTAGCTTAGCTTTTTGAGTTGTTGCTCATCATAGTCATTCTATATATGTTGTATATAGTTGAATCATGCTAGGTTTGCATTCATATAGTATGTTTTATAGGTTTTTTTGAGATATTATCCTTTTCTGAGGATAATTATCCTTTTCATTGAGTGAGGTTTTGCATGAGAGTTTTCTGTGATGTGTTTAAGCATGAAATCTCTTCTATTGTGTTCTAGTGTATATATTTTACGTAGGATATGCTGATTGCACCTCCCCATAACGACTTTTTTACGTGAAATTATCCTAGGATAGTTTTGCTTAAGAAAGCTCGCCGTAGGGAGGCCTATTTTCATATTTTACATGAAATATCATCTTTTTGGTTAGAATGAGCTTTGTTATCATGTTTATTGATGTTATTGGAGTCTCTTATGCTTGTTAGTGTGTCTTTGGTAGGTTTTTATGCATGTTAGTCGAGTCATTGCATATAGGATCGAGTTAGAGTCCTTAGTTATTCATTATTCTTGTTGTTTGCATGATTAATGGATGATTTTAGGCCTTGTCAAGGTTCTGTCCATATTTGCATTTTGTTTTCTTTGCATGGTTTTGTGCACTTGTAAGGGTGCAAACAGGTACAATGCTTGTCCTATTGTAAATAGGGCTACTATGGTCTGAAATGGCTAATGCTAGGAGCTTGTGCGCTCAGGTAAGTAGGGTTTGAAGGTGCCCCAATTCACCTTTCTTTTTCTTTCTTTTCTCTTCTCCCTCCTAGGGTTACTTCTTAATACAAACATATGGTGTTTATCAAAGGTTTCCTTTAATAATAAATTCTGGTTTTTACTAAGGTTTTCCTCTTGTGGAAGTTTTCAGTTTTGGATTATTCAATATATTTTCAAATAAGGAAACCTAGGGTTTTTACCATAGGTTTGTATTAGGTTGTAACCCTATTCTTTTCGAACTACGTGGACTTTGATCCATATATTTCGCTGCATGGTACGTAGGCGCTCTTCGTGAGGCTCAAGTCCGTTCTAGGATCCAAGTATCCTAGGCTTTTCTTTTCTTTTCTTCTTTTTTCTGTTTTGTTTTATTTGAGTGATTATGCATGGATGATTGGATGAAATATATGATATGCATGCTGCCTTGTGATGATATATGATGATATTTGAGTGGAAAAGATATTAAGTTAGCCCAATTAAATTAAAAGACCAACTCGGGCGATGTGGGTGCCTATGGGCTTTTGCCCAGAACCTTCCCATATCGTAACTTAGCCCCCGGATCCAATTTTCTGGTTTCAAAGACTTTGCTTTTCCTTTAATGGAGTCATGTGGTTTTGAAAATGAAATATTTTTGTGGTTTTCCTCTTTTCCCTAAAAAATGAGGTGGCGACTCCCTTTTTGTTTGTTGTCTTTCATACCTATTATCATTTTGCCAAACCCTTGTGGGCTCCGCGCTTTTTCGTGGGTTCACATCACTGTACATATATTTGGAGATTAAGATGATTCATGCTTAGACAAGATGAGTCGTGCTCACAAATTAGTTTAGAGTAGAATAGGTGAGACGGTTCATGCTATATCTTTGATGAGTTATGCCTAATTTACAAATATATGAACCTTTCTTAATGATGTCATTGGGCTTGTAGCTACAATGAGTCTTACTCATACCAAATAATAACTTCTTGAAACACATTACAATAAGAGCATTTTTATACAAGATTAGTGGTGGATTCGAGACCCTAAGTATTTCTTTTCTTGAAGAAAATATAAATTTATTTTGCTTACATTACATAGAATTCAAAACTACAAAAATCATCTCTGTGAATTATTTTAGTATTCAGTTTTCAAAATTAAAATAATCCCAGTACAGTCCATGTGGTACGACACCCTATATACAAATTATTGCATCCTACGGGTAATTGATTTTGACACGATCAAATTTTTTGCGCCGTTGCCGGGGACTGTTAGTGCGATTGTGTTAATCAGAGAATTGATATTCTACTATAATTCTTAGTTTAGAATTTTTTTTTGTTTTTACTAATTTTGTTTTTTTTTTTTTTTTTCATGTGCAAGTAATTGGTAGACTACATAGACGAGCAGACATTAGGCTAAAAAATAAAAATAAAATAAAATTTTTTTTTATTTACTATTCAAGGACGGTTGTACCGCCTGCCTAATTTGACAACTAACATAACTTGACTAACTATTCAAGGACGGTTGTACCACCTATTTTATTTTATTTATTTCATTTCAGTATTATTATTATTATTGTTATTATTATCATTATTATGGCCGGTTTTACCGTCTACTGATGTATATATATATATACATCTTTTCTCTTTTTTCTTTTCTTTTCTTTTCAAGGACGGTTGTACCGCCTGTGTTATTTTATTTTTTTTATTTATTTCATTTTATCTTTCAAATATATCACCATGTTGTAATTATTCTTGTTTTCTTGCAGCTGCACACACACACACAAAAAAAAAAAAAAAAAAAAAAATCTAAATGGATGCCTCTAAATCATGATTTTGCATTCAAATAATGTTCATTGAATGACTCTAAATTTTGGATTAGTATCATTCATGAAATTAAACTTTTGAACACACGTCATTAGCTTGGCAATTCTAGTTTAGTCCTTTATATTTATGTTTGCATAGAGAATTCATCACTTGTATATCTAATTGCACAATCACATTTGTTCATTTTGTGGGGCTTAAACTTGTTAATCTTTGATGAGTTGAATAAACCGCAAATAAGTGACCTTGGCAACAGCTCTTAACTTTGTGTTAAAAAAAAAAAAAATGAGAAAAAGAATGTGTGCTGGTATCATACTACTCACCTAGTAACCAGGCCTCTTGCCTCACTAAGCAATGAGTATTCGCGTCAAACAGTGAGTAATCTAGTAGAATTATGGGTGTAACTAGTTTGGGTTCGTAGCCTTTTTAACATGAGTAAGTAAGCCCATAGGGGTGTCTCTACACCTAGTGCCCTAAAGCCAATTGGTTTGGGAGTCATTGGCCCAACGCTCATTACATAGGTTAATTAGAAAGCTTAATGGACCTGAACATTGTACTCAACCAAAAAAAAAAAAAAAAGTGTTGTTATTATTATTATTATTATTATTTGCGTGCGTATTGAGCTAAAGCCTTGGTTTACCTTGCTACGGTGAATTTAACATATTAAGGAATGCTGATATGTTGGGGGCCACACATTTGTATAAGAATTCACTTTACACCAGATGAACTTGTGATAAGTTTCTATTTGAGTACAAGTGGATTGGACTTTACTAGATTGGTAAAAAATGTAGTGTTCAACTGTTTAATTTCAATGAATGAGAATTTTTCGTTTGAGTTAGCAAGATATTATCTAAATGCAGAATCATGAACAGCATCCGTGATAATAAAAGATGTTTGTGGATGTCATCACTGGAAGCCCTCACGAAACTATAACTCGTCCACTAGGGGAAACCTAGGGGTTTAAAGGCTTATTGCATACGCTAAATGCAATCGCATTACCTGCGAAAATGGACTAGTTAGTTTTTGTTTTATTTTGTTTGTCTTATTTGATTTTGCTTTGCTCGAGGACTAGCAAAGTGTAAGTTTGGGGGTATTTGATAAGCACAAAATATTCATTGAAATTACTCCCTAATTTATATTTTTTTAGTTATTTTATTATATTTAATTTGGTGTGTTTAAAGTGTTCTTGATTTATTGCAGGGTTGTTGAGTTTATACAAGAAAAGATGACAATCAGGACTATTTAAGCTAATAAATGCAACTTGAAATGGGTTTCTCATTTGCCTATAATTTCAGGGAGCTGCAACAAGAGTTGGGTCAACAATTTTGAAGATTTGAGCAGCTAAAATTCAAAGTTAAGCAAAGAAATTCATGATCCTAAAATCAGTAGCAAATCTGGACAGATTGACCAAGTTTTGGTAATCTGGCCATAACTTGTGATTCCCATATCATATTTGGGTGAAATTTGTGGCTCTAGAAAGAGGACTTAAAGAACTACAATTGTTTAGTTTATGGCATTTCTTGATTCAAACATCTTCTAAGTAAAAAATGAGCTGAAAGTGGACTTATTTGCAAAAATCTGAATCTGGCAGCATTTGTCAAAGTAAGAACATGGGCAGCCAAGAAATTCAAAGAAAGTAGGCATTGCTTTTGATTTGTGGGATCAGTTGGATCTTTTCCCCATCTCCTATAAATACCAAGGGAATTCACATAACAAGATGAAAGGAGAGGAAGTACAAAAACGGCAAAAGGGAGAAACTAGTTCTTGGTTATCTATATGGCTAACTAATCTTTGTCTTAGGATGGAGATGAAGTCCTAATCAAGTATTGTGTATTTTATTGTATTGTGTTGTTGATTTGATTATTTGTGTATGAGGATTGCATAACTAGGAGGATTGTATTATTGATACAATTGGTTTTAGTGTTTTTATCTCAAATTGTGTTTAATTTCTGTGATTTTAAATACAATGGTTATGCAATGGTTTTCACTGTACATATATTTGGAGATTAAGATGATTCATGCTTAGACAAGATGAGTCGTGCTCACAAATTAGTTTAGAGTAGAATAGGTGAGACAGTTCATGCTATATCTTTGATGAGTTATGCCTAATTTACAAATATATGAACCTTTCTTGATGATGTCATTGGGCTTGTAGCTACAATAAGTCTTGCTCATACCAAATAATAATTTCTTGAAACACGTTACAATAAGAGCATTTTTATACAAGATTAGTGGTGGATTCGAGACCTTAAGTATTTCTTTTCTTGAAGAAAATATAAATTTATTTTGCTTGCATTACATAGAGTTCAAAACTACAAAAATCATCTTTGTGAATTATTTTAGTATTCAGTTTTCAAAATTAAAATAATCTCAGTATAGTCCCTGTGGTACGACACCCGTACTACCACTATATACAAATTATTGCATCCTACGGGTAATTGATTTTGACACGATCACGTCCCACAAAGATAGGCCAAGTTTGACAAATCACGGAATGTAAGAAAGGGTCATCATTGCATTGACTTGTATTAATTAAACTTCATCTTTCGAAAAATACCCTTAACTTTTTTGTATTGGGTTTTGTGTTAAAAGTTATCATTGAAATAACAAAGGGTATTGTAGGAAACTTATAAAAATAATGATTTGACTTTTCAAAGTGGACAAACATTTTGGGACAAAAAAAGTTGCAAATATGGCATATCTTAATGGGATGGAGGGAGTACTTATTTTTCTTTATTTTCAAAAGTTTGGACAATTACAGATTCCAAACTATAAGGATTTCTAGGACTTAAAGGAGTTATCTTTAATGTGAGACACTTCATTGATTCCCTAAGAGATGAAGTTTAAATAATACAAAAGCTCCCAAAGAGACTAAATAGGAAATATGGATACTAATTACTAACCAACTCGTGATGGCTCCCATTATATTACCCTGTATATACTTTCTATTAACTTTAGCTTCTTCTTTCTTTCTTTCTTTCTTTCTTCTTTTTTCTTTTTTCTTTTTTTTTTTTTTTTTTTTTCTGGGTAAGTACATTTTGAAGTTAAAGGTAGTCGCCGAAGTCAGCTTCTTTAGTTCATAGAAAAATTTTAATTGTTAATTTGTAATTTAGTTAGTTGCAAGCACTTGTGAGTGCATTTATATGTTTATTTTGGCCTCTTTATAATAGCATTTTTCCTTTTCTTTTCATGCCAACAGTCATGTTGAATTGAGGTAAACTTTGACATTGGTGAGCACGAAGTATCACTTGATATGTAAAGTGTTTGCTCTTTATCTTTTTATAATTAACTTTTTTTTTTCTATGAATTCTTATAATTAGCTTCATATCTATAGACATTGTTTGAGTGCATTTATATGTTTATTTTGGCATCTTTACAATAGCATTTTTCCCTTTCTTTTCATGTCAACAGTTATGTTGAATTGAAGCGATCTTTGATGTTGGTGAATGGTGAGTACAAAGTGTTGCTTGATATATATAGTGCTTGTTTGGATGTCTCCAAACATATCAAAATGCTGTTAGTTTTAGGATTTCCTAGCTTCCAAAATGTGTTGCATTATTGATTATTTTTAGTTTTTACAACAGTATTATTGGAATAGATATTTTTACATTATGTTTTGTTGATTATGAACATGTTATATTCTATTATGTTCTGTTGGGTTATATTATACACAATTCAAAAAAACTTGTGGATAAAATCAAACTAAACTCATGGTATATCTCTTGATTGAAGATATTATGCAAGTTATATTATGAGCTAGCTAGTTGAAAATTTGTATTTGTATCAGATTATATTATCATCAGGTTCAATAGTAATAACCAAAAAATGGTTAAGTGGTAATAGTAAAAAAAACTCATAAATGAAATCAATAGTGAGTAAAATGGGCTTGGGTTTGGGTCAAGTTATATAAGTTGGGTTCGTTTTGTGAATTCAATGAGATGGCTAGGCTTTTAGCCTATGGAATAATTTTTGCCGGTCGTTTGAGTGACTAGTTGCCAGATGTTTCATTTGCCAATTGTTGGCACTATTGTTGGCAATTAGTAATATAACTAGGAAAGGCTTTGCCAATAGGTTATTAGGCGGCTGATGTAGTAACTGCTGGTAAAGGCATCCCCGACCAAAAATGAAGGATTTAACAGCTGTTTCATCTGCTGGCAAAGCTCCACTTTTTTGTAGTGATAGTTTCAAAAACACTTATATAAAAGTGACCCCAAATATTACAACTACACAAATATAGCCCAATAAATTTCAAAACTAACCCATTTCAACTCATAAACATCTAAAACTTTCAAAAATAATATGAATATAACAAAAGGTTATATAAATCAAACCCTAGGTTTTTCAAAACTTGTCAAAACACATTAAATATACCTCCATGCATGATATTTATGCAAGGTTTGCCAAATATATGTAATGTATACCTAAAACCCCCATGCATCGATAGTTTAAAATGAAAAAAACGCCCCTACCTCAAAAATGAGTGAAGAGAATGCGAAATCACACCCATACGTGTGGAGATCAGGTCAAAGTACACTAAATCCGAGCGCGCCAGTGTCGAATCAAGGTTGTCGTGCTCTGACAAGCCGTCGCTGGCCTCTCCCCCTTCTTTCCTTCTCTTCACCTCTTTCTCGGGTTTTAGCCCCTTAAGAAAATCAAGTTTTTAAAATAAATGGTTTGAGGGGTAGAAAGGTAATTTTGCCCTATAAAAAAATATATCGTCTACCAATGCACGATCGATTGAGGGTAGGCAAAGTCGAATAGGAATTTTTGCAACACCAATAATTGATCGGGCCAATTGATTGGCCTAAAGGGTTGTAGACACCCCATTTTGTACCACCTAATTAATTTGAAATCACATATTTTAGAAACCCAATGATGAGGTTTATTGTATGTTTTGAGATAATGACAAAGCAATTCCCGACGAGTAGTCAAGATTATAACAGGAAAATACTGCCTTTTTACATTTCATGCGTACGCACCAATGGGTGGTGCGTACGCACCATGTTGCCATGCGTACGCATCCTATGCCTTTTTCAAAAATCTTCAAATCTGTCTCCCACTAAACATGAGAGTATGGGGTAGAGTTTGGGGAGTGGGGAGATTCCCACGGGTGTTCCCAGCATGGGTAAGGGATGGGCCAGTCAAGAGATGGTTTTCAAAACCTAATTGAACCCTATTTATACTCTACTGATGGGATAGGAGAGGGGGTCCTTTTTCTTAGATCTCTTTTTTTTGGGAGGGACGGCTTTTAGAGGAGAGGACTTCCTTTTTTGAATAGATCTGAGAGAGGTTGAAGAGAGAATGGCCAGAAAGAGAGAGTGAGAGAAACTAAATACCCACCAAAACACCAGAAAACCAGAAGTGAGAAAAGAGTGTTGAATGTTGTAATCCAAAACTGCGAGAAGGGAATTGTTGCGTTGATATTAGAAGCATTCAAACCTGAGGGGTACGTATCACAGACACACATACATGTATGCACCGCGAATTTATACTGCATATTTGTTTCTATGAGTTATTGTTTAACATAATGATGCCAATTTACACTGTTAAGGCCGAGTAAATCATTGGTAATGTTAGATTTGAAGGAAAATAGTTGTGACATGAATTCTTGAATTGACGGGTTTTCGGGTTATAAACTCAAGACTTTGACCTGAAAAATAATCATGATTCTGCAAGTTTTTGGATGAACAATTTATGCGCGCCTGTAGTGCTTTGCAAGAGCTTCAATTTGGTTTTTGAATCATTAAATTTGGTTAAGAAATGAGTAAGATAAGTTAGGGAGAAGTTAGCACGGGACAAAACTCAATACTGCATTTTTCAGCTTCAACCCGTTCTGAGGTTGAAGGTGAAGTGAACAGTGATCCAATGTGGGCGTACCCACCCACAAATACCGTGTTCCCTAGCATTTGAAGACTCTAGGTTGGCTTGATTGACTCCAAATTTGACGGATGAATTCGTCTTGTTGAGACTTATCATGTGGGACTTTTGGTTGGTCATTTTGATCATAGTTTGACCAACCTTGACCGTTCATCATTTGAGCTAAGTTGGTACGTACGTACCACTGCGTGATGCATACACACCACTTCTCCAGGTAGAGATTTATTTTGTTTATTATCATTCATTAGTTTAATGTTAGAGTAATTAGTTTTAATATTATATACATAGGTTTAATGTGAGTACGTATGGGTGTTATATTGTTTATTATAGTTTATTCTAGTTTTGATTAAAATAGATTAGATTATATCATTATAATATTAGTTAGGTTATTTTATCAAGTATGGTTAGAATATTTAATGTTAGTGTCAGCATTTTTGGTATATTTTAATGATTGCATCTTTTGTTTAATATATTAGAGTGTATTGATTGATATTTTTGTAGATTAAATTAATGTTAGTGGTGCTAGTATTTTATTTGCAAAATGTATGTTAGTGGAGATTGTAGAGAAATTGTCATGCTATTGCGTACGCACCTCCACATGGTGCGTACGCACTTTATGCCCTGACGGAAAAAACTCATCTGCTTCAAATGGTCACTTCGAATCCACATGGTGCGTACGCATTGTAGTCTAGGCACTCTTTTATTTGTTTATTTATTTTTGCTTTCCGTGAGTTATTATCTCTTATATATTCTGCCATGCCATGTGCTACTAACCATTCCTCAACTTGATCATTTTCTTATTTACGTAATCATTCGCGTGCTTGGCATATTGCTACATTTTTGCATGCTTAGGGTTAAATTTGATTAAATACCTTGATTAATTAAAACCAACAATTATTCACGGAGGCCGATTTCGACCGTGCATTTTTGGGTGCCTAATACTTTCCTAATAATGTATCCTAGCTCCGGACTTGAATCTCTGGACCTCGAATTTAAACCCGATTAAATGAGATGAAAAATACAGTTCCCAAAGCTAAATTGGGTGGCGACTCCCGCTTGCGCTCACAAGGGCCCTACCGATCGGGCTACCCTAGAATGCACTATAAAGTGTTAAAATTCATCCGATTGCGCCCACAAATCAACTCGTATCCAAAATTAATCAATTTTATAATCCTTATACAACTAAAATACATTAAGATCCTCACAAAATTATTGTATAATGTGTCTATGTCATCAATTATGTGAGTTTATTGTCTTGTTCTTCTTTATATAATGAGGGTATGTTACTATAAGATTTTTCTATTGTGACAAGAAACATTATTTCACTTTGAGAATTGGTTAGGACAATTAAGAGTTTAATTACTTGAATCATATATATTTTTAAGAGTTCGTTGTAGTTTAATGAAACAGTTTTATAGTTTAATGGAATCACCTTTAATTATATGCTACTTGGCATGGCTTGAACTAAAAATGTTGGGCATACTGTAGTATATGAATTCTTTTAGATTTTTTTTTACTTTCATTTATACACTCAACCTCAGATGTTCTATTCGAAAATCATTATATACAAACGAGTGCCTGATCACTTAATTTAGACCAATCAATAGGCTTTATCACCGACTCATTGCACATTTTATATGTATTATCCAAGTTAAAGGCGTTGAACCAAATACTGTCATATGCATAAAGAAACTAAATTAATTTTTAATGATTGGCGTACACAATAAGGTGGTTATAAGAATGATTATGAGTCAAGATATTAGAAAAGTTTTGAGGCCATTTTTCTCCTTGATTGTTCTATTGATTAATTCTATAATTATATATCAAAATAATAATAATAATAATAATAATAATAATAATAATAATTCTACAATATAGTATATTGCTTCTTGATTTATTATATGTTTTCCTTTGATGTATTATGCAGGAACATTATTGCAGTTGTGTAATATATACATAGTGCATGTTTCTCAGGTATCAACCCAAATTCAATTGGTCAATGGGAAACCATAAGTCTTATTTGTGAAGAATGATGAGAGTGTTGCCATGCAAGTAAAAACAGATGAAATCAAAAAGGATTATGATAAACTTAAAGGTCTTGTGGAGCATAGTTGCAATGCAAGTAAATTCAAAGGAAATAAGAATATTAAGAATTTTATAAATGTAGTGTCGTTGCAAAGAAGAGGTAAGAAATTTTTCTCTTTCATTTAATTTTATGTTTAGATCTTATTTTTTTCATTATATATGAATAATTCATTTTAAAAAAAAAATTCATCTGCAACTCTATTGAATAGACAATTTTGATATCTGAAACTACCATGCATTTGTATGGAGCTTTTTTGATACATACACCCTCAAGTCCATACTATTTCACCACTCTTCTCTAGAATTTTTACTTTCTTATAAGTTATAAACCATTATCACTATAGTTATTAGAATTTTGCTAAAGTTTGGTTTGTGCATTTCTTGTTCTTGTACTTTTCAACTAGTTATTCCTTTTTCCTTATTGACCAACTCCCTCATTTTTCCTTTATGTTCTCCTTTTACCCTCAATTGGCTTCGATCCAACCACACATTTGGGGCGGGTAAATAGGGTACAAGTACACTCTTGGATCTATTATGCATTTTAAGATATACCTTAAAGTTTTATTATAGATTAAGAAGTAGCAAAGTTTTATACTAAGTCTTATACTAAGATAATACCTATTGGTAGGGTTAAAAATGTTAATTCTATTACTTTTCAACATTTCTTTTATACAAATGTAGATCAGATCATTGAGGAAGCTACTTATGAGATTTTTGAGGCTGCAGCTTATGTAGTTAATACTAAGTTAATACCAGGTAGTGGCAATCAGGTATTGAAGCAACTTGTTTCAAAACAGGATTAAGTTGGCAAAGATGGGAAGCAATCTATTGCTACTCAAGAAGGTAATTTTTCTTAAAATTTTTCTTCTAATATTCTTGAACTAATCAATTTGGTCATTAATAATGGGGTAGAAAAGAAAGTTAATAATCACTCCTTTACGCATGTTTTATCAAAGTCCCAACATAAAAATAAAAATAAATAAAAAAAAATTAACAATCTAAGGTGCCTTATCATTTACGGGACAAGAATTCTACAAAAAATTCTAGATATAAAGACTTTATTCTTGAACATTAGCAACTTTATGTTTCTTGACTTGATCTTCTTGTCTATAGTTGTGGGGTTGCATTTCTTTCACTCCATTTTGGGGTAGGGGCATTTTTCTCATTATAAACCTGCAGGATAGGTATAATTATATAGATGTACAAATATTTGGTTTACTTTGCATAAATAACATGCATGGGATTATGATTTATTGGTTTTGATAAGTTTTAAAAAGCCCAGGGTCTTATAAACCTTTCATATTTGGAATATATAAAAATATTAGTTTAATAACCTTCACATGATTTTAGGTGAAAAATGAATGTTTTTACAACTTAAGAGTTAGTATTTTTGTAGTACAAGATATTAGAGGTCATTTTTATATAAGTGTTTTTAAAACAATTATTTTAAAAAAAATGTTGGGAAATGGTTTATAAGAATTGTAAGAGTTATTTCAAGTGAATTAAAGGCACAACAAGTTACATGGTTTCTGGAAAAAATATATATACTTTTCCAATTTATGTAAAAACTATGGAAATGGTTTAAATGAGAAGAAAAATGGTTTGTAGGCTTTATAGAATGACTCATTTGATAGAGGAGGCTCATTTGGGGTTAAATCAGGATTCATTTTGTTCTACTTTGTCTTTGTAGTCCTGTGGGTTGAATTGATTCTGTCTCAAATTTATGAGAATAAAATCCTTTTATACCGCACGAGGACCTTATTTGTCCAGGAAGCTGGTTTATTATTGGTTGAAACTAAACTAGAATTCAGTCCCATATACCACATAAGGTATTCCAATAAATGCTCTTGGATATAAAATAGATTTCATAGATTTATAATGATAAAAAGAGGTTTTATGCCACGAGAAGGTTATTAGAAATTACTTAATTTTGATTTATAAATAATTGGGATTTATTTATTATTGTTGGGGAATACGATAGAAAAACTTAATAGGAAGATCAACAATTAGCATTAAAATATGTGTTGTTTACCCAAAACAATAATAATATTTACGACTATACTATTTCACCCACATTCTCCCATCCATCCATATATAGCAGCTTCTCATTATTCTGTACTGGGCCTTACATGTTTACTTTCATCTATACACTTTTAACACATGTTTGCTTTCATCTATACACTTTTAACACATAAGGTAGGTGATAAAAATAGGTAGCAAAACATGGGTGAAGTAGTATTTTCCTAATATTTAACTAGCCACAGGGTACACGCATCGCACAGTGCAATGTTCAATTCAATGTTCAAGAAAGATTAATTTGGGATTTAGTTGAAGAACAATTTTGATAACTATCAAATTTCAAATTTTAAAGTGCCATATAAGAGAGAGAATCGGTGAGAGATCTTGGGAGAGTGGGGGAGTTAGAATCTATGCCTAGTTGAGAGAGTAAATAACTAATTGTAATTTCCTATAATTACTATATTGCCCTTAAGTCTTCTTGAAAGTGGATAGTTAAAAAAGAGCTTTTGGTAAATTCAAGTACATACTAACGACAAAGAGAATTGGCTTTATATAGTAGTATAGATATGTTGACATCATCAAGTAGAGAGTAAATATGAGAAGTGATTTTATTAGATAGAGTTCGTGACTTTTAGAAACTTTCTTATTTTGTTATTCTTTTGACTTTTGAAAAAGGCAAAAGTAACATGTAGAGTCAAAATGTATATGTAGTAATTAGTCAAAAGAGAGAAATATTGGTTTTTTTTTCTTGAAATTCTCAACTGGGGGGATTTCCCCCACCTCATTGCATTATGGCGTCACCCCTGTTTGCAAAGTTATTTTTAAATTTATATAAACTTTAAAAAAAAAAAAAAAAAAAAAACCTTGGATTATTCTAAGAAAATGTTTTCCAATTGAGCATATAGCTCACACCCTGCTAATTTTTTTGTAAGTAATATTTTAAAAAATAAAGCCTGATATGAGGTTTTGGAAGTACATCGGTATGCATGCATTCATTTAGAGAATGTGTAAAAATGTTTAGAAAGCTATTATATTTCATTTTAGCTTTAAGCCTAAAATTTTATTTATTTTAATTCAAGGCCTGTAATATGTAAATGGATAAATTATAGATGTGGATGAGACCCATGTGACTGTAACACAATCCTTTATTTATTTTTGGAAATATTGTGTGGATGAATTTAGAATAGTATAAATGCATTTTCACAATTTTTTATGACTATTTGATAACTTGGTAGGTCCTATTTATAGACAGGACCATCCCAAATTTTTTGGAAAAGTTTTCAAAAGAATTATTTTATAAAACATCCACATTGGCTTATAAATCTTTTTTTTTTTTTTTACTACATAACTGATGGCCCCTATTTCGGGTCATTACATAAGGTGACAACATGATCACATTTAGTTTTGAAGAAACGTGTGCTCGATAAGGAATTGTCGATTATATGGTTCAAGCCAAAGAACTTTTCACTTTTTGTAAAATAACACAATTTTATTAGAATAGTACAAAGAAGGTTAAATCCTCAAAATCAAGGATTTTTAACAACAATGAAGAAAAGAGATATAATGAAAAGTTTTTTGATAGGTAAAGATAAAATAAAATAAAAATTTGAAACTTTTCAATGACACTTTTGAGACTCCAAATCTCATAATGGGAAATGTAATGATGAAGAAACTTAGATCATGGGTATAATTGATAGAGTTGTTTCAATAACATTATAATTATTTTTCAACTAGAGGTAAACTTATTAAATCTATTTTTTATTTTTTATTTTATTTTTTAGTGCAGAAGTGGTAAACTTATTAAATCATTTTATTTAGAAGAGTTTTAGAGTTATGGAAAAATAAAAAGTGCAGTTCTCATCTATTGTGTGTAGTGGTAATTCTTTTAAATTGTAACATTATCTTGATCAACTTTTATGAGAGATATGTCAAGTAAATGAAGAAATTTATATTTAATTTAGTCTAGAGTAATCACAAGCACACGATATAATGTGTTTTTCACTATTGCCCATGATATTTTACCCATTATTACTTCTCAATAGAAACTTCTTTTAATGCAGATCGTCAACCCCGCACAAATTTCAATTGTTGATCTATTGAGAACCTCGGAAGTTATATCCGAGACATGTTGATGCCTAAACCCAAAAAAACTATAGAAGCATTGATTTTTTTGAAATATTCGAACATATTAGACAAAATATTTCTAGAGAAAGTACAACTAGTTGAACTTTTAAAACAGTAGCTAAAATTAAAATCATCAAGACTATCATGACTTTATGATAGTCCCCTAGAAGCTAAAGAATAATAAAAATGATGAGTGTATGAATGTTATTTTTTTCATTTCTATTATTTATGTACTTTTTTTTTTTTTTTTAAGGGTTAGAGTAGAGAAAATTATTGATATATGTGTAGATGCCAACTTAGTTGGGATGTATGTATCCTATAGTGATACAGTTCTTGAACTTCTTATGAAAAAAATGGACGTAATTATTTATTGTACGTAATGAATAAATTGCAATATTTTTTCATTTTTCAATTTTCATTATGTAATATTTCACTGTGCATGCCCAAATGTCCAATTGTCCAAATTTAAAATTATTTTTGGGTAAATCTAAATTTTAAATAATTTTTTCAATTAATAAATTATTTGATGAATTCAAATATTACTTAAGTTATAATAATTTATATTGTTTTTAATTGTTTTTTTATGAAGTGATGAAATTAAAAATTTAAGTTTGAAGTAAAAATAATATAATATAATCTTTCATAATCGAAATTAGAAGTTATATTCATTTAATCTGTATTTATATCTATATATTTCTAAATGTATCGATATAGAAAAAACTTTTGATTCTCCACCATATCCTTAATATGATTTTTGATGACAAATCCAACCTTTTGCTATTCAATTCTAACATTTTTAATGACATATGTAACCTTCCGTTTTTCAATACCTCAGTTAATAGCCTACGTTAAGCATATCATCATAAATATTTTTCTCTTTAGAAGCATATTATAGTCCTAATTATTACCATTCGAAAGTAATAA
The DNA here is from genome assembly GCA_039720395.1 of Liquidambar formosana. NCBI lineage: Eukaryota > Viridiplantae > Streptophyta > Magnoliopsida > Saxifragales > Altingiaceae > Liquidambar > Liquidambar formosana. Next base: position 22,809,606 of record CM077822.1, read on the forward strand.
AAGCCCATGTTGCCAATGCCAACCTTTCTTTCTTTGGTTCTTCTTCTCTTTCATATTCCTAATTAGTACTATTCATATCATCATTGCTATTATTAGCATATAAATAAAATCAACAAAAGTAAGAATTTTTATTTTTAAAAAAAATTAAAAATTCTTCTTTCCAAGCCAACTTTCTCTTTTTTTTTTTTTCCTTTCTTTTCAGTTATCTTCATAATAAATGTAATTTTCAATTAAAAAATTTCCATTATTTTTCATCAATTTTCATAAACAGGGCAATAATGCATGGGTTATAAATTATTTCCCTAATGGTAATAGCAAATGAATATATAAAGAACTGTATAACCACCATCAGAGGAGATACAATATTCTTGCTTCCAGTTACGATACTAATGTCCCACATCGGTTAAGTATGAGCTTAATCGTGTGTATATTAGCTGTTGGGCACCCTCCCTTTGCAAATTAGTTTCAAGGGTGAGTTCTACCTAGGGGTTCGTATCACCTCCTCATCATTCGCTTCTTCATTGTATACATAATATTTGTGGTTCTGAGAAATTAAAGATAGGAAAAGAAAACAAAATGGGTATTCTTTACATGTTAAGCTACATCTAATGAGCCATCATTGCATAAGAAATGAAAATCCAAACATTACGAAATATCAGTGATATGCTATAGTTTTATCCACCATTTAACTATCCATTTGTTTAAATGTGTTAAATGTGCAATACACAAATTTGCTAATTACTCCCTGCGTACATTTCTATCAACAACCCCAACACATCTATTCTCTTGATTGTAAGCAACAATATTAATTCATATTCAACGTCCATTTCTATCAACAACCCCAACACATCTATTCTCTTGATTGTAAGCAACAATATTAATTCATATTCAACGTCCTCTTCTTTGTAAAACTCATTTTTCATGAAGCAAAAAACAAAAAAAGAAAAAAAACCATAAAAATCATGAATGGAAACCAAAAACATTGACGAACTAATTATGGAGAATAAAAGGAACCATTTCAATTCAAACCTCACATGAAGGACAATTTAAAGCTTTGAGTTTTGATCATAGAATGTGGAAGGACAAAATATCCATGCTACTAATTCCAATCTCAATTGTTTAATTATTTTTTTTTTCCATACCGGCTTTGCAATTTCAATTTCCATGACAAAATGACAAGCCTCTGCTATTTGACATATGAGGATCCATAAAATTTGTGGTGTAATAAAAAAAATAAAAATAAAAATTGAAGGCCCGAGTTTTAATCGTAAAATAATGTGAAGGGTGTAGAGAATTTGAAGCATCAAGCCTTAAAAGATTCAAGACTATGGACCGAGCCTGAGTTTTAGAAATTTAACAATGGGGGTGATTATTGGGTCGGGCTATTGCCACCCCTCAATTTTATCAGCACTTCCCAATTTTTTTTTTTAAAATATGAAAGGATTTTATGAAAATCGGTTATGATATTCATTGGAAAGCAACATTTTAAATAAGTTTCCAGAATAAAGTTTTTCAAAAATCTATCATTTAAGTAGACTTTCTAGAAAAAAAAAATGAAACAGAGACTATAAATGATAAAAAAAAAAGTCTAGTTAAATAATAAATTTTGGAAAAACTTTCATCTTAGAAGTTATTCAAAATGATGTTTCTTAATAGATTGCACCTCCAGTTTATATATATATGTTGGATAAAATCTTAAAAACTAAAAAAAATGAAAGGTGCTAATAAAATTGAAGGGTGGTAATAGTCAAACTTGCGGTTATCGGCACCCAAAGACTTACTTTTTATTCCCCACCTATTTTAAACTTCTCAAAGTTTTATGAAAAATATAAAAGGTTTTCATGAAAACTAACTACGTTTAAACTTTCTTTTTATAAATGGCCAAAAGGCAAATCTATTCTTAGGGTGCCAAAAAGGCCCATTTTAACAATAGGTTTGGCTATTATCACCCCTCATTTTGATCTATAGCCCCCACAACTTAATTAAATTATATTTTATTATAAATACCATTTGGCAAATTTACTATAAAGGACATCAGTTCTAAAAACCTAAATACATTTCTCATTCTAGCCCCCACCCAAACCTAACACAACACCCCTCACATACATATCTTCTTCATCCCTCACTCTCTCACAACCACTTCTTTGCACAAATTCATAAATGTTCACTCTCTTAATGGTTTTACGTTTTTTATAAGCAATGGTTGAGGAAAAATACACTTTCAATGATGTTGGCAACAAGGATATATGTATCTTTTGCTTTAAAAGCAGCAAAAAATCTTTTTTTTTTCCCATCCAAAATCGTGACGGTTCGATTATGGTATTCCAAACAATACAAATATATTCGGAATTATATGACTAAACAAAACATATATGTCTGGTTTAATACAACCGTACAGGAAACTCAATTCTCTTTTAAACCTATTACTTCTATTCGGTTTTATATGATCGAATAATACGAATATGTTCGGTTCTATGTGGCTATGGAACACATTTATGTTTAGTTTCGTACAGCCAAACATAGGTGAATGGTTCAATTCTGGTATTCTGAACAAAAGATTTCAAATTTTTTTCATCTTCTATATCTAAACAATAAAGATATATGCATATTTACATAAGACGTGGAGCAATGATGGTTCAATGCTGGATGGTTTGGTGTTGGTATTCTGGTAGAGGGATGGTAGGTGTCACAGTGGTGCTCCAACAGCTAGGTCATCGGGGAGAGTAGGGCCACAAGAGATAGAGTAGATTGGCATCTTGAGGGAGAGAGGATCGTCCAGGAGGTGAAGCTCTGACAACTAGATCATAATTCCATAGAAGGACTATGGAGCTCTAGCCTCAGTGAGGGGGAGAAGTCACGAAAGTGGGGATCGAGAAGGAAAGTGAGTGCCTGAGTGGGGTGTAAAATCATTGGGGTTGGGGGTATATTTGGCAAAACAAGGGGTGTAAATGAGAAAATATAGGGTTTGGAGATCAGATGGGGGGTGAAGATCATAGTGAGGGTTGGCAATAGCCTGGCCCTTTAACAATACTTAACCCGATGAATAGTAAAAGCCCGATGGGCCTAGCTTAAATTTTTTCGGCACAAATTTGGTCCAGCCTAGCTTTAGGCCAACTCTAACCCCCTTTCATTAGTATCAAAAAAATTAAAAATGATATTTCACCCACCCTTTTTCTTTTTTCTTTTTTGATGAAAGACAATATATATAATTACGAAATAAGATGAGATAGATCAAAATTGACCTGATTCCTTACACATGGTGGAGTTTCCTCCATCTAAACAAGAACATCCTCAATAAATTTGGCATGCTTAGCAAGTCTGTGGGCAACTTCATTACCCTTCCTACCTACATGCTTAAAATGACACGACACAAAAGATGACGCAGCCTCAACAAAAGCATCCTCAATTATCAAACCCATAGCCGTATGAGGCACTGAACCGGAATGAAGAGCAGCCATAACCTCCAGATTGTCTCCTTCCAAGTCTACGGCGCTTAAACCCAAATCTCGAGCAAAGTCGACTGCAAAACGGAGAACCATGGCTTCAACATGGGATGACTCAAATAAACCATTCTGTTTCTTTGATGCCGCTGCTATAATCTGCCCTTCATGGTCATGCAACACAACCCCAAATCCCACACTTGAATCCTCTGCAAACAAGGCTCCATCAACATTGACTTTAAATCTTCCTGGCACTGGAGAAAACCATCTAGCACCAGCTGTATTTACCCCCTCCCTACCTCCACTTTGTGCTGCGACGTATTCATCCAAATATCTTTGTGCCGTGTGGGTAATGCTTTGTGGATCCTTCCTTACCCCTTCAAACACTACCAAGTTTCGATTATGCCAAATAGCCCACATAATTGTCAATACCATGGCCATTTTCTCCTCCTCCACCCAAGATTGAAGCACATCAAGCCATTCACGAAAATCTCGTAGGGACGAGTTTAGAAGGCTATGGTCTATCAAAGTGTAAGTCCATACTTGATGTACCCACACATAGTCCTTAAGAGCATAGAGGACAAATTTATCACTGCTGCCACACACCTCGCACAGCACCACTACTAGCACTTTCTGTTTTAAAAGATTACTCTTCTTCGGGAGGGTGTCAGTACATGCCTTCCACACAAAATGCTTGATCTTGGACGGGATGCTCTGTTTCCATAGCCATTTTATCCCTGAATCACCTGCCCATGATGTGGAGCTTTCACCTCATCTACTGCTTTGCTCTCTCCTCCGTTGCTCTATTGCTAAATGATAAGCACTACGAACTATGAACAGACCTTTTGAATTGTAATGCCATATCCGGCTATCAGCGGGGAGCCTCCTACTTAGAGGAATTTGGCAAATGGTCTCCGCCTCATGAAGGAGAAAAACTCGTTCCACCATCTCCCTATTCCAAGTCTTTAATGCCGGATCAATAAGCTCGCAGACTAGTGCTTTCACATTAAGCTCTTTCAATGGTGATACCACTCTAAAAGTCGAGGGTGTAGACAGCCATCTATCCTCCCATATACAAACAGAGCTCCCATTCCTTATTCGCCATCGACCTCCCATACAAACCAGATTACGCGACTCCCATATGCTCCGCCAAGTGAAACTTGGGTAATTCCCTTGTCGCACTTTCAGAAAATCTCCATCAGGGAAGTATTTAGCCTGTAATATTTTTTATACCAAAGACCGTGGATTTGTAAGCAAGCGCCACCCCTGTTTGGCTAGTAGCACCTCATTAAAAGCTACTAAATCTCTAAAACCCAGACCACCCTCCTGTTTTGAGTGGCATAGTCGAGTCCAGGAAAGCCAATGAATTTTCCTAGTAGACTCAGTTTGCCCCCACCAAAAATTGCTAATCATAGATTTCAGTTCACTGCAAAATGAGCTGGGCAATTTAAACCAGCTCATAACGTACGAAGGAATAGCTTGCACTACTGCCTTTATTAATACTTCCTTCCCAGTCTTAGATAGTAGTTTTCCTTTCCACCCTTGTAGCCTCTTCCACATCCTTTCTTTGAAGTAATTAAAAATCGATTTTTTCGACTTACCAATCAAAGTAGGTAAACCTAAATACTTACCATGGTGCTCTGTAGAAAAAATACCAATAGTATTTCGGACAACGTCTTGTTGTGTAGGGCTTGTGTTTTTGTTGAAAAAAATTGAAAATTTGTCCATATTTATTTGTTGACCCGGGGCATTCCCATAGAGCTGCAGTATATCACGGATTTTCAGACTCTCCGCTATTGTGGCCTTGCCAAACAGCAGGCTGTCGTCAACAAAGAATAAGTGAGACACTTTAGGGCTGCTCTTGCATACCGACACCCCAGTTAACAAATTCTCCCTCTCTGCCTTACCTAATAGCGATGTCAAACCTTCAGCCACAATGAGAAAAAAGTACGAGGAAAGGGGGTCACCCTGCCTAAGGCCCCGAGACAGACTAAAATAACCACACTAATTACCATTGAAAATCACTGAATAGGAGACCGTTGTAACACAGGACATTATGAGATGCACCCATCTACTATCAAACCCCATCTTCACCATGATGCTCTTAAGAAAAGACCACTCCACGCGGTCATAAGCCTTACTTATATCTAATTTCAGTGCAAAAATGGCTCTGTTTCCCTATTTTTTTATTTTTCAAAAAGTGCATGATTTCAAATGCTACCAAAACATTGTCCGTGATAAGCCTTCCAGGCACAAAAGCACTCTGGCTCTTCGAAATAACATAGGGTAAAATTTTTTTAAGCCGGTTGGCCAGAACCTTAGATATGAGTTTGTAAATCACATTACATAAACTGATCGGTCTATATTGGATGATATTCTTAGGGCTATCAATCTTGGGAATGAGTACAATATGAGTGTAATTAATTTTTTGTAACATTTGGCCTCCATTTAAAAAAGAAAGACCAGCCTTGGTGACATCCAGGTCAACGACATGCCAATATTTCTGAAAAAATAAAGCCAGCATGCCATCTGGTTCAGGAGCTTTAGTGGGATGAATTTGAAATAAAGCAACTTTTACCTCCTCAGCACAAAATTCTCGCGTTACAGTGGCATTCATCCAATCTAATACCCAGCTTTCCACTGCTGCAAGAATCTGCTCTGTGTTTTGTGGATTTAAAGATGTGAATAAATGCTGAAAATAATCAATAATGATATCCTCCACTTTCTCATCCTCAGTTTGCCACTGGCCAGTGCTATCATGTAAACCCCTGATAAGATTCTTCCTTCTCCGTTCTGAAGCTCTAGCGTGAAAATAGCCGGTATTACGATCACCTTCCTTCAACCACGACACCCTTGAGCGTTGTTTCCAAAAAATTTCCTCCCAAGCTAGCACCTTATCCATGCGGCCCATGATAACCTATTCCTCCTCAACTACACCCGTTGCTTGAGGCCTATCCTTTACTGCTTTCAGTTTATCACGAAGATCCTTCAATTGAACTCGCACATTACCAAACTTGGATTTATCCCACGTCAAAAGATTCACTCTGGTTGCCTTAATTTTCTCACTGACTGAAAACATACTCGAGCCATAGTTGCTCCCGCTCCAACTTTCCGAAATAATACCCTCACATTCATCCAACCATACCCACATTGCCTCAAAACAAAAGGGCTTGCGGTACCAAGTATACTTCTGTGCTAACCCTTCTGTGTCAACCAAGATTGGAAGGTGATCTGAGGCACTGCAGTGGAGGTGCTCAACTAGCACTGTTGGGAATAAATTGCACCAATCTGACGTTGCTACAGCTCTATCCAATCGTTCCCTGATACATTCCTTACCTGCCAGATTTTTGCACCAAGTAAATTTAGACCCTTGAAAACCTAAGTCTCAAAAATTGCACAACGACAAGGCCTCCCAAAAATCCCTCATCTGCCATTCTGCTCTAGGTATTCTACCCCACTTCTCTCCAGCATCTGTAATTTCATTAAAGTCACCAACACACAACCATGGTAGGGTGGATTTTGATTTCAGAACCCCTAGCAATTCCCATGACTCTTTCCCATGCTGTATTTCTGGAAACCCATAGAAACCTGTTAACCTCCATTTAGTTACCCCATTTTCCATAACTAAGGTATCAACGTGGCGAGCGGAAAAACTCAATAATACCACATTACAGCAGGAATCCCAAAGCAACGCCACACTACCAGCCCTACTAGTGTCCTCACTAAAAATGCCGTTGGCATAACCCAATCTAAACTTTACCTTTTCCATTGCCGATTTTTTTTTTTTTTTGTTTCCATGAGGAATAAGACATTGGGAGCTTTCCCCTTCACTAAATCATGTAGGGCCCGAACTGTGCGAGGTGTCCCAAGCCCTCGACAGTTGAAACTTAACGTTTTCATTGCTCCCGGCGGGACTGGACACCAGTCGCCGCCGATCGCTCTATAAAATCCCTGCCTCCACTTGTAGATGAAATACCATTGCATTGTTTCTTCCCACCACCTGGCTGCCTGTCCATTGTGTGTTTGTCACCTCTAAATGCAAAAGTGCCCTATTTCCTTTTTCCCCAGAGGTGTCTCTTGTTGTGTCTGCCCAATGTTACTCACTACCTCGCGGGCTCGTCATTTCCAGCCATTCTCTCTTTGCTTGTACTTAGTTTTTACATCGTTGTGAGGCTGCCCCTGAGGAGAAGCCCAATCCATTGTCCCAGTATCTAGACTGACTGATTTGGTGATACCCTCCCCCTGCTGGGTGTTGCCTAATTCCATCCCATCTACTGGATTCTGGGCCCAGACCATTGTACTTGAGCCTAAAGGGGGTGAATTTAAAAATCTGTCTTTCCTTCCCGCCACTTCATGTTCCAAAATATCATTATCCCCTCCGTGAACTTCTCCCCCACTACCACATATGTCTCATCAGCCAAATTCAGCTCAATCTCCATGTCCATACCATATCCTACCCTCTTATCCCCGCTACTACTCCCCCCACCCTCCAGTATAATGACACCTTCCACTTCACAATTCGAGGTGAAATCTATGCCCTTTACCCCGTCAATTGCCTCCACAGCGAGGGTGTCCTGATTCCGCAAATCACGAAGCATTCGTTCCTCAGTGTGCACGTCATCACCATCTACCGTCTGGTTAATAGATAGGTTGCACGGCGCCGGACGTGTCCCATCCACCTGCCCTTTTCGTTCTGTTGGGAGACAGGTGTGGTGGGTTCTTTCCAATCCTTATATACCTTTGGCTTATCGGGTACTCGTAACCACGGCCCATACTGCATCGCCTTATCTTTACTTTGCTTCCCTCCCGTGTACCTCGTATCACAGTCCTTTTTAGAGTGCCCAAGCTTGCCACAGAGATAACGAAAGATTGGCAATTTTTCGAACTTTATGGGTATCCACATCGGTTTACCCTTCACCTTCAATGTGACACCGCGTTTGAGGGGCTATGACACATTCACCTGAACACGGATTCTCAGATATTTCACCCACCCTTGATCATCCATCAAATGTAATACTCTCTCTCCTTTATATCATATACATAATACATAATAACATACCCTCCTTTTTCAGTAACTACTAACACATATAATAGGTAAAGACCCTTGGGTAGAATTGGAGAACTTAAAATTATTATTCCGATTAAGTGAAGAATTATGGTAAAGGTACGTTTGTTGGATAGAATAAGAGAAGTTGGAATGAAATGAAATAAGATTTTAATGATAAAATGTGAAATGAAATGACATTTCAATAGTTAACGCAATACCATTACAATCTCATTTTATTCTATTTTAATATTTCAATTCTCCATTCCATTCAAACAAAGGTACCCTAATAATAGTATTTGCCTTTTGCCTTTGAAATCAATACTTTATTGAATTGAGTTGAGATTTTAAGAATAAAAAAAAAAAGAAAAAAAATTCTCCTCTTGTTCGGTGTTCACACCTTGTATAGGCCTTTCGTCCTTGGTTTTTTCCCTCCATAATGGATTTTCCGTGTCTGTATGCGCACTTATACACTTCATACTCTGTGCAAGTCCGAACAAATCTGATTCTTTGGGTGTACCGTTGTGATGGTCGAGAGAGAGAATATTATTCTTTAACATGTGTATGCTTGTCGTCAAAGTTATAATGGCATTTACACTTTAGAACCCCATTTGCTTTCGCTTTTAACCTTATTCTGCTTTGTGGGTTGGTGGATACTCCTTTATTTATTTGTCTATTTATGAATATATCTTGAAAAGAACCAGCTGCTTCCTCTCTCCGCCCCAAAACCATGAAAGAATCACTGGGTAAGTCTTTGTTTATTTGCATCTCAAATATGGGTTTTATTTATTCATTTATTTTTCTCTTCAATTTCTTCACTATTTTATTGAAATATGTAAAGTTTGATACTTTCAGAATGCTTCCTGTATTAGTGGGTTTCTTTTTTTTCTTTTTTTCTTTTTTCTTATTTGATTTATCTAGTTGGGGTTGGATGGCAATCATTGGAATAGAACTGTGATGAGGGTTTGGGAAAATTACTCATTGCTAGTGTCTAATCTGTATGAAATTTATCCCCAGTTAATGCAAATTTTGGCAATTTTCATTTTTTCTTTCCCCACTCATTGGCGATAGGTTGAGAAAATTATGAACCAGTGAATTTATTCACAATTTGAGGGTTTCCATGGTGCTCTCCAGTTCTTATTTGATGTACAGCTGCTATGCTCAAGATGATTTGATTAGTTTTTAAATTATGAACTAGTAACTGGACCATAGATGTATGGGCTTCAAGGTTTGCAGTCTTGCCCATGGCGTCATAAATATCATTTATGTTAAACAAATAGAACAATATAAGAAAAATTGCAGTAACCCTCAAAAATGCTTTTTGGGTTTTGATTAGTTTTTAAATGAAGTTCAAAAATTAATTAGAGGTCTAAGTAAGTTAGAAAACTTGGCCCCAAAGTGGCTGTCTCGAGTGGAGGTGAAAGATCCTGAGTTCGAGTCCCAGCACTTTGGAAAAAATCCCTGGGCTAGCGATTTACCGTTGCGCACCCGTCACGAACGACAGTAATTAGTTCCTTGGTTGTCAACTTTGGGGATACACTGGGTCAAAGACCAAAAAAAAAAAAAAAAAGTTAGAAAACATTAAGTATTTTGTTGATTTTTAACGATAAGGGTTCAGTTTTTCGAGACAGTTTGATGGGATGTTCCCGCTACATTTCCCGAGCAATCTCGGACAAATGTTTTTTAAAAAATATCTAATATAGTGCTTTATCAGGGATGTCCTATGATTTACACATCCCACTGATATTCAGTTGAGTGGTAAGAATCAATTAATTCACTGGATACAGGCAATGCAATTACATCACACGAATAGGCATGGAAACTTTGGGTGATCCTTAGGTCACATAGTGTGGATTTGCACCGTTTTATTTATTCTTACTAGGATTAAGTCCAATTCCCCCTCAAAGAGTCAACAACAACGACTGTTTAACTTCACAACCGATTTCCATGACTTATGTTCAACAAAAAGCCAGGTCTTATCATGGATGCGATAGCAATGACGATACTTACAAGTTACAACTGTCTGATTGACTTATGTTTTCGACAAATTTTTTCAAGTCTGACCATAAGATACTCTTCCCTTCCTATAAAAATTTGGGAATTGGCAAGCACATTCCAGAAAGGAATGCTTTCAAGTTGGTTTCTTGAACACTTTACTTCTTCTCAAGCTGAGGGTAGGGTTATAATCTCTGATTCCATAGTGAATTTGGCAATATAGGTCTACGTAGCTTACAATTCCAAGAGCTTACATACCCAATCATGGACATAATTTCTTCAGAATCTGAAAAGTTAAAAACAAATTAGTATTTATTCCCTTATTATTACTAATCTCTTATTTAAGAAGTGAGGTACCTATCACATATTGAATGTGAACATCAAAAGCATATTCAATTCTTTTTTATGTGAGAGTTAATACATTGTGATATTTATGAGTGTATCTATGAAGTCTTCTTGATGCATAGACTGTGTCACAAGGTATATAGGCATCCTATAAGCTTTAGTTTAGTCAAGTGGTGATACTCTATCTCCTCAGCTTTCTTCTTTATCCACACACACACACACACACACACACACACAAAAAAAAAGACTAAAAAACTTTTACCATATGTAGGGAGAAAGCATGTTGGACTGTTGGTGTGTTTTATAGTTGTTTCTTGGATAATTCTTAGTCATTTCCTAATACATTTTCCATAAATTTTAAGGCATATTTAGACTTGGTTCCTTCATACTTGTTCATAAGTGGGAAATGGAATCAATTAGGATTTAGTAAATAAAAATGAGTATCCCAATATATGCTCATCCTTATAACATCTGGGAACTATAAGTTTAGTAGGACTAAAGTAATATCAGTTAAAATGCTTAACAAGCTTCCGTATAATAAGATTGAGATGAAGTCATTTTGCCAAAGTTTCTTAAAATTGAAAACCTAGAATTACATAAATAATGCCTAGATCACTATTCGGTGAAATACTCAACTTTATGATTAAAATCCGATCTACGCCCAAGGGATCTAAATCTTACTTTTGATTTTTGATATCTAAAATCGTATATTTTTTCTTCTAACCTTAGGATTTATCATCTGTATCTCAAGTTATTTTAGATCTTAAATTTAACTGATTGATGTGTTAATGCTATAACATGAAATTATATACTCTTTATTCCTTTTTAACTATTTGTTATTTTTAAATGTTGAGTTGTTGACAAAAGTGGAAATGTGGAAGGACAAATTGGAGGCAGTATGTGGTTGGGGGGAGGTTTGTATGCCAGATGTTGGAGAGCCAGGATTCCAAGATTTGGGATTGGGAAACTCGATCATGAGGATTTTTCACAGGTTTATCAATGCTTGAGTTGGACATGGATCAAACTTTGCTCTAACTCTATTTGAAATCAAATGCTACCTGAGAGTTGGAAAATGGGAGTCAGGTTGGGTGCTGGCTGGGGTCAAGATATGGAATTAGGCAATACAACATAGGGAGTTTTTATAAGCTTACCATTTTTTGAGTTAAACATGATTCAATTTCTGTCTTAATGCCCATCAACGTCTTAGGTTGCTCGAGTGTTAGAGGACTGGAGTCTATCAGAATGGACTTACAGAGTGCGCTTTTCTCTTTTGTGAGACCCCTGCAGGGAAAGATTTTGGGGTTAAGGGGGCCATGGCTGAAACTTATAAAATTCTTTGGGGTATTTATATTATTTAAAAGGTTACTCTTCAAGAGGCCATTCCCTATTGCAATGGTAAAAGTCTCAAGCTAGCAAGTGCGAAGGCGCAGGTTTGTGTCCTTTTTTTTTGTTTTCTGAGTCTTGAGAGCAGCCACTTTGTACTATAAAACAAAAGTTAGGACTCTATCCTGCTCAGTGCTCACCTCTCCTAGGAGCCCACTTAGGGGGAACACCACTGGGTAACGGCCTTTTTTCATATGGGTACTCTTCAAAATCAACAAGTGCATCCTCCACCCCCTGGGTAAAAGTTCGGATGTATCTTTTAAGAGGTCCACGATGAAAACTATACATTCATCCTTGCTGCCCATGATGGAAAATTCCTCAGTCTGCAATTGGTTATTAGAGTTCTGTTGTTACTTCAAATGCAAAAATCTGGTATTCAACTTGATTTGGATCAAGGTGAAAGGGGGTTCTTGATTTGGATCAAGTTGAAAGGGGGTTTTCATGCCCTGATGGTGAAGGTAGCTTTCTGTCAAACCAGAGACTCCAATGGTTGTTTCTGGGGCTGGGAGGATTGAGGAAATGAGAGAATCAGATATCAGGTTTTTGGATTTTGAGTTTTAAGGTATAATTGTAACAGGGCCTCCTCAATCAAGTTGGCGGTTGGCCACAATGCCTCGTCTACAATTAGCATAAGTTAAGGACCATGGAGTTGGCAATTGTGATCTTAATAGGAGGGGAAGAAATGTACTTACTTGATGATGAAAAATATGTACAATGAAATTCTGGCTGTAGTTATTGGAGCTCTAGAAGTGGGGCTTTCGGGAGTTTTTGAAGACAAGAATTCAAATCCTGAAAGGCATGCAAGTGGCATGTGTAGAGGTTGCATATTGATGTGTTAGAAGAAAAGAAAGTCAAGTATATTTGGCGCCTTACACCAAGGGAAACAATTAGCTACAGAAAAGAAGGATGTGCTGGGAATCTTAAGGCGGCCTGATCCATTTGGCCTGGTTATGGGAAGTTAAGCACAATAATCGACCTACTATAGTGGGTTCCATAAACACAGGCTGCTAAATTCGACTAATTTAAAATCCAACAACATAACCCGATCTAGCTAAATCAGTTTGTCGTCCATGAGGAGAAACCAAAAACAAGTTAGAAAAGAATGCGCATCCTTGATGAAGCAAAGTGAGGCAAAATTAAAAAAATAAAATAAAATAAAATAAAATCCAACCCAGGTTGGAATTTGGAAATTAGTTAGAAGGGCACAGAGCTGGCAATTAGTGAAGGTATTGAAAAGGTCTTTGACACTTATCAACTTGACTATGTTTCCTTGGCAGATAGACGAAGGGAAATGCTGAACTCTTTAATGATGGTAACCTATTGTCAAGAGGCTGCGTCGGTGGGTGTAGTGTGATGGGCCTGGAGATGGTGATGAACTCTGCTGTAGTAGGGGCCAATCATACCTTACCATGGCCCTGTTAAGCAAGAAATTATTTTTCTCAATATGACTTACTTCAACTAAGGATATGAGGTTCAGAGTTGAGGGGATCAGGGCTAGGGTTTTCCAATAGAGAGGGGTATGTCATCAGAGAGTAAAAGAAATTTACTTGGCTACCTATTATCAGCCTTGCCATTAGCAATACAAGGTCCATTCCCATCATTCAAAGTTCAATTATCTGCTTTGTTAGATCTAACGATGATTTTTGGTGTGATAATGGCTTTTCTTAAACTGCGTCTTTTGTCAAACATGGCCTATCTTTGTGGGACAGAGGGAGTATAACATACATAAATATTGTTATTTATTAATGTATCTCCACTGTGTTGTATCCTAATTTTTCAATAATTATTGTATTGTATCATTTCTGTATCTCGTATCCATATTTATGCTTCATAGATAGGTGTCCAACAGCTATAAGAAATTCTATTAAAGCATCTCAAGGCTTAAAGCCTCAAACCATGGGCAAAGACGCCATCTTCTCCAAATATTTAGGGGCCACAAGTTTAAAATTCTTAATCTTTCACCAAGTCCAACTTGTCCTTATCATTTTTGAAGATCTTATTTTTTTTATCCTTAGTTTCTAAGTCTCTGTTCTTTAAACTCTCTATTGATTGATGGTTTTATATGCTCATGGTTGTGCACATAAGAACTACATACTTGTCATGTCTACATTTTATTCTTAATATTTTGACTCTAAATTACTTTTTTTTATTACGGTACTTCTAGCATGACAGACTGTCATTGCTTTTAGCAATGACGGTGAAATCATGGCCACAAAAAAGAATATTAAAGGTGTGGAAAAAATCCACTTTTTATCATTTAAGTGGTCAAGATTTGGCTGTCATTGCTAAAAGCAATGACAGTTTGTTATGTTAGATTTTTCATTTTATTAACACTTGGTCACTTACCAAAGTTTTGCTGAAAATTTTCTTATTATGCTAGTAACTATCATCATTTATTTAGATTGAAAAAAAAAAATATATATATATATATATAGATTGACATCAATATAGATATTGCTGTCTCCCTTGACATTCTGTGTTTTTTGGACCCAAATTATCTCCATCGATATCGATTTTTCAGTTCTGAGGACTACTCCCTATCGTAAACCAGATTGATGATGAATCTGGCAATATAAGAATTTCTTATCAACTAAATAAAAATTATAGTAGGTTTTAATCTCATGCACAATATTCTTTGTGCCTTGAGGTTCTAGTTAAAGAATTGCAGTGGGCAAAAACTTGAAGATCGTTCTGTAAATGGATTAGAAGAAGAATTGCTCTCTCCAAAGACTGAGAACTCATTGATAGATTGGAAACATTCATTATAGTTTCTCCAGCTATATGTTGCTATGATCATCGGGACAATTTGAAGAATCTGACAGCATTTTGATTTTTAACCTTGAATGAGTATGCCCATTTACCTAGAGCAATAACATAAAACATATCTTCATGTAACTGATGAAACAATTGGGATATGAGATATTGAAATTGTTTTTCAGCTCAAGTTAGGGCTTACATTCGATTTCTTTTCTTGTTTCATTTTTAAGGCACATCTCACCCCTGCCCTGCTCTGAAGTTCTTGTCTGACAAAGTAGGAAGCATGCTTTGCCGTTGTAATTCACCAAACAAGTACAAGAGGCTGGATGCAAAGCTTGAAAGAAAAATGATTGAAGTCAAGAGAGGTGTGTCAGGACATAACAATTTCAGATCAATAAATAGCATAATAATGAGGTTCCCTCAGTTCAAAGAAGAACTGAAAAATATCAGAGTTGTGTTTGAGCAGTACGGTGAGTTTCCATGAGGTTGCTTTCCTGTTTTCAAGCTTTTCACTCTTCCAAAATATTTTCATGGAGGTTCTCTCTCTCTCTCTCTCTCTCTCTCTTATAGATGAAGACTCTAACAGAGCTATTGACCTTGAGGAATTAAAGAAATGCTTACAGAAGTTGCAGGTCCACCTAACAGAGAAAGAAATTGAGGATCTTTTCCATTCCTGTGACATTGATGGCAGCGAAGGGATACAATTCAATGAGTTCATTGTTCTTCTGTGTCTCATATATCTCTTAATGGATCCTTCCACCTCTCCTAACACTGTATGCAAGATATTATATATTTTTCATTTAATTTTCATGTGTTGGCAATCAAGTGCTAATAAAACCATTTTATGACTTGGGGACTTGTTTCAGACATCAAAGATGGGTTCACCACAGCTTGAAGCCACCTTTGATACAATAGTTGAAGCATTCTTGTTTCTTGATAAAAATGGAGATGGGAAACTTAACAAGAACGATATGGTCAGGGCATTGAATGAGGCTTCTCCTTTTGAGAAATCTCCTGCACACATCACCAGGACACGATTCAGTATTACTCGCTTCACTTTCTGTTTAATTTCGTAGTTGAATTTTCACAAGCCCTTTTAAGTTTTCTTTGTAATTCCTGTGAATGCAGAAGAAATGGACTGGAAGAGGAATGGGAAAGTCAGCTTCAGGGAGTTCCTTTTTGCTTTGATTGATTGGGTTGGAATTGACACTGATGATGAGATCCCAATAAGTGGAGCTTAGACTGAGTGCGGGATAGCATCGAAATGAGCAAGGAGTGGTGTGAGGTCAGATTGATACATTTGTGTATATATGCAAATTGTCCCAAGTACATACAGAAAAAATGTTCCTGTTGTATCATGTTTCATCAGTTCATATTTTCAAATTCTAGATATCTAAATCATCGTATGAATTACAGTTCTTATTTATCAATGATTTTTTTTTTTTCCCTTCAGAATATGTTTTTCCTGTTCTGTTTAAATCATATTGGAAACTTTAATATGGGGGAAGTGATTCGTAATGGTAGATATGGAAAATTTGGATATAACCAGAGCTTCTCTACATTGTCATGTGGATACATTCAAATACATACTCCTCTCTTGCTATTTACACCAACTAGATGGAACAGTATACTAATGTCTATGAATGAAAGGAAATAAAAAACAGAAGAAAGGAAAAATACGTTCTCAGTTTTATGGGGAAAAAAACCTAGTATACATCATCTCTCTATTTTCTATTGGACTCCTAGAGCTTGGATTCTCTTAACCAATGACAAAGACGAAGCATTTCTTTGTTTCCATTCTTCGCTTCTCTCCTTCTTTTGCCCTTCTTCCATGAAGCATTCATCATTTCCATTGAGTATGCTTACAATCTGCCTCATGCTTGGTCTTAGTTCCGGGTTGGAGCGTGTGCATGCTATTCCTAATTTGACCAGTCTCATCAGTTCTTTATGATTGTACTCTCCATTCAACCTCCAATCTGCCAGTTCCTCCAATGGCCTTTTCCGTGTCTCAAATTCATGAACCCTTTTTACTAATAGCACCTCAGGCCGCCGAAAGTCAACTGCCATGTGTCCACTAATCACTTCAAGCATTACCACGCCGAAGCTATAAATATCAGCCATCGGAGTTGCCCCACCGGATTCTAAATACTCTGGTGACATGTAACCAAAAATCCCCCGAATGGATTTATTTGTATCGATAACTATATGAGGACCGTGCTCATTCCGTGTCAAGAATTCAGCAAGGGCAAAGCAAGTGAGCCTCGGGTTCATGTCTGGATCAAGAACTACAGCAGAAGAGG
This sequence comes from Liquidambar formosana, assembly GCA_039720395.1. NCBI lineage: Eukaryota > Viridiplantae > Streptophyta > Magnoliopsida > Saxifragales > Altingiaceae > Liquidambar > Liquidambar formosana. The sequence continues at coordinate 22,826,870 of CM077822.1, forward strand.
TAATATTTCTGTGAATAACTTGTTCATCCCATTCCTCATGGAGATAAAGAATGGCAGAAGCAAGCGATTTGATTATATTGTATCTGTGTCGCCATCGCAGGACAGTGCCGCCAATCTTATTGTCATGATGGAAAAGGAGATGACCCAGAAGGCGATTCGCCAAGTAATCGTAGACAACAAGCATCTCTCCTTGCTCAGTGCACCATCCACGGAGCTGTATCAGGTTTCGGTGGCGCAGCCTTCCCAAGTTTTGGAGTTCATTTGAGAAGCGTGCTCGCAATGCAGGGCAGGTCTTCATGCCTAGCCGCTTCACCAGGATATGGTGCCGGTTGTCAAGAAAGCCATGGTATGCAGTTCCAAAGTCCAGCTCTGCTACCCTCTGAGATTCTGAGAAATTATTTGTGGCGGAAATGAGTTCCTTGTAGGATATTTCTTGTGGAGTTTCGACCATGGGGAAAGAGGGACAAGGTTGGCGGCAGCTGTTGTCCGAAGAGCTGGCTTCATTGCTGTTTCTGTATTCAGCAGTTGCATATATGGTTTCTCCAGTGGCTGTGATGTATTTTGAGGAAGTGGATGTGGCTGTTGTGATGGTGGTGCCGGTAGTGGTGCTGGACCTTGTGTTGCTTGAGCTTGTGTTGGTTGCTGAGGACAAAGATATGTATAGAGGGTGGGATTGAAATGATGGCAGAGCAGGCAATTTTCCGAGCATATTTCCCGAAAGTGCTTCCACAAGCCATTTCATATTAGGCCTCAATTGGGGTTCGTGGAGGGTGCAGAGGAGGCCGAGATGAATCAAACGCTCCATATCAGAAAGCCTATAAGACCCATCCGGCAGTCGCCCATCCCCTACTTGTAAAAGCTTCCCTTCATCAGATAGCCGTCGGATCCAATCAAGCAAAATGATTTGATCATCTGGATATGTGAGATCTACCGCCCTCCGGCCAGAAACCACCTCCAACACAACAATTCCAAAGCTGAAAACGTCAGATTTTGCAGTGGCGATGCTTCGCCTTTGGAAACTCTCCGGTGGCAAATACCCAATTGTGCCACCAATTCTGGTTGTCTCTGCCAACCGAAACTGGTGGTTTTTCATTGAAGGTGTCTTGGCTTGGTACCCGAGTTCGTGCTCTAGCCACCGGGCCAAGCCGAAGTCACCAAGCCGAGCATTGTAGTGGGAGTCAAGCATCACGTTGCTGGTCTTCACATCTCGGTGTATGATTTGAGTTTCCAGCTGTTCGTGAAGATAAAATAATGCAGCCGCCAATCCGCTTACTATTTTCCGGCGACGTTCCCAATCAAGCGGTGCTGACTCCAAGTTTTCTGGTCGTCGGAAAAGTATCCGGTCAAGGCTGCGGTTGGGCATATAATCATAAACAAGAAGTAACTGATTTTCATGAACACACCATCCTCTGAGCCTGACAAGATTCCGGTGGCGGAGGTGAGCCACTGCCACCAATTCAGCTGCGAAAGTCTTCTCAAACCGCTCCCCTTTCTCGGCCACGCATTTCACTGCCACCACAGTTCCGTCACTGGGTAAAACTGCTCTATAGACCCTGCCGAATCCTCCACTCCCTAGAACTTCATCCTCACTGAACCCATTGGAGCCTATGTAGAGCTCAGCAAAGCTAAATATCCTCGGATTATCACCCCCAACTTTGTCCGAAAGCTCAACTCCTTCGGTGTCATGAAACAAACTGGAGGTTTGTCTTTTCGGCTTCTCGTGGTGGCAAAAACCGACCCATTTCGAGTCCCAAAAACGGCGTACCAATCCCCCCACGAACGCAACAACTTGGTTGCTGCAGCCGCGGGAAGAATGTTGTTTTCCTTCTTCCTTTGTGGAGATATGTATTGGGTGTTTGTGGTATGGCTCGATCTCGTCGGCATCGGCCGGTAAAATGAAGCATAGGCGGTTGAGCTGCATGGTGGTGGTGGCGCCGGAGAATGGCATAGGTGGCACAGTTTTTGAAATTGCTATGTAAAAATATGCTTTTGAGGGGTGAAGGTGCTTTTATTCAACTTTGGTTAGGTTGCATGGTTGAATTGTATGGCTTTGATTGATCGAAACCGGCCAACCAGAATCGACCTCCACTTTTTCATGTGATGTCATTGCATTAAAGAAGATTCTTATGTTGATCTTTATTTTTAACTATTCATATATGCTTCTGGAACATATACATACACATATTCCATTGATGAGTGTTTCACACTAAGATGGCTGACTAGATCTAAAATAAAGCGTGGGGCCACCTGATTTCCGCGTTTTAGACCAATCTTGGATTATATGGGGCTTATTTTTTGTATGTTTTTTGGGGTCATTATATTTGCTTTCGGTGGACGTAAGAAAAAATTTATTTATTTATTTATTTATTGGGGTCATTGAAGAAAAAATATTACAACTTTTGATAGACATATATACCCTTAAACTATCCTAATTGGGTCTGTAGTGTCAACCTTTTTACATGAGCAAAAACTAAGAACTAAAAAGCCCTCCAAATTAGGAGAGAGAAGCTAGCTAATGGGTTAGGTCAAAACTCATTAATTACCGTAATTTAGAGGTGGGGCATATAGTAGGAGTTTTTCAACTTAAGTTTAGTTTCATATTGAGTTATTTCAACGATGATAATAAAAGTAGTGGGAGTAGTTATTTTTTGTAATAGTAGTTTATTAGAGGTAGGGGTTGTTGTTTGTGATTCTGTTACTATGTGGCCATGTTTAGCTTATCGATGGGCCAACTCCTTCAAATTAATTAAGTTTGGGAAAAACTTGATTGAATTGAGGTTGTATCCCTCAAATTGAACTAGAAGTTGACCCTTGCATTCTTAGTTGTGTAACCTACATTTAAGATTAGACTAGGATGGTTTTTTAGTAATTATGAGGCCTAAAGCGTTCTTTTTCTTCGTTGTTAAATTTATTGTGTTTATCTTTTTTAATCACAAAGAAAAATGTAAAATTATAAATCTACCTCATATGAGCGAGTTGGTTTCGAAACATTGCTCAAAATTAAAACCCTAATCCTCCGTCCGGAGAAAATGTCAAAGTTTGCATATTAATCTGCTTTATTCATCCTTTTCCCGTGACATTCATTGAGGTCATTCGAAATACCAAAGAATTCAAGCCGCAGACGCGTTACTTTTGGCTTGACATAAACACGTCTGTCAAACACAAATACAAAATCACTTTCGTCCTAATATGAAAAAGGTGGGATATGGGAAGAGTGCCTAATTAGTAAAGTAAAATCCAATGAAAAACGTAAACTATGAGAGCATTGTCACTTGAAAAATACATAGAAGGCAAACGCGCCAAAATTTGTGGAGATTTGTGGCTGAAATGTCAGACTCACGTGTTATTACAAGGACCCACTATTTGTTTTGGCGGTGGCGGAAATGTAGGCTGTTGATCACTCTTTTTTACATTTCAGACTTACCCAAAACATAATAACAAGAAGGGTGAATTGCATTTTAAGATTTAAAGTTTGAATTAAGTTTTATTTTAGAATTCAAATTTTAAATTATATTAATTCAATATCCGAATTATTAGTTGAGTTATAATTTGCGGTCTACCATTAAAATTTTTTGTATTATCTCTATTTTGCTCTTTTTATGGGTTTGAAAACCCTATTTTACCCCATATAATACCAAATCTGAATAACTAAACTGTCAAATTTGTGGTTTTGTAAATATAAAAAATAAAAATTTATTAGATATTGATAGAGGTAATATATAGAGAAAAAATATTAAAGTGATTCAAATCTTGTCAAAATATAAATGTTTATTACATGTTGATAGGGGTAAAATAAGGTTTTCAAACCCATATAAAGGGGCAAAGTAGGGGTACTGCTAAAAATTTTGACAACAAACTCCAAATTGCAACTTAACTAATAATTCAAGTAATGAATTGACGCAATTTAGACTTTGAATTCTAAAGTGAAATTTGATCCAAACTTTAGACCCTAAAATACAATTTACCCTAATAATAATAATAATAATAATTCATGTATACTATACTATTATATAAAATATAAATATATTTATTTTAGTCATTTTATTATAAGGTGTACTTGATGTAACTTTTTATTAGATGTATTTTAAAATTTTTCATGTGATTCATATTTTTTAAAATCAATATTTTGATGAGATAATCTTTTCATGAAGGTCATATATACCAAACATTAAGTTCATTCGACACTGATTGCTATTTGACCCAAAACTTAAAATTTTAAATTAATAACAGTTGCTCATTTATTAACATTTATTAAAGAAGCAGTTTATAATCTCGTATCAATTTTAATTTTTATATTCATGACCTAAATATAAAACAAATTTAATCTAATTAATTAGTTTCATCAAATATATATAAATTACGGGTAAAATTTTGAACGTGAATCAGGTGTACCTTATAATAAAATAAAAAAATACTACTGAGTATACATTTAGGATAATGCATTAATATTTCACCGGCGGGCAGGTTGGGTCGGGGGACTTGGTTGCCTACTTCTGTTATTATCCCCACACCCTAGTTGACATTATATTGCTGCAGTCCTGCACAGGTAGCATTTAATGCGTATCAGTATATCACAAGGCTCGCAATATTGCTGCAATGAAAGCTATGTCTTGGAATTGGTGATTTCATTTCAAAATTCAAATCTCCCAACACATTTGATGGAAAGGCGGGGTCGGAATGGAGATTCAAGTCAGGGGAGAAGAGAGTCTTGGGAATTTTTGTACAAAAAGTCCATACCTACTGAGACTGACCACTAGGATCGCCTTTACTTCTTTTGTCCCCTACCTATATTTCGGAAAGAAATGATAGAGTTTGCTTATAGTGTCTTCAATGGTGGGTTATATTATTATTATATTAACATTTAGTATAAGTTGGACTATTTCAATGATGTGCTAAAAATAGCAATAACTTATCTTTGTACCAAATATACCAAAAAGATGAGCTATTATTAAATTTGCCATATCAACTCTCCCTCTATTTCTCAATAACCAAACACACCAGTAACCATAAAAAATACAATATTTCTCTTCTTCAATTTTTCTTCCAAAATTTTCTTAGTAACCAAAAAGCCTCTAAATAAATACAATATTTTTTAAAATAATACTGAAATCTTATATATATATATATAGAGAGAGAGAGAGAGAGAGAGAGAGAGAGAGAGAGAGATAAGCAGAAAATATACCATTTTTTTTAGCCCATTCATCTCACTCAAGCAACTTCACATTTGATTCACGATATGTCTCATTCACCAACTTACGAGACCTCTAATATGTGGAATCACAGTTTTGGGTTCGTCTTGATCAACCCTAAGTACAATGCTTGTTTTCAAGCATCTCAATTTCCTCAACATACTTGTCAATTATTATTTTTTATTTTTTACTTTCTTTTTGTTGGAACAATGGAAGTTGAAAGATGATAGTTGGTAGTTTATAAAAAATTGAGGGAATTAAGGTTGTAGCAAAAAATAAAACACTATATCATTTGCACCATTGGAGCATCTTGTGCTAAATTATAACAATTGGCATTGTAACATGTGCTAAAATAGTAATAGCACAAGTAATATAACTCACATCATTGGAGATGTGTCTGCGCTTAGGAAAAGAATTCAATATTAAGCAATTTTTGACATTTTCTTTTTTCTTTCCACTTAAAGATTCAAATGGAGCCACATTACTCGACACGGGTTCATGGCATGGCTAAGTTACATATGAATAATTTCAATAAGAAGATTATTAGTCTTCGGAACTTACGCTTTTAAAAGGGCAAAAAATGAAAAAGAAAAATGAGTTCAGTTTTCTCTCTATCTTGTTATCTCACCAAATGGATTATTGATTATTTTGAGTATTAACTTATGTGGAGTAGAAATAGTCTTATCCATACTTATAAAATTAACCGGAATAAAGATTTGAATATGTAAATGGTAAGAAGCAAAATGTGATGAGTTCGGTTTTCTCTCTATTTTGTTAAGTCACCAAATGAGTCATTCTGAGTGTCAACTAATGCGAAGTAGACAATAGCCTTTTCCATGAATCCAAGATTAGTTAGAATAAAGATTTGAAGATGTAAATAGTCAAGCTACATACTCAATCACAACCATCTTGAGCATTAACGAGAGATCTTCAAACTCATAAAGTACACATTTTTAACTCAGTGGTTGGCCAAATCATTATCTAAAACAAAAGGTGGAGTTTGTTGATCAGCATGATGTATTGATCAACACTAGCTTGGACTGACAACAACAAATTTTACATGGTTTTATAGCCTAAAGGGGTCATAGAAAATGCTTCTCTTTGTCAATATGGCTCATAATTTCAACCTTCTTGGACTACGGTTGGTGGGGGTTAAGAGAAGATGTAGAATTAAATGAAGGCCGCATTTGGGGGTAGGTGATGTTACTAAAGAAGTAGAAATAAATTTAGGCCACATTTGGGGTTGGTGAGGTTAGTGAAGATGTGGAATTAATTTTGTTGAAGGAGATACTGGAAAGTGACGGAAAACAGCAGCAGTAGTAAGCTAGGGGTGACGGTTTGGATTGCAGAAAAAGTCTTTGATTGTTGAACTAATAAGGAAATTGTTCTACTTTTGGACGTATATGCAAAGAATATAAAAGTTAAAAACGAACGACCCTAGAACCTAATGATATGTCTAGCTCCAATAAAATCATAAGATTTGTAGAAATCTTGATTTTAATTCTGCATGAATAAATGTTCTCATGTTGCTTAATAAAAATAATTATAAATGATTAGTCGGGCTCTGGTAGTTCGGACACCTCGTTGCTTGGCAAAAAAATAAAAAATAAAATAAAAATAAAAATAATTATAAAAGGCAAGAGTCTATTTTGATAAGCTTCTATTTCTTACTTTATATTTTCAAAAGTTACAAAATAAAAAAAATAAAAAAATGAAAGTTTTGAGTGTAAAAAAGTTTGAAAGTTACTCTCTCTATCCCACTTTGCCTAATAATAATTTTCATTTTGGAAAGTCTTAAAATGTTTGTTACTTAAAACAAAATATTATTTTACTTTTCCAAGGTGTTTTTTCCTTTATTTAAAATTACAAATATTTCAATTATAACACATAATAAAGTAAAAGAATAAAATTAAAAAGTTGGCATTAACAAGTCATATGATAGTACATTTAATAACTCATCTTGGTAGATGTATCGATCTGGTCAAAATGTTTCAAATAAATTATGACGGATGAAATAATTTTAAAAGTTGAGATAGTGAAAAATTTCTATGACATCAAATTTTTAAAATAAATATCAAAATTTTCTATTATAAAATATTATTAAAAAATTTCATATTTTTATTTTTAAAAATAAAAAATAAGAATTTATTCAAACAACCCTAAAAACTTTTCCCCGATAGGTTTTTCTGCTTCTTACCACTTATTGTTTTAAAATCTCCCTCCACCCAAGAAAAAATAAAAAAATCAATCAATCAATCTCTGTTGTGTGGTCACACCTCCCTGTTATTAATTAAGGTGACGTCCCTCTCCTCTCTGGAAAAATCTCTCCCTCTTTCTCTATCACATTAATTATGGATATGTCCCTGTGTGTGTGAGGTCACTGGGCCAATCGGTAATTCCCCCAATAATTAATTGGTGAGATGTGCGTATGTGTTGGGTTGTGTGTGTGGGGCCTCCTAGTTTTTAATTTTAGGAGATAGCTACATCTATTTTGGATATAAAAAAAGATTTTTCTTGACACATGTCCCGTTAAACTATAATTAATAATTCAATTATTATATGAAAAAGATATATTTTCATAATTTTCTAAGTATTTTCATATTTTTTTAAAATTTTTATTATTTATAATGCATTTTTATCTTTTCTAATAAATTGATTGAATAATTAATTATATATTAATATGTACCTTTGTTTGCACTATAAAAGTATCAATTTTTATTATTATTATTATGTGTTGAATTTTATAGGACACTTGGCAATTACAAGGAAAATGCAGTACATGTGGAATAAGTTCATCTTAGTAAGTTACAAGAGGACATATGGAGCAACTAAAATAAAGGAGTTAATACCAGCAAGTTGGGAGTTACTAGTAGTTTTAAGAAGTTATGAGTAGTTTTCTTGTAATTCTATAAATAGGTCTTGAAGCTTTCATTGTAAGCTTCTCAATCAATCAAATTATCAATTTCAGACTCCAGTATCAAGACTCCGGTTTTTATCTTAGGAGTAGTTGGCGCTTAACGCAATTTAATTCAAAAATCCAAGAACGTGTGCTTCTTCTTGATCAAAGGCGTGTGCACATTTTTGCAATTCAAAAGACACATTAGAAACGCTTGCGAATCGCATATTCAAATTGTTATAATCGGACTTGATCCTATTCAATTTTGCCATCCTTGGTGAATAGTGGAATCAACCAACATTACTTGTTTGAATGATCAAAAGGTTGAAATCCTCGAATCACACGACAAATGTGAAGTCCTTTTCGATGAGGCATTCGAACCATTCGCACCAATTGCTGCGAAAGACTGGCACACCCCACACTCTATTTCGACTTCAAAGTACCAACGTGAAATGTTTTTTGGGGAAACATTTTTTGTACGTCCGATGAGATGCCGTGGGATTGAATTTAACCCCAAAAAGAAAAAAAAAAATTGCTATACATGTGGGAGTGCGAAGATAGAGGCCAAATATGACCAATTACTCACTGTTCTAACGCAGAACCTAAGGCCATGAAGGAATTTTTGGCCAGGCCGAATTCAAACTTGAGTATTGATTTGGCCTGACAGCATCAATATATTAATTAAAAAAAAAAGTTTGTTTCTTGCATTTGGTGATGATGGACTTGCAACCTCATAGGTGGAGTTTTATTTTCAATAGCCAAAAATGGCCAGTGATGACTCACGGCTCAAAGTCTTAGTGGGTGAAAGCAGTTAAATGCCAAAAAATGGCCAGTAAACCCCACTGTTTGAAGCAACACTCGGGAGGCTGTGAAGATAGGTAAAAAATGGCCAATAGCCAATGACCCACCGTTGTAGTGCAGAAATTCGGGGTTAATCTTTGCGATTTAAAAAAAAAAAAAAAATTAAATACACCATAAAGTTATGGATTTGGATTTTGTGCATTTAGTCATTTTAAATACACCATAAAGTTATCATGCGATAAGCGACACGTGAAGAGAGTTAAGATTGGAGGGCTGAGATTGGTTGGACGTGAAATAATTGTCTCTAATCTCAGTCCTCCAATCTCAACTCTTTCTACGTATCGCTCATCACACGATAATTTAATGGTACTTTTAAAGTTACTAAATGCACCAAATCCACTTCCCATAATAATATGTGTCTCAGGCCATGATGCTGGATAGTTTTTAAATTGAGACGGTTATCAAGGTGTATTCACAAGACTAAGATTGATCTAATGGATGGAAATAGTTAAAAGGGCATAGAGAGTGGTCTGGTGATTAAACACAAACAAATGGTCCAGTTACCAACGGCTCTTTGAAGGAGAAAAAAGAAGAAGAAAGAAGTAATGACCAAACCAAGAAAAAGCACTACAAATATGAGTGCAAATTAAGGAAAAATTGGCCAATTATGAGACTGCTTAAACACAAGTTGGCAGAGTTCACTAGTTTGGCCTTTAATTTTTGGTCTCAAGATTGGCCGAATTCCTATAAACACAAGTTGGCTGAATTCTCACTACTTCGGCCTTTATTTTTGGTTACTCAAGATTGACCGAATTTCTATGCATAAACATAATTCGGCCTAAGAGGCTCATTGGCTGACGTCACTCATTCGGCCTCTAAGTTTTCTTGGTTTTTGTTGGTATACCATCTATATGATGGCTCTATTATGGTCCCATCGACCAAAGCCAATACGTGGTAGCAATCCAACTTGGGTGTGGATTTAGAAATGCCCAGGGATATACATGTCATGCTCAAAATTTTAATTCGGCTTATTACTTTGTTGGCTGAAGTCTTTGCTGATCAATAATCCATTGTTGCTCAATCATTGTTTGGTTGAACAGTTTTGGCCGAAGTCACCTACATGCAAGGTTTTTATGCAGCTTGCTCTTTTTTGGTTGATTCAATGTGGCAACATTATTTTAATGAAATCGACTAAAAGAAAAACTAAATTCGGCCAATAGCTTTGGTTTGGCCTATAGTTTTTCTTTAATGCCACTCATGTGAGAACACTAAAAAATGAGCCAACATTGGCTAATCTTGGCCTTGTTGGCCTAAGCTATTGTGTGGCCGAAATCACTTTTTTGACCTATAGTTTGTTGATGTTCAATTTATATGATGGCCAAAAAATAATAATAATAAAAATAAATTATGGCTCTTTAACAATTTCGGTCATCAATTCCTCATTTTCAAAGAGCCAGGGGCGCTATGTTTGCACCCTAAAAATAGCAATTATTATTATTATTATTATTATTGTGTGTTGAATTTTGCAGGACACTTGGTAATTACAAGGAAAATAAAGCACATGTGGCATAAGTTCATCTTAGGAGGTTACAAGAAGACATGTGGAGCAATTAGAATGAAGGAATTAATGCCTGCAAGTTAGTAGGAGTTACTAATAGTTTTAGGAAGTTAAGAGTAGTTTTCTTGTAATTCTATAAACAGGCCTTGAAGCCTTCATTGTAAGCCTCTCAATCAATCAAATTATCAATTTTAAACTCCAGTCTCAAGACTCCGGTCTTTATCTTAGAAGTAGTTGGCCCTTAAGGCAATTTAATTCAAAAATCCAGGAACGTGTTCCTTCCTGGTCAAAGGAGTGTGCATTCCTTTGCAATTCAAAAGATACATTTGAAACGCTTGCGGATCGCATATTCAAATCGTTGTAATTGGATTTGATTTCATTCAATTTTACTATCCGCGGTGAATAGTGAAATCAACTCACATTACTCGTTTGAATGATCAAAATGTCGAAATCCTCGAATCAGACGGCGAATGTTAAATCCTCTTCGATGAGGCATTCGAATCAGTCGCACAAATCACCTGAGAAAGGCTGGCACGTCCCACACTCCATGTCGACTTCAAAGTGCCAGCAAGAAATGTTTTTTGAGGAAACAACTTTTAAGGCACACGTTAAGAAAACTTATTAAAAAAATGGTGAACTCTGTTTAAATGATGTCTAGATCCTCTCTAAGAGGGTAATCTTACCAGTAAGTTTGACATTAGTAAGTGAAATCTTCTTAATAAATCAGATGCTCCTCCCACTCTCGAATCCCAAATTGGTGGGTGGAAACATAAAAGCCACCTTTGTTGGTAGCCTGATGGGGATTGGTCTGTAGCCTAGACCCTTTCATTTTTTTTAAAAAATAAAAATAAAAAAAGGCCCTAGTGGACTACTTTATGGGAAACATTCTGTTTTGGCTAAATTTTCATGCTAAGATAATTTATTACACTAGGCGTATGCGTATATATACCTTTGTATGTGGGGGTAGAATAATTGGTATTGGGACTTAGATAAGGCTGGTTCTGAGCATAAATAATCAAAGCAGTCCCTTTGGGTTTTTAATTTTTTATTAAAAAATGAGGACCTTAAATCAGGTCCAACACTTATACTCATGCCCAAAAAGAGGGGGGTTTCAATTGGCACGTTGAGACTTGTTTTTTTATCTTTCATTTATTTTAAAATTTTCAAAATTTAATAAAATATACATAACAGATAACATGAAATTGACCGTGTTAAAAATGAAATATAAACTTTAAATGAAGAAAAAGTTTACTTAAATGACAAATTTTTGAAAAACTTTATTTTACAAAGTTGTTCAAACTGATGTTTTCTAATATATAATATAGCCAATTTTATGAAAACCTTAAAAAATTTCTTCTACAAAGTTATTCAAAATGATGTTTTCTAATGACTACTTGGCTAGTTTTATAAAAACCTTTTATATTTTTCATAAAACCTTGAGAAGTGCTAAATAAGTAGGGTATAAAAAGCAAGTTTTTAGGTGCCAATAGTAGTCTAAAAAAGAAAAAATCAAATACAAACACATTTTTTAATAAACCTAGATCAAATAAGCGCCTCACCCCAAGTCCAAATTCCAGAGGGCTGTAACCTGAATCCAAATTCCAAAGGACTCCCAACTCAATTCAAACCCAAGCCAAATAATAAATAAATAAATAAGTTATATATGCAAGCAAACTTTGAGTGGGTATTTTTTTGGTGGTGGTGGTGGGGGGGGGGGGGGGGGGAAGAGAGAGAGGGGGGGGGGGGGGGGGGGGGGAGGGGGAATAAGTGGGTACAGCAATATCAAAAACCATTTTTTGCATTGCTGAAGTATATAAATACATCGTTACATTAAAAATGCATTACATAAAATTTAAAGATTATAAAAATTAAAAAAAAAAAAAAAAGCTGTTTCAACTTATATGAGTTTCTTCTTTTTTTTGCCTCATCACCCACTTTTCCCTCCACGTCCAACCATCATTTCTTCCAAATGATGATGTGGCAGATTTGCCTCAAAATCATTTCTTAAGCTACATATAACTTAAAAGTTGTCTTAAACCATATTTGTCTTTACCAAATGCATCACCTGTTGGAACACCTATTTTTTTACACATGAGGTAAATTTTAGCTTTGCCTCACGTTTACCACATGGTTAGAGCTGCTCTAAGAGTCAGTTTATTTATTTATTTTATTTATTTATTATTTTTTTGTGTATGTGATTATATATAGAGGATCCCATCCTATGAGTTCACTTAGGATCCTAAAATCCTCAAGGCCGCACGGGTCTCAGGAGGCCAAATGTCCCAAATTTAACTTCTTTCACAGAACTAGCCAACAATCAGATATTTATAAGTGTTTATATGATGTAGAGTGGGCAGTAGTCCTACCTGTGTCTAGGAATTAGGTGAACTAAAAGTCTAAATAAATAATCTTGATTATGATGAATTACCAAATAAGTGGTTGCTAAAGGAATCTTTTGATTGCTACCTTATCATTTTCTCTTCTTTCCTTTGAATGATTATAAGCATAGAAGGTGGTCCTAGGACCTCTTACAAAACAAAAGGTCTTAGGTTTAATTCTTACTACTCTCTCTCAAGGCCATTTTTATGAATTTTGTCATGTAAGTGTCTAGTGTATGTGGGATAAGGAGACTACATGTGCCACAGGATAAATTGAATATAAAGCATGTAGAACCTCCTGATATCTCAAAGGGTAAACTACATTAAGACCCCTCTAGAATCTGACAATTACAGATACACTCCCTCACGTTTCTGAAATTACATTAAGACTCCCTACTTTACAAAATAAACTACAACAAGACCCTTCCTCCTAACCTCCATCCATTAATTTGTTAAATTACTCTCAATTTTTTTTCAAAATACCCTAACTATTGTTATTGGATAACAACTTTTAAGTTGAATGCATATAACTCATCAGTCCAACACATTCATCCAGCACATTCAATTTTTTTTTTATTGATAAACAACTAAAAGATACTCTATATATATATGTAAGAAAAATGCCAAAAAGCTTAAATTTTTTGTCCAACTAATGTGGCAGTCGTCAAATTTGCTCATTAGAAACAATTATCTATCTAATTAATGTGCCCAAGAAAATTTTTTTTTGATCTGCCAAGTTGCCACCTCTATACATGCATCCCTATTGTAATAATTCTTTTCATTCATTTCTACATATGAGTAATGCTACATGGTCCTTTTTTTTTTTTTTTTTTTTTTTTGGCCAAATCTACTTACTCAAATGAGGTAACAACTTGGCAAGTTAATTTTTTTTTTATTTTGCAAATCAATTAAAAATTTAATTAAATAAATAATTGTTTCTAAGGAGCATATCTAATAGCTATCACATCAGTTGGATAGAAAATTTAAAATTTTCAGCATTTTTCTTATATATATATATATATATATATATATATATATTATCTTTTAATTATTTATCAATAATAATTTAAAAAATTCAAAAATATTGGATGAACGTATTGGATTGGTGAGTTATTTGCATTTAACATAGAATTAAGTTATCATCCACTAAGGGTAGTTAGGGTATTTTAAAAAAAAATTAACATTATTTAACAGATTAATTGACGGAAATTAGAGGGAGGGGTCTCTTTGTAATTTACTTTGTAAAATAAGGGGTGTCAGTGTAATTTCAAAAACATGAGAGAGTGTATCTATATAGTCAAATTCTAGAGGAAGTCTTAATGTAATTTACCTTATCTCAAAAAATAAAAAATAAAAAAAATGGTTTATAAGCATAGAGATAGTACATCGGAATACATGGGGCCTCTCAACTAGGATGATCCTATTTATTTTTTATGTTTTTTGGGAACAAATATATCCACTTCTTCTCTCTACCAGAATGTGTCAAATATTCGTTCTTACAAATTTTATAATTGCTCTACCTGCCTTCCTCCAGATAGGGAGGATCCATATTGACCCTAACTGCCACCAACTAATGTGAATTGTCAAATTAATTGACTTTCGGCCGGCGCAATATATATATATATATATATATGCTTTAGGATTTTAAATTCCAGGTGTTAAATTAATGCCGCCGTGCATCATCAAAATCATCTTTTGGCTATTTGTCAGACAATTTCTTCACTCGGATTCTTGGTCTCCTGAATTTTTTTTTGTAAAAGGTACTTGTTCAATTTCAAGAACGGCGTACTATCCCAACACCTCATCCAAACCGACGTTGGACCTTTTCTTTCATTAAGACAAAAAGGACATCAAAAATTTTTTTGTTTTTTTTTTGTCAGACTAAAAGGACATCATATGTGTGGACTTTGTTTTCTCGAAACAATTTATGGATTTTATTTTCACAAGTACCATCGAATGTTTCGAGAAAACGAAATCCATGTATTATGAATTTTTGGTTAAGGTGTTTGAATTTTTGGTTAAAGTCTCTTTTGTATGGTTTAACGTACCCTTATCATTTTTTCTCAGGATCATTTTGCCCGATATGAATGAAACGGAGGATTACTTGTATTTAAGGGGATTAGATGTAGGCACACGTGCAACAGGTTATTTTTCAATAATATGAAATATAAATGAAATTTTTTTTTTAAACGGATTAGATATTAATATCAGTTTGGTTAGATTTTTACTTTGAATGAAACTTATAGTGAGTAATACAATTAATTTGAAAAATTTTAAGTTAATCACAAATAAATTTAGAATATAATAATTCTCAATAATATATAGTAACATAATATTATATTGATTAACCACAAAACTTCAACAATTTGAAATAAAAATTTAAATAAAAAAAATTAATCATTATTAAAGATAATGACCCTGCATAAAACTCTAATGAAATACAAAGAAAAATATTTCCTATATAAGTTAACTACAAAAGTATAAATATCTTCTGTATAAACTTCATTACAATAGTAGTTGTCATCTATTCAACTACAATAAGATTAAAAGGGTACAAAAGGGTAGTTGTGTATTTAAAATTTAAAATAAGGGTATATTAGTCAATCAAAAGTTTTTCTCATATTCAGCTTTTTATAAGTAGTATAGGTAGATAGATTAATCAGGTACGTAAGAATCTTAGAACCTCCTAATATCCAAAAAAAAAAAAAAAAAGGAAAAAAAAAAGGAAAAAGAAGAAGAAGAAGAAGAAGAAGAAGAAGAAGAAGAAAAGGTATCTTTTGTTTGTAGATTGGAATGGTGCGGTTGGTTGGAAAGGTCAAGTTGAAATGTGATTTCATGGAGATGGTAAGGGGCAGTTTGAGCATTGGGTGAGGGGACATTATTATTATTATTATTATTATTATTATTATTGAAGTATATATTATGGATGGGAGGTGGTGGAGAAGGTTTGGAATATTGGATATAATTATAAAGTGCATTGGTGTGCTCTTATTCAAACATGATTAGGTTGCATGGTTGAATTGTATTGCTAACAAAGATGACTTTCGCAAAGAAGATTCTTTAATTCTAGACAAAGAAAGACAAAATCCATCCAATGTTTCACACGTGGGGTGCTTACACACATTGATTTGAAAAGCGTCGATTCATTCAAAAGCAACCCATAGTGCCAAAAGATCGGCATCTGGGCAGTATCAGAGCTCAAAAACCTTTCTCTCAAAAACCATCCGAACCATCCAGACTTATTTTACGAAAATTAGCAAAGAGGTCTTTGTAGTTAGGTGGTATCAGTTGGAAAAAAATTAATATCAGGTTGGGCTATGATCTATATGACCCCACCCCACCCAATCCAACCCAACAGTCCCAACCCGGTTCGATGTGGGTGAGCAGCCGTGTGTTGGTTCGAACCTAAGTTTGACTAGGTCATCCCTTCACTACTTGGGTGCCCACTGGACCCCAAGCCCAAGCCCAATCTAAATGTATATAAACCCACTCAAGAGTTTTATCTTTTTCCGACAGGGGATAAGCTTTATTACAATCCTACAACCAATTCTTCTTGGATGACTTTAGAGATCAATTTTTCATTCAAGTTTTAATGGTTTTGGCTAAATGAATATATGGTTTGAATCTTCACATTGAGATGAACACTTTCTAAAGCGGGCCCGTCTTAAAAGACACAAGAGTCCCACATTTAATTTGGCTAAAAAACTCTAGTAGTATCTCTCTCCTCAGTTTCTTTTGTTATTTTATATATATATATATTTATTTTGTTTTTATGATTACAGTTTCACCCCTCGACATTCTCTCAAAAATATTTTGTATTCCTCTAATTTATTTTTAAACACTTTGAATCCCTCATGTTTGGAAAAATGACACTTTACACTTTTCCGTCAATCAACCGTTTTATTTTTCAGTAGAAAATGGTGCAGGTGACTTATTCATAACATTTTTAAGACGAAAATCTGCTCGTACTGGTGAGTTGGAGACAATTTCACCTTTTCATTGACATATAATGATGGCAAAATCGACAAATTTCCATTAACACCTTAGGGTTTAATACTTTTTTTCAAACACGAGGGAGGTCAAAGTGTTTGAAAACAAAATAGAAGGATGTAAAATATTTTTTAGTAAAACTAAAGGGGATGAAACTATAATTTCCCATAATATAAATTATTGACACTTTCTTAATTACTATACTTGGTTCACAATAACGATGATGAATTTTTTCACGAGAGTATATGCGAATTAAATAGAATGGAATAATTATATTTATATGGGACATTCAAACAGGCACTTGAGTACTTAAGCAATTTTTGTTATTTTAACTTGTTCTTTTAAGGAATCATATGGAGTGGAAAGTTTTTAAAATATCCAACCTTTAGGAAATGGGTTTTCAATATGTTGAAAAGGTGAAGAGAGCTTCTTCTTTTTTTTTTTTCTTTTTTTTTTTTATTTACAGGAACAGGTTGTTTTAACCTCTTAACTTTATTTGTATACCTCATTAATTTTAATTTTTATATTTTTTAAGAAAATATAAAATATTTTTATGAAAATTGGTTGTGTCTACTAAAAAATATTATTTTGAACAACTTATAAGAAGCAAGTTTTTCCAAAATATGTCGTTTAAGTGGATTTTTTAGTCATTTACCGTCTCTATTTCATTTTTATCCAAAAAGTATACTTAAACGAAAGTTTTTGAAAACACTTTCTTTTGTAAAGTTGTAGAAAATGATGTTTTCTAGTGAATAACACAACCAGTTTCATAAAAACCTTTATATATATATATATATATATATATATATATATATATATATATATATATATATATTTTTCAATTGAGAAATTAAAACTAATGGGGTGTGCAAATAAAGTTAAGGGGTCAATAGCCACCCTCTTTTTTAAAATTGCTTTAGCTCCCTCCCTTTCTCCAAAAAATAATAATAATTATTATAATTATAAACAAAAAATACTTGGTTCACAATAAACATCTCTAAGAAGTCAGTCCAACAATGATACTTACCCAAACAAAACATGCAACTGAAAAAAGAGATACAATACTATTTATACAAAAGCTAGCTGAATCAAAAAAAAAAAAAAAAAAAAAAAAAAAAAATCTAAAAATCTAATATATATATATATATATATATATATATATATATATAAAAGTAGTGTTCAAGGCTACCAATACTTGGTGCATTTCTATGCAATCACATGGCTCTTTCTTTGCTTTTCTAATATATATATATATATATATATATATATATATATATATATAATTTTTAAAAAAATAGATTTAAAGAGACTCATCTTCACGTAACCTCTTGGTAATTATCTTTTAAACATTTGTTCTAAACGTTGCAACCTCTCCTATTTTACAACAAGTTTGCAACTGTTAGAGAGGTTTAATTGTTGGCTTTCTCCTTCCTATTGCTATATTCATATCTTCTTCTCTCTTTTATGGTTATGGAGGTATGCTTCTCAAATGGTCTCCCATGCATGCTGATTTCTGGTAACAACGTATGACTTTGATATTTGTTTATTTAGTTTTTAATCAAATAGGTTGACACATTTATATGAATTGAATATGTTGCCAAGTATTTTTGTGAGTTGAAACATCTTTAAGTAATATTAATTTTTGTGAATTGAATATTCAAGTTTTATTACTGTTGTTATTGTCGTGGAGTTCTCTTTTTTTTTTGTTTTACCGATTGTATTACTTATCATGTCTTTGCTATTTTTTCATTACTATTATTGCTTTGTATATATACTTATATATTTATACGTGTTTACAGGTTGAACTAAGAAAAAAAGAATTCAACTTTTTCAACAAAAAAAAAAAATTGTATCATTGTTGTAAAACCAAGAATTTAGAACAAGTTATGAGGAGAATAAAATTTCTCATTCATCTTCTTTCTCTTCTTTCTCTCCAAATACATATTTCTTCATTCTCTCCAAAAATATATATCACTCTTCTTTCTCCCCTTCCCCTTTTATCTTTGTTTGAATTAGGTCCACATGATGGGATTACCTAACCCACTTATGAAGTGGTGTTCCCATTATCACAAAGTGGAGGGGGTGTGGACATCCACTCAATTGTCCACTCAATGTTTAATATTTTATAACACTCCCCCTTGGATGTCCACCACACTAAGATAATGTGCCTCGTTAAAACCTTACTAGAAAAACCCAGTGGGAAAAAACTAGTGAAGGAAAAAGAGTACAACATTTTTGTAAATCTTAGAGTGGTGTTGGACGCACTAAAGAAACTGCCTCATTAAAACCTTGCCAGGAAAACCCAATGGGACAAAACCTAGGCGAAGGAAAAAGAGTACAGCGTGCATATGTCCAAAAATGAATACTCCCCCTGATAAGAAGATAAGTATCAACTTAACTGATCGCAAACCCGACGCATTCCAATGCCATATACCAATTTCTTGAATGTTGACGATGGTAAGGCCTTGGTAAATAAATCCGCAAGATTATCAGTGGAACGTATTTGCTTCACATCAATTTCATGCCTCTGTTGGAGTTCATGAGTGTAGAAGAACTTTGGTGAAATGTGTTTGGTTCTATCACCTTTGATGTACCCTCCTTGAATTTGTGCAATACATGCAGCATTATCTTCATAAATTGTTGTTGGCATACCTTTAATCAAAGGTAACCCACATGTGTCTCAAATGTGATGGACTACAGATTTTAACCATACACATTCACGACTTGCTTCATGGAGTGCAAGTATCTCAGAGTGATTAGAAGATGTAGCAATTAAAGTCTGCTTTGTAGATCGCCAAGAGATCGCTGTATTGCCACATGTAAATACATACCCTGTTTGTGAGCGAGCTTTGTGAGGATCAGAAAGGTATCCAGAATCTGTATATCCTTCTAAACAAGGACCATGGGCTAATTCCTTTGAGTAAAACAAACCCATATTTGTAGTTCCACGAAGGTAGCGTAAAATATGTTTAATACCATTCCAGTGTCGTCGAGTTGGAGCAGAACTGAATCTTGCTAATAAGTTGACTGAAAATGCTATATCAGGCCTAGTGCATTGTGCTAAATATAACAAAGCACCTATTGCACTAAGATATGGTACTTCAGGACCAAGTAGCATTTCATTATCTTCTTTGGGGCGAAATGGATCTTTCTTAATATCAAGAGATCGAACCACCATGGGAGAACTTAGTGGATGCGCTTTATCCATATTAAAACGTTTCAATACCTTTTCGGTATAAGCTGATTGATGGATAAGAATTCCATTTGATTTATGCTCGATCTGCAAGCCGAGACAATATTTTGTTCTCCCTAAATCTTTCATCTCAAATTCTTTTTTCAAATATTCAGCAGCTTTCATGAGCTCTTCAGGAGTCCCAATTAAATTTATATCATCAGCATAGACTGCAATGATGGCGAATCTAGATTCTGATTTCTTTATAAATACACAAGGGCATATAGGATTATTAATATATCCTTCTTTAACTAAGTACTCATTGAGACGATTATACCACATTCTTCCAGATTGTTTTAATCCATACAAGGATCGTCTCAGTTTAATTGAGTACATATTTCGTGGTTGTGATGTATTTGCTTCAGGCAATTTGAATCCTTCAGGGATTTTCATATATATATCTACATCTAACTTTCCATATAAATATGCAGTAACTACGTCCATAAGACGCATGTCAAGTCCTTCTGAGACTGACAGACTAATTAAATATCGAAATGTAATGGCATCCATTACAGGTGAATATGTTTCTTCATAATCAATCCCAGGTCTCTGCAGGAAACCTTGTGCTACTAAACGAGCTTTATATCTGACGATCTCATTTTTATCATTACGCTTTCTTACAAACACCCATTTGTAACCCACGGGTTTCACATCATTGGGTGTTAGGACTACAGGTCCAAATACTTTACGTTTTTCTAGCGAATCCAATTCTGCTTGAATTGCTTCTTTCCACTTTAACCAATCAGGTCTACTGTGACATTCGTCTACAGTGCGTGGTTCGAGATCATCATCATCTTTCGAAATTTCAGTAGCTACTGCGAAAGAAAATATATAACCACTTCTGAGCGATCCCACAATTCTTTTGTACATGTATAGTTTATGGAAATTTTTTCATTTCCATGTACATATGCCTCTTTATTGTTTTCTGTCTCTTCAGAGACCTTTTCCTCTTCAGGAGTTATTAAATCAGAATTTGTGGGAATATTTATTTCTTATTCAATAACCTCTTCCGGAGTACTATTTTCTATATTTTGTTGCCCTTTTATTTTCCTCTTCCGGGGAACTAAATCTTTTGAACTCAAGGGTCTACCACGCTTCAGGCGTGTAGTAGATGATTCATTTGCTGCAATAATAGTAGACTTACCAATTGGTACATTGATCTTTGCTGGTGTACCAATAGATGATTCATTAATAACCACTTCTGAGCAATTCCACAATTCTTTTGTACATTTATAGTTTATGGAAATTTCTTCATTTCCATGTACATATGCCTCTTTATTGTTTTCTGTCTCTTCAGGGACATTTTCCTCCTCAGGAGTTATTAAATCAGAATTTGTGGGAATATTTATTTCTTGTTCAATAGCCTCTTCCAGAGTACTATTTTCTATATTTTGTTGCCCTTTTATTTTCCTCTTCCGGGGAACTAAATCTTTTGAACCCAAGGGTCTACCACGCTTCAGGCGTGTAGTAGATAATTCATTTGCTGCAATAATAGTAGACTTACCAATTGGTACATTGATCTTTGCTGGTGTGTTTGCAGCCGGTATATAAGACTTAGTTATTTTTGCTGCGTCTGTAAATGCATCAAGCATTTGGTTAGCAATCTTCTGAAGATGAGTGATCCTCTGTACTTCAGTTTCACATTGAGCAGTACGTTGATCAAGATGGGACAAAGATGGTACATTCCAAGAAAGTTCACGTCGTTCTTCTATCAGTGGATTTCCTCCTCCTAACGACGGGAACTATGTTTCATCAAAATGACAATCTGCAAATCTTACTATAAAAACATCACTTTGTTAGTTTGGGGGTGTGAATTCTTACCATTTATTTCACATTATATTTTTCTGGGCTCAAACCATTTGGGTTTCCTGTTCTTGTTGGTGTGAGAACAATGGGCTGGTATACTTTCTGCCTAATAACACTTATCAGGCTTATCCAAACAAACCCACACTAGTGCCCAGTACCTGGTATGTCCAAGCCATGGCACGCCTAACCCATTAGCCCAAGACCCTTATCTGCTAACCGACACAATTAGCATGATGAGGGGACTACAGTATCGAGATGTGATTAAAAGCAGCAGTATTTTATCAAAAGGCAACATTATTAGCAGACGGTTGCAGATCTCGAGAGGATTAATTAATCCTTAATAGCATTGGATTCCCAACAATGCATTGGTTTTGCGATCTGTTCTTGATTTGAGTGAGGGCGGTTTTTCTTTAAAAACCAGAGTTTGATTATAGGTGCTTAAACACTCTTCCCCAACCATTCAACCCTCAGAGAAAACTCTCTTCTTCTAAATCTTCTCTTACGAACTCATGGCCTCTTCCTCCTCTGCCCCACAAAACCGTCCTGACTTAAACACAACACCAGCAACACAACCAGAGGTCTGGCACCCAAGGTTCCTAAATGTTCACAACCAACCCCTTACAGTTGAGGATTCTGTAATTTACAATTTTGCGAACGTAACGGCAGTAGCGGAGGGACTCATCACTCCTCGTGATGAGAGAATACTGGTTGGACGGTCCGACCTGGACATAATAAGAGACTCCATGGCTCTCAGCGCTCAGGCCACAACATTTACTGCTAACATGGCTCGACGTTTGCACACCAGAAATGTGCACATGCAAAGTCTAAGTGACCAGGTCACTCATCTTCAGGGGTTGCTCGACGGAGCCTATCGAAGGATGAGGGCTTTGAGAGCGGAGAATAGAGAGTTACAAAGAATGGTGGACTCCTATTCTAATAGACTCACACCAAGGGTCGAGGCACTGGAGAGGCTCACTGATCAAATCATTGATCAAGAAAGGGTTCCGGGCAGCCCACAGAGGCAACCTCCAGCTGATCCCTCCAATTCTACCCAAGGCCCACAAAGGCAACCCCCAACTGATCCTTCTAGTTCTACCCAAAATGCTACTATTGAGTAGCTCTCACTTTTTTCTTTTTTTTTTTGTTTCTTTTTTTTTTTTTTTGTTTTTTTTTTTTTTTGTTTTTTTTTGTTTTTTTTTTTTTTTGTTGCTGCTACTAGAATGAAGATGGTTTTATTTGCTAAACTCAAAGAACAAACAGATAAAATAGCACACAAAATGAATGAACACAACAAAATACTATTCATAAATAGATAACACACTGGAATATTTAGCACAACTTCTAAACAGACGAATCAAAATAAAATAAAAATAATAATTATCGAAAATACAAAACGTACACTAGCAACAAATAACATGGCAAAATTTCAAGAAAGACCAGAAATGGGACCACTAGCATAATTGGAATCTCGTCATGTACACAATAGTCCAATATCCAGAAGATGAGTGGAATGACAACTAGGTACCATGGGAGCATGAAAGTGAAAAACCCATTCATCATTGCAGAGATGAGGGTTTTGGGGAGGAATAGCCATGATATTTATAGAAAAGTCCTATTTTTTTTTTTTTTTATTACAACAGGGGGAGTATTCTTAATGGGCTGCAGAGACAATCTCCAGTTGGTCTCTCTAGTTCTCAAAATGCTACTAATAAGTAGCAAAAAAAATCTGTAATCTGCTCCAAGTACAATGACCAAATCTGAAATTTTAGTGAAAACAATTTGTGATGCGTATAAATGAATTTTTATATGTTCAATCCAAAAAGAAATGGGCTTTGGGGTTTATATCACTTAAAAGTATATCAAATGTACTTTGTAACCTCAAAATTTGGTAGAGAAATACCTAACAAAACCCATTCAAAAATATTTTTCAATATTGAGTTAGTGCTGTCTAGCAGAAATCCCAGATTCAGGTGTACCACAAAATAATTACGCAAAAAAATATCAAATGGTCACCTAATGACACGAAAATTGGTAGGATGTTAGCCCAACAAGTCAGTGACAAAATCCAATTCGTTTCATCTCAAAATCATAACTAGAACTAAAGTTATGAATTAAATGGTAAAATGGGTTCGTGCTGTCAACACAGTATAAAACACAAAACCTCAACCATGTATTTACTTAAAACACTTATCTCGTAGGTTTATTCTATAAACCGATGCTTATTTCTTCAGTGTCATTCCACTTCTAGTGGTTTGGTATTTTATTTTTCCACACCAAATATATTCATTCCACTTCTGGTGGTTTGATATTTTATTGCTCCACTTCTAGTGGTTTGGTATTTCATTAATCTACTTCTAGTGGTTTGGTATTTTATTTTTCCACACCAAATATATTCATTCCACTTCTGGTGGTTTGATATTTCATTGCTCCACTTCTAGTGGTTTAGTATTCCACTTCTAGTGGTTTAGTATTTCATTGCTCCACTTCTAATGGTTTGATATGTCATTAATCCACTTCTGGTGGTTTGGTATTCCATTATTCCACTTCTGGTGGTTTTTATCATAAAATGACATACTTTAAGCTGACACAGTGAAGTTACCAGTAAATCTGAGAGAAGTTGACTGACAACAGAGGTGACGTTGACAGTCAATTCGTAGTAAAACAAGAACAGATTTTGTGTGTTCTTTTTTGCTAACTAAAGCAAAAGTTAAGGTGCACCCAAGAATTTTCACCAAAATTTTACAAGCATCTAAAGAAGTTGCATAACACATAATAGATAAATATATTACTCAATTTAATTTGGTCATCATTGACCATCACTTTATTCAATTAAATTGAGACTTTATTCATTATTTCTAAAACTTCAGGTTTTGAAATTTGTCTCTTGCTTCAGGAAGAGAACAGATGAATAATAACCTTTTTTTTTTTTTTCTTTTTTATAGAAAACTTCTGGTTTTCAAATCTTTCTCTTACTTCAGGAAGAGAAGATGAATTGTTACCCTTTTTCCTTTTTAATTATAAAACTTCAGGTTTTATTTTAAATCTTCTCTTGCTTTAGGAAGAGAATATATGAACAACAACTTTTCTTATAGAAAATTTTGGAGATTGAAATTTGTTTCTTCCTTCATGAAGATAACATGTAAATAATAACTTTTCATATAGAAAACTTCAAGTTTTCAAATCTTTCTCTTACTTCAAGAAGAGAAAATGAATCATCACTCCTTTTATTTATTTCTAAAACTTCAAGTTTTATTTTCAAATCTTCTCTTGCTTCACGAAGAGAAGATGGATTCATCCATTCAAGTATATAATTTAGAGTAAAAACCAATCCACAACCAAATTGGTTAAAAGCATACCAACTTACCACAATCAAATTGGTTTAGAACGTACCAACTTACCAACCTACCACAACCAAATTGGTTAAGAAAGAAGATGGTGGTAGTATGATATTGCTCCCAAATTCCTTGAGCAATTCGTGCTGATAACGTGTTGTAAACCAAGAATTTAGAACAAGTTATGAGGAGAATAAAATTTCTTATTCATCTTCTTTCTCTTCTTTCTCTCCAAATACATATTTCTTCATTCTCTCCAAAAATATATATCACTCTTCTTTCTCCCCTTCCCCTTTTATCTTTGTTTGAATTAGGTCCACATAATGGGATTACCTAACTCACTTATGAAGTGGTCTTCCCATTATCACAAAGTGGAGGGGGTGTGGACATCCACTCAATTGTCCACTCAATGTTTAATATTTATAACAATCATATATTTTTGTTAGGATTTTCTTTAATATATTTATAATGAAAAGTATGATATTTTATATAATATTTTTTATTAAGTATTTTATCCTGTGCAGATGCATTGGTCTTACACTCTTACCCTCATTTAAGCATAAATGAAGAAACTAAATAGATCAATACCATTGTACTACATAACAGTTGAACAAAATACTGCAAATTCAAATATAAATAATGAAACTAAACAAATCATATACAATCAGGGCCGGTTTTGACCCTAGGCATGCAAGGCGGTCGCCTGGAGCCCCATAATTTGGTCTAAAAAAAAGGGCCCCATTTGCTTCTTGTTTAACTAGTCATAATAGCCTAAGAATCAGCCCAAAAGGTTCTCTATTTTTCATTTTTTTTTTTAAAAGGGCCTTATTTTACCAATTAGGTCAGCCCAATTCTAGCCCAAAGAAAAAGTGAAAAACCAAAAAAAAATATGAGAACAGTAATGTTTAAATAACATTTTGTTGTAATTGATTTATTTCTTTTGATATTATAGCTTTAGATTTTATTTGGCATTTGTTTTTTTTTTTTCTTTTTTGTGTTGTAAAAGTGGATTATGCTCAATTATGAAGCAAGAAGTATGCATTCTATCTGTATAAGTTTTTGTAATCATCTCTTGTCATTTTAATTTATAAAAGCAAATTTTTGTAATTTAATATGCAAACAAACTTTATGTTGGTACTTGGTAATAAGAATTTTTTTTTTTTGGATATTTAGAATTTTTTGTTTTTTTTGGAATACGTATAGAAAGAAGTGGACCTCATTTTAAAAGTTTATCTGAAGCCCCAAATAACTCAGAACCGGCACTGAATACAATTTGTAAAGGAAAATCATCCAAAACTCATCGTAATGCACATTTTACAAACACTTAATTAGCATAGTTATATGGACAACACAAATAATAATAATGCAACTAGTTCTAAATGTAATGAGAGGGATGGGTCCATCTTATCAGTGTACTTTAAGGGAGCCCGGGTTGAAAGGGTCAATAGTGAACAAGTGGCAAATGTTGATATAATCCTAAAATGACGAAGCAGGTTATCTCAAATTTGGGATCTTTGAACAGATAGAGGCAGAAATAACACGTTTAGAAATCTTTCGGAATACCCAGCATTATCCATCCTAAAATTATTATCATTAATAAGGATTAGAGAAATAGCATATGATATCTGTCATACAGCCCACACAATATGTCGTTTGAGTAGATTTTTTAGTCATTTACCGTCTCTGCTTAAACGGAAGTTTTTGAAAGCACTTTCTTTTGTAAAGTAGTAGAAAATGATGTTTTCTAGTGAATAACACAACTAGTTTTCATAAAAACCTTTATATATATATATATATTTTTTTTTCAATTGAGAAATTAAAACTAATGGGGTGTGCAAATAAAATTAAGGGGTCAATAGCCACCCTCTTTTTTAAAATAGCTTTAGCTCCCTCCCTTTCTCCAAAAAATAATAATAATAATAAACAAGAAATACTTGGTTCACAATAAACATCTCTAAGAAGTCAGTCCAACAATGATACTTACCCAAACAAAACATGCAACTGAAAAAAGAGATACAATACTATTTATACAAAAGCTAGCTGAATAAAAAATAGAAAAAAAAAAAACTAAAAATCTAATATATATATATATATAAAAGTAGTGTTCAAGGCTACCAATACTTGGCGCATTTCTATGCAATCACATGGCTCTTTCTTTGCTTTTCTAATATATATATATATATATATATATATATATATATATATATATATAAAGAGACTCATCTTCACGTAACTTTTTGGTAATTATCTTTTAAGCATTTGTTCTAAACATTGCAACCTCTCCTATTTTACAACAGGTTTGCAACCGTTAGAGAGGTTTAATTGTTAGCTTTCTCCTTCCTATTGCTATATTCATATCTTCTTCTCTCTTTTATGGTTATGGAGGTATACTTCTCAAATGGTCTCTCATGCATGCCCACTTCTGGTAACAATGTATGACTTTGATATTTGTTTATTTAGTTTTTAATCAAATAGGTTGACACATTTATATGAATTGAACATATTGCCGAGTATTTTTGTGAGTTGAAAGATCTTTAAGTAATATTAATTTTTGTGAATTGAATATTCAAGTTTTATTACTGTTGTAATTGTCATTGAGTTCTCTTTGTTTTACCGATTGTATTACTTATCATATCTTTGCTATTTTTTCATTAATATTATTGCTTTGTATATATACTTATATATTTATATGTGTGTTTACAGGTTGAACTAAGAAAAAAAGAATTCGGCTTTTTAAAAAAAAAAAAAATTGTATCCTATATTTTTGTTAGGATTTTCTCCAATATATTTATAATGAAAAGTATGATATTTTATATAATATTTTTTATTAGGTATTTCATCCAGTGCAGATGCACTGGTCTTACACTCTTACCCTAATTTAAGCATAAATGAAGAAACTAAATAGATCAATACCATTGTAGTACATAACAGTTGAACAAAATACTACAAATTCAAATATAAATAATGAAACTAATCAGATCAAATACAATCAGGGCTGGTTTTGACCTCAGGCGAGCAAGGCAGGCCGCCTGGGGCCCCATAATTTGGGCTAAAAAAAGGGTCCCATTTGCTTCCCCCTTTATTAGTCATAATAGCCTACGAATCAGCCCAAAAGCTTCTCTATTTTTTTTTTTTTTAAAGGGCCCTATTTTACCAACTAGGTCAGCCCAATTCCAGCCCAAAGAAAAAGTGAAAAACCAATAAAAAAAAAAAATTGAGAAAAGTAATGTTTAAATGACATTTTGTTGTAATTGATTTATTTCTTTTGATATTATAGCTTTAGATTTTATTTGGCATTTGTTTTTTTTCTTTTTTGTGTTGTAAAAATGGATTATGTTTAATTATGAAGCAAAAAGTATGTATTCTATCTTTATAAGTTTTTGTAATCATCTCTTGTCATTTTAATTTATAAAAGCAAATTTTTGTAAATTTATATGCAAATAAACTTTATGTTGGTACTTGGTAATAGGATTTTTTTTTTTTTTTGGAAATACGTATAAAAAGAAGAGGGCCCCATTTTAAGAGTTCGTCTGGGACCCCAAATAACTTAAAACCGACCCTGAATACAATTTGTAAAGGAAAATCATCCAACACTCATCGTAATGCACATTTTACAAACACTTAATTAGCATAGTTATATGGACAACTCAAATAATAATAATGCAACTAGTTCTAAATGTAATGAGAGGGATGGGTCCATCTTATCAGTGTACTTTAAGGGAGCCCGGGTTGAAAAGGTCAATAGTGAACAAGTGGCAAATGTTGATATAATCCTAAAATGACGATGCAAGTTATCTCAAATTTGGGATCTTTGAACAGATAGAGGCAGAAATAACACGTTTAGAAATCTTTCAGAATACCCAGCATTACCCATCCTAAAATTATTATCATTAATAAGGATTAGAGAAATAGCATATGATATCTGTCATACAGCCCACACATTAGTGAAGCACCCACTCGGAATTTTTCCCCTTTCTTCCCCGTTTTCACCGTTGGTGGATTCCAAAAGCTCATATTCTTGAATCTACTTATTAAAAAGGCCCACATTAACAAGGACTAATCCCACGCCCTCTTAAGGCGCTTGGCCAACACGACGATTCTCAAAACGCTTCCACATCTCATTTGCCAATCATGGGTCTTGCTTTTTGTCTTTAGAGCATCTCCAAAGGAAATAGCTATTTTAATTAGTAAAATAATATATATTTTTTTTAAAAAAAATAATTAGTTAACTATCCAAGTGAGTACTCCAAGGGTATTAGTTATTTTTGATCTATTTAAATTTTTTATTAATAATCATTTTTTTTTAATCATCTGGTGGAGAGATAAAAAAAATGATGCAAAAAAAGAAGACAAGTGTCATTTTTTTAACTAAAAATAGTTTAACTAGCGAAATGAAAGTAACTAAAATAGCTAACCATATAACCCCTTAGATAAGGAAAAAAATGATTTGACTAGTTAAAATAGCTAAAGGGATTGGACAGTTAACTCAGGAGAGATGCTCTTAATAAGCGCGCGTGGAATTGACGAGCCTCTTAGCCGTGTCAGTGAGAGGACGGTTGTCAACAACGACGTCGTATCCATCTCGGGAATACAAGCACACAGTTTACGTGAAACTATCAAAACAAAGCTTCTCTTTTTCTTTCACATTAACTTCAGCAATAATTCCTCCGATATGACGATATCCAAATTAGGGTTCTGATCGGCATTGCATATTTGCATTTCACGAGAAGAGGATTCTCAGTCAGTTATTTCAACAAACAGTTGGTGGTCTTTACAACTACAAAGCTTCAAAAAATCCTCTCCATTTTTCAGTGAGTATTGAATTTATTTTGTTTTATTTTATTTTATTTTATTTTATTTCTCTCTATTTTCTTCAAATTCTTCATCTTTTTCCTTTACCCTCCGTTTGGTTTCCCAGAAAATGGAGGAAAAAAGAGAAGAAAGGAAATGTTTAGGATCTTTGTGTTTGATGTTATTTTGCATTTTAAGAGAGAAAAGAACTGAAGTAGGCTGGACCAAATTGATACGTTGCGTCAGTTTAGGCCTATTAAAAGCAGGAAAGTACTTTCGAAATTGTAATCAAACAGTATCCCTTTAGTATTGGTTTTGTAGCGTCTTTTTAGGGTCTCAATTAGTGGAAAATATTTTGTGATTTTGATTTTCTTGCACTTTCTCGGGAACCAAAAACAGGTGGTTGTTATTTAATTGATTTGTTTGGTTTCGTGATTCATCAGTGAGAAGCGATTTTCCCAGGAAATGGAATGCCAAGCGATACAGTCGTGGACGTTTAGTGGGTTAGTGGGTGCATTTCTTGATCTTGCTATAACTTATCTTTTGCTCTGTGGATCAACCCTTGCTTTTATCGCCTCGAAATTTCTGGGTTTGTTTGGACTGTGTCTGCCATGCCCTTGTAATGAAAAAGGGAACCCCAATAGCGACAACTGCTTTCAGAGGTTTCTTGTCGATTGCCCGACTGAGAAACTCTCCTCTGTTCAATTGTCTGTTAATAGCAAGTTCCCTTTCGATCCGATATGGGCAAATGACCTAGAAGGTTGCCAGTTGAATTTGAAGTTGTTGAAGGAGAGAAATTGCAAAAATGGGCATCTCAAATTGGATGGCGAAATGTCGTGTAGCTCGGTTTCAGATGCAAGGAGGTTGCAGGATTTGGAGGACAGGCAATTAGTACCTGGGAATGAATCAGTTGGGTTTGGAGCAATGGACTTGACTTCTTTGAAAGAAGGAAGGTTTGATCTCAAGGGGAAGGGGATTATGAATCAGAAGCCAAGATCGGGTCTTCGCCGCCGTCGCAAAGGTTCTTTTGATTGTGGGAAACATTCGTCAGTTGCATCTTATGATCCTTTGTGGCCTGATGCGCGAGGCGTTTCATGGTCTCCTTCTAGCAACAGTATAAAGAATGCTGAAGAAAGCTTGGTGCCTGTGAATTCTAATGGCGGTGATGGTTCTGCGTGTGAGTATGAATCGTGTTCTAATTCTGTGTTTTCAGTCCATTTTCATCATTTTGGCTCTAATTTTATAGTATTTGTGTAAACCACCATCTTCTAGTCTTAATTGTAAATTGGAAACAGTGTCCTTAAGTCAAAAGAGTGAGGCAAGGCATTCCTCTTTTTTATAGAACAAGTTGAAAAATGAAGGACAAATTATCCAATGATCATATAGGAGAAAAAAGAATACATTAAATAAGTTCTATATCTAATGTTGTGGACATTGATTACAACACATGTATATGATGAAAATGTCAGTGTGGACTCATGGTTCTTGTCAATGTAAACAAGGAGATCCTTATGGTGATATAGATTCACGAAGATATTCGAAAACTCTTAGGACATTCATTGTTTATAATGAGGTGTTAGTTAAAAGAAAATAAAATAACAGTGAGCAGGATTCAAAGATTACTTCAGGTCTAAGTTTTGTAAGCGGGTGCTTGGTATAGCTACTGGACTATACTATGTGCATGTGGCATAATGGTAGATTTGAATCTCATATACACCTCCCACTCTGTGTTAGCCTCTAAGTTTGAGTCTAGAGATATATTCCTTGAGGCATAACCTCACACGCTTTCAGAATAATGGCAGAACATAAAGTGGAAGGATTTCTAGTTGGTTCATTAGATTTACTTTGATCAGTGTATACACATCTTGCATATACACATACATATGCCATTTCTATACAATGCATCTTGATGCTCCTTCTGATGTGGATGTTATGTGATGTTAGATGGTGGGGAAGCTCCAATGGACATTGGTTTGCAGGAAAGAGTTTCTCACGGCTTTGAATTGGGTGAACCAGTTGATGACAATAAGTCCACCGAAAAGGATGCATCACCTGTTCAAGAGTTCAAATTCAAGCAGCCAGGGTTTGATGTTAATGAGGAAAATGAAATTAGAGTCTTGGAACAAGCACTTGAAGAAGAGCATGCTGCTTGCACTTCTCTGTACTATGAGCTCGAAAAAGAGAGAAGTGCTGCTGCTACCGCTGCTGATGAGGCCATGGCTATGATATTGCGCCTACAAGAGGAGAAGGCATCGATAGAAATGGAAGCTCGGCAATACCAAAGGATGATAGAAGAAAAATCTGAGTATGATGCAGAGGAAATGAACATTCTCAAAGAGATTTTACTGAGGAGAGAGAGGGAAAAGCATTTTTTGGAGAAGGAGGTTGAAGCATACAGGCAAATGATTTTTGGAAACGAGCAGTTGGATGGTGATATGCATGATATGGTAGGGACACTTGGACTTGGTGCTTCTTCTTCGCTATTTTCAAGTGAGGATCCGGTACTGATGCTGCAATGGATCAGCGAATCCATTGGGAAGAAGGAAGAGATAAAAAATGCAAATAAATCTTCAGATTATGAAATCACATCTGTTGAATCACAAAATCTTACTCTTGCTTTTGGGAAAGAACTACCAATCCCGGTATGGGATGAGGATGCTGACTTTCCAAAACAAGGGGACATTCATAGGCATCCAAGAATTGACAAACATCATCCACATAGGAGTGGTGATGATTTCAATGAAGAGTTTCAAGAGAAGGGAATGGTATCCATGGATTCACAAGTTAATGAGTCAAGTCCTCAGGGGCTTACTTTGCTTGAGAAAACCATTACCCCGGTAGGGGAAGAGCAGAAACTCAGTGACAACAGCAATCTATACCAAGGAAAGGCACCAAAGACAAGCGAGAGTCATAATGAAAATGAGATCAATATACCATATGATGGTGAAGATCTCAAGAAGCATATGAAAGATGCAGATCAGAGAAGTGGAAACCAACATAGCTCTATGCATGATTCAGAGCCTCATGTTCACGATGTTCATGTCATTGATGACGAATCTAACTTATGTAATGAAAGCAGTGAAAACAAAAGTGAACGGGTGTCATCGGATGCTACTTTAAATGTTCCCAGAAAAGTTGGTCTTTCATTTGAAGCTTCTGGGGTCCAGAAGATTAATATTTTAGGCGATTGTCCAAGTACGAGCAGGTTGGTTATTGAGCCAGACATTAAAAGAAGCAATTCAGACATGCCTAGTGGGTTGCCGCCTATGGGTGCCTCACGAGGCAAAGCGTTGCCTTCTGATCTACGGAGAAATTCCATGTCTGCAGTTGATTATGAAAGGTCAAAAATTGACACTGAAGTAGAATGGCTTAGAGAGAGACTGAGGATTGTGCAAGAGGGAAGGGAGAAGCTTAACTTCTCTGTAGAGCATAGAGAAAGGGAAAAAATTCAGTTGCAACTTTTGGAGGATATAGCAAGCCAGCTTCGAGAGATTCGGCATCTAACAGCGCCTGGAAAGGCTGTGCAACAGGCTTCCTTGCCGCTTCCATCACGCCAGGCTTCCTTGCCGCTTCCATCCTCTAAGGTGCAGTGTTAAGAGTTCAAATTCATTGCTCTACATCTTTATCTTACATAAAAAGTGACTTTTTGTGCTTGTATCTAATTTTTTTTTTCTTGCTCCCCCGTTTCTTCTATCATTTTTATTTGATATTATATTAATTCCGCATGGTCATCCATTCACTGCATGGTACATTTTAAACTCAACCACAAACCAGGCCTTGTACCCAAGTGGAATCCTTGATGCCCTCCTATGTGGGAATTTGTAGAATAAATGATTTTTTGTATATTTTGTTTTAATAATCCCCAAATCTGCTTTATGACTTAAAATTTGTGCCTCATATTTCTTACCTTGGTCATCTTAGAGCCATAAAACTGAACTTGAGCACATTACTGATGGTCCATTGACCTTTACTGATTTATATTTATATTTATTTTATTTTTTTTGCTATTACATTTGTTGAATTTGATTCAATTCAAAAGTTCAATTATTTTGTGGAAAGGGGAAAAAACATGTTCAATTGTGCTGTTTGTGATATGATAGTACTAATAGGAAGGGCTAAACCTAATTTTGGAAAGGGATTTGTTGCATTCTTGCATAATTGCATTTTCTAGAGGGTATATGTGGATTGTGGACCTTGACTTCCTTTTTTTTTAATGTGAGCTTGTTTTGGTATTTCTTGGTTTGATCTTTTAATACTTAATTAATTTAGATTATTTTATCTTTTAATGCTTAATTATTGTCCTATTGTTTTGGAGTGCTTTCTTGTCACAACTTTTTACATTTGTGATGGTAACTTAACAATCATAGTTTCCTCCAATAGTATTTTGGACATTAGAGCCTACTCAAACCTTATACTGCACACAACAGATATGATTTGTGATAAAATAGCTTGATTAAATTTAATAGTTTGTAGGGGCAAGCATAAGTAGAGAATGTAAAGTTATTGCTTGCATTCCCTTTCTGGTGGCTAAATAGGATTCAATAGACATAAGAATTGGAGGCACTGGTGATGGAGTAGAGGCAAAGTGCCACGTTTATATGGTTGTACTATGGATTTTTGGATAGTTGGGGAATTTTGAAAGCCATTGTAATTTTTTTTGAATCCTTCCATAATCCAAGGTATGAATGCAACTTTCACTAATTTAATCTTGGGGAGAAGGAATGTGATTTTGAGCAAAGCGATGTCTGACAAGGGCAATATCAAGTCAGTGAAAGTGGCATTATTTCATATTTTAATGATCCCATTTGGATAAACCTCCTGAAAAGCACCTGGAACCATTAAGTATAGGAGTCAAAACAGTGAAAGTGGCATTATTTCATATTTTAATGATTCCATTTGGATAAACCTCCTGAAGCATGTATTAGATTGTCCTTCATTTTGTCTCAAGGCCTAAGGGATTGGACTTTTATCCATATCCAAGTTTGGAACAGCCAGCCTCACCTCTTGTCTTTAACAATTTCTTAAGCCATGAGGCTGAAGAGGTATCCATATTCAAGCCTGAGACAGCCTGGCTAACATCTTCTTCCTGAAAGGTCTTTCCAAAGCCATTGCATTCTCTTTACTGATAGGGCATTATTCCATACCCACCAATTCTAACCTTTTCAAGAATCATTAAAGTAAAATTTTTCCAAGTATTTGATTAATTGTTGGTAGATCATCTCAGAATTGTCATTAATGATCTTCTTTTATTGAATTATAAGATATTCTTCTACCTCCCATTGTCTATCCTGTGAAAACTTTGGTATTATATTCACCTTCTATGGCCTTCTGATTGTTGATTTGTATCTCTAACACACTTCTTCCTAAGGAATTGCTTGATGTCCTTGAGTCCATCCAACTTCTGTTCTGTTAATATTATTCTAATTTTCTGATTGGGTGGTGATCTTGCCACAGCACAATGCACTCCTTTCACAGTTGCTAAATTAATAATAGATTCAATGTACTATTTGCCCCGCACCCCCCTCTTTCTTCTCTCTTCTCACTTTATGAAATTCCCTCTTTTCTCTTTAAGTTCAAGAAGCAAAATAACAAGATGAAGCTATCCAAAACGTAAGACTGAACAAGGAATTCCATGAAATAACCACTCAAATCCAGAACCAAAAGACAAAAGGAAGCAATATTATATAGAAGAAAGCCCTTTTCCCCATGGCGAAAAGGGCATATTCTTGAAAGAAAAAATTCTCATAACCATTGAATGACTAAGCCCTTGTATTGTTTTTACCTTGCAGACATATTCCCTCCTTTTTTTCTTTAATAGGTGATGACACCTTTAGCATAATAGAACACCAAGTTAGTTACCAAGGCTGCAAGATATACAAGCAGCAGCTATATATACAGAACTAGAGCCGGTTGCAAAATTAAACATCAAGATCCACCTATGTGAAGCTGCATGTCATGGGGAATCTTGACATAAAAGGTCTCCCATCCTTCACCAAAGAGGAAGCACAGCAGTTCCTAGAGATTCTTGATGGATTTCATTCATGCCTCATTTCAAGTCCATGTTTGTGCTCTCAATCTCTCTGTCTTGCCACTCCAAGATGCGTTCCTTTCGTGGTTCCTTTCTCTTTCTTGTTCTCATTCCTTCTCCCTTCCTCTTTCCTTATATCTCACGCAAAGTTCCAACTTCAACTTATGATCCTTTTTTTAAAACCTTTCAAACCCACTTCTGTATATTTAGATGTGAATCTATCCTAGTAAATGCTGCACACTAAACTTTTAGGCTCTTTTTCCCTTTTAGAGTTTTTGGCTTCTTACTTTTTTTTAAAATTTTTTTTTGGTCAACTTGAAAACAGTATTTAACTATCACGTGATTAACTCGAACATTTTTATAGGGAATTCTTATCTTTTTTACAGTTTCATGAATTTTGGTTCCCAATACCAAGAGATCCAGGTTCTTGGCTCCCTCCTGGTGACCCTGACTGGCTACAAGGAGGATCTAACCTGAGATGAGGACTAACCATTATGGTCTATGAAAGGTTTTGTACTCAGAAGTCAAATTCATCAGCTGAGGAGGTTATGATAGTTTCATCCACGTGGTTAGGCATCCCAAAATAACTGACTGACTGTAGGAAAACCTCCTATAGTAGGAAAATTCCCAACATTCAATATCAAATTGTTACTAAATTTGTTAAGAGTGTGATTCATTTCTGGTTAGATTCATAATTGCAAAAAGGCGTATCAAATTTGGATTTTGGAATAGGATTTGAGAAGTTCTAGGTGACAGGATAGATAATTCTTCCGATCTCTCACACTGAGGTCATTTGGGAAGCCTCATAGATGCCCATTAGACTAACAGTACATTGCCATTGTGGGTCCTCCTGGATCATTTTAGTCCTCCTGGATCATTTTAGTTTGCCGTTGCTGCTGAGCCGTAGTTTTACAACCTGTAAGCTAAGAAATGTTGGATAGTTATGTTGCTCTCCCAACTTCCATCACTTAAAATTGTGTATGGCAGTTTACATTGTCACCCTTCTGATGGAACCATTAAAGACCTTAGTGATATCATAGACAGCTTTGCTTTCTTTTTCATTCCCTTTTATTTTTTTGTTACCTTAATTACTAAATATTATTCTGAAGGGAAACAAACAGAACGAGAAAAAAGATCAAGAGAAGGTTTATCTTCTGATTCTGTAGTGGGCATGAAACTTTTCATGCTATCTCAAAACCAATGGCTATATGCCTATTTCCATTCAATAGTAGTTTTGAGGATTCTCTTGGTAGTTGAAATCTTTCTTGAATAATTGCTGCTGATCATCAATGGTTTTTATTTTTAGGTTATGTCAAAGAAAAGACGTTGGCGAAGTGCATCTTTAGGTGTGCGTCATAGCAGTTAAAATCAGGTATGAATATTACTGATTCGTAACATGGAGATTGTTGTGTTTGCTTTGTGTAAATTTTTAAATGCTTTGATAACTTTTATATACTTGAAAATGTGTACTATTACAAAGAGAGCCGGGTTAACTAATCTGTAATTTGTAGGTTACTTGGGTTGGATACTCGGGCTCAGCCATTTAGTTTGCAGTAAACATTTTGGTTGTTGGTATATTCTGCAAGCTTCTAAACAGTGAGGACCTTTTTATCAGAAGCCTGATGATCAAATAGCTTTGAAAAGCATGCAATTGAGGTTGTTTTCATCATTGGCCAGACTGCACGAAGCTGCCAGCTGAATCCTTGACTAGAGAGGACTAGATATGGTCTTTGTTGATAACAGTTCTCCCTCCCCCTTTCCAACCACTTTTTTTTGTTTGCGTGGGTTAATCTGTTGGCATTATAGTAAATAATAATGAAGGTGAAGTGAGTTATGACCAGCCTTTACTTTGTACATTTATTTTTTTAATTCTACCCGTGGCAGATACCCCTGTTGGATAAAATTGGAAGAAAAGGAAGTAATGGTTGAAAGAAAAAAATAAGTCGCAAAAATACCATTCATTCAGTTGTGATCATGGACTTTGTGATTCAAAAGTAATAAACTAGCAATTGTCCAACATCTCTATGGTTGATTTTTTTTTTTTTTTTTTTTTTTTTTTTGTGGGGGGGGGGGTTGGGGGTGTTGATGAGTTTGACATCTATGTTTTATGAACCATTTTGCTCGCTGATCAATATCTGGAGAATATAGTTAGTTCATCGGCTGGTCGAAGGATGGTCAAATCTCCTTTGTTAGTGGCGTAATTTTGAGACACTGGTGGCTTGATTTCTAGTCTCGTTTTTTTTTGGTTGAATGTAGTGTGATATGTTTGTGCCGTCCTTGGTTTCACATCTCACATTGATGTATGTGTGGATTAGTTGGGGAATTTTCCTTTTTTGGTTCACATCTCACATCTCAAAGCTAAACTGTAAGCCAAGCCAAATTTGGCTCGCAGTTT
Organism: Liquidambar formosana; assembly: GCA_039720395.1. Classification (NCBI taxonomy): domain Eukaryota; kingdom Viridiplantae; phylum Streptophyta; class Magnoliopsida; order Saxifragales; family Altingiaceae; genus Liquidambar; species Liquidambar formosana. The sequence continues at coordinate 22,865,266 of CM077822.1, forward strand.
AGCTCTCCGTTGGTGAAGTTCCTTTTGCCTCTTCTAGTTAAATATGGCTTTAGCTCTTGGTTTAGTTCTAATTTTTTTAATGTTTGTATTAACAAATTTTTAGAAATTAATCTATAATAGAAATAAGATGGGGTTTAAACTTGTTGCTTGTAGTCATGACATTCATTTATTTTGATTTATCTAGGTATTTGCAAGGATTGAAAATTATTATGTTGTGAACAAGGGATTGTTTTCTTCATATTTGTTTCTGCTGGATGACCCATAGGGAGAAGGGTTGTTGCTGCTAAGTTTAGGATGTGTTTCACTTAGAGCATCTCCAAAGGTGAGCTATATGGTGTGTTATTATTATATTATAACATTTAGCACAGGTTGGGATGCTCTAATGGCTAAATGCATGTGCCAAATATAGTAATAGCTCACCCTTGTGCTATATTTGGCATAAGGGTGAGCTATTGCTATATTTGCCATGTCAGCTTTTCCTCCCTTCTCAATAACCAAACACACCAACAATTTATTTTCCTCCATTTTTCTTCCAAAATTTTCTCGGTAACCAAACAGCCTATAAATAAATACAATATTTTCAAAAATAAAATTGAAATCTTATATATAAAATAAAAAAATAAAAAAAAAATAGAAAACGTACCTTTTTTTAAAAAACTCATTCATCCTATTTAAGCAACATTGCATTTGATCCATGATATACCTCATTCACTATCTTACGAAACCTTGAATCTGTGGAAAGAGTTAAAGTTGTGGCAAAAAAATAACACATTATGTTTATTTGCATCATTGGAGCACATTATATTAAATTATAGCATTTGACATTATAGCATGTGCTAAAATAGCAATAGCACACTTAATTTAGCTCACATGACTAGAGATGCTCTTATATGTCATCAGGGACTTGGATGTATTTTATTGAATATCCGAAGGGTTGATGGTTTAGACGAGGCTTTTTTGGGTTGAGTTTATCCCAACTTGATGTCTTCAGGATTTATTTTGGCTAGAGTTTTACGGGGAATTCTATGGTACCCACACAAGAATTGGGAAAAGGGTTTTCGCACATTAGCTCTCCTAGGTTCTTCATTGCTCATTATTACCTAGTGATCAAATTAAAGAAGACATTGCTTGCAAACTTGATCCATTTAAAGTGCTATCATCAACATAGAGAAGGATTATTACGATACCTTTTGAATCACATTTTGCGAACATGGAACTATGGAAGAGTTACATTTACTTACATATAAATACAACTAAATCTATGCAGACATGATCTTGGCTCTGTTTGAATCCATAGATAGTTTTATGAGCTACATAACGTGGAGGTTGACTCCTGAATACTCCAATCATGGAGAACTAGTATTTGTAATTTAATCCTATGATCGAGGACAAATTGTGAATGACGATTTCTAATTCTAGGTTAACTTCTCAGCAGCAATAAATTTCTTTAAGAATGGATGGTGTAGGAAAGGTATACTGGCTGCAGCACACACATATATGCCAATGACAAGTAATTTTTCGCTTCAAATCTATTATATAGTTGTGCTAATATTAAAATGCAAGAACAAGTTGCTCCTTTGTTTCGATCTCTTTATTTCGAAAATGCCCCTATAAACAACCTATGATTCCTAGAGTTTGGTTTCGCAATGTTTGGTTTTAGAGTTGACTGCATCAAAAATGCCCTTATCAAGTGAATTGCTTAATAAAAAGGTTATCTAATCCAATGTTTGGTTTCACATAATACGAGTCGCAGATAAAAGTTTTAGAGTTCACTTAATATTAAAAGGACTCATATATATATATATATTAATAGGAACCTACGCAATGCATGAGAATTGCAAAGGGTTAACGGAAAAAATGGTGAACGAAGCACCTAGAGGTCCCTCGTATTCCATTTTCTTGCATAATTTTTACTTACATATTTTTTTAGCTCACGAAGAAATGAGATAGTGAGAGCCCATTACTACTATGATGTATGTCTATTCATCGAAATTTAATGAACCAAAGATTGAGAGCATGGTAGTTACAACCAATGAGATATGAACCACTTTTGCAAACACCCTCCTTAAAACCCCTTTTGATGGGCAATAGGGCCAACTTGACTCCAAGTATCCCAAAGTGGTCACAAAGAAGCAGAAGGTAACTAACCTCATGATAGCAAATGAAATTCCATGATAAAAACTACTTTCTCTTCTAATATTTATGTAACATTTACAAAATCAAATCAAAATATTATAGGATGCAAAATTGCAGTTTAGCGAGGCATTCTTTCTCAAAAGCAAATCCAAGTTTTGCCACCAATTCATCTTGAGCAATTAAGTTGTACGTCAATGACTCGTATTCAAAGTTCACCTGCTAAATAGTTAGTTTCATTTCCAAGCCACTTGCCCTCACAAATCACTTGTTTTCAATCAAGTAGAATAGACAATTAAAATGGGTGTCTCTAATGTATGACCACCTAATCCAGTTTTCACCCACATTAAAGAGAAAATGCAAATGTTTACTTATGGATGATGACAACAACAATGATAAATGCATTGAAGGAAAACATAACCCAAACAAATAGCAACAAATAATTTGAAAGAACATGATATAATATATTGATGTAAAACCATTTACTCGTAATAACCTCCTCCAACGCTCCCAAACCTATTGATATGTTCCTTCAATGGCTGCAAGCCAAAGCAAAATAAAGATAGTAAGTAGGAGAGAAAACGGCTCATTGCTAGAGAGAGAGAGAGAGAGAGAGAGGTGTTCACATAAAGATGGAGAACATCTGATGTGAACTTATAAGTCGGGGTGACTACATGTTCAGTATTAGCATATTAAACGTTGGGTAATGGCCGTTTTATATTACATCGACATAGCCATGGATGTCACATTTTCATTAATCATGCCTAATGTCGAGTTGTAATATTGTGGCACAACTTAGCCATTGCAAAGCTAAGATTTTAATTTCTTTTATGGTGAAAATAGACAACAGCTAATCTGGGTCAAGTATTGGACCGTCTTAGTAGAGCTTGAGCTTGATTTGAACCCAAGTAGCCCTGTTCTTATCTTGGTTTGTGTTGATTTAGTTGTGTTCAAGCTTGTTCACATTGTAATGAAGCTTGTTCATTGGCTTAATCGACATTCATTTTTCATTTAGACTGCAGCAGTCCTACCTTGATGAATAATGAATGCAAAACAGCAACTACATTGTAAAACACATAATTTACTTAATTATTCTCATGGCTGTCTAGGCAAGGCTAGAAAATGGCCCTGCTCATACCAAGGTGGTCTCCCAATTGAAATTTGATATTTTCTGTATTTTACATTGTTTGGCCATTCATCATTGCATAATCATTCATCCATTGGACAGCTTTGATTGAACTCTACAGAAGGATACATTAATTTGATGAATGGGAAATTAGATGAGCCTCGTTTTAGTTTTGTATGATTTCTTTCATTTTTTTTTTTTTTAATGCAGTTTGGCAATTCAACATCATTAATCATCACTGGGCAGTCTCTAGGAGGATGCGTTGCCTCACTTTTCACCTTATGGCTGCTAGAAAGCATCACCCCATCAACCACCAGACACCCCCTTTGCATCCTTTTGGTTCACCCTTTATTGGCGACAATGGCCTCCAAGAAGCCATATTACAATGCTTAACATGGAATTCTTGCTTTCTTCATGTTGCCTCCAACCAAGACCCCATCCCAAGACTCTTCATGTCACCTCAAAATCCTCTTGTTGGTGACCCATCTTCCTAAACTGTTGTTTATAAGCCATTTAGTACACATCTCTTGTGTTCTGCATTAGGATGTGCTTGTTTTAAGGACCCTGACTCAATATTGGAGCTATTGGTGGCGATGGACTTGGAGAATGGTGGAAGACAAGATCCTAATGGAAGATCACTAGTGGTTGATTATAACCGCATTTTGGAATAGCTCAAGCATAGGGCACTCTTCGAGGGACTCTCAGAATTGTTAACACATCCTCTTCGGGCAGGGATTGTTACACGGCTTGAAGCAATTGATGTACCGGTCATGATAAAAATTTTAAAACCTCTGCCAAAGCATGATATAGACTGATAAAAACAATGGCATTTCCCATATAAAAGACCCAAGTATCAGCAAAGTCAGATTGCCATTATGAAAACCTATGGTAGCCACAAACAAGCTCAACAATTTCCTGTTTCAAATTCTTCTATGTTCTTTGGGATCTTAAAAACTCTAATTTTTATTGACATCATTCCTAAAACTTATGGCAGCAAAAGCAGCAGAACATCGACATTAACTCTCTAATTGAAAGAATTGAAAGACGGGAACGAGATTTTATAATCAAGAAAAGGAAGGTTTTTGATTCCTCTAAGAAGCTATATGACATAAAAATAAACATGGCCCAGCTGGAATGGTACAAGAAGTCAAGAAGGCATCTAAAGCTCAGGGAATTGGCTACTATGACAGCTACAAAGACATGTGGTTTAGAAGTGACATTGAAGTTGACAGGTACAAGAAAAAACTCACAAACTACTAGAAAGACAAGGTTTCAGTAGCAGAGAGAAAGCCCCAAATGGAAGGGGCAGCCTTCTGGGTTGGCTGGCTCTATGCAGGAACAGATTATAGAAGGATGGTTGAACCACTTGACATAGCTGAGTACTACAGACAGCATTGCTTGAAAGATTACTGTAAACAATGATCTGAACATCACATACTGTTGGACCAATGGCATAAGGATGATGAGAGACGAATAAATTGACAAAATGTAAATCAACAAAATATTGCTTGTAGTCTAACTGAGGATTCTTGCTTCTGGGCATATGTGGCGGAGGCTATCCTTTCGTGCAAATTGTTGAAGAGTAGAGAATGCAGTCTCAAAGAGAAGAGTCATCAAGAGGGAGTCTGAAAGAGTTTGAGCACTACATAGTAGAGTTAATAAGAAATTATGCAGTATCCCCAGAGATTTTCTTGAAGAAGAGTAGCTTCATGTGTGCAATGGTGGAGAGAGTATGAGAAAATTGTAGAATCATCATATACTTCACCATTCATTGACTTTATGAAAAATAACAATTATTGACAGTATGCTTAACATGCCCTCAATAGTAACCTCAAATATAAACCATTGTAAATCAAGTTTGTTAAATCAAATGGAACATTTCATTGTAGGTATGCACTTGCTTGATGAAATTGCTCTGTATCTATGGGGAAGAACACGACTTAACTGTGCATCTTGTCCAAGGAGATTTTCATTCCTTTTGAAAACAATGGCTTCTTTTCTTTTCTTTTTCAACCCCCCTACTCCCATCTTGCTCACCAAGAATGACTTGTAAACATGATCATAGAATCGTTTGCACTTGGCTAGCACGAGTAGATATTCATTCTCCACTAGTCAAGTGATAGATTCAAGATTTGCCATTTATTTGAACCTGAATTATTCAAGATTTATGAATTTGTCAAGTAAATATCAAGAATTCTCCATTCCAATTTGACGTGGCATGCCACATAAGCTGCAACTTTTTGTGCTTTAAAAAAGTTGGCTTACATGGCATGCCACATAGATTGCCATGGTTGAGGGGAACAAACGGATAGATAGGAGTGATGAATACTATAGCACTACTCTTAATCCAGTAGCATTTCTCATATGGTTCTATGGGAAATAGGATTCAAGAAAGAGCAAGCATCCCTCATTAGTTTCCATGAGAAATAGGATTCAAGAAAGAGTTGAGATGTCAATAGAACACTATGTCAGCCCAAAGAATTCAGCCCAGGGTTTTAAGCAGGGGTGGAGCCAGGATTTATCTCCAAGGGGGGCACTGTGCTATGATTTTATGAAGTGGGAACTGGGAACTAAAAGCCCTAGAAAGCAATTTTTTAAAAAAAAATTACTTTTTAGTTATCATTTTTCAATTTAATACCAAAAAAAGGATTTATTGTCAACTTATTACAAATTGACTGTAAATATACTTTAAAATGACTACTATCTTCCTCTTTTTGGTAATATCTCTCCCAAAAAAAAAAAAAAAAGTTGCTTCAGCCAGGGGGGGCACGTGCCCCCCAAGGCCCCCCCTGGTTTTAAGGCCTGACCCAACTCAATGGGATTTTTTTCCCTATCCCAAAGATGTTGAATAGTCTATAAATAGATAATCTGAACGGAGTGAAAATTAATGAGTTGGGATAAGAACTGTAGGTTCTGAGCTCGAGTCTCCACTCCTTTATTATGGATGCATGAGGTTGCGGGTGATTTGGGTATCATAGGGATTAGTCTGAGTCTAATGACTTGGGTTACCCTTCGTTTGGAGAATAAAAAAAGGCTGATGGCTAATAATAATAATAATTTGAGTGTAGACATGAAAATGGTGTGTTTTGAAAAGACGAGGATCGTGATAATAACAGATCTTTGACGAATGATACTTGCCCGAGAAAGTGGCTGTGCCAAACGTGAGGAATGAAACCCCTTTCCTAGGAACCAAACACTACCTTAGTGGTTGCTGCACCTTAATCACCATTTACTGTTTTGCCTCCACTAGTCAATGAAATCCTACCCAATGGTTAAGGTATTTCTTTCCATTAATAATATTTCAGATGACAACTTGAAAAGCTTTGTTTTATGAATAATGATTTAGGTCCGATTACCGATGAGAGTAGTAGTATGAGAGAAAGTAGACCCAATATAAGATTTGAGTAAAACATGTCCAAAGCGGAGTGCCTTTTTTTTTTTTTTGCCTCTGATTACTATTCATACAAGGACACTCTGTTCTAGTTGGCCATTTAACACTGCTGAACAAAAATACATGCACAACTATGAACTCTGTTTTGAAAACTTTCATTGTTATTTGTATTCACTACGGCAATCAGAATTTTGAACAGCAAGACATTTTTCATCAATATGAAGATACTGATCCTCTCTTTGAGAGTCACTATGAATTCATACAAAACTTGTTTTCTATTAGAAAATCCTATGCCACAAGGCCTAAGTTGCAATTTTGGTTTCCATTTCCAAGTCCTCTATGTTAAGCACATACAATACAAAAATGCAATACAGCTCTAAAAACAAAACATACAATAGCTTCAGAATTGACATTAAAATTAAATGAATTGTTTGTGATATTCAGTATGCATTGTCCGAGAACCCAACTCAATTCAACAAAGCCTCAAATCAACTACTTGGTGCCAGTAGTATGAGTCCTTTAATCCCATTCAGCTCTACCTAGAGCCATATACATCGTTATAGGTTAAGATTAAATAAGGAATACAAACCCATAAATTCCAATTATGTTGAGACAATTTAATATTCATACTTGAAAATGATCTTGTTTGATTTGGTTCATATGAAACATAACAGCTTCATGTAATTTTATGTCACCTGCAAAACAAAGAGACATCAACATCCATCAAAAAACTGTATCGATGTATATAGCTGCCCGAGCTAATTTTCAAATAAAAAATACATAAATTCTGAACAATAATTTTGAAGAAGTATAAGGTCGATGAGTTCAGGAACAACTGTATGGTGTCCCCAACTGCATGTGGGATTAGAGGAAACATTAGATATGGCAGTGCCTGCCATCCAGTACATGGTCATCTAATTTGCACAACCCTGCCATTTATTATTCCAAGAATGATCCTCTCCTCCTCAACCTAGAGAACATGACAACTCCAATGCTTTCATGGTTTAGATTAGGCCTTGTTAGTGCCCAAATAATGACTCCTGAAACCACGTTCTTTCACATGAGCTTAAACCGAACTACTATCAGGAGAAGAGATTACAATGCAGGGTAGGTTAGGTTTCCAAGGGTGAGGAAGTGAGGATAGTTTTTCTATTCTGGAGGCAAATTGATTATGCAGAGTTCCAAACACATTGATCAAACATCAATTTCCAGACACATTGATTGACCAAGAGTGGTTTCGAGAGGCAGATAACAAGAATTCTTTCCTATTCTAATTACTATTTGAAGGGTTTTTATGGCATCTTTCCATTTTTGTATGCATGTGAATGAATCAGTTATATTAGTAATATGATATATGAAATTTGCTTAGAACTAAGTTCCTTACCAAATCCATATCACATCTTTTTCCTTTACTTTTCCTCAAATTTTTCCAGTTCCAAACATAGGCTAAAACTTTCCGTCAGGCATCTTCATGGGATTCTAAAAAACAATTTGAGGCCTTAACTAAAATTCTGCATAAGGTTTTGTCATCATAAAACTCAGTGCAAAGTTCTTATACAAAATCGAGGTCCCATGGTCTGATGGATAAATTCCACAGGGCTGGGTGCATACTTCTAACTTTGTGAGTGATTCTTTGAATATAACGACATCAATGATTCAAATGGAATAAGGGTGACTTGTAAGTGATTTTTTGAATCTAGTACCAATGATTCAGCACCAAGGCAGATTGGATGGGGAGACTCCACCATAATGAACTCATTTTGGGCAAATAGAATATAAGGACTCTGTAAGAAAATTAATCAAGCTTTGAGATACAAGACTTGGCATTTATCAAGAACATTAGGAAAACTTAGTTAACAAAGAGACTATCTTATAAAATTTTTCATTTTTCGACTTGGCAAACTAAACAAAACAACTATCTTAAGAGATTTTAGAGCAATTGCTTTGCCAGCCAGTGAACTTAAAGATAGAATTACAAACGTCCAACCCCACATTATAGGCCAGCAACTAGTTCAAGTCACTCACAACCCAGTGGCCTCCATTAGTGTGTGCCATATGGCCAATACCCATCTCCAAAGGTCCGTATCAAGAGCCAATAAGAATGTCAAATATGACATCAATAAATGGGAATGTCAGATATGATATCAATAAAAAAAGAATATACTCCGTATAAGATATGATATTTCCACTTATCTCCACTCTTATTGGATGACGTGGTGTCACCCTTACATACAAGTTTTTCTCATTAAATACAAGCTTGAAAATAAATGACTGATTAGAGAAAGCGTCATACCACAAGTCTACAACTATAACAAGTGGCCAAGTGCTACACTTTATTAGGCTGATATGAATGAGGATTGAATCATCATCAAAATTAAAAGACCGAGATTAAAAATCTTTACCTAACTTAGAGCATCTCCAAGAGGACTATCTGTTTGGCTCTTTTCTCTATTATACAGAGGAAAATCTTAATTTTATCATTTCAATAGGCGTTTTTGAAAACGAGAAAGCCCTTCAGGTAAAAACCTAGATCCATATAAGACCCCACAACCCAATCCAATAGGCTTCTTATAAAGCTCTCCAAAATAAGCTAATAAGGAGCCTCTATCGAGCTCTCCACATTTAAGGAGCCATGAGACTTGATCAGGGAGCTCCCAAAAAATCTTCTAATCTATACTACCTATAAAAAGATGAATGTAAGAAAAACTTTTGATTGACTAATATACCCTTATTTTAATTTTTAAATACACAACTACCCTAAATCAAATATTTTATTTAATACTATACATATAATCCTAAAGCATGTTGACTTCGTATCTCCTTCTTCCTCTCATTCTCTAGCAAACGAGAATGGCCTGTTAGAGGCACACCTACTTTCCAGCGCAGTCACAAACCAAATATCCACATCATGGAGACGATACCGAATCTCAAGCGGCTGTTGCGTGAGTGTTTTATACTTCTATTATGTATTTCTTGAAATTTGGTGAGAATTCATATATTGCTGAATTTGTTTGTGGTTGGGGGTGATTGTTTTCGAAGATTTTGGGTAGACTAGGAAAACCTAGCTCGAATGTGTTTTGATTGTAACGTGGAAATTGTTGGAATAGGTCATATATGTATATGATAATTATTATTATTATTTTGCTTGAATTTGGTTGTTGAGGGGAAGGGAGGGGGAAAAGAAAAAGGAAAAAAAACAAAGAAATGAGGAAAAAAAATAAAATGAAAATCTCGATCTCCACTCTTTTTTCAATCTCTAAGTGGACAAAGAAAAATGTAGATGATGATGCCATATAAAAATAAAATTGAGAATTTTTTTAAAGAAAAAGTAAGAAAAACTATATTATGAGGGATCAATTTCACTTATTAAAAAAAGAAATTAAATAATATTTAAAAGCATAAAAAATATAAAATATAGAAAATAAAAATAAAATAATTATGTTTGCTACTTCCCTTTGGAATGCACATCTCAAATTGAAGTAGCAAATTGCCACAGCCCACATAAGGTAGCAAAAGACAGATCTGTACTTTTTTTTTTTTTTTTGCTACCTCCCTCAAAGATGCTCTTGTATCACATATTAAATTATATTATATCTATACTACCTATAAAAGTTTATACTTTAAAAACACTTTTGATTGACCATTACATTTTTATTTTAAATTTTAAATTTTAAATATTTATTTGCCTCCCATATTTAACCAATTAAGAATGTTTTATATTTAACCATTTAAGAATGTTTATTTTCTAGCAAAAAAGAAAGAAAAAAGATAACACAATTTATGTTTACTTTATAAATTCTATACAGCCTCCACTACCATGCATGTATTCTAGCTAACTTTTTATTCCTACCATAACTCCTAATAATTAAGGGAATTTTGACCTATTGTGTTAAGCGTTTATTCTAATAAGTTAAATTAACACAAAAGTGACAAATAATTATATTTTCATGTTCAATATATATATAATTTATAAATTTGTTTATTTAAATAATATTTATGTGCAACGCACGTGTGCCCATATATATATAGATATATTATCTATAAAAAGTTGAATGTGAGAAAACTTTTGATTAACTAAGATACCCTTATTTTAAATTTTAAATGCACAATTACCCTTCTACATATATAAGAAATATAGAAATATAAAACACATACATAAATAGGAATTCTAAGGAAACTATAATTCGTATAAATAAATAAAATCCAGAATTGTAAGTTAATTCTATTTCATAACATATATCATCTATTCATTAACAATGGGATTCTAAATTCTACTTTCTCCATTAACAGTAGCTTCAACCTATTTTAATCAAGCTCTCATCTTCTTTTCTTTTTGAAATATAAGGTTTTAGGGTTGTTCTAATTGCTATAGAAAATACTGTTTTTCATGTGGGTCAAGTACTTTATATATTTCTGTAACTTTGGTTCTCCTACCTCTATTTTTATTAAATGCCCTACCTACAAGATTCCTTGCAAATGTAGTCGGGTTCTATTTTAGTTCTGTTAGATATTATTACTTTTGAGTATTTTTTTATTTTATTTTTTTGGTATAAGTTTTTGACAAATCGTGATTCACAAATATTTTATGAGGATACCTTTCTTTTTATTTAATTATTTATTTTTGGAGTTGGTTTGTTTTATCACATAGAACCTTTTATTAAAATATAATATAATAAAACCGAATGAGGTTCTTAGACTATCAAAAACTAGCATTAAGAAAACCAAATCCTATATGTAACGATGTTAAAAATTCTATCTTATCTGGTCAATAGAGCATCATCTCAACAAAGGACAACCCATGAGGATTCCCATGTTTTAGTAAGCACATTTTTCATTGAGAAAATTTTAAAAATAAGTATATTTATCATAATTTCATTTAATTTTTTATATTATAAAAAAAGCCCAACTTCCCCACTCATAGAATAATATTTTCAATGAGTTGGATGACATTTATTTTAATTTATTTCTTTTATATATATATATATATATATATATATACACACACACCGACAGAGCCATGAGAAATATCCTTTTGATAGGCAAGTGTACAACTGAAATTTACACATATTTTTTATATTTATTTAAGTTATTGATGACACATTTAATTAATTTATTAGTTTTGGCACTGATTTTTTTTTTTTTTTTTCCCATCACAAAAATTTCTTCTTTAAAAGACAATTTGTATGGTCCACTTTAGTATAAATTCGTATACCATTGATAAAATATTTATTTTATAATACAAAAATATTCACGTGCAACGCACGTGTGTACCAACTAGTATATATATATATATATAGACATATTATGAAATAGGGATGGGGAAATGGAGACCTCACCTTGGTTGTGTTTGTTTACTGCAAACTATGCAAGGCTTATGACCCAATCATCCTTTTGGGCTCCCTTGTAAATGCAAGTACCACTACCACCACATTCTAGAGTAGGAATTGAAGACTCGTGACGGTGTGAAAAGGCAGAGGATGGTGAGGAAGAAAGGAAGATGATGGTGAACAGTCCAAGAAATTGTCCTTGATGGGATAACCCAACAAGCCCATGTTCGGTCTGAGATGGGCATGGGCTATGGTGGTGTTCGCTCTACCAAGAAGATGGCGAAGAGCCATAATGGTTGAATAGAGAGGTTGATTTTGCAAAGACTTGTTGGAGAATTGGAGATTAGAATCTTGGGATAGAAGAAACGGAAAGAAAACGTTGCTATGTTTTTCTTCTTTGGATTTTAATTTTTGTTTAATGCAGATGTGTATGGGTCTACTAGCATGTCGCGCGTTTTAATTTGGGCCTACTTTGTACAGGTTCTGATTTTGACCCTATGTAGTACATATTTTTTCCAATTGTGGACGAAATTTTTTTTTAAAAAATATGTTGAATGATGAGTTGAGTTGAACCCAAAGTCTTTTGCTCTAATACATCCACAAGTTCTTAAAAATATTATAATTGATAAAAAAGTCTAGTTGAAACTTTGACATGTTGTTGGAGAGAAAATTATAGTGATCACGCCAAGAGCCAAGAGCCAAGAGCCAAGAACCAAGACTCCTAAGGCAAGCGGCCAAAATGGGTGAGGTGTTAGGTTTTCGCACTTCCTTCCACATCATCTTGCTAGAAAAGGTATGTTGGGCTATATATATGTGGGTTCATGTCCTTAACTTATAAAGATGCATTTTAAAACTATGAAGGGTATCATTGCTAGTGAAAAAGGTGGGGTGTTGCAAAATTAATGTGGGCCTTTTTTTTTTTTAGAAGCAAGAACTTTAATTACCTAAAAAAAAAATATTTTGAATTTTTCATGTTTTCATCCGTTCCCCTCCCCCCTTTCAAATTTAGCGGGTTTAACTGGCAATCACTTTGTCGGTAGTCTTTGGGCCTATTACCATCCTGCTCTAATAAAAATGTGAGATATATGGAAGTCTTGATTTTTACTCGACTTAGATACATGTGTATGGGTGTGTGTTTACTCCTATTGTTTGGTTCACCCAAAAAAAAAAAAAAAAAAAAAACCTAACTTTGTAAAAATCATTTTTTTCGTAGCTAGAAAGGTCCCAATTCAATTTCGTAGTCCAATTAAAATCCAAATAGTACAAAATTTTCCAAATATAAGTTGAATTTAGGCTAAAATTCATTAAGCATTTTAATCAAAGTGAAACAAATACTTTCAATGGTAAAAATTATATGAAACATTAATTAAGGAGAAGAATGTTGAAAATAGGATGGTTAAGTCATAAGACAATATAATTGAATGAACTATGAAATGATCAATCCTAATCCTATTCCATCTTGTTAACATCCCATGAGAACGTAACAAATTAAATAGGGTAAATATCTAAAATATCTCTCTAAAAAAGAATTCTATCCATAAAACCCATAAAGTAATTTTTCTATCCAAAAAACCAAATAAAGTTTTGGTATATCCAAAAAACCCAACACCTTATAATTGTTTGTTTATTCGTTTTTTTTTTTTTTTTTTTTTTGCCCTTTTTTGTGATGAATGACAAGTAATCCATTTATTAAATAAACAATATAGTAATACAGATTTTGAATAATTATTTTATATTTTAATAAAAAAATGTAATATATGTATTTTAGTCAAGAAAATTAATCACTTAAACAGAGTTGGATGGAAGTTAAGTTTTTGGATTTTTTTGATATAGTTTAATCCTATTTAGGTTTTTCCGATAAGAAAATTATTTTATTGGGTTTTTGGATATAATTATTTTTATGAGGGATATTTTGGATATTTATCCAATTAATTATCTAGTAATAAGTCAATGGGTGGACATTTTAGGTCACCTAACCTACAATAATCTATTTTATCCGTTTGACAAAAAAGGGGAGGGGGGGATTTGGTCATTAGCAAAGCATACAAAACTTATTTAGCAATTAGTCAGCAAACTTTTTCTTCAATTCATTTAGTCCATTTGCCCCATTTTTGACAAAAAAAAAAAAAAACAAAAAACAAAAAACAAAAAAACAAAACCTTTTATAACATGAAACCTTCTTAAAAGTTAGCCCTTCACAAATCCCTCCTGCAACATACATGGCCATAACAAAATCAAACTAAACGCCGGCCAAGACCTTTCTTCTCTAACGCCAGCAACCTATGACTTGCTCAATTGCACTAGTTGAGAATTCAACACAAAGTCAAAGGTTGCTCAGTCACACACTGTTGCATTGTTGTCATAACATCGCCTTTTCTTTTGATTTTATAAGCACTATCAAAATTGAGAAGGGTATACAGAGGGTATACAGGAAAGGTGATATGAGGGGGGGCAAAGGTGGGGGTTTCATGGCAATGGGTGAAAAGATAGACAAAGAGATGAGGTAGGGGTATTAATAGTAGTTTGTATGATAAAAAAATTTGGGGGAGTGTGGGAGTGCCAAAGAGGAGTGCGGATAGCAGTAATCTATGTTTTTAGAGGATTACATAAAAAAAGACTAAACATTAGGAGAGTTTTGTACTTCATCTTTTTAAAGCTTGCTTCTTTGAGCCAACAATTACTAGCCTCAACCCCGTTGGAGATTTGGATTTGGTGCAGTTACCGTATGATGCAGTAAACATAAAATCGATGACACGTGACAAAGAAGAGAAATGGAGGGTTGAAATTCTAAATATGCATAATGCCTAATTTGAGGCCTAATGCCTAATAGCTCTCTATTTTCTCCTCCTTGCCCATGTGTAATCGATCCTACGTTTACTGTACCATACAGTAAAAGTAGCCAACTGCACCAAATCCAAATCCTCTCATTGGGGCCGTGATGAACAATGATCCATTCAAGCACTAAGACTATTAAATAGCTAGCAATCATTTTTGGGCTCCTAGAGAAGCTAATATTTCTGCTGGTCCCCTCCTTCCCCAATTTTTATTTATTTATTTTTGAATTGATCCTTCCGAAACAGAGAAGAAATTGTTAGCAAACCTACCAAATTGTGGCACTCTATTCTAGTACCTTGTACCAAAAAAATTGAATTGTCATCAAATAATAGTAGGGATATTGGGCACATGTTTGACTAGTGATTATTCAATGCTCGATATAATCAAAATTGATAACCATTAAAAAACAGAGATGAACAACCACCAAGGGTTCCAGTCTAGCAATAATGGCGTAAAGCGGGTAATGGAATTACTATCATCACATTCAAATAGAGACACCGCAATTGGTTACTCCCCATCTACCCTTTTTGCTTATCAAAAGTAAAAAAAAAAAGGATGAACAAATATGATAGGAGAGGACACCCTTAGTTGAAATAACAAATTGGAAGAGATATTACCTAAAAAATAGTTATATCTAATCAAAATGTAGCATCCAAAGTCGTTGAGATTAACCTAATGCTGAGAGAAGGTGAGGGAAGGTGGGAAAATGGGTAGAAGTACGATAAGTTAGGGGTTAGAACCCCTCCCACTGTACCCAAAAAATAAGGCATAAACATTATTTTTTTCAAACCAACTATGAATTGTTTTATTTAAAAACTAGATAATAGTTTTGAATTGGATTTAGTATGATCAAATTAGAAGTTCCCAAACAGACCCTAATAGGTAACTTATGGTGAACCACAACAAACAAACCATGTGTATTAGTGTGTCTAAATGTGCTTGCTGTTAAAAAAAAGAAAAGAAAAACAAGGAACACTTAAACTGCAGAACAGAGTTTTTCTTGGAGATATTCTAGTGGATCCGTCCCAATCCACTACATTGGTCCCACCTTGACAAATCTGAGCAAAACAATTGTGTCAATCAGTCAATGGCCAATGGCCAAGTTAAGATATATATATATATATATATAGAGGTGATCCCATCAGCACGTGCTGATGTAAGTTATATCAGCACGTGCTGATGTAAGTTATATCAGCACTATGCATTGGGGGTTGTACCCCTTGCATTGATTCAATGCACTTCACATCTCACTAATGCACAAAGTACAACTCCCAATGCAGGTTTTGATATAAGTTATATCAACACGTGCTTACCTGATCATCATCCTATATATATATATATATATATATATATATATATATATTATCTTTTTTAATATAAGGAGTTTTCAAATGTTTTGCGTCTAATTAAACTCTTGAACTGTTGGGCACATGCCGTTTCTCAATTTTACATACATTAAACAATTATAAGATAAAATCTATGAGAGTGACCTTGAGAGAGAGTGATAAAAATTAAATAAAAAATCTTTTACTTAGCAAGAGATCCTATGACCATTCGGTCTACCCCTCAAAGTAAGATACTTATTAGGACCATAAGATCCCTCTTCATATAAACCTGCCGCTTTGACTACCATATTATATATTATTATTATTATTATATATGTTCCAACACAAGCCTATACACAACAACTAAATACACTGAAAATTTATTAGCTAATAAGTAATAGTCTAATAGAAGGTTTGGTGTGGTAATAAAAATGGTATTAAATATTTACTATGTTTAGAGTTAAGACTTTTAGAGAGAGAAAAAAATGAAGAGAGAGAGAGAGAGAGAGAGAGAGAGAGAAGAGAGAGAGAGAGAGACTTATTCTAGAGTGTAAATGCCTCCATTAAATACAAAGAGCTGCAGTTACGGCACCCATATCTCACCCCCTCTTCTTTGGTTCTTATCACTTTTTCTACTGATACAAGAGGGAAAAAAAACGAGAGATTTGTGCCGTTTCAAACGGGGAGTTATTTGGACACGTTTTGCTAATCCCTCCACCCACATTCACCCACTTCCCATGGTCCCATTATTATATACAGACAATTTATATTTATAGACTACTGATATGGGCACCCACACAATCATTTTGATAAGTTGGGCACTCCATCCTAAATATGGGTGGTGCAAATCCGGAACCAGGTACCCACACACAAATTTTGGTAAGTAGGGCACTCCATCCTAAATATGGGGAGTGCAAATTCAGAACTACCCTTCAGCATTTAAACCTGTCCAACAACTTCAGAAGGGTAAAATTGAATTTTCCTCAAAAGGGTGTATGTATACCTAGGGTTATTGGATTTTCCATTTTTCCACTTTCACCATTTTCATCATTAATTTTTTCCAAAGAAAAAATATAACAATAAGAATGAAAATTTTCCCCTTTGTGTTGAGCGTTAGTCTCAACTCTTAAGCTTCTTCCTTAATCTCTGTCACTGTTGGTAAGTTCTTTTTTGTCTTATTTTAAGCACTGCAATGCTGCCTCTCATTTTCTTCATCTGGGTTTATATTGTATTGTATATATATTATAATACTTTAATTTAATAATATATATAGAGAGAGAAGCAATTAAAATAATAAACAGTGCTGTATTCTATTGTGGGTAATCTTTAATTTTATTTTATTCTTTGCCCTCCATGAAAGGGGAAGGACAAAGAGTTCTGATTTGATATTTCAAGGTGGGTTTATGGGTGTATGGCAAAGGTGAGTTTTGGTACTTTTTGAACGAACTTTTTTTCATTGATAGGCACTACCCCACAAAAACCCCACACCATGGTATCTGCTAAATCTTTCCCCTGAAACAGTGTCAGAGAAGGAAAGGAGAAGAGCCTTGGACTTTGTTGATTGGTGCATGCATATTTATATGTAGTACCTATTAGATGTCAATATCTTTGGAATGTCAGGCAGCCTATATAGACCTGTAATATATAAATATAGTCAGTTGATATGGGGGAGCGAGAGAGAGACACACACTTCGTTTCTGGTTCCTTATTACCAGAGGCTAAAGGGGTATCTTCTTTCTAGCCTGTGTTTTGTGAAAGGCCTGAGCTTTGATGGGTTCTTGCTGTTCCATCGTTGGTACTCTGAAGGAATTCATGGCTATGACAGCTATGGTGTACTATATACCTTTCTTGGGCTTTGGGTTACAGGGAGTTATTTTATCAACAAATGGGGTTGTTCTTCTTCTGTTCTGCATTCATAAATTCATGTCAAGGTGGCCTTCCTTTGTCCTTTCAGTTCCCCTGCTACCTGTATGCTTATAGGCCCTTTTATTTCCTCTTGTTTTTTTTTTTCCTTTTAACTTTCCCTTTTGTTTTTGGTTTGTCTGTTTCCTTTTCATTCTTGGCTTTTCTTTCAATCTTTTTGGATTCTTGCTAAATCTTTAACGCGTTTCCTCAAATTTCATTTTCTGCACTCTGCATGCAGTTAGTTTTGTTTGCAAATGCCTTTTGTTTGATGATTTTTTCAACTTTTTCTTTTTCCTGATACATACATATGTGTGTGTGTATATATATATATATATCTTTGGCAGGGAAGAACAGATAAATTATACAGTGGGTGATGGTAGAACAGGGAAAGAAGACAGAGGAAGGAGGTGGTGGTGGGAAGGAGTTAGCAATGGCATCATCTTCTTGTGCCAACCAGAGTCCTATGCCCATAAAAGAATCAGTGTCTAAATATCATCCATACCCACAGCCTGCTGCAAAATATGAGGATGTTGTAGCCAGTCCAAAACTCTTCATGGCTACTTTGGAGAAGCTCCATGCTAGTATGGGCACCAAGTTCATGTAAGTCTTACCTTTTGTCCCTTTATCAGCAACTTGGTATTTTTGGTATACCCTCCGGCAAACCTCCATTCTAATTCTTTTTTTCAATTCAAAAGTTAAAATTTATGATACTGAAGGGAGGATCCATATGTTCAGAAATGTTGTTGTTGTTGATTCTTTATTTGAATAAAAATAAATTTCATGAGTCATATATATCTTGTTGATTTAGAAACCAAGTATTGGGATGCCCGCCCCTTCCTCCTCCTTTCCTCTCTCTATTATATGCACATTTACCTGACTTGTTCACATTGAAACATAAATCTTGTTATTTTTATTATTAGGATGTTATTTCTTTGTTAGAGGAAGATACAGTAGGCATAAACCAGGAAATTGTTGTGTTAGTTTATTTAAGGTATGGGTTTTAATATGGCTGTGTCTACAATACAAAGTTATGGATGTTTTATCTATGTTGTCATGTGATGAAAACCCTCTGGGTGCTTTTGTCATTGTGGCATCCAAATAAACTTCACCTACAACCCACCCTGAATTGCTTAGTATGCGAACCAGTAGTTGAAGCATGATGTTTGTTCAATTTCATTAGCTCTGCTTGCTCAATCCTCAATCCACGTAGGAGTGATGTTGTTTATCCCTCGTCATTATTTCATCTCATAGAAGCATGAAGCAGGGGCAGGGGTGGGGGCTGGGGCTGGGGCGAGAGCGGGGGTGGGGGCGGGGAAACATAGAAGAGTCAAAGGTTTGGGGCGTGTAGAAAGCGTCTATGGAAAATATATATATATAGTTACCTCAATATGATATTTTGTGGGATGAAATTCTAGAAAAAGGTGCAAAAAAGTGTTCTTTTGAGAACCCACGCTAATGTAGAGAAAGAGAGAGCATGCTTTTACCTTTTTTTTTTGTTTTTCTTTTCTTGAGGAAAAGAATTGAGTAAACTAAGCACTAATTTGATATGATTTAATAGAAATCCTATTATTATTAAACTAAGCATTCAAAAATTACATTAAAATGCAAAACTATGTTATGTGCCAGACAATAGCCTGATACTAGAAGTCATGTAATGAGTTTAGAAAGTTAAGAGTGTAACCATGGGATCTGATATGATATGAAACAATCTTACAGAAACCAATGTATTTTTCTCAATGTTCCCAAGCAGAAAAATTCTTCTGCATTTGACCTCTTGTCTCAAAAAGTTTTGATTTCATTACAGCCTTTGTTCCCCTTCTTATTGTTGTGATCAATTTAAGAATTTTCTTTGTCCACCTTCCTGTACCAAACATGTGGCAGTTGGGAGATGCGACACTCTGTGATTGCGAGTTACCTTTTAGCTAACCAGCACTTCCCCAACCATAAAAGAAAAAGGAAAAGAAAAAAAGGAAAGAAAAGAAGAAAAGGAAATGAAACTTAAATGTTGGTTGTTGTTCACAGTTGGGAGTTGCATTTCTTTGTTGGGTTGATGATTTTGAGATTCCCAGCAATATTTTTAAGCCTCCTAGAGAGTGGCTTGTGATTCCTGCTTCATTTGATTAGCTAGTTGTGATAAATGTTTGCCAATTATGTCTAGACAATCGTTCTTGGTGATTTTATTTAGAACAATTACATCTTGTTTATCTGCTACTTAAATCATTTCTCGCCATTTACTGAATATTCTCCTTTGGGCACATGTCAGCTTCAACTTGCTTTTTGACTAGATACGAATAAGTTATCTCTCTGCTAATTATGTCTAAACCTTTGTTCTTGATGATTTAATTTAGAACATCTTGTTTATCTGCTAATTAAATCCCTTTCCCTTTGTGCCATTTAATAATGTATTCAAATGTTTATCAATTAAGCTCCTTCGGATGGCATATACTGTAGGCACATCTTTTTGATCCTTTATATATTCTTTTTAACTTGTATTCTGAATTGAGTTAATTAAATTAAACCTAGTTTTAAAGGTTTTGATGTGCTGATTCTATATAGATGCATAAAAATATTTCCTTGCCATGTGATGCAACAAGGACATTGATATGGTGACGGTTTTTTACATTTATGCAAGGTGTTTGACGCTGTGACCTGGAAATGAAATGAATTATGACACAATCACAAAGGTGTTCGTGCACAGCATGTAAATAGGAGCACAATTGGAAAATACTAGTTTTATACCTATATTAAACTCATAAACATGATCTTTCTAAAAAAAAAAAATTTGTGGAAAGTATGCGTCCTTTAATAGTTTTATTAATGAATTGTGTATAAACTCCTGAAAAATACTTTCTTTTTTATAGGTAGGGGTTGTTGGATACTTAGATTTTCTAAAAACTCATGCCATGTCAGCATGAAAAATTGTTACCCACTGTTGATGGGTCCCATCTAGTGTGTCAATCATACAAAAACTCATGTGAATTTAATGATTTTTAACTTCTTTATTTGATTTTTTTTTTTTCTCTTATTGAAAAATTCCCTTAGGTTTCAACTTTCAACCATCCACAAAATCTCATAGATTCTAATTAAACTAAATGCTCATCAAATCAAGTTGATTATAGCAAATTTGATCTACTAAGTGGGAGGCATCAAATGGTTGGTCTTGATGTCTTGATCCCTTGTTTTCGTGCTAACATCAGATGATTTTGGAGAACCTGATGACCTGTACTTTTATGGCTCTAATTAATTAATTAATTAATTAAATTTATTTATTTTTTGTAGTCTTTTTATTTCATTACTAGCTGTAAATAACGGAATCATTTCACCTTTCCATGATTGTTCTTAATATTTTTTGTATTTGTATAACCTCTATTAATCTTTGAACATTTTTTTTGAGGAGTAATTTACATTCAAGTTTTGAAAGAAAACTCATTCTCACCTTCGCAATGCAATGAAACAGCAAATTCTGTCAGACTCTTCTTGTTTTTTTTCGAAGTCTAAATGATTTATATTGTGCCTCATGTTGAACAAGAATGAACTCATGGATCCAAACAACTTATTTCATGACCTCTTGGTTGTTCTCAATGGTATGGCCTACTTAAGTTGCCTGCGCACACTTGTGTAGGTCCTAATGCAAGCAATAGTGGTTCATTTAGGCATGGCAATGCCTTGGTGACTGCTTCAGTTGTGCCTTGACTACTCTGGAATTCTATTGAGCTTTCTCATAGAGTTGATCAAGGACTCTCCAAGAAGATCTATTTCATTTTCCCCTTTATGGGTGTAGGGAGGAAAATAAGTATATTTAGAGCATTAATCTTCAGCCAAAGGGGTGTGGAAATCGGCCCTCCCTTGATGTTGGGTTTCAGTTCCAAAATTAGTTTGTGGGATGATTTATGTTGCATCCCTCACACTTTAGAGAACAATTATTGCTTTAGGGCCTGTTTGGGTGTCCAATTTGAAATTAGCCTTTTTAAGGATTTTACATAGTATCAAAGGCACAAATCCATCACCTTGAATTGAAAAATTCAAGAAAATGGTGGCTATCATTACAAATATAAGTGAAAATTCAAAATAGTGGCATTTCATGAAATTCTAAGAATTGATTTTTTACATCAATTATACTGATGCCTTCAACCTTTTTTAAAATTCTAATCCAAGGTGATGGATTTGTGCCTTCGGTACTATGTAAAATTTGTGGAATTATCTTATTATGAATTGGACACCCAAATGGGCCCTTATTGTTTCTCTCACTCTCCTATTGTTGCGGCAAAGGAGTTAAATGTCACATCCATCCTTGATCTTTGGAATTCAATTTCAGGATTAATCTAAAACTGCTTTTGAAAAATCTGAACTCACCGTTTCACTAAAGCTGCTCAAAGGGATCTACATTTTCATTTTTTAAGTATTTAAAGAATATGGGCCCAGACTAGGTTGATTCTTACATGTGCTTTTAGGATACAAAGCATATAGGACCAGAGTTTATTGATTTTACATGTGCTAATAATCATTCTCTTCTCTTTAATTCGTCTTCAAAATATTCTGACTCATTTTTTTACAATAATGCTTATGTGGTCGTTGAAAGCCATTCTTAAGGTTGGAGCTTATTCTTGGACTGGCATATATGGTATTTTCTCTTTATATGTGCATAATATGCAAACCTGATGGTATTGATCATCTATTCCTGCATTTTAATGTAGCCAATTTTATTTGATGTCACTTCTTGTGGTTGTTGGGTTTGAAAAGGGCATTTTGGCCATTCTTCACAGATGTACTCTCAAGTACTATTAAGCTGTAGGATGGTGTTTTAATACACTGATATTTTAGCTTCTATTTGGTTTATATCGTACAAGAAAGCCACTGTTGAAGGTAGAAACCACTTGTTGGTAGACATCTGTATGATCTTGATCTTTTGGTGGTTGAAATTAGAGTAACTGCTGAAAGCTGCTGAAAGACTATCTTGGCAAAGGACAGTCTTATTTATCTAGTGGAAAGGGACAGTAAAAGAGAGCAGAGAAAGGTGAGTGTTTGAGGGTGATGCCGCAGTAGATTTGTAAATGAGATGGTTTTCTTCTGTAGATAACAACAGTCTCACTTTGATGCTTCTGGTGTACGCATTATGCACTATGGATCTCTTTCTTAGGAACACAAATATATTAAGATAAAAAATTGTAATATATAGTTTGTTTAAAAGGAAGAATCCCTCTATCATGTTTGAAGAAAGCCACTGTTGAAGGTAGAAACCACTTGTACTTGTGGCATATTGCTGTGTAGTATCTTCATTAAGCATTTGTTTATTGTCTTTCTTTTCCTCAACCTGACTTATATTTCCTGGAATTTTCTCCCCTGGCAATGACATCGTGTCTGTGTGCTAATTGTAGGATCCCCATTGTAGGGGGAAAGGAGCTAGACTTGCATCGGCTTTTTGTGGAGGTGACCTCTCGTGGTGGTATTGAGAAGGTAAAAATAATACTATTTACACTTTCTAATGTTTCCTTCTTGCAACCCTCATGGATGTATAAAAATTCAATTTTGCTGGATTTAAAGTGTAGATGCTGTTTTGTATTTCATACATGTCTATTTTCAAAGAAGATATACAATTGTTATGCTTCTAAATATTCCTTTTAGAAGCAATTGCAAATCATTTTGTTAGAGTTCTAGGATATAATTAATCAAAGAGTGTGGCATAGAGTTTTTGAATATATGATACATATAGAGTTGTATTAAAGAAATATTTATCCCTTGAGTTGGCTGAAACCTATGTTGACCTGGATCCTTTGCTTCACCCCAAAGTATCTGTATTGATTCAACATGATGGTTAGGGTACTCTTCCCAAACACTTCAAAATAGTGGAAAATCTTCACAAAATAGAAAAATCCGTCACCTAGACAGACACCAGCACTTGACATCCCTTCCTGAGTCCATGAAGCATAGGCTGACTGGTAAGGCTTGATCCATGTTGTGCTGTTTCTAAAAGAGTAGCTTTATCTTCCCTCTTATTTGTCATCTTTAGGTGTTTTTAATTTCCTGACATGTGTAAGACAACCTCAAGAACAATAAAAGAGAGAAAAGAAGTAGAGAAAAACCAAAGCTGATGCAGGACAACCAGGGTTCAAAGTCTCGTCCATTTCGGACGAGATCTCGCTGAGACAATTTGGTCTCGCCACTGGCTAAAACGAGAAATCCCACTGGTACAAAATATTTATGGGATATTCTCTCTCGGATGACACAAGCGTGATCTTGCCCGAGACAAGGAGTTATGCACAAGATCCCATTGACACAGTGAGTTTCAGACGAGATCTCGCACATCTCGTGCGAGATTGGAACAGATCTGATCAAGGTTCAAGCTTTGTCTCGAGTTCACAGTGTCTGAAATCTAGCACGAGAGAGAGAAAGAACCTGCTGTTATGGTCGGGGTCGCCGTCGACATGCATCATCATCGTCTTCTTCTCTTCTTCATTTCTCCGTTTTCCTTTTGTGTCGGTGGCATGACAGTGCAGCAGTGGTGACAGAGGGCAACGATGCAGCGGCAGTGATAGAGGGGGACGGCCACACCTTCATTTTTTACGGTGACGACTCAGCCAAACAAGAGGGAGTGGGAGAGGGAAGCTTCTGGTTGTCTCAATCGAGAGAGGGATGTGGGTTTGGCTCATTTGACCCAAATTGGGTTGGGTATAAAAAAAGAAAAGAAAAGAAAGGATCCCTATGCTTTTAAGATGAGAACTAATCCTAGCTGTCTATTTGATCTAAAAAGTGTGCACTTGCAGGTGCGATAATAAAAGGCACTTTGTTTTTTTTTTTTTTTAATTTTTATTTTGGTTCATTTAAATGGCACTTTGGACGGAGGGTTGAGGGGATGTCTAAAGCTTTGACCTTTTGACCCACTGTAAATTACAATTTGGTCTTTTTTTTTTTTTTTTTTTTTTTTTTTGTGGTTATTTAGCATTTTCAAAAAAATTATTTTTCATCTTTCATAAGCAAGTAGGTAGTTTTAAAAGGTTATCATTTGTGATTTATAAGTTATTTTTAATTTACTTCTTTTTGATATAGTAATAAAAAATAGTCATACCTTTTTATTTCAAAAGAGAAAAAACACTTATTAAATATTATGTATTTTACAGTAAAACAATGCGCTAGTGCCTATTTTAGTGTACTTAACCATAGTATATGCCTAAAGTTAATTGTTTTTCTTATTTCATGGTTCCAATGTGTTTGTGATATTTTTTATGATATTTTTAATTATTTTTTTAGATTTTTTTGAACACTTTTCATGTGTAAAGTTGTGTCATGTCCGAAACGCGATGAGATGGGTAAGACCGAGACCATCGAGACCGAAACACGACGAGGACTGAGACCGAGACTTTGAACCATGAGGACAACCTCAAGAACAATAAAAGAGAGAAAAGAAGTAGAGAAAAGAAAAGAAAGAAGATAAACCTTAGGAATCGGCACCTAGGGGGTGTTTGGAGTCGGTACTAAACCTTGGAAAAATCCAAATTTTAATTCATCATAAGCTAAAAATTAAAGTGTTATTGGGGCCTATATATAGGTCCCAAATACATCAAATAAGGTAAAAACTTAAGCCTAAAGTTTAGGAATTTAGAAAGCAATAATTTAATTATTCTTAAAAATAAATATGCCTAAAAAAATATGCTAAAGCGTTGGTTTTCAAGTTAATAGGCTGAATTAGACCACCTTGTTGAATCATGTGTTTGTCGTCTTTGTCAACTCTCTTGGGGTGGGAGAAACTCGACCTCAAGTTTGAATTGGGATTGAGATACTGAATCCGCCATGTCCTAAATGAACAAGTATTTTGAATAGGCCAATTGCTCGAGTCGTTGAAATATTTCAGTTTCAAAGTGTGCAACCTGACATATAATCCGCAATTTGTCAAAGAACTCGATCAACGGTTAGAGCATAATCATCTAAAACTGAAGAAACAACATTGTCAACAAATAGATTGTCAATTGTAGTGTCGACTTCAATACCAATGTTCGAAGTTTCTATAACTGGCACAGGTTCATGGGATGGACAAACTTCTAGTTGTGTGGGTTCAAGCTCGTTAATTATTGCCTTTTGATCTTGAAAATTGGAGCACATGTCCAAAGAAATAGCAAGAGGCAGAATTTGAGGAGCCAGGAACTTGTTTTTATTGCATGTTGGACTATTGAATTTGGTATTCATGTCTTGAAGGAGTTTCATCATGGACTCCCATGATGAGTAATCCCTTGGAGTGGCTTCCACGAGATTTACACCAGATCTTTCTTTGTGAATAGAAGCAACGGTTGGAGCATAATCATCTAAAACAGAGCCCAAGGATTGTACTGCTTCCATGAGATGGGGCTTCACTTTATCGGCACAATTTGTGAGGACTTGTTCTCCCAATTTTCAAGATAGAAATCCAACATTCTCGTTCTCCTTTCTTACACTATCCAAGAGGGGATATAGAAACTCCTTGGAGATGTCATCGCTTTCCTCTAAAACCATGGTGATGATTGCTTCCATGTTGACAAATATAGCATTGAGCAACTATCAGAAAATACTGGAACATCTCAATAGGCAGCTCGTCACACCCAAGATTCAACATCGTTAGACAGAACTTGGTCCTTGCAACATTATGAAGAATGGAAAAAGATGTATAACAATATTTATATTCAGGAAACAATGTACCGAATGCGGCAACTATGATTTGAAAAACTTCCCTCATTTGCTCATTACTGTGAGGAATTGGTGCAGTTATCTTCAAAATCTCGTAGATGCACGATGCAACTGAAACTCTTACGTTGGTATTCGGATGCCTCAAAAGCTTTGGAGTTATCAGCGCAGTCATTGAAGGCCAAAGTGCATCTTGAATTGATCGAGATGGGAATGGTCCCACTTTTGATAAGTTAAATGCAAGTCTATCAAATAGGCGGAGAAGCACATTAACATAATATGGAGGAAATATAGGCATTTTTCCAACATCCATAATTTGTTTTTCGAGCAACTATTTTGAAGAAATCATCTTTTCTTCCCCCCCCCCCCCCCCCCCCAATCAAGCACTCTAAGAATCTATGGATACAATTTTAAGTAAATAAATTTACATCTACTAAAGAAGAAGAAAACAAGAACCTAGATTAGAGTAGTTTGACTTAAGTAAAGGATAACTCTATCCGCAATTTAGTCATCAGCTAGAGTCGCCGGCAGGAGGACTTCCAACGGCAAAGATTCGTCGGCAAAATCCCATGGGAGGAAGGGGATCGATAATGGTGAGGATCGATGGTCACTAGACGACGAGTGATTAATGGCAGTTTGACGGTGAGAGATCAACGACAATGGTAGGTTTTGACTTGGCAATCTGGCCGTGGTGATCAACCAAGGGCGCAAATCCAGATCTGGTGACAGCTTAATTCAGCACCTCAACGGTGGTGGTTGTGGAGACTCAAAGGTGGGATTTTGTGGCACGATTCTGGACCGTGGAGGACTACAATAGATCTACAATGGAGGTTTGATTTGTGAGGGTAGTGGTTGACGTTGGGCCTTGACGATGGAAGTGTTCAGGTGGTTGTTTTTTTTTTTTTTTTTTTTTTTTTTTTTTTTTTTTTTTTGGTGTTTAGGTTAACGGCAGTGGAAGCAGTGGACTTTAGAGGCGAGAATGAAGAGGGAATTCAAGTTTCTTGGGTTGTTCGATAGGGGTTTTGGATTTCTTGACTTGTTATTTTGCAAGTGCTTTACAGGTAGCTTCAAAAATTTCGTGAGGGAAGAAGGGAAAAGGGATGGCTTTCTTTTGTGGGAAGAACTTGTGAGGCATCTTAAAACGTGGCTTGGCAGCAGGCTTCAACTCCATGGATTGAGTGCTCTGATACCAAAGTTGATGCAGGACAACCTGAAGAACAATAAAAGAGAGAAACGAAGTAGAGAAAAGAAAAGAAAGAAGCTAAACCTTTGGGGTCAGCACCTAGGGGGTGTTTAG
The DNA here is from genome assembly GCA_039720395.1 of Liquidambar formosana. Lineage (NCBI taxonomy): Eukaryota > Viridiplantae > Streptophyta > Magnoliopsida > Saxifragales > Altingiaceae > Liquidambar > Liquidambar formosana. Next base: position 22,893,254 of record CM077822.1, read on the forward strand.
AGTCGGCACCAAACCTTGGAAAAATTCAAATTTTAATTCATCATAAGGTGAAAATTAGAGACTTATTGGAGCCTATATATAGGTCCCAATTACATCAAATAAGGTAATACTTAACCCTAAAGTCTAGGAATATAAAAGACAATAATTTAATTATTCTTAAAAATAAATATGCCTAAAAAAAAAAAAAAATACTAAAAGCCTTGATCTTCAAGTTAATAGGCTGAATTAGACCACCCTGTTGAACCATGTGTCTGTTGTCTCCATCAACAAGTTTCAAGGACAAGGTGTTTGGCTATTTTTGTACAGGCTTAGGTCCATAGACATATATGAAAGTTTTTCCTCCTAGGCATTTTCCTAGGTAGTCTTGGTCTAGGTAATTCAATTGTACTTAATATCGACATTATGTTTCTAGTCTTGAGGTCTTCACAATATTTGTGGGATGGTATATTTAGGCGTTTTTTGTTTTTTGAATGAGTGCTTTGCGTCTCTAATTTTGTTACTACTCAATAATAGTTTTGTTTTCTATATATATATATATTTGGTAGTCTATAACCCAAAATGAGTGGACACATTAGATTGGCGGCGATTACTTCTACCCTTACAGGATTGTACTTGATTCCCTATTTCTCTCAAAAGATCTGTCTGCTTAAAAATTCCACTTTTGGGCCTTCACCTTTGATCCTTTTTTTTTTTTCTTTTCTCCTCTTGTGTGTGTGTAAAGATACTCCAACTCAACTCAACAAGGCCTTATTCCCAACTACATAGGGTTTAGTCGATTGGTTACATGAATCCTTCTATGCCATGCAGTTCTAATGTTCTATCAAGGATCATATCCTCTGTTAAATCCTTAGCAAACATGTCCTTTTTCACCGCCTCTAACCATGTTATCTTTGCCCTTCCTATTGTCCTCGTGGGGCCTTCTCATAAATCCATTCATTTCTTATTTTCTCTTTCCTCATATCACTATTACATTCTTTTTTTGCCATATTGTTTATTAATTTCCCGACATTCCATACGATAAAGTATAGCTAGTCTTATAAAATTTTAAGTATTCTACTGTCAGACAGCACTACGGATCTGCTTCTCCACTTCATCAAACTTTCTCTAGTTCTATGGATAACGTCTTGCCCAATCTTGATCTATATGGATAATTGATCCAAGATATCAACAATAGTCACTTTTAGGTATCTCTTGGTCATCAATTTGCTCTAAAAGCTTTCATTTGTAGTCCTAGTTTAAATAAATTTATATTTCAGATATATTTTTTTTAGTACTACTTAATCTAAAATTGTTAGATTCTAGGGTTTATCTCCATAATTCCTACGTGAAATTCACCCCTACTCTAGGGAGGCAAAGTTTGTTTGGAAAATGATTCCACATGCCCCTATTTTGATGTATATGCAAATAAAGGAACTCGAGAATGTTTGAAGGGGTGGAAGTATCAATAGGAGATCTCAAATCCTTTTTGGTCATGCTTTGTTTTTGATGGTTTTGTAGTCATGGGGGTGGGACTAGTCCTTTTGTTCTTTTTGTTGACTCCCTTAAGCTATAGATGGGGGGTTGTGGCTTGTATATTTCTCATGTGCTTGGGCTAAGCCCTTTTTGTTTCTAATACAAATATTTATTTCATCAAAAAGATAATAATAATAATAATAATAATTACAAAGAGAGGTTCGTTATATTGAAATCCTAAAATACATTGATTCATTGTCGTGTTGACAAAACAAATAGACACCTTTACGTACTGTAAAACTATGGAACTTCAAATATAATAGTTTTGAACATATTGAAAAGAAAAATGGAATGGTTTCAGTTACATTTGTCTAATGTCCTCATAATCGGTATTGAAAGTGATTATAGACACGAGGCTTATAAGCTGTATTATGAAGAATCTCATGCAGGATCTGGAGATGAGCATAACATTTGAAATTAGAGGTATATCACCTCAAATGAGTGATAGTTCTATCAAGGGTTGGATCTGATGTCACCTGGGAAGCTTCTGGACTATGGTTTGTGTTCCATGCTTCTTCTCTCCTTGAAGTAACAAATCCACTTTCAGAAAGTAAAGGTGAAGATGAGAAACAATTAGATTCCTTAGAGAAATTTGATGATGTTTAATGGGTTGAATTATGAATTTCTTCTTTGAATGGGTGATTTGCTAAAATAATTCTTTTAGGCTCTGGTTAATGCGATTTTCAGTTGTGCAACAGTGCTTGTTAAAGTTATGAGATTAATTTTCTAGAAAATAGATTTCAATCTAATACAGCTATAATGGAGTATGGATCTATTTGTGCAAAATTCATTTGGGGGAATAAATCAATGTTTTGGAGCTCACACGATCTGGTCCTTCATTGATCAAAAGTGAAGTTTCTGTTTAAATAAACTAGATGAAATTTCCCGCCTGGAAGAACTATTTATAGGTGTGAGTGTATGTGTGTGTCCTGTAGGCATAGCACATCTATTTTAAAAGAAGCCAAAACATTGGCAGTGATTGTGCCTAATGTTTACGTAGTCTATTATTATTTCCCATAAAATTTCATTTAGTTTATTATGTCAATACGTTTTTGTAGCATGATAAATAATTATCTGTTAAGTTTACAAATTTTCTCTTCTGTTCCTCTTTTTCTAAAAATTTTGATGGAGCATTGTACTCCTTGATGGTATTCTATTATGGGCTTATCTTATAACGCATATGGATAATTTTATTAGACATCAACATATATTTATATATTGTAAAAATGCATGATAACAATATGTAATTACTTTTGTTTATGTTTACCAAATATAAGTGGCCTACTTATTTAATTACTGATTTATGGCCAAATGGAGTTCACAGATCATTAGGGAAAGAAGATGGAAAGAAGTGACTGCTGTTTTCAGTTTTCCCTCCACAGCTACAAATGCTTCTTTTGTGCTGCGCAAATACTATGCTTCACTGCTTCACCACTATGAACAAATTTATTTTTTTAAATCAAAGGGTTGGACTCCTATCACTGCCGGTGCGTGCATAGATCATGCCATTCTTGTTTTTTATAAATGATATGATGATGGCCCGATGGGGCTCTGTTGACAAATATTACATGGATATCCTTTGTAGATTCTTTGGGGAGTCCATCCGCAACACCAGTTCCAGCACAAGGGTCAGCCGAACCTGTGCTGCCATCACCAGAAACTCAAGCAGCTGCGGTCCCTCAATGGAGGATAAATACTGCGGAGTTCTTGCCCGCAGGTCTCTCTCTCTCTCTCTCTCTCTCTCTCTGTGAAAAACTTGATTTAGTTATTTAATGTATTGGCACGTTATAATACTCAACAGAAAGAAAAGTGTGTTTGTTGAACACTGCTTTTTCCGCTCATGTATAGTCTCTGGCTGAAAGGAAAATGAAATTTTTACGAATAATTGGTTTCACCAAATGTCCCTGTCTTCTGAAATTTAGTGGCATCAATGACTAATTTAATAATGATGAAAAAAAGATGAGACTAGGGTTTTTAGGAAATGTCTTGGGAGGTACTTGGGAAGCAGCTTGGGAACTCTGTAGATTCCTAAAAATTGGTTGGGGAGTAAAGCTAACCGACACCCATCCTGTTTGCAGAATATGTTTCTGGAACATTGAAAATTTAGTTTGATTGCTTTCCTACAATATGATCATTTGCTTGCCAAAAATTGGTAGGTAATGCAAAGAAAGTCCAGAAACTAAACCACAGCCTCTTAACATTTAGGCTTTAGATGCATTTCCATCATGCTTCTATCTGTTCATATGTTGTTTCTCAGGATATCTCATTTGATGTCATTTGGTTACCAGTGATTCTTGTATTCCACAAGTATCAATTTGTAACTAGGATTCTAAGTAATGCTCTTATCCTCTCTCTGATGGTCACAGCAAGTCCAGCACCATCAACCGGTTCTCCAGTGATAGGGGTCATTGATGGGAAATTCGAAAGTGGGTATCTTGTTACGGTCACTGTTGGCTCAGAAAAACTAAAGGGTGTCCTTTATCAGACTCCACAGAATCTAGTACGCCAGGTGCCACAGGGTTACAGCACAACCTCCAAGAATATTGACAATAACCCTGCAGCATCTGGCATGCTCCGTCGCCGGCGTCGGAAAAAATCCGAGATCAAAAAGAGGGATCCTGCTCATCCAAAACCCAACAGAAGTGGGTACAATTTTTTCTTTGCCGAGCAGCATGCCAGACTGAAGCCTCTCCACCCAGGAAAGGACAGAGAGATCAGTAGAATGATTGGTGAACTGTGGACGAAACTAAAAGAAAATGAAAAAACTGTAAGAACTATAATATATTTCATAGTTTATGTATTCATTTCATTATGTGTTTCTTTACGAAATAGAGAAGGGGGTAGGGTTTGTTTTTTGGTTTTTTTTTTTTTTTTTTGGGGGTGGGGTGGTTGAGCTAGTTGAGCATATTCTAGCTCTAACTAGTGTTAGCATGCATGGATTATTCAGGTTTATCAGGAGAAAGCTATGAAAGATAAAGAGAGATACAGAATAGAGATGGAGGATTATAGGGAGAGATTGAGAGCAGGTCAAATCATCAGCGATGCAGTTCCAATACAGCAACGGCTTCCTGAGCTAGATGTTAATATGATGGAAGCAGATGCGAAGATTGAAACTGGAGGGGACTCTCCTCAGACTCCAGGAAATGAGAGTAGTTCTGGAAAAAGTGATTCTGAAGACAATAAAACCACAGAGAAGGATTTGGATATGGAGGCATATCCAGGAGGAGAAGTTGGTGTTGAATCTAGCAATGTGGATATGGGGACTTCAGCTGAGGAAGAGGCTTTTGAATTGAGGAAGAGGGTCGAGAAGCCTGGTGATGAGAGCAAAGAAGTCTTGGGCGATATCCCAATCAGAGATGAAGGAAAATTCAGTACTTAGTAAAGGACATTAAAGTTTTCTAGGATCGAGGTTGGCTTTCAATGTTCATATAGCTCGGCTGATTATTAGAGCTGCAGTTTAGATATGGTAATTCACTTTTTAATGTTGTTCATTTTCCTTTGAGTATGCTTCTTTTAATTTGTGAATCCAGCATGCTGTTACAGATGGTTTGCATTTTTGTGAGGACATGGGCTCAAGTTTGGACTACCTTGAAAGACAGTTTTGTAGGGAAAAGAAATTTTGATGCACTGGTTGACTGAACAGCGCCCTGACTGGTGAATTAATATTAATACTTTTCCTATAAAGAAATGTGGTGGTCAACTTGGTCTGTGTCAAGTCAGGGTAAGAGAGAGAGAGAAAGAACAGTATGAAGTATGTATTTGTAATGCCCGTATATGGATGGTTGTGGGTTTTCAGGTTGGGTCTTATATATGATCTTAAATGGTGACTTTTCCCAGCCAATTTTTGTGTTCCCGTTCTGTTCATATCTGAGCTTCTATATTAAAAGCCTGTTTTGGCTGATGACTGGCTTTCTGAATATTTGAATTATATGCAGAATTTGTGCAATTGCAATGAATTTCCTGAATTTATCTTAATCATTGGTTAGACTAATGAAAATATTTAAACTGCCAAATTTATCCTCGGATCGATTTGGAAAGCTTGTTTTGATGAGTAGAGAGGGACTAAAGTAGTCTGCAATATACATTCCTCAATCTCATTTCTGGTTTCAAACTTTTGTTCCTATGCGTGGTTATTACTAACATAAAAATTTCTTTTCATCCCACTTAATTTACACTTTTTAAGGTTTTATAAAAAATATTAAAAGTTTTTATGAAAAATAATTGCGTTGTTCATGAAATACATTATTTTGAACAATTTTATAGAAGAAAGTTTTTTCAAAATTTGTTGTTTAAATAGATTTTTGAACAATTTTTCATGAAACATTATATAAAAATGAAACAGAGAAGATAAATTACTAAAATTTTATTTAAACAATAGATTTTGAAAAAAAAAAATCTTCTATAAATTTGTTGAGTAGTGATACATGTGCCGATGCATAGGAGTCGAATTTGTGTGATGACTGATGTGTCAGTTTTTGATACGTTAATGCAAAAAAAGGCCACTGAGTGATGTGTCAGTTTTTGATACGTTAATGCAAAAAAAGGCCACTGAGTGAATCCCCGGGGCGCCCATTCAAAAAAGACAAAAAAAACCACTTTCCTATTTGTAACAAATTACCACCTAAATCACCTAAACAAACAAGATCAAAATTATGCAACGAGAATCCCGCTCAATATAAAAAGGAAGCATTGATCTTTGAGTTTGAAAAATCAAACAAACTTGATCCAAACGGAAAATAATTTTTGATAAAAATCAGGGAAAAAGATCAAGATAAAATCATCAAAAAAATAAAAAAATAAAACAACTCTGTCACTATATTTTTATCTTGAATTCATAGTTATCTTGGATTTTTCAACAAAAAAAAAAAAAAAAACCCAAACTCAAGATAATTATCTAGAGTGAGATAATTATCTTAAAAAATCCACATAGATACAAGCAAAAAAAAAAGAAAAAGAAAAAAAGAAAAAAAAGAGAACAAGCAAAAGACCACATAGGAACGGGACCATCTTGTTAAGCCTCCATTGTAAACTAAACAAGCCCTAACTTCGCACAACAAGTTCGAATCGAACCCATTGCAATCTTCGTCAACCATGAGAATTGCATCATAAAAAATTCAGAACCTTCGCCCATTACCGTCAAGCCCGCGACCACAAACCGATTGCACCCCCAAATCACAGATCTTGGCTGAACACCATCATAGATCTTCAGTTGGGAGTTGTGTGATGACTCCTCTTCATCAAGGTCCACTGTTGTGTGACGAGAAAACAACGAGGAGGGTAGAGAGAGAGTTGCAGTCGTCGGAGCGTCGAAGGCGTTGGGAATTAATGTGGGTATTTGACGGTGGGTGGATGAGAAGAGATTTGCACCCAAAGAAAAAGAAAAGGAAAAAGAAAAAGAAGAGAGAAGAGATTTCTAAAAAAGGGAATCAATCGGTAATTTCCCCTTTGTTGTGTATCTCATCTTATTAAGAGAGAAGATCTGTGGGGAGATAAAGTAGAGAGAGGGAGAGGTTATTGCAAGTGGAGGAGGTGGATTCTTCGTGTATTATGTTAAGGGTACCTTTGTCAATTTGGACGAGTCAGGCCCACCCTTGGTTTATAATGTCTCGTCCTGTTTTTCATTTCTCAAAGTTGTTTAAAATAATGTTTTCTAATAAATAACGTGAGTAGTTTTTATAAAATTGTTTAATATTTTTTATAATCATTTTCGAAGTGGCAATAACCCGCCTATATGGGCAATTCTATAAATAAAAATAAATAAATAAAAACGAGTTTACGTGTGTTCCACAATGTGCACCAACTAATCCTCCGTTGGGTTTCTTACTCACCAAAAAGAAACCCTCATCGTTCTGCGATTTCGCGTCCCCCTAAGGGCGACGGATTCGTCGGTTTTGTTACAGAGAGGAGAAGAATCGAAGGTTAGTTCAACACTTCAACCATGGTGGATGGATGGATGGATGGATGGATGGATAAGCATTTTAATCAAATTCCGTGCATATGTTTTTCCTTGTCATTCATTCGTTTTTGGATTTTTTAGAGACTGTGTAGCCTTTTTGTTTGGTTCTCGGGAAAAGAATTTGAAAAAAAGAAAAGAAAGCGTCGAAGAAAGGATGCCATCCTCAGCATATTCGTCTTGTTTCCCTCAATCATCCCAAGAACCAAACGGAGCATAGGGGGGTTTTTTTTTTAAAAAATTTAAAAATACTTGGGTTTTGTTTCGAAGGAAATCGAACGAGCTAGCAACATGGCGGCAGTGGCAAGGATTGGGCGACCGAAGTGGGTTTCGTAAATTTTCCTTATTTTCGACTATGTTGTGTTTTCTTACATTATATGTATATAATTTCTTAAATTTTTTATTTGCGGCCTATGGAACGTTTTCAGGAATCTTCGAGGAGAGGAGAAAGGATTAGTGGCCGTCCTCAATGAAGCATCATCATCTGAGGTAGCATCTTTAGGCAAGGCATGTTTTAGGCAATCGTCAAAATTGTCCCCGCCGCCGTCGCCTCCTCCTCTGTCGGAGGAGGTGCAAAAAGCTCTCTTCATGTTTTTTAAATTTGACCAAGGGCCAGTTTTGTACGCTATGTACGCCTTTAATTTGGATACTACCCGCAAGTACTGCGATCCTTCAGCTCCTGTGACAAGACTGGAGATGCGCCGTGACACATACCCGCTTGGAATGGGTTTTGTGAAATTGGGCATTGCATTGCGGTTCAATTCAAGATGGGGGGGACTATCTATGCCTCCCAGAAGGTTTTTGTCTTGGATCTTGACGTTTTAAGTTCTGACGATGGTGATTATGAGCAGGAGACGTTGCTAAGTGAAGGCCCTGATATGAATGCAGAAAGTCTAATCCTCTTGTGATAGCTGCGCAAGGAAAGATATATGTCCTCGCATCCTCCCTTCGCAACGATCTCAATGTGGGTTTGCTTGGGTCCACTTCCTTGCAGAGGTCCTGACTATGGGACTGAAATATATATGGAATTAAATACAATATTTGAAGTCTTTGATCCCAAATCTGGTGTATGGACTGCCTGGGCCTCCAGATATTAGTGAGTATGGATTTGATAAAATAATTGTAGGGCATGCAGTTGTCCATGATAAGATACTTTTATCCCCGTGGAACAAATCAATGTATTCATTTGATTTGAAGACACAAGAATGGGAGGTTTTACGTTGTTATGACGAGGAAAGGGGAGTGATTAGAGATTATGATCATGCTTTGTTGGATGTTAGCATAGGTGATGGGTTTTTGGGGAGGGTTCTGGTCATATATAGATGATACCTTATATGCCCTTAACGCTTATAGTGGCGAGTGTGTTCGCGCCTATCATATATCCAACAACAGGCATGATTTGTCTTTTCCCTTTGGCGTAGTGGAAGGTCTGGGGTCTACATTGTCTACCAGGCTTGAATCTTCCGGAGGCGGAGTTACTCCGGAGGGAGACTAGGTTCATTTAGGACATGACAAGTTTTGTTTGGTTTCAAGTGGTTGCACGTATGATTATTATCAAAAACGAAATAATGGGGGTGGATCCAAGCGTGACATTACCTTCACGATATTTCGAGTCATTACAGACAAAAGTTGCGGTCACTGGTCAGCTGATATACTGAATTCCTTTGTCATCAAAGAAGCAGATGCTATTTTAGGCTCATATCCTTACTGTTTTGCAGTGTAAGTGTCTCCTATCCTCATTATTTAGATCTCATGTCTTCTTTTTTATTTTTTTTTCTTGCTTTGATAAAATTCATATATTTTTCCCTCACCCTCCCCCCCCTCCTCCCCCTTGCTCTCTCTCTCTCTCTCTCTCTCTCTCTCTCTCTCTATATATATATATATATATATATCCTCAATTTATTGAATGTTTAGAGGAGTGCTGGAATTGGGAAGGTTATGTGATGTGTTTGGTAACAAGATTAAAGGTTCAGTGCATTATATTTCGTTGAACTAAATAAAATTTACTATTGCATTCACAAATATTAATGTGTACTTGAACTCTTCCTTTTGCCCATTTTTCCAGATTCCAATGCTCTATACCTGTGTCAGTTTTGACACATAAACAGTTATGCTGCAATTTAGGTTGTGTCTTTATGTTATTTGTTAGTTGATGAAAGTTCTGTCAGCTAGATCATTTGGAGGTCCTTTTCAGAATTCACTTGTGATGAAGTTAATGCTTAAATACCTTAGAACCAACAAAAGTAGAGAACATATTATCAATCATACATTTGTGTACACTAGTATTCCCAAATGTTTGTGGCTCAATTGGTTATAATTTTTCATGGCTGCTTCTTGATTGATACTCCTCCTCCTTAGATAGACCTACTGGGTTTCTTGGAAATTCTACAGTACTTATTCTAGCTATTATGCTTGTTTTATTTTACATTCTAGATTTATTGTTTCTAGAGTGTTGTTGAGTTTTATTCTAGCTTTCCTTTTGATGTTTGTTCTTTGTTGAATTGCTACAGTGTGTCAATTTGTTTTGGTTAGCTTCTGTAGTAGGTATGTTTTTGTGTTTCTCTTGCTTCATAGACGAGAGATTGACTTTTCACTTTGTAGTGGCTGTTGCATAGTAACCATGTTAGTATGTTGTCTTCTCTTTTCTCTTGTACGTGGTTTTACATTTGTTTACTCATTGACCTTCTTTACTTTGCTTAGGCAAATATAATGTCTTATTGATCAAGTAAATGTTTCCAGTCTTCATTTAGTACCCTATTTAGAAGGATGGTAGTTAGGATGAGAATATGTGTTATTGAATTCACTACTTCAATTCAACAAAAGTATTCATGCATGGACCTCAAGAGAGACAAGAGATACAATAGATACTCACAATGGAAATGGTCCTATTTCTAAGCAACATTTACTTCCGCATGGTATTTGACATCAATAACTTTATAAGCAATAAGTGAATAGTCAATGGCTTATGTGCCCAAATTGAAAATAGCATTTAGGGGACTAATGTAAGAGAAAAGTTGCCATAATCCTATTTTTACATGGACTCGTTACTTTGTGTTGGAGTATCCGTGTTAACATGGCGCAACGCCACACAGATGAGAGTTAGGGATGTGAATCTGGACACAACTACTGCTCATGATGTGTTTGAATGCTGTTTTTAATTGAGCGAAGAAGCTGGGAGGCATAGTTGATGGAACCTTTCTATTCAAATTAGTTTTTGTAATACCCTGAATATTTATTGATTTATTTTACGTGTGTATATTTGGTGGAATTATACACAAGGTGATAAATTTAAATATTGTTGAGGTTAGTTGAATGTTGGGATATATTGCATTAAATTGCTTTGGATGGAAAGGATAATTAATTTGTGAGATATATATAGACAAAAGAATAAAAGAATTGGGAAAAAAGAGAGAGATCACGTGAAAAGAGAGAAAGAAAGAAGAAAGAAGAAAAAGAGGATAGAAAAAGTCAAAAGAAGAAATAAAAAAAAAAAAGGTAGCTAGTGGCGTGGGCACATAGGAAAAGAAGGAAGAAAAGAAAAAAAGGTGGGAGGTAGGTATAGAATAAAGAAAAGAAGAAATGATGAAGAGAGAGAGAGAAGGAGGAAAGGACGGAAGAGAAGAAATAAATAGAGAAGAGAAGGAAAGAAATAAGAAAGGGAGAAAGAGGAAGGGAGAAGCCGAGAGAGGCAGTGGCCAAACGGTTCATCGGTCGGAATATGAGAAGTTTTAATCCGACTTATTTTATTCACTTATTTTTGAGGTAGGGGGTTTAATTCTTGTATGGTAAATGATGATTATTTTGAAGCATATGTTAAGATTTGATTTATGTAAGGTGATAATTCTTGATGGTGATATATTTGAGGTTTATGATGGTTGATTTCATAGAGATTATATTTGAGGTTTATGATTTGGAGTTCGTATTATTTGATTAATTTATATATTATTTTGAATATATAAATGCTTGTATGTGATTTTAAAACATTATTTATTGTATAGGAATTTGATTTCCTACTGGGCAGTTGTTCGCTCACCCCAATATATTTTCAGGTGATAATTGTTGGCGGCACGTAGTAGAATTGGGGTCGAGATTTGGAGAAGTTATCACGTACATTTATTTTTATTTAAAGCTGATGTAATTTTATTCATTTGGTTGGCCAATGTATATTGATGATGAGTTTTGGGTTAACCATGGCTACCCGCAGCTGCGCAATACTCTGTATTTTGAAAGGAATGTATTTTTGAAAATATTGATTTGTACGGAGCTAAAAAAAAAAATTGTACGTGTTGAGGTTTATAAATTTTGGGGCGTTACAATTTGGTATCAGAGCTAAGGACGACTCTGACTTTTGGATGGGAGATGATGTGGCAATAGTTTCAATAGGACCAACAGTCCCAATAGGCCCAAGATGGGTGAGGGTGAGGGTGAGGTTGAGTGAACCAACAGTCCCAACAGTCCCAATAGGCTCAATAGGGTGAGGGTGAGGTTGAGGGATGAGTTACATATTTCACATCAAAAGCGGACAAGTCCAAGATCTGGGAAAAGTGAAGGTATTGTTTTATTATGAGATGGCATGGTTAAGTTAGTACGTACCGCGTGTGGTACTATGGTTTATTTGAAATTCTTGATGAAAAAAATACAATACCTATTTTAGAAAAAAAAAAATTGTTTTCTTGAGAATGGAAAATTTTTGTTTGATTTATGAGCTCTTTTAAAAAAAATCAGAGTTTGCAGCGGAAGCTTAGTGGTATAACCAATAAGTATTTGATCTGAGGTTATTCAAATTTCGAGGACGAAATTTCTTTTAAGGGTGGTGGAATGTAATACCCTGAATATTTATTGATTTATTTTACGTGTGTATATTTGGTGGAATTATACACAAGGTGATAAATTTAAATATTGTTGAGGTTAGTTGAATGTTGGGATATATTGCATTAAATTGCTTTGGATGGAAAGGATAATTAATTTGTGAGATATATATAGACAAAAGAATAAAAGAATTGGGAAAAAAGAGAGAGATCACGTGAAAAGAGAGAAAGAAAGAAGAAAGAAGAAAAAGAGGATAGAAAAAGTCAAAAGAAGAAATAAAAAAAAAAAAGGTAGCTAGTGGCGTGGGCACATAGGAAAAGAAGGAAGAAAAGAAAAAAAGGTGGGAGGTAGGTATAGAATAAAGAAAAGAAGAAATGATGAAGAGAGAGAGAGAAGGAGGAAAGGACGGAAGAGAAGAAATAAATAGAGAAGAGAAGGAAAGAAATAAGAAAGGGAGAAAGAGGAAGGGAGAAGCCGAGAGAGGCAGTGGCCAAACGGTTCATCGGTCGGAATATGAGAAGTTTTAATCCGACTTATTTTATTCACTTATTTTTGAGGTAGGGGGTTTAATTCTTGTATGGTAAATGATGATTATTTTGAAGCATATGTTAAGATTTGATTTATGTAAGGTGATAATTCTTGATGGTGATATATTTGAGGTTTATGATGGTTGATTTCATAGAGATTATATTTGAGGTTTATGATTTGGAGTTCGTATTATTTGATTAATTTATATATTATTTTGAATATATAAATGCTTGTATGTGATTTTAAAACATTATTTATTGTATAGGAATTTGATTTCCTACTGGGCAGTTGTTCGCTCACCCCAATATATTTTCAGGTGATAATTGTTGGCGGCACGTAGTAGAATTGGGGTCGAGATTTGGAGAAGTTATCACGTACATTTATTTTTATTTAAAGCTGATGTAATTTTATTCATTTGGTTGGCCAATGTATATTGATGATGAGTTTTGGGTTAACCATGGCTACCCGCAGCTGCGCAATACTCTGTATTTTGAAAGGAATGTATTTTTGAAAATATTGATTTGTACGGAGCTAAAAAAAAAAATTGTACGTGTTGAGGTTTATAAATTTTGGGGCGTTACAGTTTTAACCTTTTGTTATTTATTTTTCCGGCCTTAGGAGGGGTTTGAGAGGGGGTGGTGTTGTGGAGGAGTGCTGTTCTTGCCCTTTGTTGGGTGTTATGTTTAGAAAGGAATGTGAGGATTTTCAAAGACATTTTTAAAGATGTTGGTGGCTTATTATGGGATAGTGTGGTTTTTCTGGCTTCATTATGGGCTTCTCTAACCAAGGAGGTTTTTTTTGGTGTCCCCTTTTTTTCTTATCACCTCAGCTTGGAGGGCTGTTTGTGATTTAGTCTTTCCCTTGTGTGTGTGTGTGTTGTTTTTTTTTTTTTTTTTTTTTTTTTTTTTTTTTGTGCTTTTCTTATAGGACTTCTCGATCTCTCTGTGTTCTCTTTTTTAATAAAATTTTTTTTGTTGCCTATCAAATATATATATAGACAGTCCCAGTTAGGTACCTTGTGACATGGGTATAAAAACTAGGGACTCAGCTTCTTGTGTTTGATTACTAACCAGCCTATGGGGTGGATACATGAATTTTGAGCTTCCTCCATAATGTGTGTGTTAATTTTCATGTTGCAGAGATGGGAGAGTTGAAGGAAGAAAGTGCTTCTGGAGTGGAAAGCCCGAGGTGTCAATGTGGGTGGGTTCGCCTCCCTAGTGCAATTTATATCCACATGCAATTTGCTTGGAAGAAGGAATGAATTATTCTAGAGCCACTCTTGTGACTTGAGTTGTTTTTGCAACTTACAGGAATCTTGATAGTCTTGGCTGATGTACAAAATCTTACTCGATTCCGGTGTGCTATTTACTAAACATCTGTGTATAAGCATGTAGTTGGCTTCAGTTTATCTAAATGATGTTGCAAATTTTTGTTTTTGACAGCGGGAATAGATTTTAAGAATGCCATGGTTAAACCAACTGATTAGGATAGTTATTTATGAAGTGACCCTACAGAAATTACATGGAAGGATGGCTGTTCAAAATATGCTTGTCACACCAATATGTGGAAACCTGGACGGGTGAAGTACCTTTTTACGAATTTACTTCATCGTTGTTTAAACTTCTTCAATGAATGTCGGCGAATCATATGAAGGGTCCAATTATTTGCACGGTTTGATCAAGCAGAGTGCAAGACAAAGCACAAGCAGGGCACATCTCAAACAGAATCAAAGCATATTTACAGTTAATTAGGTCCTGTTCTTTGCACTTCTCTGAATAAAGAGATTTCATGTGAAGGGCTGGTTTCAGAAGCGTGTCTATGCGAATCATGGGTGAAAAACGAAGGTGGCATGGTTTAGAGTTGGAAGAGTGGAAGGGAGCAACGAGTCAGTCTAGTGATTCGAGTGGAAGAGGTTAGCCTAGTGGCAGGTCAAGTCTTGATATGCGAATAAGTCAAGTACTTGAAATTCCATGAAAGCGTTTGATTCCCTTAAAGTTGAGTCCTGATATGCGTCTTAGTAAAGTATTCGAAACCGAATGAAAGCGTTTGATCCTTTTAAGGGCTACCCAGAACCTAGTAATTGCTTAATACGTGTGAAATAGTGATATGCACATGCCCAAAGAATTAGTTGGGTGCAAAGCCTTCAAACACCTTCGTTGTCACAAAAAACAAAAAAAAAAAAAAACCAAAACCCCAAGAAGAGTGAATGCTTGTGGTGATGAGTTGGGCTTTGATTTGGATAAGGACGAGGGGTTTAACATGGTTCGGTAAAATCGAGAACAAATCCGATCCGACCAATTTGGTTCGGTTTGGTTTTGAACAATAACGGTTCAGTCCTAATTTTAATTTTTTAAGAACCGAGCAATCCGGTTCAATTTCCGGTTCATGGAAATTTTATAACTGAACTGATTCAAGAATCGAATTGAAAAACCTATCAATTAAAAAAGAAAAAAGAAAAAAAATTATATATATATATATATATATAGTATGACTTCTGAGATGCCATTTGTCAATTTTTTATTGGCTTAGACATTAAATAAAATTTAAAAGAATAAAGAAAAAGAAAAATTATGGGGGATTTTTAAAATCTCATGCGGCTCCAGTCCATTACTATACATAAGGACAAAGATACCTTTCATATGTTTTTAAACAATACCATAATTGTGATACGGTTATGGTGCTCCATAAACAACAGCAAAATCAAAGGCCGTGATTTTAGATGATACGTTCCCAAAAACGGTGATTACACTATAAACATTCATATCTACGTTCCACATAATACAAATTAGGATTTCTACAATGAGGAGAGAACTTCCGACGAAGAAGACCACTACTGTAAAAAACTAATGCTATGAAACACTGTAAAAACTTGAAAAACAACCATATTTCTTTTTTTAAAAAAATGGTGAAAAAAACGTAAGTGAACCATCATGTACTTTGTATAATTGTTTTTTGTTTTTTGTTTTTTGTAAAACTTTTTAAAATTACTTTGAAATTCTAAAAAGTACACAAAGGTTACATGTACTTTGTGTAACAGTTTCAAATGACATTTAAATCCAGACATTTGGTGTAACGTTTTTTAATTTGTTTTGGTCTTTCAGCATTACTTTTATTAATTTTTCAGTATCGTATGTCTTATTATGTTCAAAAAGTGCTTACAATTATCATCAAATGTTACATGTAACTATTGTTATGTTTGCAGAATCACATTTAGAGATGTAACTATGTTAAAAGTTACATGTAACTATTGGGAGTATTTGAATTTATTTGAAATAGTTACATGCAAAGCATTTTGCAATGATCACGAAATGATGAACAAAACAAACACCAACAGAGGACTGCGTATAAAATGCAAGTGATGACTAGAGCAAATCTGCAACAAAACCCTACTGCCATACAGCGATATGAAAACCTTTCAAATTTGTATTTGGATTCATGAGAGATGTAAAACTAGAGATTACTAGTGAAAACAAGGTTATCTCATGCCTTAAAAATAGAAGAAAATAAAAAATTCAAATCTCCATAACAATACTGTATCCAAATATGGTCTCAAATATGTGAAAATCAGTTAATCTCGTGCGTTAAAAATGGTAGGACAAAAAAAAAATTCAAATTGCCACAACTATACCATTTTCAAATAAGGTATCAAATCTGTTATGAGGGTAAAATAGTCTTTAATGAAAAAAAGAAAGTGATATCTCATTCAATTCAACATTGTTTCATCAGTTTTTGGACTTGAGACAAAAACAAGTTTTGCTTGAAGACTTATCCCTGCATAAGTCTTCCAAAACATATTTCTCCTTTATTTCCCCAAAAAAAAATTTATTATTTTTTGTTTTCTTATTATTTTATTATTGTGTTCATCACCAAACCGAGAACCGAACCGAATCGAGCCAAACTGAACCTGAACCGATTCGATCAGGTTTGGTTCCATGGCAAGTTCAATCCAGTTTCAGTTTCAATTTTAGAGTACTGATTTAATTTGGATCTTTTCTAGTTTTCCTCAAAACCAACCCGACTCAAGTTGCAACCCTAAGGACACTGGTTTTGAGAGAATTGGTTTTGTGATGGAGAATATGGGTGGTTAAAGAAGGGGCAAGTTAGGGTTGTTTGAATATTTTAATGTAAAAAACAAAGGGTAAAATGCAAGAAACCCCCTAATGTTGGGCTCTTTTTACATAACCTCCTTGAAGAAAATTAGGTTACAATGACCCTCCCTAAATTTTGGAGTAATTACGAATAGGTCTAGTGGATGGAGAATATTTGTAAATTATTCCAAAAATAGGTTCTTATTACAATCTAGACCCAACTGGAGCAGTCAACACTAGATTATTTCAGTCAATGCCACTTTCATGTACATTTACAATAATGGCCTTAGTGTGACCCATAACCATCCCTCTTTCCTCTCATCCACTCTTTTTGTCTCTCCTCTCTTTCCATTGTCTATTCTTCCTCCTCTCAAACCTCCATTTTTCCACTCTCTTTTTCTTTGCTTACTTTCTCTCTGACTCCCTTTCTCTCATTTAACCCATTATTAAAAAAGATGTAAGAGAATAGTGTGGCCATGGCTACTAGATCTTGAAGATCAGAACCATGATTCTTAGTCGATTTTGATGGCATTGTCAATGTTAATATTAGGTCAGGTTACGACCTGAATCAATAGTCTACCCCACATGTGGGTGCTGGACCTTAGTTTTCTATTAATAAAAGGTTTCCTATTTGTGAGACGAACCTAGTCCTATTAACGTTGGACTTAATAAATATAAGATGAGTCTTTTTATGTGATTGAGACTATTATCGACGAGTCTTTTTATGTGATTGAGACTACTATCAACGTTCTTGTCATGATCCAATTATATTAAGTCGTGATCAATAGTAATTAAATCAGTTTAATTATAAAAAAATCATTTTAAAATGACGTGGACGACACGTATTAGAAAAATTATTATTTTAATAAAAATTTCGGCATAACCCATTTGTAAATAAGAGATATCATAAGTAAACCTATTTTACAACATCATAAATATCCTATCATCCATAATTGATATCATCACATGCATCATAATCCATGTAAGAGAAAACTACATAATTAAAATATTACAAACATTTAAGTTATACATGTCTAGTGCCATTGGCCGAATAAAAAGTGTTTAAATATTATAGTCGATAATGTTAAATTGTCTAAATCCCTAAAATTGTCCCAACATGACATATTAATTAAGCCGGTTCATGCAAAACACCTCAATGTGAGGTCTTCCCTACTATGAATCATTTGATATTTTTTTCTTCTTTATAAAAATAGGGTGAATATAAAACTCAGTAGATATAATTTTGCTATGAAATTAACCAAAGCATGATAATATAACGAATAAATCATGCATATAAAATAGTTAGAAATATCCATGATATGTCATAAATGTAATACGACACCATGTTTATTTACATTATTCCACAATTACCCAATCATACTCCCGCAGGAGTTTTAGCGCAGAAACGGATGATTTTAACCCAACCTCCAAGAAGATAACACAGCATGACATCCCTACTTGGGACCGTAGTAGCTTCTATTTGGGAACACAGCATGACAATCCTACTTGGGACCACAGTACCCCAAGACCAAGGGAGTGGAAAACACAACAAGACGTCCCGTGATCGCAGTAGTCCAACTCCAATGACTCTTTAATATTTTTACTAAGTATTTAATTAATTCCATTTTATGCATTATTATACCAATAATGATCTGCAATGTATATGAAATCCCAATGCAATTCAATATATTCAAAAAACTAAAATATATAATTTTTCAATAACTATATAACATGATTAGGCTATAAAACACATTTGGAATACAGACCAACAACAATTTCTATATGTGTGGGATAAGTACACACAAATCCAACATATTGTAGACACCCCATTTTGTACCACCTAATTAATTTGAAATCACATATTTTGGAAACCCAATGATGAGGTTTATTGTATGTTTTGAGATAATAACAAAGCAATTCCCGGCGAGTAGCCAAGATTACAATAGGAAAATACTGTCTTTCTACATTTCATGCGTACGCACCAATGGGTGGTGCGTACGCACCATGTTTCCATGCGTATGCACCTTATGCCTTTTTCAGGCATCTTCAGATCTGTCTCCCACTAAACATGAGAGCATGGGGGAGAGTATGGGGGGGAGTGGGGAGATTCCCACGGGTGTTCCCCGCATGGGTAGGGGATGGGCCAGTCAGGGGATGTTTTCAAAACCTAATTGAACCCTATTTATACTCTACTGATGGGACTGAGAAGGGGAGGGGCGAGCTATCTTTTTTAGGGGGGGTCCTTTTTTAGAGATAGAGCTATTTCCTTTTTTTGGATAGAGGCTGAAGAGAGAACGGCCAGAAAGAGAGAGTGAGAGAAACCAAATACCCACCAAAACACCAGAAAACCAGAAGAGAGAAAAGAGTGTTGAATGTTGTAATCCAAAGCCGCGAGAAGGGAATTGCTGCGTTGATATTGGAAGCATTCAAACTTGAGGGGTACGTATCACAGACACACATATATATATGCACTGTAAATTTATACTGCATATTTGTTTCTATGAGTTATTGTTTAATATAATGATGCCATGTTACACTGTTAAGGTCAAGAAAATCATTGGTAATGTTAGATTTGAAGGAAAATAGCCGTGACATGAGTTCTTGAATTGACGGGTTTTCGGGTTATAAACTCAAGACTTTGACCCAAAAAATAATCATGATTCTGCAAGTTTTTGGATGAACGATTTATGCGCGCTTGTAGTGCGCTGCAAGAGCTTCAATTTGGTTTTTGAATCATTAAATTCGGTTAAGAAATGAGTAAGATAAGTTAGGGAGAAGTTAGCACGGGACAAAGCTCAATACTGCATTTTTCAGCTTCAACCCGTTCTGAGGTTGAAGGTGAAGTGGACAGTGATCCAGTGTGGGCGTACTCACCCACAGGTACCGTATTCCCTAGCATTTGAAGACCTTAGGTTGGCCCGATTGACTCCAAATTTGACAGGTGGATTCGTCTTGTTGAGACCTATCATGTGGGACATTTGGTTGGTCATTTTGACCACAGTTTGACCAACTTTTGACCGTTCATCATTTGAGCTAAGTTGGTACGTACGCACCACTGCGTGATGCGTACGCACCACTTCTCCTGGTAGAGAATTATTTTGTTTATTACCATTCATTAGTTAATGTTAGGGTAATTAGTTTTAGTACTATATTCATGGGTTTAATGTGAGTACGTGTGGGTTATATTGTTTATTATAATTTATTCCGGTTTTGATTAAAATGGATTAGATTATATCATTATAATATTAGTTAGGTTATTTTATTAAGTGTGGTTAGAATATTTAATGTTAGTGTTAGTATTTTTGGTATATTTTAATGATTGTTTAATATTAGTGTATGCTGATTGAGATTTTTGTAGATTAAATTAATGTTAGTGGTGTTAATATTTTATTCGTAAAATGCATGTTAGTGGAGAATGTAGAGAAATTGTCCTGATGATGCGTACGCACCACTACATGGTGCGTACGCACCCTATGCTCTGACAGAAAAAACTCATCTGCTTCAAATGGTCATTTTGAATCCACTTGGTGCGCACGCACCACCACATGGTGCGCACGCACCAATACATGGTGCGTACGCATTGTAGTCTAGGCACTCTTTTATCTGTTTATTTATTTTGCTTTCCGTGAGTTATTATCTCCTGTATATTCTGTCATGCCATGTGCTACTAACCATTTCTCTACTTGATTATTTTCTTATTTGCATAATCATTTGCGTGCTTGGCATATTGTTGCATTTTCGCATGCTTAGGGTTAAATTTGATTAAATACCTCGATTAATTAAAGCCAACAATTATTCAAGGAGGCCGGTTTCAACCGGGCATTTTTGGGTGCCTAATACCTTCCCAATAATGTACCCTAGCTCCGGACTTGAATCTCTGGACCTCGAATTTGACCAAAAAAAACACAGTTCCCAAAGCTAAATTGGGTGGCGACTCCCGCTTGCGCTCACAGTGGCGACTCCACTGGGGAATTTGAGAGCTAGACTCCATATGATAAATTGTTGGCTTTAATTAAAACAAAGGAATTTAATTGAATGAAACCACAAACTGCACACACGGGCACGATTACCCTTATACCCTCGGTGAAAGTCTGACGGAAGGTACCGGGCCCCATTTGCGCCTATGGTTACTGAAAGTTGGCATCACTAACCCACAGCCTGTGCCACTAGCCTGTGATAAGCTAGTGAGTACGTTAACGGATTGCTCATTGAGCGTCCTAGCTTGGGTGACCCTTGAAGTTGAAGTACCCATTGACTAAACCCACATAGAAAACCCCAACCAGCCGCTTTTTGCATAACCTTGTTTGAATGTGTGTCATGTTGTGTGTCATAATGCATCCATGATTAGGCATTTATCGCGGGTACGGGGCGAGGCCCATGCTACTCATTAGCTGTTTCAAGTTGAGCCCGATTGAGGGAAGATGTGAGATATTGTTATTGGACCTAGGCCCAAAAATAAAATAAAATAAAATAAAAGGGTTTTTCTGTTCGTAGGCCTACTATTCCTAGTCGTCAGAAAATCGTCTATAAGTGCTCCTTTTTGTCACCCCAACAAGGCTCACTCCTCCTCCACAATGTGTTCCTGGGGTCCCGTCGTCTTCGCTATCCTGTTCACTGTGCTTACCCTCCAAATGGCCTATTTCTGCGCATGTGAGAGGATCCCATTCAGGAGGATGGTTCCAGTTCTGGCAATCATCGCACTTTTGCCCGTTTACATGCATCACTTTGGGAGTTAATATGTATTTTGTATTTTGGCTTACTGTAGCCGATAGTGCAGAATATGTAATCTGGTTTTAGTTCATGCATGTGAATATAATTTCCTTTTATGTTCATTTACTATACTCCAGAAAAAGAAAAGAAAAAAACAAAGACCCAGAAAAAGAACAACAAAATGGAGAAGGAGAAAGATGCTACTCGTTAGTAGTACTTTGAGTAGGATTGGAGGGACCAGCTTCGGGCCGTTTCCGGAGACTCTCAAGTTGGTCCCGAATCTGATCCTCGAGCCCTTCTAGAGCCACAACCCTAGGTGTGACGCCCCTGGCATAAGCGTCCACCATGTCTTTCAGTACTCTGTTCTCCTCCCTCAAAGTCCTTATCGTCCGACCGGATTGCCGGATAGTTCGTTGAAGGCTGAGAATATGGTGGTTTAGCCTCCCGACTTCCACACCCCTAGTGTGTAGACGCCGAGCCATGCTAGAGGTGACTGTGGTGGCCCGAACACTCAAGGCCATGGCGTCCCCCATAAGGTCCATATCGGACCTAGCGTTTAAAATCCTTTCATCACGAGGAGTGATGAGTCCCGCGGCTACCGCCGTCGCGTTTGTAGGGCTGTGTACCACGGTATCATTGACCGTAATAAGTTGATTTTGGGTTGGGAACATTGGTCGCCATATGTCTGGTTGTGCCTCTGGCACAGCGTTCAGGTCAGGACGATTTCGGGAGGCGGAGGAAGAGGCCATAGATCTAGGAGAGTAAGAGATTTGAGGAGGTAAGGGTTTGAGTGTCAAATAATTTTGGATCGCCGGCGATCGATTTTCGTTTTTAAAGCCAAGAGTCAAGGGAGGGACTCGAGGGCTGATGCATTGTCGGGAGGCCCAACACGCTATCAGAAACCCTACACTACCAGTGGTAGGGGATTAAATTAATCCCCTCGAGATCCGTGATTAGCAGCTGACGCTGCCACTTTATTGACAAAGCGACACTTAGGCTGTCAATCGCCGAAATAGCGTCGGTCGACAGCCACGGGCTAGGCTGTCGAGCGAGCAAACGGGCTTTCGGGTTTGGGTTAAATTCGAACGTAGCAAGTTTTTGGGTCGTCAAGTGTTGTCGGGCTAGAGGAGCACTAGCCCACTTTTTCATCTACCAATGGGAATAGGAAAGCCCAAACAGGTCAAACCTAAAAAAGAAAAGAAATATAAATTTTTGGGCCTTTGATTCAAAGAGAGGTGAGGTGTGTGAATGTTGGGCTCAAATTGAAAAGGCTAATGGACTGCATGGACCGAGTAGGCATTAGGATTCACCCGATTTGATGAACAAAAGCAAATCCAATTTAAAAATTGAAATTCGAAGTTGATTATTCATTAAGCTTAGGCCCAATGAGAGTGAGGTGTGTTATTTTTGAAATTGGACTCAAGCCCACACACAAAAAAAAAAAAAAAAAAAAAAAAGAAGAAGAAAGATGGGCTTGGATCCAAAAGAGTTTGTGAGATGAGAGCATTTGTAATGGGCCTAAGCTTGGAAAATGATCTACTTTGTGTACCTGTCAAACCTTGGGCACTTGAAAGATTTAGTAAACATGACGAGGCCCAGGGTATGATAGGACAGAATTGGGTAAAGCCTAATAAAGCTCTCATTCAATAAGAGGGGCATGAACTTAATCACTTGCCTTGGTCAAAATTTCAGTAAAGAATTGAGCAATCATGGTCAGATTTGCGTACACTAGGCTGGGCTTGGGTCCGTTCCCCTACATCAAACCGTTTAAAAAAAGCAGAGACCGAGCTAGTAGTGATGGAACGCGGACAGACGGCAGAACCAACCTTGGCAGAACTCATGGCCATGATGGTACGTGACAGAGCTGAAATGAAAGCGGAAATGAAAGAAATGGTTACTAAGATGAGTGAGAGGCTGAGCGTCTTGGAAATAGGGAAAGACAAGCCTAAAAGCCCAGAAGCACCCAGTAGGGAGGAAGGAGAAGGAGTAGTTATCCAAAGAACTGGAGGTACTGATGGCATATGGGATGACGGAGACTATGAAGAATACCAAGCCAAGAGGGATGTGAGAGCAAAGGGAAAAGATCCGAGGATGGACAAACTGGAAACAGAAAACTAAGAAATGAAAGAACAGATGAACCAAATGAAAACCGCCTGGCGGAAGTCACAAGGCTTAGACAGCTTCATGTTTTCCATGGATGGGATCACTTCTGAATCAAAGACTCAGCTTCCGGAAAAATTCAAGATCACAGATTACGAGAAATTTAATGGAACCGGGGACCCCAAGCAACACTTGCGTCAATACTTGAGCATAGCTAAAATGAGGGGGCTAAATTCAGATCAAGTCTTGTGCGCCTTTCCCCTCTCACTATCAGGAGACGCTTCCAAATGGTATTACGCAGTAGACAAGAAGATCACTGATTCTTGGGAGGCATTGACTCAAGAATTCACGGACAAGTACAACTACAACACCATGTTAGACGTGACATTGAGAGATTTGGAAATGACAAGGCAGAAGCCAGACGAGACTTTTTCAGACTTCCTAAGCCGTTGGAGGACAAAGGCAGTAAAAATGGTGAGCCGTCCTGCTGAAATAGACCAGGTCAACATGATACTGAGGAACTTGACGCCGGTCTACTTCGATAAAATGTTGACTTCATCAGTTATGGATTTTCAACAGTTGTACAAGTGTGGAACAAGGATAGAAGATGCAATTCACAAGGGGCAGATAGAGGGCAAGCCCAGAAGAGTATTTGGGGCAAGTAACAGCGCTCCAAGTGGGGCAAATCGGGCTAATGGGCCCACGCAAGCTATGGTCAGTGCCGTACAACAAGCTGAAAAGAAACCGAGGTTTTTTCATGATTTGGGGGTCCCTCTCTCCAAAGCCTTTATTAACCTAATGAAAAGAGGATATCTGCAAGCATTAGAAGTAAGGCCATTACCTAATCCTATTCCATCATTCTGGAAACAAAACGAGTTCTGTGATTTTCACCAGCGCATCGGGCATCGGACTGACAACTGTGTCCGACTAAGGCACGAGATCCAAGATCTTATTGACACGGGCAAGCTACCACCCCCCGGGGAAGAGAAAAAGCCCAACGTACATCAGAATCCTCTCCCCAACTACAAAGGTGCGACACCGCCATATGTGAACATGCTTGCGGAAGGTGCGGAAGGTTACGACCCGTTGGCTTTGATAGTAGCTGTATGTGCACCATGGGAAGACAGCGACGAAGAAAGAGATGGGACGACAAAAAATATTTGGGCTGAGATTAAGGCAGATGACACCGAAGACTCCATGCACCTCACCCGCGCAGGGAGACATTTCAAACCTTCTCACCTAGAAGGCGACCATCCAGGGAGAGAGGTAAATCAAGAAGGGGATGGGGAAGAACTAAGGCAGCGAATGCGGATCTTGGAGCAAGAAGAGGAAGAGGATAGGGTTCTGAAGCAACTCAAGAAAACACAGGCAAACATCAGTCTATGGGGGCTACTAGTGGTTTCAAGAAAACACAGACAGGCAGTGTTAGATGCATTAGCAAAACAAGAAGTTCCAATTGAAACTACACCTCAGCAGGTCCTCTCCCTAATGAGGGTGGAGGAGTCTCCAGACGAGGTCATCTTAACTTTTTCAAAGGAAGATCTCCCCGCTGAAGGATCAAAGCATGCAAAACCTTTGTATATTACTGTTGAATGCAAGGACTTGAAAATCCCAGTGGTATTGGTGGACAACGGGTCAGCCTTGAACGTATGCCCCATGCGCACAGCAACCAGGTTAGGGTTTGGCAATGAAGATTTGGCGCCATCTGCGATGACAGTAAAGGGGTATGACAATAGCTCCAGAGCAGTGTTAGGGACCTTCCAAGCATGCTGTAAGGTGGGACCTGTTATATCCGTTGTTGAATTTTGTGTCATGGACATACCCGCCAATTACAATTTGCTCTTGGGAAGAACATGGCTACACCCACTAGAAGCCGTCCCGTCCACTGTACATCAAAAGATTAAGCTGCCATGGGAAGGAGGTGTCTTGATAATTCATGGCAATGGAGAAATCACGGGCCAAGTATCGGGAATAAAAGCAGGAGAGGAAAATCCGGGGTGGAGAGGTTTCGAACTGGTTCAAATGCTGGAAAGAAAAGATGAAGGGATGGAAGAGGTTCACCCTGATTTCGGGGAGGGGATCAGACACACGGTAGCTCACATCATGAAAATGATGGGGTACATGCCAGGTATGGGGATGGGAAAAAGAGGTCAAGGAGTCACTGAACTCCCGGATTTCCGCATGCAGACAAACCGCAAGGGAATAGGTTATGCCAAGGAGGAAGAACTGCCGAAAAACAAGAATACCCTTAACGGGAATTTCGTCAAGGAAGGGGAAGACTTCCCCTATTGCGGATTCCCCGAGCCATGGTTTGACAAATATAGCAAGAGAAGGGTGCTGGGGCTGGAAGTTTTCTTCGCCGCAGAATTGAGGTTGGGCATCACCAAAGGAAAACCTTGAGGGAAAGAGGTACTAGAAGTAGACTGGGCC
This sequence comes from Liquidambar formosana, assembly GCA_039720395.1. NCBI lineage: Eukaryota > Viridiplantae > Streptophyta > Magnoliopsida > Saxifragales > Altingiaceae > Liquidambar > Liquidambar formosana. The sequence continues at coordinate 22,919,384 of CM077822.1, forward strand.
GAAAATCTGGGGAATTTGAGTCTACTGCTATCTGAGCAGGGTTTAGATATATTGGTCCTGACTGAAGAAGAGGCCGCCACAGACCTGACTAAGCTGATCACTAAAGCAAATGGGGGTACAAGCCTGTGGGTTTGGAAGAAAGGAGCTGAGATCCACGCATACTCCAACGCGGGTGACAAATCCCCTCCAGCCAAGGATAAACTCACCACTAGCTCTGTTCCTAAGTTTTTCGAGAACACTACTGCTGTAACCACCCCTATTGCTAATGAAATGGATTCTGATTTTGCTTATGTTGACGTGTCTCTTGAGGAATATATTGCACAAATGTCTGAGGATCCTGATTTAAACAAAATAATCAATGACAAACAAGAAAGAAATTTCGAACCCATTAAAAGTGAAACTATCTTAATTAACTTGGGCACTAATGAAAATCCTAAGGAAATACAAGTTGGGTCTACACTATCCATGCAAGAACGATCTAGTCTTAGCACTTTACTGCAGGAATTCCAAGATGTATTTGCTTGGTCATACGCGGACATGCCTGGTATAGATCCGGATCGAGATAGTGCAACATCGCATCATCGTCAAAGAAGGATCTAAGGCTGTCAAGCAGCGGCTGAGAAGAATGCAACCCGAATGGTCAATCAAAGTAAAAGAAGAAGTCTCGAAGTTATTAGAGGTGGGATTCATACGGGCAGTTGATCAAGCGGATTGGGTCGCCAACATAGTGCTAGTACCGAAGAAAGATGGGCGAGTCCGAGTATGTGTAGATTTTCGTGACCTCAACAAAGCTTGCCCGAAGGATGACTTCCCCCTCCCACATATTGATGTCCTAGTGGATAACACTGCGGGAAGTGCGCTAATGTCATTTATGGATGGATTCTCGGGATACAACCAAATTCAGATGGCACCTGAAGATATGACCAAGACAACCTTCACCACGGGATGGGGGACTTACTGTTATACGGTTATGCCATTTGGGTTAAAGAATGCCGGGGCCACTTACCAGAGAATGGCTACTACTTTGTTACATGATATGATGCACCGAGAAGTGGAAGTGTACGTAGATGACATGATTGTAAAGTCAGAAACCAGAGAGAGTCATCTAGACAACTTTCAAAAGTTCTTCGAGCGAATCAGGGAGTATAAACTGAGGTTGAACCCGCAGAAGTGCACCTTTGGGGTAACATCAGGGAAACTATTAGGGTATATGGTGACAAACAGACGCATAGAGGTTGACCCTGTTAAGATCAAGGCAATTGTGGAGATGCCGCCGCCCAAGATAGAGAAAGAGGTTCGGGGTTTCCTGGGGAGATTGCAATACATCAACAGATTTATAGCAGGACTCACTTCGACCTGTGAGCCTATTTTCAAACTGTTAAAGAAAGGGGAACCCAAGGAATGGAACGATCAATGTCAACGAGCCTTCGAAGTAATAAAGGAATACTTGCTGAATCCACCGATACTAGTCCCACCACGCCCTGGAAAGCCGCTGTTGTTGTATCTATCAGTATTTGAGGAGGCTCTAGGGAGCATGTTAGCTCAGCACGATGACCAAGGACGTGAGCATGCTATCTATTACCTAAGCAAAAAGTTGCACGAGTACGAAGTGAGGTATACTGCAGTGGAGAAATCATGCTTCGCGCTAGTCTGGGCTGTTCAGAAGTTGAAGCATATCTTGATAAATTATGAGGTGTGGATAATATGCCGCATGGATCCGCTCAAGTATCTGTTCGAAAAACAAACACTTAATGGGCGATTATCGCGTTGGTTATTCCTCCTCGCAGGATATGAATTGACTTACGTCACCCAGAAGGCAGTTAAAGGGGGAGCAGTAGCCGATTTTTGTGCCGAACATTTAGTCCCAAGACAGGCCCTCGACGACGACTTCCCCGACGAAAACCTCTTGAACATTGAATGTGTACGAAAGTGGAAGATGTATTTTGACGGAGCATCGAATCAATACGGGAATGGAGTTGGAGTTATCTTGATCACACCAGACGACCTGCATGTACCTTTGTCAATTAAACTCAACTTCCACAATTCAAACAACACTACCGAGTATGAGGCCTGTATCGCGGGATTAGAGGCGTTGCTAGCCCTCAATGTGGAAGAAGTCGAGGTCTATGGAGATTCGGCATTAGTGATCGCTCAAGTTCAAAATATTTGGAAAACCAAGGAAGAACATCTGAAACCCTACCAAAGCTACCTCGAGAAATTAGCTCTAAAGTTCCAAAAAATAACCTTCACTCCTCTACCCCGATCCCAAAATCAATTTGCCGATGCCCTAGCCACTTTAGCCTCATTGATCCACATCCCAGAAAAAGCCCAATTGCAACCCTTGATCATACAACAAAGCTCTCGACCTGCCCATGAAGCCACCCTTATGTTCATAGAAGAAGAATTTGACGATGGGAAACCTTGGTATTTTGATATTTTGAACTTCTTGGAGCGAGAAGTGTACCCCGAGGGAGCTACTAGGAAGGACCGGCGGGCACTGAGGTTGTTAGCAACACAGTATGTTTTATGCAGTGGAAACCTGTTCAAAAGGTCAGCCAATGGCATTCATCTGTTGTGTGTCGATAAAGAAGCAGCCCAAACACTGGTTAGTGAAGTACACGGAGGGGATTGTGGACCCCACATGAACGGGAGGATGCTAGCTAAAAAGCTGATTCGGTTGGGATATTACTGGACTACCATGGAAATGGATTGCGTGGAGTATGTGAAAAAATGCCACCAGTGTCAGGTCTATTCCAACATGCAGTACACACCTCCGGTCGAATTACACCAGTTGACTTCGCCATGGCCTTTCTCTGTCTGGGGCATAGATATTATGGGTAAGATTACCCCGAAGGCTACGGGTGGACACGAGTACATATTGGTAGCCATCGACTACTTTACGAAATGGGTAGAAGCAAAAGCCTACACGGAATTGAAAGCCAAGCATGTGGCCAAGTTTATCGAGACTCACATTATCTACAGGTATGGGGTACCACACGAGGTCATTTCAGATAATGGATCACATTTTCAGGGGGAAGTCCAAAGTGTTTTTGAGAAGTACAGTATTAAGCATCACAAGTCCTCCCCTTACAGACCACAGACCAACGGAGCAGTAGAAGCAGCCAATAAGAACATAAAGCACATCCTAGAAAAGTCGGCAAAGACTTACAAGGATTGGGCAGAAAAGTTGCCAGGAGCATTGTGGGGATATCGAACATCAGTAAGGACGTCTACTGGGGCAACGCCTTACGCGTTGGTATACGGGATGGAAGCAGTTTTACCGGTGGAATTAGAAGTTCAATCATTAAGGGTCATGGTAGAAAGCCAAATCCCTGAAGTTGAATGGAAAAGGGACCGGTACGAACAATTGGCACTGTTGGACGAAAAAAGGCTTAAGTCACTGTACCATGTACAAGGGTATCAAAGGAGGGTTGCCAGGGCTTTTAACAAAAAGGTGAGGCCGAGAAATCTGAAGGAAGGAGACCTAGTTCTCAAGGAAATGTTGACTCGGGTATCGGATCCTAGGGGCAAGTTTAGGCCCAATTGGGTAGGCCCGTATATCATCAAGGCTATATTGTCAGGGGGAGCAGTCAGGCTAATGGACGAAGAGGGAAATGAGTTTACGCAACCTGTCAATCTGGATCGTTTGCACAAATACTATATATGATGTAGACCCTATCTTGTATTACGAAGGAATTTGAATCAATGCAAAGTTAATTAAAATAAGTTTCATCCATTAAATGGGAACAAATAGTACATCTTGCCTTGTTATTGTGAACTAAAATGGAAATGACACGAAATGCAATATAATCAACAAGAGACGCATCAGCGTTGGAAATCATTCCCTCATCCACTGCCATCATGACCGTCTTGATTCAGTCTTTTTCTTTTATGATGAACTTCATCCTCTTTCGATCCCCCAATGTCGGAGGCGAGCCAGCCGTAGTAAGCAGCAGAGGGACTAATCAGCTCAGGGGCGGCGACGGATAAAACCCGCATCCTGTTGGGCCATGCCCCTTGAATGCGCTCAACAAGGCGGGCCCTGAGTGGACAGACATATCCCATGTGCTCTTTAAGCAGCGATCTTTGAGGCCTGCCGAATTGCCGTTGGATGCGAAGCACGGGACAGTAGGACACTTCCCGAAGGCCAGCCAGCATCACGCTGTGAGAAAAAATCAGACCTAGAGTCATGTCGGATATTCTCCACCAAGGACAGTTCCACCGAATACCATGACAGGAAATGTTAGAAAGCATGCCGCGAAGCTCCTCGATGCTAGGAAAAGGTTTAATCAAGGCCCGACGGCGGTAAAGTTGTGGTTGGTACGCCCAAGGACTCACGTGGGATTCTACTATAAGCTGCAAGCGTTCGAATAACCAAATCTGAAAAATTGGGAAAAGTGGATCAAACCCTTTATGCGTACGCATCAAGATCCAATGCGTACGCATCACATCCACATGCGTACGCACTGATGAACGAAAAAGCAGCCAAAAGCAGAACGAAAAAAAAAAAAAAGAAAGGACGGGAATGAAGGAGAATTTACCTGCAACAGCAAGGGACTGCCACCAACAAAGGGAACCTCGCCCCTCACAAACCTATCTAAAGCATTGAGAGTTCCGGCTAAGACCATCATGCTTGGATTGGATTCCTTCAATAAAGGAAGGATCTGCAATAGGGCCACGTCGGCGGAGTCGGGGGCATCTACAAACAAGTAACATGCCAGGATACAAAAGCAAAGAGCATTCAAACAATGTTGGAGTTGATTACCTGTAACTATAAGAGGAAGTTGGCTGAAGTGCGAAACTACAAGTTGGAAGTCTATCCTTGAATTTGAAAACCATCCCCGAGCTACCCTGGTTGGAATACTGAATAAAGAAGAAATTAGGCCCTCAACTTTGAGCGGTACTATGGATGGTAGTAATATATGGTCGAAATCTGGACGCCCAAGGATGGCCCCAAATTCCTCCATGGTGGGACACACTTCCGTGTTATTGAAGCGGAACACATGACGAGAAGGATCCCAAAACTCGGTAGCTGGTTTGAGAAAGTCTTGGTTAACCCGCACTTGGGAATAATCAAGCAAAGAAGACAGTTGAAACTGGGAGTTAAATTCCCTGCGAGATTGGCCATCCAAAGATTTGATCCAGTTAGAAAGGTTCGCCATTAGTGAAAAATAGGAGGTGGAAGTGATGATGCTGGTAGAGTTCAAGTGGCGGCTAGGGTAATGAAGAGCAAGCCTTTATAAAGAAAAAGTACAGCAAATGCCCTTTTGGGAAAGAGACAAACAAGAGAGACTGCTGTGGGCCCTAAAAAAGGACAGAATTTCATTTGATGCGTACGCATCTGTGTGAGATGCGTACGCATTAATTCCAAGTGCGTACGCATTAATGGAGGGTGCGTACGCATTAAGTGTTTCCTACACTATCAGAACACCCTGTTCCAGCAACCAAGCCACCTGGTTTCATCTGTATTTACACTAAGCAGATCAATGCAACTTCAAGATCATTTCAAGCAGCACACAGCAATTCAAAGCAAGAAAAGCACATACTGAAATAAAAACCAAGTGCAAATGTTTAAGTACATAACCCCGAAATTGAAATTGCAAATTGTTCAAAGAAAAGGGAGACAGAGTCTAAAAACCCCTAGGGTGATAAGATGGACCGCTGGATGAACCAGCCCCACCACCACCTTGCCCACCATCATCACCACCCTCATCATCATCACCACCTCCACCCGCATCTGCTGCACCTCCGGGTGCTGGCCCTCCCCGCATGCGCAAAATTGTCGCAGAGTGAGCAGTCAACATCCGCTTGAGCCCACCAAACATCTGGTATACAAGCTCCATCTCCGCAAGGGTAAGCTGAAAAATCAAAGTGCGATTAGGGCATGCATATTTCGAACTAACTATTTTGCAGGACCTGTCAAAAGAAAGAAGAAATGCTACCTGACGCGTGCCAGGAGGGAAAGGGAGTGGATGCGCTCGCGGGTCGGGGACAATGGACTCCTCATACGCCTCGCCCTTCTCATCATAAAGAGGAACTGACCACGAGGGGAATGCAGGAGGAAGCCCCTCGGGAGGAATGCCGGCATCAGGAACCTGAGTATGAAAAAGTGCAATGACAGGGGCAAGCTTATGGAAAGCAAAACAGTGACAAGAATGGAACAGAATGGATACCTGGTGACCAATGAAGCGGGGCATGAGGCGCTCCCTGGCAAAGGTGGCATAGTCATGCTCTAGGCTCAGCAGACGAGAAATGTAATGAATACCACATCGCCACTCATCCAAATCTAGCTCACCCATCTGATAGGGCACCAAGGAGAAGGCAGGAAGATCATAGGGGACTCGGGCACACAACTCAAGATCTGTAGTCAGCTGGGGCACGACCCTTTCGGCAAAGTAAAAGGCTCGGGCACGGGGATAGGACAGCAAACAGGACACCTCAGCCATGGCGTGCGCGTCTTCCTCCCACTCTGGGGGACCAACCTCAGCTCGACCAACCCAAGGGCGGGGATTCACCTATTGTCAGGATATGATCAGACAAAAGGAAACAAAAAGGGGAAAGAGAACAATAGAAAGCAAGAAGTGGACCCATACACGCTCAAGCCTGTCTAGGAACTCTCGGACCCCAATGTGGGACAAGTCCTCCTGATCGCCTAAAGGTCTCAAGTCAATGTACTCCTGGGCCCATAGCTGCAAGACAAACAAAGAAGAATCGATAAACATCTTGAGGAGAGAGCAAAGCATGAAAATAGAAGAGAATGGAACCCATGCACGGTTACTTACCGCCCACAACCTCCAGCAGCCTGTCAAGGAGTCGGATTTTACCCGACTAAGGGCATCCGTGGTGGCATAAAGGTGTGCCAAGACAGCCGACCCCCATCCATACTCATACGCAACCTCAAGGTCCTCCAATGCTAAGAGCCAACCTGGCTCAAAGGTCTGCGCAGCATTAGGGACTAGAAAAGCCCTTATAAGGTAGAGGATGAAAGCTCGAGCCATGATAACACGCTCCTCCACGGAGTCCTGTCCCCTCCCAAGAAACTCATTGTACAAAGCTGGATACTTCATGGTGGCATTGGGGCAAGGCATGCCCAACAAACGCTGGGTCAACGCCTTCCTCTGATCCTCAGTCAGCTCAAAAGTGAAGGGCCTCCCCCTCATCCGTAGACCTGTTAGACGGTGGAAGTCATAAGGGGTGAGAGTCCACTCCCTACCCGCTAAATGGAGGGTATGGGTGGTGTCCCACCATCTCTCTGCCAGGCAGAAAACCAAGGTGTTGCTGGTAGCCCGATGAATCGTCACTGCAGCCACGGTCCCAAACCCGACGTCCGACACCAACTGCTGAGTATCGGGGGTCAACCGGTCCCACCAAGTTGTCAAACTCTCTAGGCTGCCACGGCCACTTTTCTTCTTTGGAATCTGAAAAGAATGAAGACCCAGGTAAGTACAGGTACAGGTAAGTACGGATTTAGATTGATTCTGCCAAACACACATGTGGTGCGTACGCATGGTCATTGGTGCGTACGCATTGGCCACAGTGCGTACGCATATGCAAGTTAGTGCGTACGCATCAATGCTTAAGTCCATCAGATTCCTTTTTTAGTTTTATTTGTTTCATTGATTCGAGGTGCGTACGCACTAAGATCCCTGCGTACGCACTACATACCGATGCGTACGCACATACCCTCTATGCGTACGCACTCAGGACCATGGTTCGTCTTCAACCTCGGGACCGTGAACCCCCCTCAACCTCAAAACTCAGATTTCACAAGTTTTCTCCAGTTTTTATGATGTATACAGACATACTATGATCATTTGAGGATAAAGTTCACATTTTTACAGATGGTGAGAGATAAAAATCAGATCTTTGAAGGCATGCATATTCAACAATGGAGGAATGGGTTTCAAAACTTACTCTTTGTTGCCGTGCAATATGGGAGAGATGCTCCTGTGGCCTGAAGATGATGTCGGGGATTTGCTGCGGGTTGAGCCGTGGATCCCAACGGTTGATGGTGAACCCCTCGTCATCGCCGCGAAACCGTTTGTTCTTGGGAGGCATGTTTGCCGGCGAAAAGTTGCAGAGAGAAAATAAGAAGAAAAGAATGGGAAGAATGAGAGATAGAGGAAGATAAAAAGAAATGGGTGACGGTTTGGGAAGAGAATGGGTTGGGGAGTGAATGAGGAAAGGTTTTTATGAAAGAAGAGTAAGTGGGAGAGGGAGTTATGGAGGAGTGGGGAGTGATTTTCGGGGTAATGGGAAGCGTCGCCGGAGAAGAAGAGATCGGTTCAGAATTTGAAACTCTCAAAGGGAACGGCATCGTTTCAGTATATATTTTTTGACAAAATTACATCAGATGCGTACGCATGTCCAGAGGTGCGTACGCACATGAGTGTGATGCGTACGCATCACGCCTTCCCCCCACGTTTTCCTCGATCCCATCTCGCGTCGCCGTGTGACAAATCCGATACGAAGGAAATCGTACCTAATCTGAGGTTCGATACGAAGGAAATCGTACCTAATCTGAGGTCCGATACGAAGGAAATCGCACCTAATCTGAGGTCCGATACGAAGGAAGTCGCACCTAATCTGAGGTCCGATACGACTGAAATCGCACCTAATCTGAGGTTCGATACGAAGGAAATCGTACCTAATCTGAGGTCCGATACGAAGGAAATCGCACCTAATCTGAGGTCCGATACGAAGGAAGTCGCACCTAATCTGAGGTCCGATACGACTGAAATCGCACCTAATCTGAGGTCCGATACGACTGAAATCGTACCTAATCTGAGGTCCGATACGAAGGAAATCGTACCTAATCTGAGGTCCGATACGAAGGAAATCGCACCTAATCTGAGGTCCGATACGAAGGAAGTCGCACCTAATCTGAGGTCCGATACGACTGAAATCGCACCTAATTTGAGGTCCGATACGACTGAAATCGTACCTAATCTGAGGTCCGATACGAAGGAAATCGTACCTAATCTGAGGTCCGATACGAAGGAAATCGTACCTAATCTGAGTTCTGAAAGGAAGGAAATCGTACCTAATCTGAGGTCCGATACGAATGAAATCGTACCTAATCTGAGGTCCGATACGACTGAAATCGCACCTAATCTGAGGTCCGATACGAAGGAAGTCGCACCTAATCTGAGGTCCGATACGACTGAAATCGCACCTAATTTGAGGTCCGATACGACTGAAATCGTACCTAATCTGAGGTCCGATACGAAGGAAATCGTACCTAATCTGAGGTCCGATACGAAGGAAATCGTACCTAATCTGAGTTCTGAAAGGAAGGAAATCGTACCTAATCTGAGGTCCGATACGAATGAAATCGTACCTAATCTGAGGTCCGATACGACTGAAATCGCACCTAATCTGAGGTTCGATACGACTAAAATCGCACCTAATCCGAGGTCCGATATGACTGAATCTACGCCCACCCTGGGGCCCGATGTATCCTTTTAACCCACTCTGGGGTCCGCTTTATTCTTCAAGATAACTGTCATCCACTGATTTATACCTGTTAACATCCTCGTTATAGCCCAAACGAGATCGGATTCTCACATATGCATGAACTACGGTGGGTCTGATCCCTTACAAGAGGGTACGTAGGTAGTTAGGTGATCCCTAATTCGACCCCATGCATGGTTACATTTGATTTTGAGTTGTTAGGCGGTCAAAATGATTGGGTCTATGGAATCTTTCGACACCACTCGAAGGAGCGAGTGAAATCGAAAGAGGGGCAACTGTAGACACCCCATTTTGTACCACCTAATTAATTTGAAATCACATATTTTGGAAACCCAATGATGAGGTTTATTGTATGTTTTGAGATAATGACAAAGCAATTCCCGGCGAGTAGCCAAGATTACAACAGGAAAATACTGTCTTTCTACATTTCATGCGTACGCACCATGTTTCCATGCGTACGCACCTTATGCCTTTTTCAGGCATCTTCAGATCTGTCTCCCACTAAACATGAGAGCATGGGGGAGAGTATGGGGGGGAGTGGGGAGATTCCCACGGGTGTTCCCCGCATGGGTAGGGGATGGGCCAGTCAGGGGATGTTTTCAAAACCTAATTGAACCCTATTTATACTCTACTGATGGGACTGAGAAGGGGAGGGGCGAGCTATCTTTTTTAGGGGGGGTCCTTTTTTAGAGATAGAGCTATTTCCTTTTTTTGGATAGAGGCTGAAGAGAGAACGGCCAGAAAGAGAGAGTGAGAGAAACCAAATACCCACCAAAACACCAGAAAACCAAAAGAGAGAAAAGAGTGTTGAATGTTGTAATCCAAAGCCGCGAGAAGGGAATTGCTGCGTTGATATTGGAAGCATTCAAACCTGAGGAGTACGTATCACAGACACACATATATATATGCACTGTAAATTTATACTGCATATTTGTTTCTATGAGTTATTGTTTAATATAATGATGCCATGTTACACTGTTAAGGTCAAGAAAATCATTGGTAATGTTAGATTTGAAGGAAAATAGCCATGACATGAGTTCTTGAATTGACGGGTTTTCGGGTTATAAACTCAAGACTTTGACCCAAAAAATAATCATGATTCTGCAAGTTTTTGGATGAACGATTTATGCGCGCTTGTAGTGCGCTGCAAGAGCTTCAATTTGGTTTTTGAATCATTAAATTCGGTTAAGAAATGAGTAAGATAAGTTAGGGAGAAGTTAGCACGGGACAAAGCTCAATACTGCATTTTTCAGCTTCAACCCGTCCTGAGGTTGAAGGTGAAGTGGACAGTGATCCAGTGTGGGCGTACTCACCCACAGGTACCGTGTTCCCTAGCATTTGAAGACCTTAGGTTGGCCCGATTGACTCCAAATTTGACAGGTGGATTCGTCCTGTTGAGACCTATCATGTGGGACATTTGGTTGGTCATTTTGACCACAGTTTGACCAACTTTTGACCGTTCATCATTTGAGCTAAGTTGGTACGTACGCACCACTGCGTGATGCGTACGCACCACTGCGTGATGCGTACGCACCACTGCGTGATGCGTACGCACCACTTCTCCTGGTAGAGAATTATCTTGTTTATTACCATTCATTAGTTAATGTTAGGGTAATTAGTTTTAGTACTATATTCATGGGTTTAATGTGAGTACGTGTGGGTTATATTGTTTATTATAATTTATTCCGGTTTTGATTAAAATGGATTAGATTATATCATTATAATATTAGTTAGGTTATTTTATTAAGTGTGGTTAGAATATTTAATGTTAGTGTTAGTATTTTTGGTATATTTTAATGATTGTTTAATATTAGTGTATGCTGATTGAGATTTTTGTAGATTAAATTAATGTTAGTGGTGTTAATATTTTATTCGTAAAATGCATGTTAGTGGAGAATGTAGAGAAATTGTCCTGATGATGCGTACACACCACTACATGGTGCGTACGCACCCTATGCTCTGACAGAAAAAACTCATCTGCTTCAAATGGTCATTTTGAATCCACTTGGTGCGCACGCACCACCACATGGTGCGCACGCACCAATACATGGTGCGTACGCATTGTAGTCTAGGCACTCTTTTATCTGTTTATTTATTTTGCTTTCCGTGAGTTATTATCTCCTGTATATTCTGTCATGCCATGTGCTACTAACCATTTCTCTACTTGATTATTTTCTTATTTGCATAATCATTTGCGTGCTTGGCATATTGTTGCATTTTCACATGCTTAGGGTTAAATTTGATTAAATACCTCAATTAATTAAAGCCAACAATTATTCAAGGAGGCCGGTTTCAACCGGGCATTTTTGGGTGCCTAATACCTTCCCAATAATGTACCCTAGCTCCGGACTTGAATCTCTGGACCTCGAATTTGACAAAAAAAAACACAGTTCCCAAAGCTAAATTGGGTTGCGACTCCCGCTTGCGCTCACACATATGTATATTAAGTCAATATACCCCAAAGCCCTTATAAACTTAGCATGTGAGTATATATATATACTAGACCTTCTAATACATGTATCTCAAGAAAATCACATAATAATATACCAAAATAATGTAAATCCATATATATTCCAAAACATAAATTATATTTTACATGCCAGATATCCCATTATCATTTTTAAGGTTAAAACCCATGAAAATTAAACCTACCTCAAAGATGATTAACAAAATGTAAAGAAAATGTGTTGGAAGGTAGAATCCAAACCTAGGACCAAACATCAAGATGAGGCGAGAAGGTCAAAATCCACACATGCAAGCCAAAACTCCTCTTTTTCTCTCATCCGTCCACTATCTCTCTCTCCTCCCTTCTCTATTTCACTCTCTATCTCTTTCTCCTTCCAAAATGCCGTAAGAATGATGTTTGGTTTGAGCTAGATGGGTATTAGAAATAGGGAGGGGTATATGCATCATTTGATGCATTTTTAAAAACAAAACTTCCGGAGGCCAATCGATCGGAGTGGTTTCTGCCTAATTTGAATCACCCCCGATCGATCGGCCTATGCTGAAAATATAATGAATGCAAATGTGTATTTAAGCTACCTATGCTTATCTAACGTATATATCTTGTAAAATAACATTCAACCACATGTCATACATCATCAATATCTTCACAATGATCACGTGTGAAGCACATACAAAGAAATACCCGACAAAACAACTAATAATCATGTAATTAATCTAATTTAATGATACGAGTGTTACACTAGTCACCATTTGATAAAACAGTTTAGGTGCGAAAATGAAATGCTTTATATGCATCCCCGATCCTATCCATATAATTAATATGTAAATAATAACTTATATTATAATGTATAAAAATAACAAAAATTTATTATAACGTAGATAGATTTTGTACTAAAATGTAAATAATTTATATAACAATAACAAAAATCATTCATAAAAAAATAAAAGATATAGATTATACATTTTTTTTTTTAACGAAAAGAAAAGGGCTTCAAGCATCATATAATACGAACTACCATCCCAACTAGGTTGGCATCTTAGCAATTATCCCAATCTTCTGCTAATAGCTCCAATATTATTATTAAGAAGGAAATAAATGAAAGGGGTACAATATGAAAAGAAAAATCAAACATTGTCTAGTCTTGGTGGTTTACTAGTGCCACAATCTAGCTCACAATAAATGAATCATATAACAAAAATTTAAAGGATAAATTTGTAGTTTACCAAACCAATCACGTCTCACCCCACTTCTTTAGAAACAAACCCAGGGTCAACAGTCCACCAAGTAAGATGAGCACAAGAAAGTGTAGAATTATAACTGTTGTACAGTTACCCTCCCTTTATATATGTGGGTAAACAATATTTATTTTCTGAATAGTAGAAATGCAATTCCTCCATTGGTTCATTAATGGCCAAGGAGGTTCGAAACAATAATTTTGGAGGCAGGATTATCTCCTGAGATAGAATCACTTTCTATCCATAGTTCATGCCAATTATTTTCCCATGCAAACTGCACAGTTAGGATGACACCCATAAATTCTGCATAAAAGGCAGTGTAGATACCAAGACTAAGACCAAATAGGCCCTTTACAAAGCCTCAATGATTTTTGAAAATGCCACCACCGGACCATGATTTCTTTTAGGTAACCCATCATTGTTCACCTTTACACAGTCCAAGGGAGGAGGTAACCAATAGACTGGGACAATCTAAGGAGCTTTTCTCAACACACAACAGCAGCAACTCAATGATTTCCAAAAAATGTCCACACCCTAGATGTATTATTATTGAAGTGATGGTAAATTGGTGGCGACTATTGCAATTGTAAGAGTTTCACCTATATGTCCAAACTTGGTACCAAAAATCCCAAGGCCTAACTCAATTGGCAAGAGACCACACCTCTATATACTTGGCACGAAAATCCTAAGGGGTAAGTCAGTTGGTGAGGGACCACACCTCTAGAAGTGCAAGTCCTGATCGAGTTCATCTCTTACTAAACCTTCTAGTGCCATCCACCCAAGGTTTCATAGGTCTAGGTTGTGAGGTCTTATATGTGCCCAAAACTAACCCAAAGGGTTTCATCATTATCCACAAAAAAAAAAAAAAAAAAAAAAAAAAAAAAAAAAAATCATTTTGTAAATAAATGAGCAAATGAGGTAAAGACCAAAATGTATAGTACCAAACTAAAACTTCAATTGCCTCTCAAGAAAAGTACTTAAACCACCCGCCCCTTTCTAATACCCCATTCTAAGAACATTTCGTCTGTTAAGATACAAGCTTCAGCAATAAGTACTGAGCAATACTCCCACAATCTACCTAATGCCACTGTCATATATCAAATTTTCCCTTCTGTCCAGATTTACGTAAAAGAAAAAGGTAAGCCTCTGCTAAACAAAAATTATACAGAGGACACAGGAATAGAGCAAACGATTAGTGTATCATCAGTATACTTTCAAACTTATCCTAGTATGACACCAATCTCAAGGAAAGCTATAGCAACATGACATTGCTTCCGTACAAATTGCCTGCAGCTATATGGAGCTTCCCACTCTAATGACGGGTCTTTCTTTCAACCATTCGTCCATTCTTCAACCTCTGCCAAAAAAGAAAAATGAAAAAAGAGAAGAGAGAGAGAGAGAGAGAGAGAGAGAGAGAGAGAGAAGCAACAAATGCACATGTTATAAACAAGGAATGTCAAACTCACATGTAAACAAAGGTAACAGTGGTAACCCCCCCCCCCCCCCCCCCCCAAAAAAAAAAAAAAAAAAAAAAAAAAAACCCTTTTAAAATCATCTCTTGGAAACAATCCAAAAACTGTTTGATGCATGTAGTTACATGACAGTATGCCACTAAACAACCCCCCCGCCGAAAAAAAGAACATCCACCCACATCCACAGTTTTCCGCATAAAACAGCACATTACCAAATAAGCTAAATTGGATACAACTTACAACACACAAGCATGCTCACTTGTGCACACGCACGCACGCATGCAATTTTCCTAACAAAAAGTTTTCAAGACAAATATTTTGGATGTAATAAATATACCTATGCACACGCATAAGAATCCACTGCAATTGGTAAATATTTAGATGCAAGTGACTGTGACTATATATTAAACTCATCTCTAAATGCAAAGTCAAATAACCAAAAAGAAAAAAATCGAACATTCAAATACCAAACTTATAATATCATACATGTAATACTAAAAATGAGGATACAAGACGACCAGAAAAAGAAAACTCACCTAGATTCGAATGACATATAATTGGACTTGCATAATCAATTTCGTAACACCTTTGAGGACATTGTCCACCTTGCACATGAATATTAACATATAACTCTAAATTTGTCTTATAATCACTATAAAGTACATCAATAAATGGAAAAAACTACTACCTTTATGTCAGCAGAATTTACTCCACAGCCCTTTAATTACAATTTGGAAACATCCCACAAACTAGAATCCTACTCAAGGAAAAAGCACTCTAGGTTGGCCGTAGTCTTACGGGCAAACTGGCTTTCTATTAATAAAAACCAAAAAAATTCATTCTCGTCTCAGCTTTTCTTATATTCAAAGAAACAGTCAGTCTCCATATAAAAGGCTATATTGTTACATTTATTCAACGATGTCAACAAATTATGCTAAGTATTTTCATAAATTTCTACGACATTTTTTATATTTACAGGTCTTCTATTAGGTTGCATTCCGTGTTTCTAGAGAAAATGCACAATGAACTCCATGGAATGGTTGGAGCAACCAAGTAAACTCTATCAATAGACATTCCCAGTAATCTTCTACGTACTTTTGCCCTCACAGATCAAGTAGTTGAGTCGGATGGTATCAGGCCCTCTAGGTCAAGCAATCAAGAAAGACCAGATAATACAACCCCGCAACTAAGGCGGGAATGGAGCAAAACCAGGTACATTTTGTTACAGGCCCAGATCCAATCTAGAATATGAATCCAGCTCCACTCCATTTAAAAAATTATAATAAAAAAATCCATATTTCATCCTTGATCCATATAATTAGATTTTCTACAACATCAAGCAGTTTTAGAAGGCCCTTAGAAATTTAAACTTCAAAGACAATTAATATATAATTTGGTACAAACACTATCACAATACCAAGAATCCATCTAAATCCATCTCTGGCCTGGACTTGAGTATGATGTTTTAAACTCAAACCTTCATACCAAAAATAATTTTAAAAGATAAATAGAGAAATAAAATCCATAATTGGTTAATATTGAGGGTAAGATTTGGGTCAAAATCAGAATATAGGATAAGATTTGGGTCAACCACTTAACCCTACTCTCTGGTGGTCTATTAGCAACCTGGCGACACCTTCCCTTGACAGGATTGCTAGGGTCACCCGTGTGACCTTAAACCAGCAGGTCCGGGTAGGGAAGAATTAAAATGTGTTTCATAATGTATTGCTAGAATGTCCTAACTTACATAAGAAAATATTTTTACAACAATTATATATAACAGTATACATATATTTGACTTTTGAGGAAGGTTATATTTTTATTGTTGAGATTGTCATGGAAGTTTAAAAGAACTCTACAACAGAAAATATGACCTTCCTTAAAAGTCAAGCCTAAACTTAGGTCATAAGAAATTGTATGTTTTCCACCTAAACATGTCCCTTCTTTTAGAGCTTATGTATGGAGATGCTTAGAGCATCTCTTATCTCTGTTGAGTTTTAACTTCTTTGTATCACTGATTTCTTCAAGATTGTAAAGAATAGTTTGACTTTGAATATTGGAAGCATCACTTTGAAAATCTAGGAAGAAACAAGCTATTAACTTGCTTACGAAGTCCACTTAGGAAAGAACATGGTCCAGTTTAGAGTTAGATGAAGGGTTTTCCCTAGAAGGAGAGACTAGTATAGAAGGGTGAGATGAAGAGCAACCTGGAATCATTAATTGGGTCAAAGGAATATAGGAATTTGTACTTCATAAAAAAAAAAAAAAGAAAGAATATAACAATAGAAAATATAGCCTGTATCTCTTATAAACAAGAGGATGAAGGTTTAGCAATCAAGACAAAGAATTATAATCAATAAATTAGTTTAGCTGCAAGGGAAAAGGTGGGTTTTGTAGTTGAACTAAAGGTAGTTGGATCTAGGGATTTGTTGAATCGGGTTACGTTAACGGGTCATGACTCCATGTGAGTAAAAGGCAGTATGAACATGAAGAAACAGGCTAAGAGAGCACCACTCACCCTTGAACCAAGTATCAAAACATACAGTTGTTGCCTTGGAGATGTTAAGGATCTTTATGTCTAAACCCAGTAAACTTCAAGCAGCTGCTCTTTGCATTTGTAAGGATCATCTTCCTTCACACATATTGATAGCAAAAGTGACAGGTGAGCTTAACTTGGTCACAGTCAATCTACATGTCCAATAATCAGGATTGAGATAGTGTGAACCCCGGAAATTGGGCCTACAAGGGATTGAAAGAAAATGGGTTTGAAAAAGAAAAAGGAAAGGAGTCGCCACCTTATTTTTTAAAGGAAATAAGGAAAACCCTAAAAATAGTTTGTTTTAAGAAAACAATTTGAATGACTCCATAAAAAATGGAAAGGCAAAAACCAATCTTTTGAAAACCAAAGAAATCGGGGATTCGGAGGCTAAGTTATGACATGGGAAGGTTCTAGGCAAAGCCTATAGGCACCCATGTCACCCTTTCGGTCTCTCAGTTCATTTGGGCTAAATGAAGATCTTTCCCATACAAAAATCAGCAAGTATATCATCACAAGAATTGCATGCATATCATATATTTCATTCATCCATCCATGCATAATAAGCGCATAAAAACAGAAAAAAGAAAAAGAAGAAAAGAAAACAAAAATAAACCTAGGATGCTTGGATCCTAGAACGGACTTGAGCCTCACGAAGAGCGCCTACGTACCATGCAGCGAAATACATGGATCAAAGTCCACGTAGTTCGAATAGAATTAGGGTTAAGACCTAATATAAACCTATGGTTAAAACCCTAGGTTTCCTTATTTGATCAAAAGAGTTGAATATGAGATAGAAAGTTTGATTTTAGGAAAGAAATCCACAAAATGGAAACTTTAATAAAAACCAGAATTTTATTTACGAAGGAAACCTTTAATTAAACCATAGATTCATATTAAAAATTAACCCTAGAGAGGGAGAAGGGAAAGAGTTAAGGAAGAAAGGTGAATTGGGGCACCTTCACACCCGCTTACCTGAGCGCAATTGCTCCAAGCATTAGCCATTTCAGACATGAGCAGCCCTATTTGCCATAGGACAAATACCACACCTATTTGCACCCTTACAAGTGCTCAAAACCATGCAAAAACACTAACATGCAAATCTGGACAGAATAGTATTATGACCTAAAATCATCCACTAAGCATGCCAATAGCAAAAACAGCGAACAATAATAAGTCCTAACATATTCCTAGAACCATATCATGCATAAAAACCCTAAAACATACTAACATGCATGCAAAACTATCATGTTTACTCCATATGAAAAACATATACAGCAAACACGAAGAAAAACCAAATAAAAAAGTCTACTTTATCATGCTATATGAAAACAAACACAAAACAATGACTCTAAAACCCTAAACTCACAAATATGCTTAAAAACTCACAAGACATACTTTAATCATGCTAAAACCAAACTAAACAGAAATTATATCATGCATATTAACTAACTAAAGCAATATAACATGATGAAAATCCTAACTCTAACATGCAATGACACTAATCCTAGCACAAGGACAAACAGGAGCACAAGAATCATAACTATGCATTAAAAACCTAAAGGACAGCCCTAAAGCATGCTAAACAGTAGATAAAAAATAGATATTCCATGTATATTAACTAGCTAGAGTGTTAATACATGATAAAAAGGCTACCTTTAACATGCAATAAGCCTAACCCATATGAAAACCTAGTTTAAGCTTGAATAGAGAAGGAGAATACCTTATTCTCTCTCAAACACTCAAGTATTAATGCATAAAGTGGCTCCCCTTGTGTTTGTAATTGTTCGTGGCTCCTCAGGTCTTTAGAGTGAATCAAACCAACACGAATCCTCCTCTTTGTCAAAGTGGTATCACAGCAAAGAGATCAAAACTCACTCAACTTTGAAAAGAAATAGAAAACAAAAAGAGAACAAGAGAAAAGAAAAGTGATTTTCGTCACTTTGCAGCAGCCGCAACTTCAATCGCGTTTTTGGGTATGAAAACGTTGGATTTGGACAAAGCTTGTGAAATACAAAGTTGTAGAGAATTGAATTATCTTTCTAACAAGACCAATTTCATCAAATTCTCACTTCGGATGAAAAAGTTATGATTAAAATACGACTGCTGGTTTTCAGAAAATCTGCTCCTGAATTATGACGAATTTCACTCCCTCCAAACCCTCTTCTCCTCCCCTTTGTTTAAAGACATTAAGAGAGTATTTATAGCTGAAATCTGGAGTTTCCCTTTCCTTCCTGGACTAGGTTTCCTTGGAGAATAATCAAAAGGTATTTTATAATGATAAAAGACTTCTAATCTGAATAGGAAAAGGAAATTGTCTTTTATAAAAATTGGGAGACTGACCGCTAACACGCATGCACATGTATCGTATGTGCGTACACACACTCATCACATACGTACACGTGTTAGTGTCATGATAAAAATGGCTAATTTAATAAAATAATTTTCTTTTCATTTTAACCAAAAATCTCATGCTGTGATTCGCACTAATTCTTTAAGGATAATCCGTAAATAACCACACTAAACTCATCATCAGGGCCACGGGACTTAATACCTCATATGCATCCATATGAACTCCAATTGACAATTTAGAGATCATTCCAAGGTCAAATGAAAAGTTTGGAACTTAAAAGACGATTATGCCCCTCAAGTCACAAAAGCTCTTATTATCCCTCAAGATCAACTCCAATTTGAACCAAAATTCATATCCATTGTCCTTGTGACTCTAGAAAACTAATGCAAGTGACTAGACTCAAAAACCAAACAAAAACATGCATGAAATGATGAGCCCTAGTAAGGTGGTGCAAAAATGGGGTGTGACAGAAGCCCCTCATTGGCGAACAAGTTACACTTGTGAACCAATGATAAAGAATAACCCATTTTTGGCCAAAAAGCCCGGAGAAATCACACACTGATACCAACAATGATGGGAGGTTGAAAACCTGAGACTGAAATAAGGAAGTGTACTCAAGTCATGAGTATACTTAAACCACTGAGGGTTGAGAATTGATAAGAGAAGCATATTCAAGCCACTACGAATGAACATACTTTTGAAATGGAAAGATATATTCTAGTCACGAATATATTTAACCAAGTGATGAGAATGAAATCTGAGAAGCACATCCAAGTGATGAACATACCTTTGAAATGGAGAAATATATCCAAGCGATGGATATACTTAACCAAGTAAGTGACAAAATATCTGAGAAGTATACTCAAGTGATGAGTATACCACTGAAATGGAGAAATATATTCAGGTCACGAATATATTTAACCAAGTAATCTGAGAATGAAATCTGAGAAGTATACTCAAGTGGTGAGCATACCATTGAAATGGAGAAATATATCCAAGCGATGGATATCTTTAACCAAGTAGGATAAGAATAATCTGAGAGGTGTATTCAAGTGATGAGTGTACTTTTGAAATGGAGAAATATATTCAGGTCATGAACATATTTAACCAAGTGATGAAAAAGATGCTGAGAAATATACTCAAGTGATGAGTATACTTAATGATTGAAAAAGACTGAGAAGTACGTTCAAGTGATGAACATACTTTTGAAATGGAGAAATGTATCCAAGTGATGAATATATTTAACCAAGTAAGCTGAGAAGTACACTCAAGTGATGAGCATACCATTGAGATGGAGAAATATATCCAAACGACGGATATATTTAACCAAGTAAGATAAGAATAATCTGAGAAGTGTACTCAAGTGATGAGTACACCATTGAAATGGAGAAATATATTCTAGTCACGAATATACTTAACCAAGTAAGTGACAAGTATGTTTAAGTTATAAACATACCATTGAAATAGAGAAATATATCCAAGTGATGGATATACTTAAGCAAGTAAGATAGAGAATAATCTGAGAAGTGTACTCAAGTGATGAGTACACCATTGAAATGGAGAAATATATTCTAGTCATGAATATATTTAACCAAGTAAGTGACAAATAATCTGAGAAGTATGTTCAAGTGATGAACATACCATTGAAATGGAGAAATATACCCAAGCGATGGATATACTTAACCAAGTAAGTGGCAAAATATCTGAGAAGTATACTCAAGTGATGAGTATACCATTGAAATGGAAAAATATACCCAAGTGATGGATATACTTAACCAAGTAAGTGACAAGTATGTTTAAATGATAAACATACCATTGAAATAGAGAAATATATCCAAGCGATGGATATACTTAAGCAAGTAAGATAGAGAATAATCTGAGAAGTGTACTCAAGTGATGAGTACACCATTGAAATGGAGAAATATATTCTAGTCATGAATATATTTAACCAAGTAAGTGACAAATAATCTGAGAAGTATGTTCAAGTGATGAACATACCATTGAAATGGAGAAATATACCCAAGCGATGGATATACTTAACCAAGTAAGTGGCAAAATATCTGAAAAGTATACTCAAGTGATGAGTATACCATTGAAATGGAAAAATATACCCAAGTGATGGATATACTTAACCAAGTAAGTGACAAATGATCTGAGAAGTATGTTCAAGTGATGAACATACCATTGAAATGGAGAAGTATACCCAAATGATGGATATACTTAACCAAGTAAGTGACAAAATATCTGAGAAGTATACTCGAGTGATGAGTATACCATTGAAATGGAGAAATATACCCAAGCGATGAATATATTTTACCAAGTAAGTGATAATGAGGATCTGAAACTAGGAAGCATATTCAATGGGTGAACATGCTTTTGAAATGGAAGAATATATTCAAGTGATGAATATATTCAACCAAGTATGATAGAGAATGAGAATTTGAAACTGAGAAGCATATTCAAAGGGTGAATACACTTTTGAAATGGAAGAACACATTCAAGCGATGAATATATTCAACCAAGTAGGATGAAAAATCAAGATTTGAAATGAGGATATATGATCAATTTATCAAGATTGAACAGGCATGGTGCAAGAGGAAAGTGACTTAACACATTGTCACTTGAGTTGGCATGACACAGGGGAAATATATTCAACCCTTTTGAACATAAAATCAATTCAAGGAATTGATTTCAAGATGGAATTTGATTGATTTTAAGCTCAAAAAGTGTTGAATATCTCATTTGGAAGGAGGTTTGATCACGCGTCAAGGCGAGACAAAGTGAGGGAGAAAGCCAAAACAAGGTGGCTTGGGTGACCACCAGGCCTCAGGAGGCTAGCCGTCCAGGCCTGGGTGGTTACCCGAGCCCGAAGCGGAAATCCCACTTTGAATAGGAAACTTCCTATTCTGATGGGTTTTTTCCTATTAGAACTTGGATTTGTGACCTTTTCCCTATAAAAACACATCCAAGAGGTTCCTAAACCTACTTGTATTCATTCATTAGAAATTATGGAGGCTCTAGACAAATTTTTAGGAGGGTTTTTGAGAGTTATGAGTGCTGAAGCAAAATCTGAGTTCAAGTGCTTTGGCTTAGATCCATTGCTCTCCTTGAGGCATGTGAGGCTTGAAACGAACCTCTTGACTGCTGCTACATATTTTTGGGATCCTCAAGTTCATGTGTTCCGCTTCAACTATGAAGAACTGTGCCCAACCATGGAGGAATTCTGTGCATTGTATGGAGTTTCAACGGTAGGTCCTTTCATTCTCCCTACTCCTCGCCCAAGCTTTCTTACTTCTTTCTCCAATCTACTTGGGATTCACTCACAATATGCCTCTACGTTTGTAAAGGACCATATGGTAGACTTGATGAAATTGGCAACCTCTTTTTTAGCTTGTGATAGTAAAGGTATTCTGAATTTTACCTTTCCTATTAAGCATGCTCTTGCCTTTTGCCTCATTGGTCGTTTTCTTATTTCCACTGGTACTCCACATATTCCCATTCAAATCTGTGACTTGATTCCTCTCCTTGCCAAGGGCCATAACTTGATTCCCATGGTGCTAGCTGAAACCCTGAATGGTTTGGATAAAACTCATGAGGACCCAAAGGTTCCTTTAGGAGGTAGCCCCATTCTACTGCAGATGTGGTTGCTTGAAAGACTGAATTTCTTGTCACCAGTTGCCATTACACCATACAAGCCCCAGCATTACTGCCTTCGCCGCATTGAACTACCTGGGCAATTTTCATTGAGAGATTGGCTAAGTTACTTCCAAACCCTTTCTTGGAGGAGTGTCAAGTGGTTTGTATTCATATGGGGCTGCAGTAACCAGGTGCTTCTGCGGACTTCTGGATGCGCCATGGTGAGACTCATAGGACTGAGGTCTACTTCCTTCTATTGGCCTTCAAGGGTTCTGCGTCAGATGGGCGCCATGCAAACCATACCCACTTCTTTGAAAGGTGACTATCCTGTGGTGCCCGCGGGTCTTTCTGTAGTGACTTGGGCGAAGGACCGATGGCCTAGAAAGCTGACACTGACTCAAGTGACGAATACTGATGGTCCGTATATGATGAGCCCCGAGTATAAGGAATGGTTGAAAAGCAATTTAGGTGAGAGAGAGACTACTCGAAGAGAAAGGATTTTTGGACTTATCAAGAACAATGAACTTGGATCTTGCAGAGAAGATATTATGGAAGCAGTGACAGCAGCTTATGAACATGACTTGAGGAAGAAAAGAAGACATGAAAGAGAGAAGAAGAAAGCTGAGGAGCGAGCTGCAAAGAAGCCCAAGAAAAACTGAAGATTCAATAGAATAGGATACTTATGGCATATTTATAGTTCTTTTACTTAATACCAATGAATTGCTATGTCAATCAATTTTAGTTTTGAATAAATTGCCAATAATAAATCAAATTTGGGATTTTCTTGTTTGATTTAGACCGCACCCAAGGTAACTTTATGGGTTGCCTACGTATCTCCATGGTTTTTTTTTTTCTTCTTTTTTTTTTTGTTTTTTTTTTTTTGTTTTTTTGTTTTTGTTTTTGAATGGAGAATCAGGTCTTACGTAGTTCTTATGCCTTAACTTTTGCCTAGGCCGCCCTTACGGGTTTTCAACCTAGCAGGCTTCAAACATGATATTTCTTCAATTGATCCAAATTAGTTGGACGAGCGAACTCAATTCCATCTAAATCCATGAGGCGAACAGCCCCTGCTGGCAATATCTCTTTGATAATGTATGGCCCACCCCAACTTGGCTTGAATTTTCCCCGCGGATCGAACACTGGAGCTCTGATTTCTTTCAGCACTACATCCCCTTTCTTTAGACCTCGATCTTTGACATGCTTGTTGAATGCTCTGGCAACTCTCCGTTGATACCCCTGAACATGATACAGCGCCCTTAAACGCCTTTCATCCAGCAAAGCTAACTCATCATAGCGGCTCTTAACCCAGTCCACTTCTGTTATCTGGCTCTCCACGGCAACTCTTAGTGAAGGAACTTCCAATTCAACTGGCAACACGGCCTCCATTCCATAAACTAGAGAATAAGGGGTAGCCCCTGTTGACGACCTTATTGATGTTCTGTAACCCTATAGAGCCAATGGCAACTTCTCATGCCAGTCTGTGTGTGAGTCCGCAGTCTTCTGTAGTATCTTCTTGATGTTCTTGTTAGCTGCTTCCACCGCTCCATTAGTCTGAGGACGGTATGGTGACGATAGATGGTGGGCTATGCCATACTTTTGCAAGAGCTCATGGGTTTCTTTCTGAAAGTGCTGGCCATTGTCTGAGATAACTTCATGCGGTACCCTATATCGATAGATGATGCTGTGCTGTATGAACTGTGCTACCTTCTTGGAATTCAAGGTCTTGAAGGACGCTGCTTCCACCCACTTAGTGAAGTAGTCGATGGCGACCAGGATGTATTCATGCCCATTTGATGCCTTTGGCTTGATCTGTCCGATGATATCTATCCCCCATACTGCGAATGGCCAAGGTGACGACATACTTGTTAAAGGCATAGAAGGCAAATGTTGTCCACTGGCGAACAGTTGGCATTTGTGGCACTTCTTGACATGTGCGTGGCAGTCTCTTTCCATGGTGGACCAATAATAGCCTAGCCTCATGATTTTCTTAGCCAACATATAGCCGTTCATGTGCGGAGCCCCTGTCCCTTCATGGATTTCTTTAATCAGATGCTCGGCTTCCTCCTCGGTGACACACAACAGGTGGATCCCGTCGTATGATCTCCGATA
The DNA here is from genome assembly GCA_039720395.1 of Liquidambar formosana. Taxonomy (NCBI): domain Eukaryota; kingdom Viridiplantae; phylum Streptophyta; class Magnoliopsida; order Saxifragales; family Altingiaceae; genus Liquidambar; species Liquidambar formosana. The sequence goes on from CM077822.1 coordinate 22,944,666, forward strand.
TAGCTTTCCTCCACAAAGTACATAGTGACTCACCAACTGCCTTAGGGTTTTTCTATCGATACGAGATGCTCCTTCTGGGTATTCCCTTTCTTCAATGAACTTCTTTATGTCATGGAACTACGGACGGCCATTATTTACCTCTCCTCCTCGGATTGCACAACAGTACACAGGCTTGTCTCGGCATTCTATCACCAACGGCTTCACATTTCCCCCTTCAGGTATCTCCACCATGGATGCTAGGGTCGCCAAGGCATCGGCAAACTGGTTCTTGTTCCTTGAAAGGTAGTTAAATTCTATCTCTGAGAACTCCTTGGTTAGAGCTTCCAGGTAGGCATGGTAGGGTAGCAGCTTCTCATCTCGAGTTTTCCATTCCCCTTTTATCTGACAAATGATTAGCGCCGAGTCCCCGAACACTTCTAATTCTTTGATCCCCAATTCAAGTGCCGCTTCCAGTGCTAGGATACAGGCCTCATACTCAGCAATGTTGTTGGTAGCTTCGAACCCTAACTTGACCGCCAACGGTGTAAATGCCTCTTCAGGTGAGACCAGCAGGACTCCTATCCCATAACCTTTCTTATTGGCTGCCCCATCGAAGTATACTCTCCAAATTTTTCTGCCAATCTCTAGCACGTCCTCGTCTGGGAACTGATCGTTGAATGGAGCAGATGATGACACCGGACAGCTGGCTAGGTAGTCTGCGATGACGCTTCCCTTGATAGACTTCTGATTCACGTACTTGATGTCGAATTCGTTGAGGAGAATTGACCATCGAGCAGTTCTGAATGACAATACCGGCCTTTCTACCAGGTACTTTAACGGGTCTATGCGACTTATCAAGAACACTTCGAAGGACATCATGTAGTGCCAGAGTTTCTGCGTCGCCCATACTAGTGCCACACAAGCCTTTTCAATTGCATTGTACTTCACTTCATAGTCTGTCATTTTCTTGCTTAGGTAGTAGATGGCATTCTCCTTTGTAGACCCTTCGAGATATTGAGCTAACAAAGCTCCCGTCGCGGTTTCGGTGACCGTTAAGTATAACAAAAGCGGCGCACCTTGCCGTGGGGGAACTAAGATTGGAGGATTGCTCAAGTATCTCTTGATGGTTTCAAAGGCCTCTTGGCATTCTTTGTTCCATACTTTTGGCACACCTTTCTTAAGCAATTTGAAGATTGGTTCGCAAACCATGGTTAAGTTGGCAATGAATCGGCTTATGTATTGAACTCTTCCCAGAAAACCCCGGATCTGCTTCTCAGTGCTAGGCGGCTCCATCTCCACAATAGCTTTTATCTTCCCTGGGTCCACTTCGATACCTCTCTGAGTGATCATAAACCCCAATAGCTTGCCTGCAGTGACACCGAAAGCACACTTCTGTGGGTTGAGACGGAGATTGTACTTTTTTGCTCGCTCTAAGAATTTCTCTAGTGCCTTGAAATGCCCTTCCCTATCCACGGACTTCACGATCATATCGTCGACGTAAACCTCGACTTCCTTATGGATCATATCATGCAATAGGGTCGTAGCTGCTCTTTGGTAAGTAGCCCCAGCGTTTCTTAAGCCAAAAGGCATTACCTTGTAACAGTACGTTCCCCATTGCGTGATAAAGGCTGTTTTCTCCATGTCTTGAGGCGCCATCTTTATCTGGTTATACCCGGAGAATCTGTCCATGAAGGAGAGGAGTGCATATCCCACTGTACTATCCACCAACACGTCGATATGGGGTAAAGGAAAGTCATCCTTAGGGCTCGCGGCGTTGAGATCTCGGAAATCGACACACATCCTTACTTTCCCATCTTTTTTATGCACAGGCACTATATTCGACAACCACTCGGGGTACTCCAATACTTGGAGGAAACCCGCGTCTAGTTGTTTAGTTACCTCTTCTTTTACTTTTAGAGCCCATTCTGGTTTTAATCTCCTGAGTTTCTGCTTTACCGGCTTCTTTAGGGAATTAGTGGGGATATAGTGTTGCACAATATCGGGGTCGATGCCAGGCATGTCTTCATAAGACCATGCAAAAGCCATAATGTTGGCTTTCAAGAGGGAGATCATCTTTTCTTTTTCAACGGGGGAGAGGGTTTTCCCAATTTTAACTATTCTTGGCAATTCATTCGTTCCTAAGTTGATTGATTCCAATTCATCCATATTAGGTTCGGTGACGCCCCTTTTCCTTTGCTCAACGAGCTCCGGGGGGACATCGTTCCTAGGATCTATATCCATGCCATAAATATCCATAGAGGAGAGAAAAGAGACACTGCATATATAGAGAAAGAAAGCACACTTTATTGACTAGGAATAATGGGAATGACACACAAAAGAAAGAAGGAAAACAAACAAATCTGTATCAATACTATGACTCCACAAAGTGAGTAAAGTAGATACATCTTATTGAATTAGGGAAATATTACTAAACTAAGACACCTACAAGCTGCTATCAGGTAAGCCAAGGTCTTCTTCTTCATGGATCTCCGCAATGACACCACATTCAAGGTACCAATTCAGGAATGGCACGGTAGCATGGCTAATGGATGAACCCTGGAGTTCTTCAATGGTCGAGTCTTCCACGGTGAGGATCATGTCTTGGAACATTTCAGTCATAGCCCCCGCATCAAGGTTCTCTGCCCAGTCTTCCTCTTTCTTTTCCCAGAACTCATCATTGATGGCTTCATCATCCACCATTTCAACTGTGATTGGATACCATTCGGTGAAGAAGATTTCAAAACCCGGAACTCGGATCTTGGTAGCTTGGTCAAAGGTGGGCTCTGGAAACCCGCAATATAGAAAATCATCCCCTTCTTTGACGAAGTAACCATTCAAAGTAGGTCGATATGGCGAGATCTTCAGGTCTGGCACCCTTCCCTCGGCTTTGGCTCTTACTTTCTCTTTGTTCCTCTTCAGCATTTCCGCATAATCATTTTTGGAGGGCTCATATCCTAACCCAAAAGTATATGAGGTGACACGGCTTTGAATAGACGTAGGGATCCCTTGTTGGCGACGCCCTAGCCCCATGCCTGGAAAGAAACTCATCCTTCTCATGATTTCACCAACATGCAAGTTGCCATGGGGGCAAAAGTCCAAGGGTATTAGTTCACCCTTTTCGAGCTCTTTCTCAATGCATTGGACATAGTCAAACCCAGATAGCGGTATCGCTGCTGATTCGGGTTGTATCTCACATATAGGCACACCTGCGAGTTTCAATTCATAGTCCCCTTGAAGCGTTACTATGGCTCCTTCATAAGGAAACTTCACCTTTTGATGGAGTGAAGATGGCACAGCCCCAGCAGGATGGATCCAAGGTCGGCCCAACAGCAAGTTAAAACATGACGGCACATCCAACACTTGGAATTCCACCCTAAATTCAGTGGGTCCCATGATAAGAGGCAAAGTAACTACCCCTATTACTTCTCGGCGGGTGTTGTCATAAGCTCTTACGGTCTGCCCGGATGGCGTGAAATCAGTGGGTCCCAAACCCAAAACAGTGGCAGTTCGGAGAGGACATACATTCAGTGCGGACCCATTGTCGATAAGAACGGTGGGAACCCTCTTCCCCATAGTGTCAACGGTCACATAGAGAGCTTGAGAATGGCTCAGCCCGCTTTTAGGTAGGTCTACATCGGTGAACACGATGGTTGAGTTCTTGGGAGTTGGATTCACCAAATGTACCAATCCCTCAGGGGATGTGTCAACAGGCACTTGTATTTGATTCAACAGTTTCAACACGGTCTGTCTGTGCTTATGCGAGGCCATGAGCAAGCCCCAAATAGTAATGTTGGCATTGGTCTTCTTCAGCTGCCTAAGCACTTCATCCTCTTCTTCTTGCAAGCTAGGACGCCTCTGCCCTTCCAAATCTTCCAACGGATTTTCAGATTCTAGGTGGGGGGCTTGAAATGATGACCCCCTCTGGTTATATGGTCCAACTCATCATCGCTAGCCCATATGTCATGGACTTCCTCGGAGTCATTCATCAAGTCATCCCATTCTATCATGTCGATGCTCTCCATCTCTGTCGGCAAGTCATCCCAACCTGAAGGGACTATCGGCTCATCTGATATCAGACTTAGGCTTGAGTACAGCACATAGTAATCATATTTCCCCGACGCTTCACCTAATAGGCCAACCTGAGGATCCCCTGCTTCATATCTTTCTTTCAGCTCTTGTTGGATAGATTTCTTTGGCAACAACAAAACCTTTTGGTCAATGAGGTCTTGGATGATCTTCTTTAGTATAGAACAAGCCTCGGTGTCATGGCTGGGTGCACGATGGTATTGGCAATATTGGTGAGGGGTTGATGGTCTTGGCTTTGGTGGAAGTGGCATGATAAGGCTGTTATTGCGGCAAATGGTGAAGAGACAGGTTAAGGTCATGGGGAGCGGAGTGTATTGTCTTATGGGATGGCGAGGGCGAGAGGATTCAACCCCAATGGCATTTATGGTGTTAGGTTGGGGTGTGTTGTTGTGTGATGGGAGAGGATTACGGGTGACATTTGGACAGGTTGGTGGTGAAATGACTTACTTGTCAATGAGGTCTTGGACTTGGTGGCGAAGGCGAATACAGTGATTGGTGGCATGGCCTTTGGATTGGTGGTACTTGCAGTACTCATTCTCATTGTAGCTCTTGGGTAAGGGATTTGGTGGAGGTCTTGGGTCGAGTGGCTTCAATAGGTCACGACTTATGAGCTTTTCAAGGACTCTTTCGAGTGGCATAAATAGGTCAGTGAATTGGCGAGGTGGATTGACATCATTGAGAGAAAAGGGTTGGATTGGTTGAGTTATGGTGTTGACCTCGGCATTGTTCTTCCCAGTAAAGTTTGTCTTGCGACTCCTCACTTCCTCAGTCTTGATTGTCCCATCATTGATAGCATCTTCAACCTGCGTGCCAGCCCCAATGAGAGCTTTGAAATTTGGGAAATAGTGGGCAAATAGGTGCTTATGATACACGGGCAGCAGGTTCTTAACCACTAACTGAATTTGGTCCTCCTCATTCGGCCTATCCGTCATTCTCGACGCCTTTTGTCTCCACCTTGTAATGTAAGCGGAGAAAGTTTCATGAGCCTCTTGCTTGGTAGTTTCTAGGTCCCTTCGAGTAACGTCCACCTCTGTGTTATATTTGTAGTGCTCTGAAAACTCATTGCATATGTCTTCCCAAGTCCGGGTTCTATTCTCATCCAAGGATAAGAACCATTTCAAAGCAGAAGTGGCCAAGGTTTCATGGAACATTTGAGCTAAAAGCTCGTCAGTAGCCCCTCGAGGGTGCATAGCTCGCACGTACATCTTCAAATGAGTCTTAGGGCAACTCGTCCCATCGAACTTTTCTAACTCCGGCATCTTGAATTGTAGTGGAATACGAGCCGTTGGAAACAGGGATAGAGTCCGCACATCGACCATGTCATCAGCCCTGCGAATCCCTTTTATGGTTCTCTCCAAAGCTTCTACCTTGCTAGCTAACACGGAATCACTGCTAGTACCTTTCCCCTTGGCTTCCCCTTCTAGGTTGGTGACCTCAGGTTTCGAGCTACTTTCCCCCCTTGTCTTGGTGTTCTCATTGGATTGAGGTCCCTCTTCGGTGCCAGCCCCATGAGGTATACCCGAGGAATAGGCCTTAGAGCCATTTTGTTCAAGATCCGCCATCTTCTGTTGGTTCTCTTGAGCCATTTTCAATGCTGTATCGGATGTCTCGGCGGTATGGTCAAGCTTGGCCATGATAGCTTTCAGGCAAGCCTCAAAGTCAAAGTGCCCCTCACTAGTTCTTTCGTCGGCCATGTCTGTCTGATGGGTATACTCAACACTCACTAGACGCCCTTGTGGATTGCGGATCCAAGCCAGCACGTCTATGGATAGAAAAGTTTTAACCTTTAGCCTAAGGATCTGTCCTAAACCTCCATATTTTCCTTAATGAATTCGGTCTCTACACCATGTTCAATTAATTCATTCCTTTTATCCAATTACCTTTACAGGGGTCATGGATTAAGGGTATGTTTTAAAGAATAGGGCATAGAGTCCTTCAATTAGGTTTAATTAATCCCCTAGGACTAGCACATCACAAACATAGCTTTACATCCTATTTCCTTAATTTATTCCTCCTAACCCATGGCCTTAACGAAGGCTAGGGTTTAAAGGTCTATATTAAGGGCATAAGATATAAAGCCTCACACCACAAACACGGCATAGCATCATTACAAACAATTGTGGGTGCATAAAGGTGAGACCGTAGTATCCTACAAGTCTGTCTATATGGACTAATGATAAGGGTAGGCTAGGGTCCTTCACTTGCTTGAGCAATCCTTATACCTAACCACATGTGGCATCAGGAACGCCGCGTGGGTCCAGCAGTACGTGATTAACTCATTTAATATACCCAAGGGCAAGCCCAAGGGTACTAGGCAAGAGAGGTTGATAGCTTTCGCCCCAACACATGGAATCAGGAAAACCAAGGTTGAGACTAGGCCGATCGTTGGCAAGGATACATCGAGAGACATCGATCCTAACATGCAAGAGTTTGCGCACACAATGCAATAAATGAAAGCACACAATCAAGCGGATGCAATGTGATTGATTTTAATTAAACATAAGAAATTAACCTAGCCCATTTAAACTTTATAGAGTCTAGCCCACAAGTCCCCAGTGGAGTCGCCAAACTGTGAACCCCAGAAATTGGGCCCACAAGGGATTGAAAGAAAATGGGTTTGAAAAAGAAAAAGGAAAGGAGTCGCCACCTTATTTTTTAAAGGAAACAAGGAAAACCCTAAAAATAGTTTGTTTTAAGAAAACAATTTGAATGACTCCATAAAAAAAGGAAAGGCAAAAACCAATCTTTTGAAAACCAAAGAAATCGGGGATTCGGAGGCTAAGTTATGACATGGGAAGGTTCTAGGCAAAGCCTATAGGCACCCATGTCACCCTTTCGGTCTCTCAGTTCATTTGGGCTAAATGAAGATCTTTCCCATACAAAAATCAGCAAGTATATCATCACAAGAATTGCATGCATATCATATATTTCATTCATCCATCCATGCATAATAAGTGCATAAAAACAGAAAAAAGAAAAAGAAGAAAAGAAAACAAAAATAAACCTAGGATGCTTGGATCCTAGAACGGACTTGAGCCTCACGAAGAGCGCCTACGTACCATGCAGCGAAATACATGGATCAAAGTCCACGTAGTTCGAATAGAATTAGGGTTAAGACCTAATATAAACCTATGGTTAAAACCCTAGGTTTCCTTATTTGATCAAAAGAGTTGAATATGATAGAAAGTTTGATTTTAGGAAAGAAATCCACAAAATGGAAACTTTAATAAAAACCAGAATTTTATTTACGAAGGAAACCTTTAATTAAACCATAGATTCATATTAAAAATTAACCCTAGAGAGGGAGAAGGGAAAGAGTTAAGGAAGAAAGGTGAATTGGGGCACCTTCACACCCGCTTACCTGAGCGCAATTGCTCCAAGCATTAGCCATTTCAGACATGAGCAGCCCTATTTGCCATAAGACAAATACCACACCTATTTGCACCCTTACAAGTGCTCAAAACCATGCAAAAACACTAACATGCAAATCTGGACAGAATAGTATTATGACCTAAAATCATCCACTAAGCATGCCAATAGCAAAAACAGCGAACAATAATAAGTCCTAACATATTCCTAGAACCATATCATGCATAAAAACCCTAAAACATACTAACATGCATGCAAAACTATCATGTTTACTCCATATGAAAAACATATACAGCAAACACGAAGAAAAACCAAATAAAAAAGTCTACTTTATCATGCTATATGAAAACAAACACAAAACAATGACTCTAAAACCCTAAACTCACAAATATGCTTAAAAACTCACAAGACATACTTTAATCATGCTAAAACCAAACTAAACAGAAATTATATCATGCATATTAACTAACTAAAGCAATATAACATGATGAAAATCCTAACTCTAACATGCAATGACACTAATCCTAGCACAAGGACAAACAGGAGCACAAGAATCATAACTATGCATTAAAAACCTAAAGGACAGCCCTAAAGCATGCTAAACAGTAGATAAAAAATAGATATTCCATGTATATTAACTAGCTAGAGTGTTAATACATGATAAAAAGGCTACCTTTAACATGCAATAAGCCTAACCCATATGAAAACCTAGTTTAAGCTTGAATAGAGAAGGAGAATACCTTATTCTCTCTCAAACACTCAAGTATTAATGCATAAAGTGGCTCCCCTTGTGTTTGTAATTGTTCGTGGCTCCTCAGGTCTTTAGAGTGAATCAAACCAACACGAATCCTCCTCTTTGTCAAAGTGGTATCACAGCAAAGAGATCAAAACTCACTCAACTTTGAAAAGAAATAGAAAACAAAAAGAGAACAAGAGAAAAGAAAAGTGATTTTCGTCACTTTGCAGCAGCAGCAACTTCAATCGCGTTTTTGGGTATGAAAACGTTGGATTTGGACAAAGCTTGTGAAATACAAAGTTGTAGAGAATTGAATTATCTTTCTAACAAGACCAATTTCATCAAATTCTCACTTCGGATGAAAAAGTTATGATTAAAATACGACTGCTGGTTTTCAGAAAATCTGCTCCTGAATTATGACGAATTTCACTCCCTCCAAACCCTCTTCTCCTCCCCTTTGTTTAAAGACATTAAGAGAGTATTTATAGCTGAAATCTGGAGTTTCCCTTTCCTTCCTGGACTAGGTTTCCTTGGAGAATAATCAAAAGGTATTTTATAATGATAAAAGACTTCTAATCTGAATAGGAAAAGGAAATTGTCTTTTATAAAAATTGGGAGACTGACCGCTAACACGCATGCACATGTATCGTATGTGCGTACACACACTCATCACATATGTACACGTGTTAGTGTCATGATAAAAATGGCTAATTTAATAAAATAATTTTCTTTTCATTTTAACCAAAAATCTCATGCTGTGATTCGCACTAATTCTTCAAGGATAATCCGTAAATAACCACACTAAACTCATCATCAGGGCCACGGGACTTAATACCTCATATGCATCCATATAAACTCCAATTGACAATTTGGAGATCATTCCAAGGTCAAATGAAAAGTTTGGGACTTAAAAGACGATTATGCCCCTCAAGTCACAAAAGCTCTTATTATCCCTCAAGATCAACTCCAATTTGAACCAAAATTCATATCCATTGTCCTTGTGACTCTAGAAAACTAATGCAAGTGACTAGACTCAAAAACCAAACAAAAACATGCATGAAATGATGAGCCCTAGTAAGGTGGTGCAAAAATGGGGTGTGACAGATAGTAATACATTAAATAAGTTCATTTTGTAAATCAAGTAATTTGTAGTATTTTGCAACTTGTATTTAAATTAGTCACCCCTATGATATTGTTTTTAAATCTAAATAGTAGATTAAGGACCATGTTTTACATTGTATCATGTTATCAGACTTTGTCACAACAAAGCAGCAGTGAAAATGCCAAAAACTGGAGTGGTGCGTTATGTTTTTTGTGCTTTTATTTTTCATTTACATTTTTTATCTGTATTTTGACTTGAATTTTCCTTGTTAGACTAATTCCTTTGACTATGAGATTGATGTGAGAGATGATGAAGTTTGGCATGGAGGGGCTTTCACAAATTCAAGTGTTAGCCAAGAATGCAACTTTCAATTTCAAGAATCTTTGCCTGACGCAGTTAGTTGTAAACGAAATTCATGGAGGTTCAATGACCCGTCAATGGTGCACATTCAATTTGTTGCTCAAGAATGCAACATGAAACTAGAAACGGCCATATGCGTACTGAAAAGGGACTGTTTCCTTGATGCTTGGTTGCAACAACAAACTGGTTATGGAAGGAAAAAGAACTAAGAGAAAACATTAAAGAAGTTATGAGGTTTTATCTTGTTTTTTGTTGGTTTATGTGTTTAATTTAATTGAAAGTATGATTGGGAGGAAAATAAGAAGAAATATGAAAATAGTGAGAGAACAGATAGCAAGTCATGTTGTTCTTTCTCCAATTTTATTATACTTGTAACATAAAAAGGAGCCTCATTATAGTTTCGGTTTCTATTTAGACAAATATTCATGCTTCCATACATACTTCTTGTTCATTCCTTTTATGTGTTGCATGTTTGTTTGTATGTGCGTGACTTTGTATGTAAATATCAATATATGTGTGTACGTACAAGCATATATTTCTTCGTATGTGTGTATGAATACAGGTTTATGTATGTAACTACATAACTATGAATACATCCACACCAATATATACATATATATAGAAATCACTTAGAATGCATAGAACAAAATATCATCATTTTTAGATAAGATAATGGATTTAAATTTTATTATGCAGGAAAATAGTTGCTGCAGTTCAACAGATCCATGATAAAGGGTGTTCTAGAATTGATCTTCGAGCCAAAAGTATATGGATGATGAATAATTTTCCCAAGATTATGTTCATTCGGCAAAATACAATATCAGAAGATGAAGTAAAAAACGACTATCAAAAGTTAAAGAACCTCGTCAAATATGTTTGTGACAAATACCCGTATTATAATTATGTTGACATCATACTTTGTTAGAGCTATTGTGACAATCCAAGAGCAACGTAAGAATATAAATATTTGTATGATAACTCTTACTACCAACTAGTAGTACTTTATATATTCTATTGATTATTGTTTTTTGTAGTTCACTGAGAAACACATGATTAAAAGGCATCCGGCTTTCTAGAGTTGGCGAATAAAGAACCATTTTATTATGGAACTCTTACTGGATTATATGCAACCTGGCGAATTGAACGGAATAATTTCTACTTCTTTGAGAGCCCTCGACATTCCACAATCACCAATGGTCTTTGGTTGGTCAGCAATCATCTTTGATCCGATGTATCAATTGATATTAAGTAACAAGCCTCGGAATGGTTACTCTGCTGACGATTTTCTAAGATACCAAAAGAATGTTCTTTGGCATTTTGGTAAAGATAATAAGGTAGCATTAATACCACCAGTCTTATTCTCATCATTACTATTATAATTGTTGTTGCTAATTATTATTATGGTTTGTTTTCAATTGTTTTAGTGTTCTAAAGAGATCGGGGAGATTGTGAATTATCTGTGCTCACTTTGGAGAGGTTTTATACCAAACCTTCAGTATCAGGTCATTTCTCAAGGGGTTTTGCATTATTAGTCATTTGGTAAGAAACAAGTAGAAGAATTTTTAAAAGGTGAGCTGATACCGAAAGTTTGGCAAAAAACCTCTCCAAAGTGAGCCCAGATAATTCACAATCTCCCCAATCTCCTTAGAACACTAAAATAATTGAAAACAAACAATAATAATAATTAGCAACAATAATGATAATAGTAATAATGAGAATAAGACCAGTGGTATTAATGCTACCTTATTATCCTCACAAAAATGCCAAAGAACATTCTTTTGGTATCTTAAAAAATAGCCAGCAGAGTAACCATTATAAGGCTCGTTACTTAATATCAATTGATACATCGGATCAAAGATGATCGCTGACCAACCAAAGACCATTGGTAATTGTGGAATATCGAGGGCTCTCAAAGAAGTAAAAATTATTTCGTTCAATTCGTTAGGTTGCATATAATCCAATAAGAGCTCCATAATAAAATGGTTCTTCATTCACCAACTCCAAAAGGCTAGATGCCTTTTAATCACGTGTTTCTCACTAAATTACAAAAAGCAATAATCAATAGAATATATAAATAACTACTAGTTGATACTAAGAGTTACCATACAATATTTATGATCTTACGTTGCTCCTGGATTGTCACAATAGCTCTTAAAATGTAAGATGTTAGCATAACTATAAAACGAATACTTGTCACAAACATATTCGATGAGATTCTTTAACTTTTGATAGTCCTTTTTCACTTCATCTTTTGATATTGTATTTTGCCGAACAAACACAATCTTGGGAAAATTATTCATCATCCATATATTTTTGGCCCAAAGATCAATTCTAGAACACCCTTTATCATGGATCTGTTGAACTACAACAACTATTTTCTTGCATATTAATATTTAAATCCATTATCTTATCTAAAAATTATTGATATTTAGTTCTATGCATTCTAAGTGCTTTATATATCTATATATATATGGGTGTGGATGCAAACATGCATGCATGGTTATATAATTACATACATAAACCTACATTCATGTATTCATACACGCATACGAAGAAATATACGCTTGTACGTACACACATATGTTGATATTTACACACAAACTTATAAAGTCACAAACATACAAACAAACATGCAACACATAAAAGGAATGAGCTACAAGTATGCATGAAAGCATGAATATTTGTCTAAACAGAAACCCAAATTGTAGTGAGGCTCCTTTTTATGTTGCAAGTATAATAAAATTGGAGAAAGAACATCATGACTTGCTGTCGGTTCTCTCACTATTTTCATTTTTTTTTTCCTTCCAAACATACTTTCAATTAGACTAAATACATAAACCAACTAAAAAATAAAATCAAACCTCATAACTTCTTTAATGTTTTCTCTTAGTTCTTTCTCACTTCCATAACTGGTTTGCTGTTGCAACCAAGCATCAAGGAAACAGTCCCCTTTTGGTACGCATATGACCGTTTCCAGTTTCATGTTGCATTCTTGGGCAACAAACTGAATGTGCACCATTGACGGGTCATTGAACCTCCATGAATTTTGTTTACAATTAACTACATCAGGCAAAGATTCTTGAAATTGGAAGCTACCTTCTTGGCTAACACCTGAATTTATGAAAGCCCCTCCGTGCCAAACTTCGTCATCTCTCACGTCAATCTCATAGTCAAAGGAAAATTAGTCTAACAAGGAAAATTTAAGTCAAAATACAGATAAAAAATGTTAATGTAAAAATAAAAAAAAACACACATGAAAAAAGAAACATAACGCACCACTCCGGTTTTTGGCATTTTCACTGCTACTTTGTTGTGGCAAAGTTTGATAACATGATACAATGTAAACCAAAACATGGTCATTAATCTACCCTTCAGAATTAAAAACAATAACATAGGGGTGCACTAATTTAAATAGAAGTTGCAAAATATCGAATGTATATATACATAAGAGTTGATTAGTATACATTCCAAAATTGTCCAAATGAACAATTCTTGAAATTGAAAGTTACCTTCTTGGCTAACACCTGAATTTGTGAAAGCCCCTCCATGCCAAACTTAGTCATCTCTCATGTCAATCTCGTAGTCAAAGGAAGTAATCTAACAAGGAAAATTTAAGTCAAAATACAGATAAAAAACGTTAATGTAAAAATTTTTATTTAAAAAAAAAAAAAACACGAATAAAGAAACATACCGCACCACTCCAGTTTCTAGCATTTTCACTGCTACTTTGTTGTGGCAAAGTTTGATAACATGATACAATGTAAACCAAAACATGGTCATTAATCTACCATTTAGAATTAAAAACAATAACATAGGGGTGCACTAATTTAAATAGAAGTTGCAAAATATCAAATGTATATATACATAATAGTTGATTAGTATACATTCCAAAATTGTCCAAATGGACAATTCAAGAATGATTACACATCAAGGTGCCTACTACCATCGACACATGAGATACTATTGGGAAACAAGTCGATCGTACCATAAAAGCACAAACATATTTACCCAACACCATCCATGTGTTGAAAAATAGGTAGGTAGCACCTTGTGCGGGCATATCATTCTTGAACGGGTATTCTAGGTGGCTACGAATATGTACATATAATAAATAAAAGGAATAAAAAAACAATATCTGGTATTGAACCATGTCAGATTGATAATTGTTTATTGGTTCTTAAAGTAGCACGCATGCATTAGTAATAAATGTAATTCTCTTGCAGTACAGACTATACAAAAGGCATCTATCTTTATATAATAAAACAGGGTGTGGTTTACTGTAGGTGAACATCAATCAGAATGTTGTAGGTTTTTTTTTTTTTTTTTTTTAAATTGGCGAAAAGATAATTTTATTAGAGGAAAAAAGAGAAAACACCCAACAACAAGGCAGAAAAGCAACACGGCCAAAACACACCTAATACAAAAGATGACCCCCAAAAACCAAAAAGAAAAGAGACAACACCCACTAGAAAGGACATAAAAGAAACCAACACCTAAAACAAACTTCCACTAAATAGAGATACCTCCCAAAACCAAAAAGAAACAAAACAGCCCAGACAAAACAGGGCAAAAGAACAAACCCAAACTAACCAAAAACAAAACCCAAAAACTGAGAGAAAAGAAAACCATCCAGGAAACAACCAGCCGCAGCAAAACGAAAAAATAAAAAAAAAAAAAAAATACCCCAAAAGAAACAGAAGCAAAGAGAAGAGAACAAAAAACCCAACAACACAAAGGGAAAGACACCCCAACGAGCCCCCGCAACAACACCAACAATACATCCCAATGAGACCCCAACAGAGCAAACTACAGTACCAAAGCCAACTCACTTAAACAAACTCTTGATACATCTCAAATTGGTCCCAGTCCCTCGATTCCAAATCAACATATCTATTCACAACTTCTTCATTCATTGCCCAAACATAGATATTTGGTGTTGATTAGTCGTGTTAGGAGTGGTGATGATTTTTGGTCTCTATTTTTCTTCTCATTTTATAGTTTTGAGTTCCAGTAAAGTAATTCCAACTTCCTGTAGTAAAGGCTTCTCCTAACCATTTTTTTTTTAGAAATAAAAAGTTAATGGTTAGTGATTTGCAAGAATATTCCCCAAATTTCAGAAATAAGATTGACAACCCGATCACATTTGAGTTTAGGACAAAAATTTATTGTCTGACATTTGCTTTTGAAAAAATTAAGTTCTTTGAATTGAAAATCCGATCGGATTTCTCATTGACCAGCTTCCATTCATATATATATATTCGAAAAAGAAGAACAATAACAATGAAAATCTGGGGCAAAATCAAAAAGAAGAACAAAAATTGATGAACAATCAGAATACTTTTTTCAAACCCTAGATGTACGAGACAGTGTTCAACAACAAAAGGCAAAATAAGAAGAGAAAAGAATAGGAAGAAAGAGAATATCAAACAAGGGTTAGTAATCTGGAGCAAAATTATAATATATAAAAAAAATAAAAATAAAAATAAAAAGGTAGAAGAAGAAGAAGAACACACCTGAGCAGCACAAACCCTAACTTCACGAGAGAGGGCAGATAGAGTGATGCTGTTTTTTTTTTTTTTTTTTTTTGTTTTTTGGTGCAAATAAGGGAGTGATGGTGCTGAGCGGGCGAGTAGCTAGAGCAAAACTAGAGCCCTAATTTTGTTATGCCAAAACCGTGGTAAAACACCAACCTTTGTTCTTCTACGTTCGAGTGAGATGTGGGAAAGAGTAGAAAAAGAGTAGGGGAAAGATAATGAGGAGAGAGATGTGTGGTTCTGACATAAGGTAAGGCGAATCTGACGGATCCGGATTTGGTGCTATAGGTGTGCTTTTACGGCAGGTGCTGTAGTCATTAGATGCGCTCCACGTGGCCACATTGAAAGGACCAACGGCTGAGCGTCAAAATGCACCAAAACTAGGTGTTTAAGAGGCCAAAGTTGGAACGTTAATGCCTCACGACGTTAAGCTCAGAAAAGAGACCAAAACGCTGCGTTTTGGCACAAAAAATACATATCTCAACCTGTTATAAAACCAAGAATTTAGAACAAGTTATGAGGAGAATAAATTTCTCATTCATCTTCTTTCTCTTCTTTCTCTCCAAATACCTCATCTCTTCTTTCTCCCCTTCCCCTTTTATCTTTGTTTGCATTAGGTCCACATGATGGGATTACCTAACCCACTTATGAAGTGGTGTTCCCATTATCACAAAGTGAAGGGGGTGTGGACATCCACTCAATTTCCACTCAATGTTTAATATTTATAACACTCCCCCTTGGATGTCCACCACACCAAGATAATGTGCCTCGTTGAAAACCTTCCTAGAAAAACCCAGTGGGAAAAAACTAGTGAAGGAAAAAGATTACAACATTTTGTAAATCTTAGAGTGGTGTTGAACGCACTAAAGAAACTGCTTCATTAAAACCTTGCCAGGAAAACCCAATGGGACAAAACCTAGGCGAAGGAAAAAGAGTACAGCGTGCATATGTCCAAAAATGAATACTCCCCCTGATAAGAAGATAAGTATCAACTTAACTGATCGCAAACCCGACGCATTCCAATACTATATACCAATTTCTTGAATGTTGACGATGGTAAGGCCTTGGTGAATAAATCCGCAAGATTATCAGTGGAACGTATTTGCTTCACATCAATTTCATGCCTCTGCTGGAGTTCATGAGTGTAGAAGAACTTTGGTGAAATGTGTTTGGTTCTATCACCTTTGATGTACCCTCCTTGAATTTATGCAATACATGCAGCATTATCTTCATAAATTGTTGTTGGCATACTTTTAATCAGAGGTAACCCACATGTGTCTCGAATGTGATGGACTACAGATCTTAACCATACACATTCACGACTTGCTTCATGGAATGCAAGTATCTCAGAGTGATTAGAAGATGTAGCAATTAAAGTCTGCTTTGTAGATCGCCAAGAGATCGCTGTATTGCCACATGTAAATACATACCCTGTTTGTGAGCGAGCTTTGTGAGGATCAGAAAGGTATCCAGAATCTGCATATCCTTCTAAACAAGGACCACGGGCTAATTCCTTTGAGTAAAACAAACACATATCTGTAGTTCCACGAAGGTAGCGTAAAATATGTTTAATACCGTTCCAGTGTCGTCGAGTTGGAGCAGAACTGAATCTTGCTAATAAGTTGACTGAAAATGCTATATCAGGCCTAGTGCATTGTGCTAAATATAACAAAGCACCTATTTCATTAAGATATGGTACTTCAGGACCAAGTAGCATTTCATTATCTTCTTTGGGGCAAAATGGATCTTTCTTAATATCAAGAGATCGAACCACCATGGGAGAACTTAGTGGATGCGCTTTATCCATATTAAAACGTTTCAATACCTTTTCGGTATAAGCTGATTGATGGATAAGAATTCCATTTGATTTATGCTCAATCTGCAGGCCGAGACAATATTTTGTTCTTCCTAAATCTTTCATCTCAAATTCTTTTTTCAAATATTCAAAAGCTTTCATGAGCTCTTCAGGAATCCCAATTAAATTTATATCATCAACATAGACTGCAATGATGGCGAATCCAGATTCTGATTTCTTTATAAATAGACAAGGGCATATAGGATTATTAATATATCCTTCTTTAACTAAGTACTCACTGAGACGATTATACCACATTCTTCCAGATTGTTTTAATCCATACAAGGATCGTCTCAGTTTAATTGAGTACATATTTCGTGGTTGTAATGTATTTGCTTCAAGCAATTTGAATCCTTCAGGGATTTTTATATATATATCTGCATCTAACTTTCCATATAAATATGCAGTAACTACGTCCATAAAACGCATGTCAAGTCCTTCTGAGACTGACAGACTAATTAAATATCGAAATGTAATGGCATCCATTACAGGTGAATATGTTTCTTCATAATCAATCCCAGGTCTCTGCAGGAAACCTTGTGCTACTAAACGAGCTTTATATCTGACGATCTCATTTTTATCATTACGCTTTCTTACAAACACCCATTTGTAACCCACGGGTTTCACATCATTGGGTGTTAGGACTACAGATCCAAATACTTTACGTTTTTCTAGCGAATCCAATTCTGCTTGGATTGCTTCTTTCCACTTTGACCAATCAGGTCTACTGTGACATTCGTCTACAGTGCATGGTTCGAAATCATCATCATCTTTCGAAATTTCAATAGCTACTGCGAAAGAAAATACATCATTAATAACCACTTCTGAGCGATCCCACAATTCTTTTGTACATTTATAGTTTATGAAAATTTCTTCATTTCCATGTACATATGCCTCTTTATTGTTTTCTGTCTCTTCAGGGACATTTTCCTCTTCAGGAGTTATTAAATCAGAATTTGTGGGAATATTTATTTCTTGTTCAATAGCCTCTTCCGGAGTACTATTTTCTATATTTTGTTGCCCTTTTATTTTCCTCTTCCGGGGAACTAAATCTTTTGAGCCCAAGGGTCTACCACGCTTCAGGCGTATAGTAGATGATTCATTTGCTGCAATAATAGTAGACTTACCAATTGGTACATTGATCTTTGCTGGTGTGTTTGCAGCCAGTATATAAGACTTAGTTATTTTTGCTGCGTCCGTAAATGCATCAGGCATTTGATTAGCAATCTTCTGAAGATGAGTGATCCTCTGTACTTCAGTTTCACATTGAGCAGTACGTGGATCAAGATGGGACAAAGATGGTACATTCCAAGAAAGTTCACGTCGTTCTTCTATCAATGGATTTCCTCCTCCTAACGACGGGAACTGTGTTTCATCAAAATGACAATCTGCAAATCTTGCTGTAAAAACATCACCTGTTAATGGTTCAAGAAATCTGATGATGGAAGGTCAATCAAACCCAATATATATTCCCAATCGACGTTGAGGACCCATTTTAGTGCGTTATGGGGTTGGAATCGGAACTTGTACAGCACAACCAAAAGTTCGTAGATGGGAAATATTCGGTGGTTGACCAAGTACAAGTTGTAATGGTGATTGTTGCTGATAAGCAGTAGGGCGAAGACAAACCAATACTGCAGCATGTAAGATGGCATGTCCCCAAGCAGAAATAGGTAATTTGGTCTTCATAAGTAAAGGTCGAGCAATCAGCTAAAGATGTTTGATAAAAGCTTCTGCTAACCCATTCTGAGTATGGATATGAGCAACTGGATGTTCAATATCAATCCCAACTGACATGCAAAAGTCATCAAATGTTTGAGATGTAAATTCACTGGCATTATCAAGGCGGATCTTCTTGATCGGATGATCTGGAAATTGTGCTTGTAACCTGATTATTTGGGCAAGGAGCCTAGCAAATGCAACATTGCGAGTAGATAGCAAACAAACATGTGACCATCGTGTTGAGGCATCTATCAAAACCATAAAATAGCGAAATGGTCCACATGGTGGAGAAATAGGTCCACATATATCCCCTTGAATTCGTTCCAAAAATTTTGGAGATTCAGCAATAACTTTTGTAGGAGATGGTCTAATAACCAATTTTCCTTGGGAGCAAGCAATACATGGATAATCACTGGACAAGAGAATCTTCTGGCTCTTTAATGGATGTCCATGTGAATTGGTAAGGATTCGACGCATCATTGTTGATCCCGGGTGACCAAGTCGGTCATGCCAAAGCATAAAAGTTTTTGAATCAGAGGACTTCAGGTCCATCACCACATTTGATTCAATTATTCTTATAGTTGTATAATACAACCCCAAAGAGAAAGTAGGAAGTTTCTCTAATACAAGCTTCTGGCCTGAAATAATTGAAGTAATGCAGAGATATTTTACATTACGTTCACATGCAGTTTCAATATGATATCCATTACGACGTATATCTTTAAAACTTAGCAGATTTCTTCTGGATCTGATTGAATATAAAGCGTCGTTGATATGTAAGTTTGTTCCACCAGGTAACATGATTGTGGCTCTTCCGGAGCCATCGATCAGGTTCGCAGGACCTGATATTGTATTGACATTAATTTCATTTAATATAATGTCGAAAAAATATCTTTTATCTCGAAGGATAGTGTGCGTTGTGGCACTGTCTGCTAGACATATATCTCCACTAGTCATCTCAGAATTGAATAATTCATTATCAAGATCCATACCTTTTCATGAAAATATATAAATTTGAGTCTAAAAATAAATAGACAAATAGATAAAATATGAAAATAAAATGCATATGAAATAACATTCTTATTGATAATAAGAAAATAGAAAAAGGTAATAACGTTAATTGATGTGGACATTTCCATCACCAATTAAATGGTCAATTTTTCCATTAGGCTCTTCAAAGAAGTCTGAAACATCTAAATGAGTTATATCCACGGGGTCATTGTGATCAATAAAATTTGTTTTTACTTTCTTGTCTTTCTTCTTGATTGAGACTTGATAAAGTTTGACCAAATGATCAGGCGTACGACAGGTACGCGACCAATGCCCTTTCATACCACAACTAAAGCAAATATCTTCATACTGCTCAGGCCTTTGATTTTTCTCTCTTTCTTGTTTGGCCATATTGGTGGACCACTTCTGGTGGTATGATGTGGTTTTATTGTGGTGACCACCTGAATAATTATTATAACCACCAGGTTGTGAATAATTATTTCGCCCACGACCGCGACCACGCCCACGACCACGACTATGGCCATGTCCGCGACCTCGTCCACGACCACGAGACGATGTTGCATTCACTTCAGGGAATGCTGCAGAACCGGTTGGACGGGATTGGTGATTTTTCAGTAAAAGCTCGTTGTTTTGTTCAGCAACGAGAAGACATGATATCAATTCAGAATATTTTGAAAATTTACGCTCTCGATATTGCTGCTGTAGGAGCACATTCGAGGCATGAAATGTAGAATACGTTTTTTCTAACATGTCTTCTTCTGTTACTTTTTCTCCACACAATTTCAATTGGGAGCTGATTTTGAATAATGCTGAGTTATACTCAGCAATTTTTTTGAAATCTTGCAACCTCAGGTGTATCCAATCATAACGAGCTTTTGGAAGAATGACAGTTTTCTGGTGGTCATATCTATCTTTCAAGTCATTCCATAGGGTAAGAGGGTCCTTTACTGTGAGATATTCTGTTTTTAACCCCTCATCAAGGTGATGGCGAAGAAAAATCAATGCCTTGGCGCGATCCTGCAGGGACGCTTGATTTTCTTGCTGAATTGTATTACCCAAATTCATTGCAGTAAGATGGATTTCAGCATCAAGAATCCAAGATAAATAATTATTTCCCGAAATATCAAGGGCGGCAAACTCAAGTTTCGTAAGGTTTGACATTGTCGGAGTGCTATAATTATATGTCAAAATAAAATGATATTTTGTTAATATATGAATAAATCAAAACATATAAGGAAGTACGTAAATTTTATAAATGCTAAATTCCTTATTATGATTTATCATGAGATCATTAGTAAAATATGAAGTATGCATATTTCAATACAAAGGGGTACAAAACATATTTAATTGAAAGTCATTATTAATCGTTACTTTAAACAATTGGATTAAATTTAGACATTATTCAAAATTTCTAAAACTTCAGGTTTTCAATTGTCTAACAGAAATCCCAGATTCAGGTGTACCACGAAATAATTACGCAAAAAATATCAAATGGTCACCCAATGACACGAAAATTGGTAGGATGTTAGCTCAACAAGTCAGTGACAAAATCCAATTCGTTTCATCTCAAAATCATAACTAGAACTAAAGTTATGAATTAAATGGTAAAATGGGTTCGTGCTGTCAACACAGTATAACACACAAAACCTCAATCAAGTATTTACTTAAAACACTTATCTCGTAGGTTTATTCTATAAACCGATAGTTATTTCTTCAGTGTCATTCCACTTCTAGTGGTTTGGTATTTTATTTTTCCACACAAAATATATTCATTCCACTTCTGGTGGTTTGATATTTCATTGCTCCACTTCTAGTGGTTTGATATTTCATTAATCCACTTCTAGTGGTTTGGTATTGTATTACTCCACTTCTAGTGGTTTAGTATTCCACTTCTAGTGGTTTAGTATTTCATTGCTCCACTTCTAATGGTTTAATATGTCATTAATCCACTTCTGGTGGTTTGGTATTCCATTATTCCACTTCTGGTGGTTTTTATCATAAAATGACATACTTTAAGCTGACACAGTGAAGTTACCAGTAAATCTAAGAGAAGTTGACTGACAACTGAGGTGACGTTGACAGTCAATTCGTAGTAAAACAAGAGCAGATTTTTGTGTGTTCTTCTATGCTAACTAAAGCAAAAGTTAAGACGCACCCACGAATTTTCACCAAAATTTTACAAGCATCTAAAGGAGTTGCATAACACAGAATAGAGAAATATATTACTCAATTTAATTTGGTCATCATTGACCATCACTTTATTCAATTAAATTGAGACTTTATTCATTATTTCTAAAACTTCAGGTTTTGAAATTTGTCTCTTGCTTCAGGAAGAGAACAGATCAATAATAACCTTTTTTTTTTTTCATAAAAAACTTCTGGTTTTCAGATCTTTCTCTTACTTCAGGAAGAGAAGATGAATTGTTACCCTTTTTCCTTTTTAATTAGAAAACTTCAGGTTTTATTTTAAATCTTCTCTTGTTTTAGGAAGAGAAGATAGACATTCCTCCATTCGAGATATAGAATTTAGATTGAAATATTAACAATAAGCAAAACTTATAACATAGCAATAAAGATTAATGCAAATATAATTTCTACGTTGGATTAGTAACATGGATGTAAAATCAACCTTGTTAAATAAAATTTATCACTATGAAATCAGCATGCTAATAGTGATCAAAATAAATTATTTACTTATAAAAACATCGTAAATATGGAAGATGAATATATGTGTATGTAACTCACCACAACCAAATTGGTTAAAAACGAAGATGCTGGTAGTATGATATTGCTCACAAATTCCTTGAGCAATTCGTGCTGATAACGTGTTATAAAACCAAGAATTTAGAACAAGTTATGAGGAGAATAAATTTCTCATTCATCTTCTTTCTCTTCTTTCTCTCCGAATACCTCATCTCTTCTTTCTCCCCTTCCCCTTTTATCTTTGTTTGCATTAGGTCCTCATGATGGGATTACCTAACCTACTTATGAAGTGGTGTTCCCATTATCACAAAGTGGAGGGGTGTGACATCCACTCAATTTCCACTCAATGTTTAATATTTATAACACAACCTTTTTTTTTTTTATTTAATGAATTTTTTGGTAAAAATACATATCTGATCTTAGGGCCTCCTCTCTTGCCGGCCAACTGACAATTCCCAAAATATCCTAAGATATATTTAAATAATAAAAATAAATATTCATGAAGACGGAGGAGGAAACATCACTAAGAAAAAACCCCATTTTTCTCGACGGCATGGATGGGTATGGATGCTCCTTAGCGAGAGAGATGGCGACATCTTCATCTCCGACATGTTCATCAACTTCCAACCTTCGACCTCAAGCCAACGGTGAAGGATGATAGATCTACATCAGATCTGAGAAAAAAAAAAAACCCCGATCATGCATTTTTACCAAAAAATTCAAAAAATTAAAAATAAATAAATAAATAAATAAAGAAGGAAAGAAAGAAAAGAAAGACAGACATACTGATGAAGCCACGGTGGTGATGGTAAAGTTAGCTCAACAATCAGAGTGAGTTGGCCGATGGAATGAGAGAGATGCATGCTTGCTTTGGCATTGAAGAGTTAATGCCTCTCACGGCATTAACTTTACTTCACTGCTCTCCCAAACGACTGCGTTTAGAGTCGTTTTAACTTTCATCCGTCCATTACCATTCTTGTCCATGTGGCGCGATCTTATCGAGCACAGCACCCTACTGTAGTACCAAATTCGAATCCGAATCTGACAGAGGCATGTGCGAGCACAAATATCTTGTGAGCTCTTGGGTTTTTCTTCGGTGTATGTCACATACATATGAGTTTCCTTATTTGTGTTCTGTGCGTAAGTTTTTGTGTGTTTAGCAAAAAAAAAAAGTTCTAGAATGATCGAAAACCTCCTAATGGACACGGATATATATATATATATATATATATTTTGAATTATGTTATTTTACTCGCATTTTCTCACCCATTTATATGTGACAGATTCTTCTTATTCTCTATTAAGCCCTATATGATTACTTTCACTTATATACTTTTGACACATAAGATGAATGGTAAAAATGGGAGATAAAAAATGGGTGAAGTAGCATTGTCCTTTCTTTCTTTCTTTTTTCCTTTTTTTTGGTTTGAGTGGACAAGCATATTTGGCCAAGCCCAATGCCTCCTATTTCCATACATTGTGATAGTCAAACCACTTTATCCATAGGATATAATAAGCCACTTGTCACTGGGCACACTAACAATTTTATTTGTGAAATGTATTTCTATGTAGAGGTGCATATTTCATGTTACAAACCTATATATTCGAAAATTATACATGAAATTAATTGTGAACTGATAAGGAAAAAAAAAGGAGCAATGCATTTTATGACTAAATAAAATCTTTGGAAAAAAAGAGAGAGAAGTTAATAACACATGATGTTGACTGCAAACCAGAAATGAGAAGAAAGAAAAAAAAAAATAACAAACACATCAAACTAAGTAACTTTGATTAACCTAAGTGTGGATGGAGGAAGTTATGGATTGTATACAAGGGACAAAATCCTTAATGAATTCAAATTTCCATAATAAAGAGAAGTAACATTGATGACCAAAGAAAACATGATGAAATGAACCATGTTTCAAAGTATCTCTATACCATATATTGATATATGGACTTAGACAGAAACATTACAAAACAGTACCTGAAATCTGCCCCCTCCCCTTCCCTCCCCTCCCCTCCCCTCCCCTCCCCCACTGAAAGAAAAATAAAAAATAAACTAACAATGCTGAAAGGTGTGTAAGTGTATGTGTAAAATCAAAATATCTCTACACCATAAATTAAATTAGATGGAAAGGTCATAAAAATAAATAAATAAATAACAAAAAACAAACAAAACAATACATGAAATCTGCCAAAATAAAAATTAAAAACTGTCCATGCTTTAAAATATCTCTACACCATACATGGACATAGATATATGGAAGGGGAAAAAACATTACAAAACGCCCCCCCCCCCCCCCAATCCACCCAAAAAAAAAAAAAAAAAAAAAAACCATTACATAATAGTGTATAGGATCATTAAATGAAAATGTAAAATTAAAAAGATCTTTTATTTTAATTCTTTTTATCTTTTTTCACGTTTGGGGAGATAATTGTTGTTCATCACCGACAACTCCATTATGGAGACTTCTCCCTCATCATCAACTTCTATCTTAAGCTTGATTCATTTGTTGTAGGAGTGAGCTCGAATAAATCTTTTATTGAGTCAAGATTGGGTACTTTGATTATTTAAAGTATAGATGAACTTATCAGGACAAATAATACGCTCTTAATTGAGCTTGTCTTGGTACATTAGTGAGCTAAAAAATGAGGTTTGAGCGGGCTTGGCTTGTTTATCTTTTAAAGAAGGTTGAATGATCCTTTTCTGAGCCAATTCTCAAACTAAGTTTGAGTAGCTTGGCTTGTCATATAACCTTCCATCAATACGGGTTGTAGCTCAAGGTATAGTCAAGGAAAGAACACTTGTATTTGATTCATATTATTCACCCAAAATAAAATTCCATTTGATGTAGCTACGCCTTTAAGATTTAAAAAAACAATTGATTTTAAAGGCACATCTACATTATATGAGGTTTTATTTTGATAAATAGCTACAATACATGAGATTTTATTTTAGATGAATAATATTAGTCAAATAGCAGTGCTCGTTGTCCGAAAATTTGTGCCTCCATTGTGAAAAATTAGGGTAGCCGAAAACTTCTTTCCCACCTTAGCCAAAAAAACGAAAACAAAGGAAAACTTCTCTCAGGAATTTTAGAGTGATTGGGGATAGGTTGTGGTGCAATAGTGTTTTGGGGAACACAATAATTAAGCGAAGTAGTTAATTGTATCCTTGAGAATCAGCCTCTTACAAAATGGGGGTAAGACTACTTACTACTTACCTCTTTCCCTAACCCTTGTTGAATAGTTGCTTCAAATATGACACATAATTAATTTTTTATTGGAGGTGATCATTTGAGTAAATCAAGCATAATAATATATATTTGGATTTTTCCAGTAAAAGAGGACTCAAAACCGCCCCTTAAATTTTATTATTATTTAAAAAGGACTTAGAAATGGAGAGGGTTCATGATTCATCTATTATTATAAAATACAACAAAAGATTGGGGGAATTCTATGACACCCCACACAAAAAATGGATACCATACCGTAAGTGGTCACATTTTAAATGATATTTAATAATGATTTTACATGAGATGATATAATTATATGTATAAAAATGCATGTTTTATTAATGTCGTGTTCCCATTATATCATATCTTAAATTTTGAAAATGTTTTATTAACATCATAATCATGTTGTTTATCTGTTCATGCTTCTTAGTTCAAAATTAAATGTGATTTTAAATTCCAACAACCTAATCATATAAACCTAAATTCTGCACAGTAATTTCATGCCTTATCTGATTTTTGGTTCAAGGGTTGCACCCTTCATATGCCTATATGGATCTCAATCCATCCAAATTGGATCAAGCATGGGAGAAAATTAGATTAATTAAATGATGGTTTCTTGACTCCCTTTTTTTTTTGTTGTCTTACTTGTTTGTTTGCTTCTTAATAGGCCCATTAGAGCTAAACCTGCTAGGTCCAACCAACCATAAAAGAGACCCAAATTACCTGCGGATCATAGCTAGAGCCAAGAGGTTCATGACTCATCATGAGATATTTACATGTATACAAAACGTACAACCTTTGTCCATGAGGACTCAAAACCAACAAACTCGACCTTAGTCCAAACAAGCCTCAAGGAAGGTCTAGTAAAGCTTTATACATCCCCAGTTGGTATATCTAGAGCTAGGATACTTGTTATATCACAGTGCGCCTAAAGGTCCCGATTAATGAAATATAGGAGTCACTATGAATTTGTTTGGGTGTCCAATTTGAGATTATAAAATTCAAAAAAATTTACATAGTATTAAAGGTACAAATATATCACACTAAATTATAATGTTTAAAAAAATTGAAGTCATCATTATATAATTGATGTTATAGGATCAAATTTTAGAAATTTATGAAATACGATTATTTTGAATTTTCACTTTTATTTGTAATGATGACCATTATTTTCTTGAATTTGTCAATTTAAGATGATAGATGTATGCCTTTAATACTATGCAAAAATTACCATTATTTTCTTGAATTCGTCAATTTAAGATGATAGATGTATGCCTTTAATACTATGCAAAAATTTATTAAATTTTTTTATTTGAATTGAACACCTAAAAAGGCCCTAAGTTTTTTTTATCATAGGCCTAGATCAAGTTACAATAAGTGTAGGGTATTCAGGGACAGAATTAGGAATTTAGGTGAGGTGAGGTGAATTTCTAGTTTCACAAAGAGAGGGCTATGAAAGAAAAATAGAGGGGTCTTATATATAGGAAGGAAAATTAATAAAAAGAGAGGGGTATAAAAGAAAAATAAAGAGATTTTAAAAGAATCAGGTTGGGAAATTTTCTAATTTAACAAAGTTAAAGGTATAAATTTTTTAAAAAAAATTAGTCAGGTGTGGCGCTTGCCCACCCTAGCCCCCATGTGGCTCCGTCCTTGAGGGTACTCCTCTCTTTGGGCACTTATTTGTGTAAGATCTACATATCATTTTCATCTTTGGTTACCATGTAAGGGACGAAGAGGTAACATTGTATTTGTTTTGATTACTATCAAGAGGAGGGCACCCTCAATGCCCTCTTCTAGTGAAAACAAACTTGTTCAAATGCAAAGATCAATACATGTGCTACATTATCATATTTAGAGACAACTTGCCAATCCACTACATATACTTTCAGCCAAAATAAACAAGTTTTTTTGATATTTTCTTGATTCTTGATTCTTTATTTTACTAATTTTCTGTGACCAAATTCACATTCATCCTCATTTGATCCTTGTAATTGTCGCAATCAAACCCCCACCTCCACGTCAACTTAAAAAAATAAAATAAAATAAAAAAACAAAGAAAAAAATCATTTTTTTTTTTCACAATTGATACTTGATAGAACCTATCATTATCCCTAACCCCCTAAATATCAACAAATGCTTCTCCATAAATTTGAATTCAAGATCACTCATTTGACAAACGAGACAAATACGACTAGCCTACCATGCCCAAAAAGAAAAAAAAAACAAAAAAACAAAAACTCTTTGGATAGAGTATAAATAAGTGCCCCAACTAACCCCCCCTCCCTTTTTTTTTTCTTCTGTATAAAGCTATAATTATTCCATGAATGCACGGTACACCGTATACCCAGCCCACAATGACCAAAATAGAAGCACCCATAACCGTTTTCATGGACCAATAGCCTACCATGTCCCCAGTTTGAGAATTTGGTCCCCAGCTCCCTATGAATGTCCGGATTAGAAATACAGTCCAGTAGTGAGAATAAGATGGCCCAAGCATGGAGAATACTGTTAGTCTTACTACTTATTTTTAAGAAATTTTGTGCTAGCACAAAATTCCCAAGAAAGTTTAGAATAATGGCATGGGATTTTATTGTGTTAATTGATGTGATGTGCTATGTTTATTGTCATAAGTTATTATGCTAACACGACGATCTCACGTCAACTACCATGTTAGGCAATGAGATTTCCATTTTCCAAACATAAAATTAAGTTTTCTCTTAGTTAAATTAATAATTCGGTCCGCTTCGAAACCCATTGAATGGCCCCGTGCATGGATCGAGTCTTCATAATTGCCGGCTTAGATATACAAGCTGACATAGATGTATAATCTTTTTTTTTTTTTTTTTTTTTTGATAAGGATATAGATGTATAATCAATTATATCATAGTATTATTGGTAAGGGATGTGGCAACATGACCCAAAATACATATCAAGGATACAATTATTAGTAAAAGTAATGTGAAGAATTAGCAATTTATTAATTCCAGTAGGAGGTTTCATATTTTTTTTATTTTCTCTGCATACAAACTTTTTAATAATTGCATATTTGACAATCCTTAAACTTGATCATTTTGTAAATTTGACCCCCTCACAAGAGTCAAAAGTCAAAATTCCTTTTATTTTTTAACCTTTAGCTCTTTTTTTTTTTTTTAGTAATTATAATTTTTATCCTCTCAAAAGTTTTATTTCACTTCCCAAAGTTTGACATTTCTGCTAATTCTAACCTTCTCACAAAAGTTAAAAGTAAAACATTTTGTTTTTAATTTTTCATGATAAATTATATTTTGCTGCCTGAATTATAAGAGAAAAATCCCCTTGTAGTGAGTTAATTATCCCTTGACCCTCTTAGGTTTCTAAGCGTGTGAGTTTGTAAGTATTTGTGGCTTATTTATACGTGTAGTACACTAGTACGTAGTAAATATCTAAGCATCTCTTATTGTGCTATACAGGAGCTGGGTTTAGGTCAAAGCAGAAGTGTGGATCTAGTTATTTGAAAAGAGGATGAAGATACAAGACGAACAATATAGGCGTAGTTACAACTTTTAATCTATGTAAAAATTTCTTATTTAATATCTCATCAATTATATCAGCTGCCAACATAGAAATTACTTAGTAGTGCATTGTCTTCCCAAATATCAGCTGCCAATACAGAAATGTTATACATAGAAGACCCCCTAGGCCTACATATATAAGCCACTAATTATCTGGTTTGCAGCCATGTTTGGTAAGAAGAATCTCAAAACCTTTCAATAGGAATTTTTTCTTTTTTCTTTTTCCTTTTTAAATAAAGGATTTCTAGTTTCACAAAGAGAGGGATATGAAAGAAAAATAGAAAGGTCTTATATATAGGAAGGAAAATTAATAAAAAGAGAGGGGTATAAAAGAAAAATAAAGAGATTTTAAAAGAATCAGGTTGGGAAATTTTCTAATTTAACAAAGTTAAAGGTGTAAATTTTTTTAAAAAAATTAGTCAGGTGTGGTGCTTGCCCACCCTAGCCTCCATGTGGCTCTGTCCTTGAAGGTACTCCCCTCTTTGGGCACTTATTTGTGTAAGATCTACATATCATTTTCATCTTTGGTTACCACGAAAGAGACTAAGAGGTGACATTGTATTTGTTTTGATTACTATCATGAGGAGGGCACCCTCACTGCCCTCTTCTACTGAAAACAAACTTGTTCAAATGCACCGATCAATACACATGCTACATTATCATATTTAGAGACGACTTGCCAATCGATCCACTTCATATAATTTCAGCCAAAATAAACATTTTTTTTTTAAATTTTTATTTATTTATTTTATATATATATATTTTCTTGATTGTTGATTTTTTATCTTACTAAATTTCTATGACCAAATTCACATTCATCCTCATTTGATCCTTGTACCTGTTGCAATCAAACCCCCACCTCCACTTCAAAGAAAAAAATCTTTTTTTTTTTTTCACAATTGATATTTGATAGAACCTATTGTTATTCCTAATCCCCTAAATATCAATAAATGTTTCTCCATAAGTTTGAATTCGAGATCACTTATTTGACAACCGAAACAAATACCATTAGCCTACCATCCCCCCCCCCCCCCAAAAAAAAAAAAAAGACTCTTTGGTTAGAGCATAAATAAGTTTCCCAACCAACCCCCCGTTTGTTTTTTTCTCCTGTATAAAGCTATAATTATTCCATGAATGCACGGTACATCGTATATTTGACCCACAATGACTCGAACAGGAGCACCCATAACCGTTTTCATGGGCCATTAGCCCTTGACCTTGAAAGGGGCCCATCAAGCCGCCTTGGGTCCTTCCACCGACCCTACTTCCACATCTACCAGACTACCACCACAAAAGAAGCTTGGGTAAGACGCTAGTAATTTTATTTCTTAGTTTTTAAAGAAATTATAGGACAGAATCTGAAATTAATAACAGGATCAAATTTTTTGCCTTTTCACTTCTTATAGTCTCAATTGGTGAGTCACCCATCAAAATATGGCTCGCTTGTGGACCCTACTCCGTACTCTTTTTCCTTTTCTGTATTCGGTTGGCCATTGCTTTCAATGGTGCCTCACAAGTCACAAGCATCAAGGAATCCACCCAGATTAGTTTTCTTCGTGCTTAAAGGTTTCTTTGTTCCTTAGCTTCTTCAACATTCTCTCTTTCTCTCTCTCTCTCTCTCTCTCTCTCTACAATGGGAATTCTCTCCCGTTTCATTACATGGTCATCATCTTCAAGATTTTCATCAACTTCAGCAAAATCTGATACACCTTCAAAACCTTCATCAACGGACAAACCTGACAAACACGAAGCAAAAAGATCACAAATTTCAGCAGTGCGTAGGCTTCAAAAGGAGCTGCAATGCCTCCTTCAAGACCCTCCAACTCACTGCAGCTGTGGACCAGTTGGCCACGACATGTTTCGCTGGCAAGGCGCCATCATGGGTCCTGCAGATACACCGTTCGATGGCGGCGTATTCTTCGTGTCAATTCAAATTCCCCCTAACTATCCCTATAAGCCTCCCAAGATGAAGTTCCAAACCAAGGTACCCTGTACCCTTTTCTTTTTCCTTCTTCATTTTACTTATGATTATTAGTTTAGACTTTAGACCAGCTACAACATTAGTATAGCCTAATGGGTCATTCTTATATATTGCATTGAAATTTTGGGTGTCTAGCTTACTGTCAATTTGGACTTTCTTTTTCTGAATTGAATGTCATTTTGATAACAGAGCTGTTGTAAAATACAGGTTTATCATCCAAACGTTGACGGAGATGGGACGATCCATGTTGACATCCTAGGGAACCAATGGAGCCCTGCACTGACCATAGGCAAAATGTTACTCTCCATATGCTCGTTACTTCCAGACCCAAATGCAGAAGACCCTATGAATCCAGTAAGCAATCTCTACCGGAACGAAAGGAAGCGTTACAGTCGGGTAGCGAGAGAATGGACCAGGAAATATGCAATGAGTTGATTTTTGGATTCTTGGATGGCCTTGCTAGCCAAGGACACCTGCTTTAATTGAGTGTGCTTTAGTTTCTAGTATACCTTGTAAATCCTCTTTTCCTATTGTTAATTTCATCGGTTACATAACAAAATTACGAGTATAAATTTTAGAATGAAAATGGGAAAGATTATATATAAGACGCATATTTAAATTAAATTTTATAATAACATGTAGAATGATCTGTCCCCTGCTCACTCACAGCCTCGCTGAATCACTGGCATAGGTCTGGGTTATTTTATGAGATGTTGTTGGTTTGTTATCAGTGTAGCTGCTTGAAAAAACTAGACAACCAGGACTACATGACACTTCAAAACTTTAGGGATTATTCTACATGTACGACCTGACTGTTATGAAGAAAAATCCATTTATATGTTCCAGTAACCTTTTTTCTTGTTGTATTTTTTACAAAAAATTAAAGTGCATTTGAATGAAAGACAGGGGTGGACCCACGTTAGCCTTTGGGGGGCTGTGGCAACCCCAAAATTTTTTAAAAACTACATAACTCCCTTCAATTTGATGAGTGGGTATCCCCATAGTTGTTAAAGTGGCACCCCCAATTTCACCTTTTCCCTCCATACTTGATAAAGCGGCACTCCAATTTTATTTTTCCACCCCTGTTGTCGATGTCAGTTAAGCTTGAGAGGTAACCAAATAATAAGGTGAATACATAGGTAAACTTTCGTTTTTTTGCAGTAATTCCCCTAACTATTGACTTGCAACAAACAGACTACTGGCAACCCCTGCAAACAAAAATTTCTAGTTCTGCCCCTGATGAGAGATAAATATGCAAGGGGATTTTGAGTTAGGATGTGCTTTCAATTCGATCCTGACCAATTACCTTGTTTCAATAGTATAAGAAAGAATTTGCCAATTTTGAGTTAGGGGGTTTTTTTCTTTTTTAATATTTTATTCTTCAATTATCAAATCTCTTTACGAATAGATTTAGAAATGGCAACTTAAAACCCCACCATTGCCATCACTCCCACCGCCTCCCATCTCCCTACATTATTGCCACCACCCACCATCGTTGTCGCCACCGCCACCATCACCACCACTGCCCACTACCCACCATTGTTGCCGCCCACCACCCAATTTCATCAACCCCACCTACCAGCACTATTATCAGTTAAATCCTCATGTGCCAAATTGTTTAGCTAGCCAAACAAAGAAATTTGCATATGAAGAAATTTTAAATTCCGTCATTTTGAAATCTTTTGGTAAATTCCAAATAGCTCATCCAAACACACATTGAGGATTTTATCCTTGTACCAGCAAGAGTCCCTACACTAGGCCTTGTTTGTGAGAAAGGAATAAAAAAAAGAATGGTAGTTTCTCTTCCTCTTGTTCAATAGTTTAAAAAAGAAAATAAAAGAAAGTGAAAAAAAGAAAGAAAAAGGTTCATTAAATACAAATTTTACCAAAATGGGTATTATATATAATTAATTAGATGCCTAAAAAGTCAAATGCCAATTTTAGATTTCTCCTTTACTAGTTAATGGGTAAAATGAGTATCATGAAAGTTTCATTAACAAGTTTTCTTTTTTCTCCATTTCAAGAAACAGTAGGGATTCCTGAGAAATTCCTTAAACGCACATCACAATTGATCTCAGTTATCTTCATGGCCTAGTTTCCATTTAAATATCAGCTAGCTGCCATAAGTCTTAAGTCCTAACCATTTCCTGCGTTAGTTACCATCTTTATGCTTTCTTCCACCATTTACTTCTCTCATATTAGCTTCACTTTTTGAGAATTTTGGGCATGGACGGGCAATGAATTTAATCATTTTCTATATTATTTTAAAGGTAAATGGGGCAATGAATTCAATTCGATTTGGATTGCAAACTAGACCAAATCAAGGGCTTCGCAGCAAGAAATATTGTCCAAATTCATGGGCTGAAGGGATACCACAGCCGTGCGTCCTACATTCTTTTATCTGTTATATATATATATATATATATATATAAATGATTGAGTGTGGGACGTTCGAGATGTTTGATATTTTCATATATATATATATAATCCTGATTAATTCAACATGTGTTGATATAATTAAGTTATATCAGTACCATGCATTAGAGGTTGTATCTCATGCATTAGTCCAATATACCCCGTAACCAACAAATATACAAGATAAAACCTCCAATGCAGGTGTTGATATAAGTTACATTAGTATGTGCTCACATGATCATCATCCTATATATATATATATATATACACACACACAACTTTATAAAATTAATTAAGAAGAAAAAGGAGACCTTTGGTAAATTGGAATAGAGAGTTGTCAATGGCCTTGGGTCTAATGGCAAATCCCATCCCAATAAGGATGAGGGGTTCTGGAGCTCTTAAATGGTCTCATTGAAAATGATACTAAGACGTTCAAGAAACAAAAGGGATTCTTCCTGGAAATTGATTAAATGCACACAACAATTAATCTCAGTTATCTTCTCGGCATTGTTTCCTTTTAAATATCAGCCACCTTAACTCTTCAAGTCTTAATCATTTCCTGCATCAGTTGCCATCTTTAGGATTTCTTCCACCAACCAATCTTCTTGTCTTGTTTCCTATATTAGCTAGCTTTCACCTTTTGAGAATTTTGGCCATGGATGGGCAATGAATTTAATAATTTTTCTATATGATCATCATTTATAAGGTAAATGAGGCAATGAATTCAGTTCGATTAGGGTTGGAAACTAGACTAATTTTAAGGGATCAGTTACACCCTTGGGCCACAGTTTTCTTGAGCTAATGGCATTCTATGGCTATCATAGAGCAATGCGTTCTCAATCCTACCTTTTTTAGGGTAACGTTCTCAATCCTGCCTAATGACAAAAGGAAAAATAATAGTCCCAATTTTAATTGGGTTTACTTTCACTCATTTGTCCATTTCTCTCTGTTTTAGGCCTATTAGTTGGGGTTCGAGGGTTACTCCGATCCACAGAGTCCCCCCCCCCAAAAAAAAAAAAATTGTTTGATGCAATTTCTTTGCAAAATGTTTGATTTTTTTTTTCTTTTTTTTTTTTTTTTGCAAGTAACCCAACAATACAAACCAAAAAGGAAGAAACAACAAAAGAAAAAGCAGGAAATTAAGAAGAAAAACAAAAAACTAAGGATGGGCACTGCCGTCCACAAGACAAGCATTCTTCAAAGCTTCTGGTAAACATGAGCTATCGAGGAAACCCGAAAAACCAGCCCCCCCCCCCCCCCCCCCAACGAGCCATCTCATGGGTAGCAACATTCGCCTCTGTACTGGCTTTCTTAAAAGAAAAAGCTCTTAGGGTATTTGCAATAAACTTTATGTCCAAAATAACAACGTCGTAAGACCAAGCACTAGAGAGGGAAGGTGAGAGGATACCATTTATAATTACTTGTGCATCACCTTCAAAACACACCGAAGACCATCCCTTATCACGTGCAAATAAGCAAGCCAGCCTAGTTGCGTAAGCTTCAGCAATAACCGGATCAATCATAGGGTGAATAGTTGCCCAAGCACCCAAGACAAAGTCGTGCTCATCTCTGGCAATGCAGGCTGCATAACTTGACTTCGAACCAACTGCCACATCAACATTTATCTTTATAAACCCAGAAGGAAGCTGTTCCCAAATGGACTAAGGCAATGTGAAGGGGTACCATTGGCAACCAAAGATTGACCCAAATTTGCTTGAAGAAAATCTTGCACATTTTGGGAAATCTGATTTAAGAGCTTTTGAGCATCCAACTGCTGTTTTTTTTATGAACAAGAAGGTTTCTACAGCACCAAAATAAATCAAGGAAGAAACTAGCCCAAAGAATGAATACGTCTTTTTCGATCTCTTGATCGCTAAAGAGGATTGAGGGGTTCAGAATTGCAGTGCACCAGTCTAAAATTGAGAAATGTGAGAAACAATCTGTTCTAATGCCCCACTTGGCAAACCACAAAGATTGAGAGCTAGGACAAAGAAAGAAGAGATGCTCTGTAGTCTCAAACTCAGAAGAGCAAAAAGGGCAATATGGGTCTTCCACTAGAAATTTCAAAGCTAGAGTTGCTCTAGTAGGGATAGCCCCTAAAATTAGGTGCCAAAAGAGCATTTTAGGCTCATTTCCCTATATGGTAGGTTTTTAAAACTTTATTCTAATTTTGGTGTGATTTTGAATTTAATTCCCAGACAGCGATAAATCGTGGTTGCTAACCACGATTTTAATAAAATCGTGGTTAGCAACCACGATTTATCACTGTATGGAAATTAAGTTTAAAATCGTGATTGTATACTCAAAGCTAAAATCGTGGTTGCTAACCACGATTTTATTAAAATCGTGGTTAGCAACCACGATTTATCTCTGTTTGGGAATAAAGTTTAAAATCACACCAAAGTTGGAATAAAGTTAAAAAAAGCTACCATTTAAGGAAAAGAGCCGAGCATTTTATGTTGTTCCATGATGTCAGATTTCCAAAGCTTTTTCCAAAGTTTAGGTACCATGTGAGTAGAGCTACCCCACTCATCAAGACGATCCACAAAGTAGGCCGACTTCACAGAAAAATTCCCTGATCGAGCAACCACCCAAACCACCTTGTCCTGTTGATTACAATTTGAAATAGGCAACTGAAGAATAGCATTTGCAGAGGCTTCATAAAAAAGATGGCACACCACTTCTAAATTCCAAATTCCTTGGTTTAGATCCAAAAGTTCATCCACAGTGGATGGTAGATCCTCAACACCTTCCTTGGGAAAGACACGAAAATCCTTGATAAAAGGAACCCAAGTATCAGTCCAAATGTCTATAAAACTTCCATTGCCCACCCTATGACAGATTCCTCTGCGAATCAAAGCTCTAGAATCAAGAATGGCTTTCCAAATATTAGAGTCTGTTCGATTCATCTCCACATGAAGAAAACTATTCATGGAGCAATACTTTGAGCTCATAAGAGAAGAGCTCGAAATTTTCCAGAGTTGCTAGCAACATGCCAGCCAAGCTTTGAAAGTAAGGTTCTATTGGTGTTTTGTGTACGTCTGAGACCAAGTCTCCCTAAGGCTCTATTGGTGTTTTGTGTACGACTGAGACCAAGTCTCCC
This sequence comes from Liquidambar formosana, assembly GCA_039720395.1. Lineage (NCBI taxonomy): Eukaryota > Viridiplantae > Streptophyta > Magnoliopsida > Saxifragales > Altingiaceae > Liquidambar > Liquidambar formosana. Next base: position 22,981,409 of record CM077822.1, read on the forward strand.
AAGAGATTTAGGCCTACACATAGAGTCCCACGCTGTTAGACATAAACTTCTTTTCTTTTCTTGAGGGTGACCCCACCAAAACTTACAGAGTGCACTATCAATAATGGAGCACAAAGAAGAGGGGAGTGAGAAGACCGATGCAGTGTAAACTGGTATGGAGGACAACACTACTTTCACTAAAGTAGCCCTTCCCGCAAATGATAAGCATTTTCCTTTCCAGCCGGGCTATCTTGGACGTAATCCTGTTAAGTAAAGGTTCAAAAGATTTCTTCTTTGACCTGCCCACAAACATAGGCATGCCTAAGTAAACAGCATCTTTATGTATATTCTGCATTCCAAGACTAACTTGAAGACTTGTAGCAGTAGCATGACAGATGTTCTTACTAAAATGAACTCCTGATTTAGCTAAGTTAGGTACTTGACGTGAACCAGCTGGCCTTTTCTTTTTCACACGTCAGGGCTTCCCAATTCCCATGACTTAAGCTCCTAATGTTTTGTTTTTGGTAATCGGAACAAAACTTTATTAAGGACCTGTTTGGCAATTTCAAAACTTTATCAAGTTTTTATGAAAACCACCTATTCCTTGGAGTTAAATTAATTTGCTTTTAGCCCCATTTTAGGACAAGTAAAAAACAGAATATATTCCTTGGATGCATGTGTTTAACAAACACACAAGCAGAAACACTGGACTGACCTTACATCTAGTAAAACCGGTTTTGACACTTGCCAAACACCCCATAATAGCTTATTACATCATTGTTTAGAGACTAAAAGCTGCTAATGTAATGCCCAAAGTTTACCAAAGAATCGGCTACAGATTAACTCATACACTTCAACATCAGAAAAGGCAAAAGAGAGAAACACCTTGAAAATTTCTATATATGGATATTGAGGATTTAAAATCACCTCTTAGGTGCCATAGAGGGCGTTCTACACAAAGGTTTTTTTTTTTTTTTTTTTTTTTTCGTTTCTGGTTTTTTGTACATGAAGAAAAGCAATGTTCTACACAAAGTTAGAAGTAACATTATCAACCTTTAGGACCCGAATGGGCGGTATGGTGTTTAGTATATTATTTACGATAATATTTGCTAAAATTTGGCTAACATGAATGACGATTCGTCATCACTAAAAGCAATGATAGATATGTAGATACATGCAGGGGCAGAGGCAGGGGGGTGCCAGGGGGGCAGCTGACCCCCCTCACCTATTCAAAAAAAAAATTACTATACATATATGTCTACAATTTTAAATCTGACCCCTCTGAAATATTTTTTTGACCCCTCTAATTTTATTATGGAACCCCCCTACTCCTCTCTCTTTTCTTTTTTTCCCCACTCTAACCCATAAATCATGGCATCATTTACTCAAGTCTTCAAAACCCACTCGTGACTCTGCCATTCTTGTTGACTTTTGTAAACTGACCCCTCCAAGACTCCAACTCTCTAGCTCTCCAACTCTCCAAGAATCTAAGGCTCATGATGAGTTTGTTTGTATATATTGAAAAAGATATTTTTGATAGCATTGATAATGAGATTATCATTCAATGCTTTCAAAACATTAAGACTCGTCGGGGACAATTATAAAGTAGGAACGTAAGAACTTTTGATGGGGTGGAAACTTTGATTTTGACCTCAAGTCGTCTTTTGTAAAAACTCTTTTTTAGTGGTTTTGTTGTCACGTATACTAGTACTAGTAGGTGTTCTTTTATTTTTTTGGTGGAGTTCCTAAAGTTTTAGCTAAGGCTCTTGGTTAATGCTTGTATATGTCTCATGTCCTTCTTGGGTTATGTCCCTTTTTGGTTTAATATATACATACATTACTTCATAAAAAATAAAAAAAATTATCAATGAATATTTAAGTTTTTGTATTAATTATTAAGTTCAAAAAATTTTCTTTATTCTTATTAATTTTATTGTATATAGAAGACTACTTCAAATGATTATTTAATTTATAGAGTTAGAAAGAGGGAAAAAAAAAAAAAAAAAAAACACAGTTACATCCAAAGAAAGTCGCCCCCTAGCATAAATTCCTGGATCCGTCACTGGATACATGCTTAGCATATGGGCAAAATATGTTTTAAATTGGCACATATCTCTCTGTTCTATGTGTATCAATACTTTTTGGGATGTAAGGGGTTTTTTAATTGTTACCGTCATGATTTAAGCATATGACCTACTAGGAAGCAGTCTTCATACCCTCATGGGACCATGTTACCTAAAAATAAAAAAATAAAAAAATAAAAAAAAAGGGTGGATCCAATGGCCAAGCACAGGCTCTCTACATTGTCGCTCTGATGCCCCTTCCATGGTCTCATGCACTCATGCTAGGCAGACGTTGGGTTCTCTCCAGACCATGACAACATGGCCCGGACCCAACCTGAGTTAATACTAGGACTTTCATTTTTGGTTCAAGAGTATTTTATTTTATTTTTATGATGAGGAAATCTTTAGAGCAAACTCAAGATTCAAGAGTTAGAGATTAACCTACAAAAAAAAAAAAAAAAAAAAAAAAAAAAAAAAAAACGGGGGGGAAGAAGAAGAAAGAGAGGGTAATGCTATCATGAGGGCACCTTCTCATTGACATCTTCCAGTGAAAATATACCCGTCAAGGCGTGACCTTCAGTAGATCCATTTCATATGGACCGGTTGTCAATCCCGAGCGGATGATGGACCATGGATTCGTTTGGCTTTTGGGTTGGAAATTAGCCCAAGTGGGAGGAGTTCCCAAAAAGAAAATAGGAGATTAAACTCCTGATTGCCAATCAGCCAATGGTATGGTAGTCTAATAATAGCATTTACTTCACTTGTTCAGTAAATGATCTTTGAATCAAGTTTATGAAGATTGAAGAAGTATTAATACGCATTTACTGATACTAGATTCTAGAGCAACGTGTTTGTGCACACAAAAAAAAAAAAAAAAAAAATCTCCCAAAAAAATAATACCAATAAAAGTGATAAAAAAAAAAATTAAAAATTTGAATTCAAATTGAAGACAAAAACTTCTATTGAGTGGTTAAGGAGAGATAGAGAATGAGAGGATAGTTATGATGGAGAAAAATCAACTCATTATCTTAAATGATTTCTTTAACCCAATTTTTTTTTTTCATCTTAAAAACTAATGAAGGTCTTTTGGTATTTCATTATGTACATCCAACGAAAGTTGCAAACGCTTTCTATATTAATATAACTAAGGATTAATTGTCCTTAGTGACTTTTACCTCTTTAAGCTTATGAAAAATCTTTAATACTTATTTATTAATATTTGTGATTAGGATAATGTAGCTTCTATGGATTTATTGTCCCCAACCCAAAAGGAAAAAAAAAAATTTGGGGGGAGGCACTCCTAATTCTATTGGGTCATAACTCGTAAGTCATAACAAAGAAGGCTCAATGGCGTTGGAAATTTCATATATTGGCCCCACTAGGAGTGGACAGTGACTCAACGGGGATCAACAAGAATATATATTTACAATTTGGTTTGTTCAAAAGTTATATAATTTGTTCAATCAAAAAAATTTAAAAAAAAAAAAGGTTATATAATTTGTCCATTACTGCAAATGCCTACAAATTCCAAGCAATGCGTAAGGGCTGCTTTTCTTTCTTTCCTTCTTTCTTCATTTTTTTCGTTTTTTCTTCCTCGAGACTAACACACATAGATAACATGCACATGTAACTATGTAAGGTATTTACGTGTACACAAAATCTGTAACCTTTGTCCACTACGACTCAAAATGAACAAACCCAATCTTAGTCCAAACAAAGCCTTGACGAAGTTTTTTAAGGTCTTATATACCCTTAATTACGAGTCAGAGTCCGAATTAGTATATTTAGAGGCAAGATGCTCATTTATGAGGGCCTAAAAGTCCCAATTAGTGAAATATTAGACCCATCAAGTGTTCTAATTGTTGCTTGGTTCTAGCCCGTGTAGGCTTGGACCAAGTTACAACAAGTGTAGGGGACCATTGCTTTTTGGGAATTAATAATGCAAGATGTCCTACAAATTAGTTTCTTCTTTGGCACCACCTAAGAAGTAACATCATATTTGTTCGAGTAATGCTATCAAGAAGTCACCCTCATTGCCCCATTTTAGTGAAAACAAAGCTGTCAAAGTCCGAATATTAATGCGCATGTCACGTTATTAGGTTCGGTGACCTCCCATCAATCCAATTAGTATAAAATCAGCCAAAAATAACAAGTTTTTTTTGGCATTTTTTCTAAACTTCCATGGCCAAACTTTGTTCAAATTTAAGCTCAGTTAATCTTGGTACCCCCAAAAAAAAAGAATTTTTGTTTAAAAAAAAATGGACAACCCTTTTGGACTTTTGGTAATTGGTATAAAGCAAAAATCAAAAGCTGCCCAATTTTGTGATATAATTATTCCACGAATCCATGGTACACCTTAATTAAGAATATACCAATTGTACCTACCTTAAAAAACTGGGCCCAGAATTTATGCAAAAAAAAAAAAAAAAAAAAAAAAAAGGGGCCCAGAATGGCCACAAGCACTAATCACCCTTTAATGGGCCAATACCTTTTGGCCTTAGAGGTGGGCCCATCAAGCCTCCTTCGGTCCTTCTTCACATTTCTAAATTTGGCATCTACCATAACAAAACAAGTTTGGATCTCCCAATCCTTACCAAATCAAAGTTCCTACCTTCCTCACATCACAGAACAGTTGTGCAAAGTAAACTGTTAACTAATAGAATCAATATTGTCAACAAATATATATATATATATATATGTATATATATATATATATAGAGAGAGAGAGAGAGAGAGAGAGAGAGAGAGGAGAAGGAAAGGTAAGGGAAGCGAAGAATAAGAAGAAAAAGAAGAAAGGCTGCATAAAGGGAAGGACATCACAAGCAAATACCATATTGAAAAAGACTGCATAGATTCTAAAATTTGGCAATTCAAGGAGAAAGAACAACCTAATGTGCTTCCTACTGAAATAAAATTATGTTGAGTTTGTGCCATAAGGGAAAAAAAAAAAAAAAAGACATAAGCATCATACCTACATGATGATCATAAAAACTGAAACAATCTCGATTGGTATCGTGAATCGATTTAAATTATGAAAAATGACTTGAAGATTTTCATGAATCAGGGACTAAAAGTGCATCCCAAATCATGTCCATGTCCAAGGAAGGCATTCTACTTAACTGAACAGAATCCACATCTGATGCTACTACATCCTGCTCAATTCTCTTATTCTCCATCACTTCAGATCCAACTTTGCTATCCAACTCAAACTGCCACTCTTTTCTTGGTGGGTTTTGGCTGAAAACTCTGAGTTTTGAATTCTCAGATAAATGCTTCTTTGGTGATGCTGGTGGTGGGTCCATAATCTTCTTGTTACCCGAAATGCCTTGTGATATCGCTTGCAACTTCGCTTCAAGAAGGGCGGCTGTGGTTCCATTCGAAGAATTGGCCTTAAGTTGATGCTTTAGATCCGGGAAATTCAAATGCGCGTATTCTCCCCTTAGCATGTAGGCGGCAGTGTCATATGCCATTGCTGCATCTTCTGCCGTGTCAAAAGTCCCCAACCAAACCCTTGTTCTGTTTCTTGGTAATCTAATCTCAGCAACCCATTTCCCCCAGTGCCTTTGCCTAACTCCTCTATACAGCTTTCCTGGTGATGATACTGGCGACAAAGAGGTCTTATCATGATGATTTTGCATTCTTCTTCCTGTGTACTTCATAGGCTGGGTCTTGGTAGTGCTGAGCCAGTAGTCACTGAGACCTTTTGAGGGATAGTTTGTTAAAGTCTGGTTGATTTTGAGCCATTCAATGCCTGGTAGAAGCTGAATTTGGCTGAGTTGGGGCATGGGGAATAAAGGGTTTGTTGACAATGGCATAGAATATTCACACTTTTGGTTGTTGCCAACTGAGTCTGCAATTGGTGTTGATGGATCTAACATGGTTGGTTCTTGTAGAAACAAAGTTAAGTTTGGGAATTTCGAGGAGGGCTGTAACGAAGATGGAGAAGGCGGTTCAGAGACTTGAGTTTGGGTTAGTTCAGGGAAGGATTCTAAGAAATTTACAGGGACTGAAGCTGAAACTTCTTGGACATCTGAAGTTGAAACTCCACTGCCACTACCATGGTCGCTACAAGAAGTCTCCCAAATGATTGGATCGTGAAAAAATTTCGATCCCATTCCCATTCCATGAAAATAAGATGGCAATTGCTTTGGTGTGAAGGTTTCCATCTTGGGAAATTGATCCTCCATGATAGAATGAAATTGAGAGGAAACAAAAGAGGACAAAGAGAGAGGAATGATGTAAATGAAGGCCCCTATGCTATATATATTTGGCCTTCAACTCATCTCATGAGACGGGTATGTGTTACGCGTCATTAGAATATTAGAAAACTAACTTTTGTGAGGAAAACATAAATAAAAGAAGGAGAGAGATTATCGTCTGAGTCATGACATCGATCTCTTTGTTCAAAAGATAAAGTTCATCGATCGCCTTACAACTCTCCCACGCATTCGTGCTTGCCATACACGAAGTTTCATCGGTAACCAATCAAAACATGACAGCTCATGTTTTCTTGGCTTACCTGTCTTCTAGGGTTTGTGGGGTGAATGCATATTCTTCCATGAAAGTGACAGCAAGAACCTCAAACCTTTACTTTCATGGCATTATTTGACGGTTTTTTTTTTATCTGTACCATGTGATTTTCACAAACACCCACATGATTCCATTCTTGCTTTTACTTCCCTAATGAATTTAATATGAGATTAGACCCATTAATACTAGAAATTTAGTATCTCTATCATAATTACAACGAAAACAATTGCAGATAAATGAAGATTAGAAGTAAATATCTGCTAATTGCATAGTTTTTTTTTTTCTTCTAATTAAGCTGGCTAAGAGGTGGTCAACCTAGAGGTAATCAGATAGAGAAACCATTATTAGTGTAATTAGCAAAGATACATTATCAATATTATCATCAACATAATCATTAGCTCTGAACAGGCCTCAATAAAAATTTAGATGAATTTTATTTCTTAAGTATGAGGAAATCATGGCTGTCTTTTTCTAGATCTAGTATTAAAAAAAAACATAGCCAAAGCCATGGAAACAGGTATAACTTATTTGGCTTTTCTTATGCCATCTCTACATGTCTTTTGAGATGGGTTGGTAAACACCTAGGCAACTGATTAATCCAAGCAACAGAGGCTAAAAGTTAAGAGCAGCCTATGGGTCATCTCCACCTAGCTCCAATTTTGAGCCTCAAATGATTAGAATCCCCATTAGATACTTCTGGTTGCAGTCATCTCAAGCTACCTCTTTTAGTAAACTAACCTTGGATCATGTCTTGGAGTACTCCATCCTTCCTAGGGAGGTGACCACCATGAGAGAGAAAGAGAGAGATTCCCTAGAAGCTCTTTATTTCACTTTTTGTTAAATTATTCTACAACCTAAATAGTTCTTCCGATCCAAGAGTGCAGTTGTTTTGTCATTGTTATTTTATAGGAGCTAGCACATGGGGCTTGCTAAGCCAACTATGTTTTACCTGACCAAATTGATGATTAGTGAGCAAGCATGAGGCCATGTTTCTCAAAGTTCCTTTTGCTTTTCTTTTATCTCATTATCAAACAGAGTTCTTTATTCCTTCCTGTTTTGGCCCTCCAAAACAATGAACCATGCCAAAACAGAATAAAATTGCTTCTGTGCACATCTCTACTACTTTCATTTAATTTTTTTTTTTTTTTTAAAAAAAAATACTACTTTCATTTATATGAAAGAAAATAATAAATAATAAATAATATAAAAATAAAAAATAAAAAGATCTCTCTCTGTGTGTGCACGCATGCTCTTCGACCACGATAATGAATAACATTATGGACCTTTGATGTTTGATCAGATGGCTAGAATTGCCAACTTTTAATGGTGGTCCTTCATTCCTTTGATTTACAGGTTTGGACCATGTACATGTCAACTGAGCAACCATATACTATATAATAAAATTTACTGTGAATACAACTGGTATACAATGCACAATCAACAGATCTAGTTCTCATTGTAGTCTTATTGTTTAGCGAATATTCTACATCTGTTGTCAGAAGTATGAATGAGTTAACTATCTATACACACACACACATATATATATATACACACACACACAAAGAAACATATATATATAGGATGGCACTCAAGTGAGAACTTTCTGATATAACTTATATCAGACCTCGCATTGGGATTGTATCCTATGCATTGGTGGGCTACAGGGTACATTGGGTTAATTAACGAGATACAACTCATAATGCATGATGTTGATACAACTTGTATCAACACGTGCTGACGTGATTGAGACTGTATATATATACTATATTGATCAAGTGCAGGCTGCACAGGATATTCTCAACGAGATCGCACGGCTCGGAGCTATGCCTGACAAACACGTGTGCACATAAAAGTCACGCACGGCTTTGAGCCGTGTGATCTATCCCAAACGTCTGGGACATTTCCCACTCAATCAGCTCCCTATATATATGTGTAGAGAGAGAGAGAGAGAGAGAATTTGGTCCCCAGTTAGATAATTTCTAATTCAGATGTTGGCTTCTTAACTTTCACAACTACCCACAAATTAAAGCCTTTGGGCTAAAGTTTCGTGACATCACCAATAAAGAATGACTCTTAATTAGCAGTTTAGCATCTAAGGCTGACCATCAAAAAACAAAGCAACAAGTTCATGTCAGGTGCAACCACTTCTAGCATTTGACTAATTAACTTCCCCTGGCCTTCTGCATGCTTTGATTCTTCCAACTTTTCTTTTCTAGGGTTTTCTTAACTGTTTTTTTCACTAGGAAGTTCATCCCTTAATATATGCCAACCCATTTTATCTTTCCCTTTTCTAGCTAATCTAGATTTAACAGCCCACAGTTTATGATATTCTAACATGACCCAATTAAGCAAAGCCCCCCCAAACACAACCCCCCACCCCCAAAAGAGTTAAAAAGATGAAAGGAACCGCATCAAAGTGGAATCCTTCTTGCTCAAATGATTCCTTCTTTCGTTTTACACCACTTACCTCTTCCCCCTTTTTTCAACACATGATCTTGTCTAAATCGACCGAGAATCTATCTATATAGATTCTTTCCTTTGTACCCATCCATTAACAACCCATATGATCACTCATACCACCATCATCATCTGTCATTGTAAATCATCATCATCACCATCACCATCATCAATATCAATATCGATCATGAGGTGTATTTTTTATTATTTTATTTTTTGGTCAATACCATGAAATGCATATTAAAAGGTCAATTCATGTTCTTGTTTGTACCCAATTTCCAAACTCAATTTCACATAGGTTTTTTTGGCCAAAGGAAGAACTTCAATTTCATTTAACAAAGGCAAGAAAGGATGCATGCACCAAACACAACAGCCCACAAAATCCAAACACCAACAAAACCAAGACCCAATTACAGAAAGCTAACAACTAGATAGACTAAATTAACCTGCAAGAAAAGAAAAAACCCGAGACCCACCTCCATTTCACATAATTAAATGACCCGGCCATTTGGATAGTTCATCCAAAACTACTTCAACATAGGCATGCCTGCATCATGCATAGTCATGTGTATACATATATAAATTCACATATACGTAGACCACCACCAAACCTTTTAAGAAGATTGGTTATAAAATCTTATCCTGTCCTGTGAAAACTAAGTTGTACTTACCCATCTATCTCCTCATGGTACCATCATGACTTCCACCAATGGAAAGTAAACTTAATTTTAATTTAGACCAAGTGCACTTTATGTTTTTTTTAAACAAAAAACATGATTATCAATGTCGGTATAGTTATCATCATCATGTGATTAGTTTAATCATGGCTCGATTAGAAAAATTAATCGGAGAGTTAACAAAAGAAAAAAAAAAAGGAGTGGGCCGAGTCACCGGAATCTAAAACACTAGTTAGGTAGAGGAAAGGAACATGTTAAAAGAGCAAGCGGCTAACGAATGGGGAGATTCCACGCGTCAAAATTTTATGATTTGTCGATGGATAGCCACTAATCTTTCTCCTAATATTAATGATGGAATGAGCATGAAGCTTGAGTATAAGAGTGTTCATTTAACAAAAAAATAATTCTTCTATCGCACTCTCTCTCTGCTTTCAACCTCTCCACCCCAAATTATTTAAACATAGAAACACCTTCAATTAGCTGTGAGGGTTTGTATCAATTCCAGCGGTTTTATGTAAGCCATATATATTCATTCCCCTATGACATGTGAAGTCCTATGATAAGTTTGTTTAGTTCAGCCATGTCTCTCCAAATGACAAAAAGTCATTTGTAATTTAATGGAATAAAACAATAAGGGAACCACAACAACTCCATCACAGGAAGTGTTTTAAGCACTTGTTTATGTCATTGACTTGTTAATCCATTTGCTATTTTAGTTTCTCTTGTATGAGCATAAACCACACAAGACAAACAAGAGCTTAGTGGAGGCAACAAAAAATGAACGTGGACATATATATATATATATAGGGTAAATTATTTTTAGGGTAAGGATTCCCAATAAAAATATGAAAGCAAAATGTGTTGCTATGATATATATATAAATGGGCGGTGCTATACGAAGCACTCTTCGTACAACACCTTCATGCAGCGCTTAACCCACATCAGTAAAAAAGAGATCTATTAAATAAATTGAAAGAATTTTGATCCATACACATAGTGCCACATAAGGTGCTATATTTTAATGCTACACATAACGTGTTGTATATAGCATTTCTCTCTCTCTCTCTCTCTCTCTCTCTATATATATATATATATAGGATGATGATCAGGTGATAACTTATATCAATTAATACCCGCATTTAAAATTATACCTCATGCATTAGTAGGTTACGAGGTACATTGGGCTAATACACGAGATACAATCTCAATGCATAATACTAATATAAGTATATAACTTGTATCAACACGCTAACCTGATCAAGACTGACATAGGATAATGATCAAGTAAGCACGTGATTGATATAACTTATATCTATCAACACCCGCATTAGGAATTGTACCTTATACATTAGTGGGATATGAAAGTACATTGGACCAATGCAAGGAGTACAACCCCCAATACATGGTGCTGATATAATTTATATCAACACGTGCTGATTAGAACATAACCGATGTATATGTGTGTGTATATATATATATATATATAGAAATAGTAGTTTTGTTAGGAAGTGTTTGAAGCTCAAAATGGATCTTCAAAGTGATTCTTTTTTGTTTGGTATTACAAGTAGGTGTGGGGAGAAAATACTTAGCCAAAAAATAAAAAGAAAAAAGGTTGTGGGCAAGAAAAGCTAATGGTAGGGGATGGTAGAAGAAGGGTAGAGGAGGGGGGAAGAATGGAAGCGCATGGGGTTGTTTTATTGAACTATAACGTGCTTTGGTAAGTGGAGTGGCTGGCACGTCAAATATTACTTTACTTCAACATTGGACCACTCGATCTGCACTAGTAGATGGCTAGATGCTTTTCTCTCTCTCTCTCTCTCTCTCTCTCTCTCATTCACGCCATATATAAATACGTACATATACAAAGCATTACATTATTCAACTACACGTACTCCGCATGTGATAATTTCCTAATAATATGAAATAACAAAATACGATTCCCTCTATAAATTGATTACTAAAATAAAACTTTCGAGTATTTCTATAAGATAAGGAAAAAAAAAAAAAAAAACCTCTGTGTGTCATCAACACGTATAACGGCTCACATATATTTATATATTATACCACATCTACTTCGCATGTGATAATTTCCTATTCATATGAAATAACGAAATATGGTTCCTTCTGTGCAATCTATTAATTATAATTGAAGGTGACATATTAATATAAGGAGGAGTTCATTTTCTTAATATGTAGGATGAGGGGAAAATTTTCATACCCTACGTATAAAATACATAAACATACATACATATATTAAACCACATGTACTTTGCATGTAATAATTTCCTATTCGTATGGGAAAAAATAAAAAAACAATATACGATTCCTTCGGTGCAATTGACTAATTGAGACTAAATATAATTAAAGCTCGATTTATATTATGTAAGAGAAGGAAATGATCTCCTCTCTCTCTCTCTCTCTCGAGGTGGAGCTAGAAAATTTTGCTTGGAACGCCAATGGATGTGTTGGATCAAATTTGGAAACTTAAAATTATATTTAAAACAACTAATTATTCGTTTACTCTAAGTAAACATGTTTTTATGAGGATGAAGATGGAAAATCAGATTATCCACAATAGGACGAATACTCGGAGGCTATTGCACCAACACCCGAGGCTATATTATTCCATGGATAGTGCTAGCATGACAGACCGTCAACCAAAGACATGACCACAAAAAAAGAGAAAGGGTGTAGAGGAAAAATGTATTTTTTATCATTTCAATGGTTATGATTTGGTTGTCCTTGCAATATGAAATGACAGTCCATCATGTATGTTTTTCCCTTATTCTATATGCCTATTTTGAATGGAACTCCAAAAGTCTTTTAAGTGCCATTTTCAAAGTTGATAAAATTCTAATAATGAAATCTCAAAAAGCAAAACGTAATGGGTAAGAATGAACTGCTAAGTTTCCAACCAAAAAGCTCAAGTTATTGGTTGAATGAGTCCAAACAAGTATAAGAAGAAGTCATATCAAATTTTAAAATTAACCGACGTGGTATTTTCCCAGCATGAACTTATAATAAAACAGTAGGACCGGTGAAATATGAGTCCTACAAAACATTATTGAGCAGTATGAGAGTAAAAAGTTTTACACTGAATATAGTGCTTTATAGAAAATAATAGAGGATTACTTCACTTGTGATAATTTTCCATCCATACGAAATAAAAATGTAAAATTCCTTTCACGTACACAATTTTGCTAAATTGGACAATCGATATATCTATTATCATATGTACCTATACGAGAATAAGAAGAGGGAACTTGCAAAAACTTTTAATTGATAAAAAGTCAAATTAATTGTGATATTACCCAAAAGAGCCACAGCCTATAAAAAGATCAATTATGGTCATCTGGCCCACAGAAAAACAAATGTTGCTCTTTCTTTTTTCACCATCACAATAAAGAACAAATTACTATTTCCTAATTGAAACTAAGGTTTTAGATTTGAGTAGAATTGTGAGCACTTTACGTTCTGTATATCTTTTAACCATCTATAAATATAAGAGGTATCGTACTAAAACTGAATTATGGGAACCAGGGTAAGCATTTAAGTGGAGCAGTTCTAAAAATTTTAAGTTTTTTATATCTCTTAACCATCTATAAGATCGAAAATAGTTTAGTTGTAAAAACTATATGTTATTATTTCATTTTTCATGCCTCACCACGAACAAAAAAAATTAAAATTAAAATTAAAACTAAAACTAAAACCTTACCCATTTTTACTTCTGTTCTTTTTTTTTTTTTTTTTTTTTTTTTTCTTTCCTAATAGTGGAATTTACCTTGCAGTACAAATTTTGAGATCCAGAGATGAGCTTTAGGGAGTATGAAACATTAATTAGTGTTGATTATGGTCTTGATTGATTAATGATCCCATCAATTATGTGAAAATAGTGAAACGCCAATGGGACAGCACCCCCCCAATCCCATATGTTGTGCCTATTATTCTCATGACAGAGGAGTATAGCTACGTTGAATAAATTACGTGTGTAAACTAAAAGGTCAAAAATGTCTTTTACTGCCTGGAGAAAGTAAAAGAACGGAGAGGAAAATTTTGGTTTCTCTGTAGTGATAATTTGGCATCATTGCCTGTGTCTAACATAAGAGAAAAACGTAAGTGTAACAGCCATATCACAATCCAATGAGAGTGGAGCAAAGTGCCATTGGATCGAGATACCAAGTGGCCATATCACGATGACACAAAAGAATTACTCGATAAATTTTTACCTCAATCAACCAGCTACCACTACAGTCAGTTTATGACCTAATATATGTTCTCCATGTACCAAACCAGACAATCATAAATGGCTTCACTGACTTTACCCATGTCAGATCCAGAAAATAAAATGTCATCGTTTATCATAATGCCTTCAGTTTGTAATGTAATGATGAATGTATACTACACTATAAAAAATAAAATAAAAATAAAAAAATTTGGTCCACACAAATGTTCCATGTCTGAAATCAAGATACAAGCAATATTCCACAAATGAATCGTCAATTTGTAATCAGCAAAGTGAGTACATTTATGTCATTTCTTCTGATTTGTTTGCTGGCCTTGTTGAATCTTCAATCTATGGTTGAAATAGTTTGATCCTAATCAAGTGTAGTCTAGCTTATCTTCGTTTAAGATGAAAATTCCAAGACTCCTGAAGCTTGATATTGAATTCGCACTTTAAAATTACCGTTAATTTTTGGCCTAATGAGTCATGTTATTGGATAGGGGCTTCATGATGAATTTGATATAGCAAATCTCAGCTATACTATGTTATTGATTGGAAATCCTACAACTTGATCTCTATTAAAGGCTTATGAGAACTGTAGTCGAGTATCTAATGACATTATATCAGACCATGGATGATGGCAAAACTTAACTCTGCAAATCTTGTCTTACCAGCATGATTGGAAGAAGGATCTAGGGCAAATGTTCGATCATTATGGCATGCATGTTGATAAGGCTTCGGGCAGCAAGTAATGAAGGTTGGACTATATGTGTGTTTTGTGGACATTCATGATGTTATCTGCTCTCACTATACCTGAGATAGGGCTATGCTATACAAAAAGCATGTCCCTGACCCCACCTCTCCCCATCATTCACCATGACAGACAAATACTCCTTATTCCTCATGCTCTAAAGGCCGCCCAATTCTCTGCAACAACAATCCCTCATTCTATCTGATGGGTTTTCCAACAATCTCAAAGGCTTCTCAATTCTCTGCAACAATAATCCCTCATTCTATCCGACGGGTTTTCCAACAATCTCAAAGGTGTGCTACAATAAGTCTCTCTTCAATCTCTCTTTTCACATAGTCCTGAGACATTAACCCACTCAAGTATCATCTTAGAGAATGACCATGAGAATTGAATTCCCAAACCCAGAATAAAAAATTTTAAAAATAAAATAAATAGAAGTCAAACTCAATTCTCAAGTGTGGACAATTCCTGTGGGCTCTAAGCTCCAAACTAGTTGACATGTCATGTTGGCATGAGGATTAGTGAACCTGTACCTGAAATAGGCTATGCTAGCTACATAAAAACATACATTTGTCTCACACATTTTACCACCACAAACATGTACAAAATCTCTCTGAGCGGGCGGAAGAACACCTTAAAATTAGAGTCGAGGAAATCAAGAAGACCATCATTTTCCCCTTGCACCTGTTGGAGAAAACCACCCTTTCTCTCAACTGTTATCCATCAGCCAACACCAAACAGCCATCTCTCTCTCTCTCTAAACCACATCTACCTTTTGTTTTGTTCTCAAGGGACCCCCACCTCTCCCCCTCATTATCCACAGCAGCCCCGTATTCCTTATTTAACATACTCTAAAGGCCATGCCTTCTCTCTCCCCATCTTTGCAACAACAGCCCCTCACACTTTCAATTCCAAAGTTCTTCCCAACAACCTTGAAGGCTTCTCAAACTGAAGATATATATATATATATATATATATATATATATCAACAACAAAGAAAAAATATATTATAAAAGAAGATACAAAAGGAGGACAAGAAGTCCACCTATAACCCGCAGGCCGCAAATATGACTGGAGATCTGCCAGCATGGGTGCTAAAATAAATCTATAACAATGTCATAAAATACTTGCACTTAGATGATATGTTACATGATTATACAAGTACATCTCTGAAATCAATTAAAGGGTGAAAAAAGAGTTGAAGGAGACTAATTGACTTTTTATGCTTTCATACATAGACTACTTGTAGTCATGCACGCACCACACACACCCACCCACCCACACACACAAAAACCCACCTAGAAAAGTATCTTGATGCAAAGATTACCTGGCCCAATGCTCCATTACTGGGTTGCAATATCAAATAAATTAATTTGAAAAAGTGCCCAAGCCATGGACCAGGAGTGGATATGAGAGGGAGAGTATTTTTGTGCCATATTTTAAAATGATAAATCATAGGGTGCTTCCAAAGCAAGCACACATACATGCATGTATGTAAAATTATATCAATGTACATATATAAGATTCAGGGTAGAAATTAAATTTCCTAAATTTTGTAATTTTTTCAAATTTATTTTAGTTCAATATATGTGCGCATATGTATGTATGCGTGTATATATACTTGTGTATACATTTAATGGGCACCTCATGATTTCTACTAAGATATGAGCAAACAATACAGTAGTAGTAGTAGTAGTACAAAATAGTTTCTTTTTTCAACCAACTGGTCCTTATGACATAGTGGCATCTATCCCCTCCTAGGAGGTAGAGGTCTTGGGTTCGAGTCTTTGAATCATGGGGTGAGGGGTCTAAAAGAAGGGCGAGGGGTGCTATCCCTCCCCTACAGTGGGATTGCAATAGCTCAAGACCCCATCTAGGCTCTCCTCAAGGACCAGAAAAAAGAAATAGAAAAATAAAAACAGTTTCTTTTCCCTTGGAGTGAAAAAATAATAATACTCTCTCCATCCCACAAAGATAGGCCAGTGTTCATTTTTGGGTTGTCCCAAAATGTTTGTCCACTTTGAAAATTCAAATCATAAATTTTTTCAACTTTCCTATATTTCACACAAAATCAAATCCCAAGTCAGCAAAACCAATTTTTTTGGAAAGAAAAAGTTCAATGGGTGACAAGTCAATAAATTGATCGCTTTTCTTAGTCTGCATGCTTTGCCAAAGATGGCGTATCTTTGTGAGACGAAGGGAGTATTAATATAAATGTTTGTTTTTAACAGTGTTGATAATTTATAGCAGCTCATTCTTCTTCTCATAACCATTCAAAGCACATTTACTATATCATTAGACAACAATTAACCTGACATCAAGATATATAACCTCTTGTCCTTCCTTTTCATTCATTCCTTGTCTTCCTTCAATCTCTCCTTTCATATTATTTGAGAAATTAATCCGGTCAAGTATCTTATTAGAGCACAACTATGAGAATTCAATTCACGAAATCTGAAAGTAATCTGCATAAAAAACTCAATATCCGGTTTGGAAGTGGTGACAATTCCCTAGGCCCTAAACCTCCAAACTAGTTGACATGTTAAAGCCAGTAGTCTATTTCTCATAGTGCCTAAGAGATGGGATTCTGCTTCAACAGCACTATGATGGCATCAAGCCCTTAGCAAGCCTCCTTTTTATTCTTTTATTCTTTTTTTTCCTTTTAGCCTATGTTTTCCCATCCCCAGCCTAGAGCTTCTCTAGAACCCCAAAAATATTGTGTGCTATTTGGCATGCATAATGCAAGTCCTTTGTTAACGGCATTGCAATAGGTTAACCATTGAGCATCTTACCAAGATTAGTGGAAATATATATCTATATATATATATATAAATGTGTGTGTGTGAGTGTGAGATATTTATTTTGGATGGCTTTATGTTTATGCACTCTTTTGTACCCAAACTCTAGGTACCAAGGTATCATCTGGGTCATTATCATTGTTTCATATCCAGGGTGCCATGATGTACCGCCCATTTGCAAGGCCTAATGATGTATCATCCAACACCAATACATGTCATGCAATGTGCATTGACATGGCCAAGGTCCGATAAAATTCCAGCGTCTTAAATGTAAGGCACTGCTAAAAAGTGATATTTT
This sequence comes from Liquidambar formosana, assembly GCA_039720395.1. Lineage (NCBI taxonomy): Eukaryota > Viridiplantae > Streptophyta > Magnoliopsida > Saxifragales > Altingiaceae > Liquidambar > Liquidambar formosana. The sequence continues at coordinate 22,999,184 of CM077822.1, forward strand.
TTATAATCCCAATTTACCATTAATGACGCGTTGGTATCATTTAGAATGACACAATTTTGACTTACATAATAGCTTATTGTTTTAGCATCATAAAAAGAAGACATCGGATCCCTTTTTATGTTTTTAGTCTTATTTGCTCTCTTCTTTAAGAATTTCCTTTCATCTTTAGTCAAAAGAAAGCATTTTTTTCAATCGATTTTAGAGATGATATGAAGCCATTTTGCCTTGAAACATATTCTTGATTTCTTATTATTACAACCACTTTTCCCACGCATAAAGAAACTAAAACAAGAATAGGAAAAACACAGGTTTTTTTATTGACAAACATGTTCACCTCACCCTAAGCCCTCACACACTTCTCAACCATGTTGCATTTCTTAGAAATACCAAAGTTCTCTATCTACAAAAAATTATGGATCCTGAATCAACTAGCCCGAACTTACAGCATTTAAATGGAAAAACTGCCTAAATGTGTTCACATTATATAAATGAACTTGCCAGTCAACCTTAAATAAGCCCACAGCTCCACATCTTCTCCATCTAGCCTCCATTTTTGCTTGCAATAAAAAGGGCAATCAAAATATCCTTATATAAGCAACCAGAATCTCCATAACAACAAGCCATTGATAATTTATAACAAGAGTCAGAAGCTTTAAAAAACACAAGATTACAAACTAAACTTAATGAACTGACTCCTGGATCTAAACTAATAGAAAGATACATGGAAAACTTTTATAAACCTGGTCTATTCAAATAATTGTATGCATTTTATAGCTGCAATCTGATAAATTAACCAACTTAAACACTGATTGAAGATGCAATATAAAAACACGAAAAAGAAACATATGGGCCCTTTGACATAGTTCCTCACAATTATCAGAAGTGTCAAAATTAACATGAATAATAAATCGCAATCATGAAAATATGCTACAAGTACTTCCACATCAAGTATCAATTAAAATACCCATCAACAAAGATTCTCAAAGGAAACATAAACTGTATGGTGACACCGAGGGAACATCAGAAACATAGTGTGACAGAGACCACGAAACATCAATACCGACATAAAATCCTCAACATATCAAATCATTAATAAAGAACCCTAAGTCGAATCCAATATCTAAACAACCATTACCAAGCTTCTGCTATTTCTTGTCGGTTTTACCTCCGGTGTCTCCACCTCCCGACGACCCCTGCCCTGCCTTTTTCGCCTGCTTTTCTTGAAGCGCTTTCGCATCCCTGCAAATACAAACAAAATGAAACCCTAATTAAGAACAAAATCAGCACTTATAAAGATTGAAGCTAGCAAAAAATTAAGCACAACTATGACTGAATTGAAACCTCTCTCTGCGTTGTTCGGGGGTCAACCCATCGTCCTTGTTCTTCCCTTTGCCGGTCCGAGCCTGAGCCCTTTCGCGATCGCGCTCTCTCTGGTTACCGCGTTAGATCGAATCAAGGCAAAACCACAAGAATCCGTGAATTTGAAACATTGAAACTGTGAATCAAACATGGAAATAGAGATGCTCTGTTTGGTTGCCGAGAAAACGTAGGAAAAAGAAAAAAAAAATTAAATTCGATCTCAGACAACCAACACAACATTTATCCATGAATATAGGTTTTCAAATTTTCTTCCCCCAAGTTGTCTCGGAAACCAAACAGAGGTTTATGAAGAAAAAAAACACACCAAAAATTGGGGAAAAAAAGTTGGTGGAAAAATTGAAGGAAATTAAAATGGGAAAATATGTGTAAATATATATATATATATAGAAAAAAAAAATGGAAAAGGAAGAAATTTGTAGGATATGGGTCATTGTGAACGCCTTCTACTGAAGAAAATAAGAAATCCTGCAATTGTAGGAGGAGAATTTTGGTAGATATTGCAGACTTGCAGGTTTAGCTATCGAGCAAAATATATGGGTCAATGGTTATACAATGCGGCCCCCGGGGGGGCTGTGGGGCGCCTAATTGGAAGTGGCAACCCCTCGACTCTCTTTCCACCCCACTCATTTTAACCTCTCCAAACTTTTTTTTACCAAAGATATGAAATATTAATTATCCTATTTAGGGCATTTGTTCAAAAAATTCTTATATTTTTCCAAAACCTTAAATTCCACCCAATTTTTTGATAATGCCTAATTAGTTTTTGAGATTATTTTTGGACAATATACCCTTAACCAGTACGTTTTCATTACAGACCACATCTGGTCATGTTGGTCAAAAGTCTCATCTTTCAAACTACCCTACCCACTAAGGAGATGGACTTTCAACTTGAAAGTCTTTACGTTCCTACTCTTTGGCCAAGAAGAGTCATCGGCTATGAATCGACGATTACAAGCACCACGAAGGAACTAAATTAATCTAAGGATTTTTTGTTTCTTGGTCTGATGCTTATTTCTTGCACCATAACTGTTAAGGCTAAGAAGAAAAAATGTATTAAAAAAATGAAAAAGAAAGTGAGTTTCAATTGATGAATCTGGTATAATTCTTGTTGGAAGCACCATAGACATTAAAGAAGATAGGGGAATCTTCCACCTTGCAAATACAGAGGTAAATCTCTTCAAATATTTTTGTTTTTCATTTTCTTCCTACGACAACTCCGGTAACACCCAAAAGTCACTTCCATGCATTTCATTTTCAACGATGATACAAATCTTCTATTAAAAAAATTTCCGACATGGCAAATTGATTCTATAGTTCATAGCTTGTTCAATTCCATGGTGATGCCAAATTGACAAAGGTAACCGAGTGCCCCCCTATAAGTCGCTAATGATTTCTCCAATTGTGGGAGTTTATGTGATTTGGGTATCGATGTGGATGAGTCAAGTTACAGGGGAGAAAACAATTAGAGTTTGGGACATTTGAGTTGAATCCCATGGGAAAAAACCATGGTAGTGTTAGGGGAAGAGCAGCAAATAGGGAGGGATTGGAGAAGAGCTAGACCCCTTTTCCTTCCTTTTCTCTCTCCCGTCTCACTCTCCTCTTCCCTTCTTCTATATATCCACTGCAGTATAAGAAAATACAGCAAAATTCTCTATCTCTCTCTCTTTGGTAGTGGCCAAAGCCGTCTGAACATCTATTGAGTCCTTTTGGGTCCATATTGCAATGTAAATTTGCAACCCCTCACTGGAAACTCTATCATTCCTGAGAAGGGGCAATAAGAGAGCCACGAAGAGACAAAGAGATGACAAAGCAAAAGAGAGAATGGATTTGGTTTCAAAGAGCCATGAGGAAGGAGAGAAAAAATGGGATAGGGTGGGGGAAAGAGGTGTTCCTGCATATGGAAGACGTGATAGTGTTGCAAAATTGAAAAGATGGGAAGATTGGAAAATGTGTAGTTGATTGGGAGGCCATAAAGGAGACTAACCGTTTGGTTAGGGGTATAGTTGTTCAAAAAATAATTTCAAAAGCTAGTTGGGCATTATTAAAAAGTTGGGTGGAGTTTAAGGTTTTTGGAAAACTATAGGATTTTTCTGGGCAAATGCGTTTTTGTTTATTATAAAATATTATTTTGAGGGCATTTGCCCATAAAAATCCCAAAGTTTGCCCAAATACTCAAATTCCACCAACAATGAAAACAATGTCCAACTAAAACATAAAAACCAATTATAGACAAAAATGCCCTTATTTCCTGGTTAATATTAAACCAAATTCATTTCCATTTTCCAAGACAACACACTATCTCTCCTTCACATCAGCTACTGTTCTTCTCTCTCTCCTCTATGGTATAAAGATACCAATAGTATCCTTCTCCCCTCTTTCTCATCTTCTCAACAACATCACCCATTCTCCTCCTCCTCCCAAAACAAGAAGCAACAACAACCTTCCCCTCCATCTTGTCTTCTCGACAAGATCCCCAACCTCTTTCATCCTCATCCTAATAACATGCAAATACATCTCTCTCCTCTGTATCCTCTTCCCGGCAACATCCCCCCGCCCTTCTCATCCTCCTCCCAAAACAATACGCAACAGCAGCTCCCTTAAAGAGAATCCCCTTCACTCGCTACATCTTCAACTGTGGGAAAACACAATCAATTTCTAGGGCTCACTCACCCATACCTATCTCCTCTATTCGAACACACACACAACACCACAGTGGTTGTAAGCATTTTGGTGAGTAATTTTCTTCTTTTTTCACTTATTTTCATGCTCAAAATCTGAGTTGTTTATATGTTGGTCAGTTAATATTTCACACACGAATTCTAGGTCCACACTTGAGTTGTTTTTCAGCAAAATTATAACCTTTTTTCTCTCACCTTTTAATTTTTGAGGGTTTTAGTTTAGATCGATACGCATTTTGGAGGGTTTTAGTTCACACATGAATTCTCAATAGGGTTTTAGTTCTTCATGCTTTTGCTTCAAATTCTGGAATATGTGCTTAGATGCCTAAATAGATAGGTCGATGTAGTGCTAATCGAGAAAAATTTTGTGGGGATCTTATGTGCAAATGTAGGGATCCCATGTGCAAGGTTTAAGCTTTTGCATTTCAGCAAATTCTTTATGCTTTCGCCTTCAAATTCTGGAATATTTGCTTTAATGCCTAAATAAATTTAGGTTGATTAAGTGCTAATAGGAAAGAAAAATCTAGGGATCCTATATGCAAGTGTGGGGATCCCATGTGCAAGGTTTAAGCTTTTGCATTTCTTGGAATTCTTTATGCTTGGCCCTTCAAATTATGGAACATTTGATTTAATGCCTAAATAAATTTGGGTTGATTTAGTGCAAATTGGAAAGAAAAATGTGGCGATCCTATGTGTAAGTGTGGGGATCCCATGTGCAAGGTTTAAGCTTTTGCATTTCTCCTAGTTCTTTATGTTTTCACCTTCAAATTCTGGAATATTTGCTTTGATGCTTTAATAAATTTGGGTTGATCTAGTGCTAATTAGAAAGAAAAATCTAAAGATCCTATATGCAAATGTGGGTATCCTATGTGCAAGGTTTAAACTTTTGCATTTCTCAGAATTCTTTATGCTTTGCCCCTCAAATTATAGAATATTTGCTTTGATGCCTAAATAAATATGGGTTGATTTAGTACTGATTGGAAAGAAAAATGTGGGGATCCTATGTGCAAGGTTTAAGCTTTTGCATTTCTCCAAATTCTTTATACTTTCGCCTTCAAATTCTGGAATATTTGATTTGATGCTTAAATAAATTTGGGTTGATTTAGTGTTAATTGGAAAGAAAAATTTGGAGATCCTATGTGCAAGTGTGGGATTCCATGTGCAAGGTTTAAGCTTTTGTATTTCTTGGAATTCTTTATGCTTTGCCCTTCAAATTATGCAATATTTGATTTGATATCTAAATAAATTTAGGTTGATTTAGTGCTAATTGGAAAGAAAAATGTAAGGATCCTATGTGCAAGTGTGGGGATCCCAGTTGAATGTCGTGCCTATAAAAGATATTGAGCACTATCAGTTGATACTTATAATCTTTTTTACCCTTACCATTCACTAATATTTTTTGTCACGTCATTAAACATTTAATTTATTGACTTGGAAATAACGTTATGTTATCCGTGTTTAATATCGCACTTTTTATGTGACATATGAAGGCATCCAATATGTGGTGCTATATGAGTATGTGCTGAACGTAGTATTAACACGCAAAATGATTATAAGTAATCACGCACCTATTACATTAACTTTGTCCGTACTGAATTTATTTGATTTCATATTGGACCTATCATGATTATGTATTTATTAGGTGTTTGCCGTGCGATACTAACTTGCCATACTTTCCTCATGAAAGTCTGGTTCATTCTTATCAGATGGTAGAGGAACAATTACCCAACGCGGCATCTACTACATATCAACATGCTTTCCTATCTCCACAATCAAGATCAAACCATCATAATGATCTCGACGAAATCTACACGCATGATGAAGAATCTTCAGTTGAATATGTATTCTCCTTTGATGACGATGATGATGATGATGTTGTGTCTGAAGAATATATACGAGTTGGTTCGTCTTACCAATCCCTCCATTTTACGCCTTTAGATAATCTAGTTTAAGCATGTGACCAAGGAAGCATTCATGGGTTAACAAGTCATGATTGCAAACTATAAGATTCTTTCTCAAATAACAAAAAGAAAGAGTAGTACCCTGTATTTCCATCTACAAATCATGTCAATGTAGAGAAAACAAATTAAGGGATCATATGTGCAATTATGGGGATTTGTACTTGAAAACAATTTAAATATATATATTTTGTTATTATTTGTTGGTTGTTCACTTGCTAGGTTGTGATAACCTCTTAGTTCAGTTAAAATTGCATTTGTTGTCACCCTTTCTTTCACCCATGCCAATGGCATCCCCCCATTTTACACCTTTAGATAATCTAGCATAACCATGTGACCAAAGAGGCATTCATGAGTTGACAAGTTATGACTGCAAATTATGAGATTCTCTCTTAAATAACAAAAGGAAAGAGTAGTACCTCATATTCCCATTTACAAATCATGTCAATGTAGAGAAAACAAATTGAGGGATCATATGTGCAATTGTGGGGATTCATACTAACCCACAATTGACCGATCATTATCATGTCATTTTGGGCGACACATTTAGATATATACGTATCCAAGGTCTTTAATATCGATATCGCTGGGTATATCGAGGATCCAAAAATGTGGATATATCGGATATATCGTTGGATATATCGACAATATCGATATCGTTTTAAAGATATGGTGGATATTATATGTTAAACGCGGAATTTTTTATTGAAACTCTGGGAAACAATGATTTAGACTATAATACACACTTTAGCATCAAAAAATTGCAATTTAAATGTGTATAAAACAAGTATGTGTTGTGTAGGGTATAAATAGTGTGATACGATGAGAAAATAAATAATAGAAATTCATGCAAATATAACATCCAAATGTCATATGAGATTAAAATTTGTAAATATTTATCATTTACACAATAAACACTTACATACTTACATAATTACATAGTTACATTAGTAGTTTAATACCACATGGAGCTCCTTGGTGATTCAAAATCATCATTTCTATCCCTATTCTGCCTTTCCATATTGGTAATATTACGACAATAGGTTGGCCATTTCATATAATTAGCATAATTGAGCAGATAATTCTGTAGATGGCGGTCATATTCATCAGCAGAACAATGTCGTAGGATTCCCATTGGTGGCAAATCTTGTGGTTCAGTCTCAGGAGCTCCTTCATTTGTTTGTGGTGGGACTGATGGATACATTGAGTATAGATTGGGCATATAATCAATTGGTTGTTGATATGGATATTGTTGTCCATAGATATATGCCCCTGAGGGATCAGTGTTATAGTAGCCCATCCCATATGGGTTGTATGACTGATATGGCACAGGTTGGACTTGTTGATGGGGATAGGTATCTTGGCTCGAGTCTGTTTCATACCCAAAATGACTTTGTTGTGATCCTATACTCATAGACTCGAAGTTCGAGGAAAGGGAATCTACATCTTGTTGGCTGCTTGTGTTTTGTCCCCGTTTTTTCCTCGAATAATGTTTGCCTATTGCCCCGATACCTGGCCCTGCTCTCCTAGAGCCATGCTCCTCATCTTGTGTCGCATGTGTGAAATCCGCTTCACAAGTAAAAGGACTTAATAATGGCCTCGGACTAGCTCCAGCTCCATAATTTCCACCCCCTCTTCCATCGTCCCCATCATCATCTCCATCACTATTCCCACCTCCAGTATTGGTGTCAGAAGAGTCAGAAGACTTAGAATGCACCGAGTCTGTTCTCATTGCATCCTTGCTTGATAAAACCTCCTCAGATATAACTCTGTCGACGTCAATCCCGAGGTTTTGAGCTTCTTCTGCCACCTTTGGATCAGGTTCACCATCTGGTCCATCCATATGTGAGGGCCTAATCCACTCGTAAAGAGGATTCTCATTCTCCTCTCCTAATTCGACTGATATATCAAGCAGATTTAGAGGCTCTAACTCTGCTGCATTTTCCATCTCAGCTTTCATATCTCTGACCCTCAACCTCATGTTGTAATAACAAAAGACTAGCTTTTCGAGCCTTTCGTACGCTAGTCGATTGCGCTGCTCTGTATGTATTAGGGAAAAAGTGCTCCAGTTCCTTTCACAAGCTGAAGAGGAGCATGTTTGTGACAATATCTTCATTGCCAATCCCCTCAATGTTGGAGCAGAAACCCCATACATATCCCACTAGTCAGCTGCCCATAATAAAATGAAACTATTAATTTTATATTTACAACTTTAAAATTTATAAGTTAACAAATTTGTTAGTAGTCTATATAGTTCTATACGCACCAGCTGCCATGCTTTCTCTTGATGCAATTGCGAGTCTCTCTCCAAATTTATCCCTCGCTTCTCGAAACATTATAATCTACAAGTGCAACCTTTTCATCAGTGATTAAATAGAATAAATATTAAAATATAAACTTTGATAGTTATTGTTGTTGTGTTACCTCATTTCCAATCTCTCCACCCCTGTCAGAGTTTGGTTCCAACTTTTGGAAGACCTCAAGCACTGCATTAGTCAAGTCTTGGTTGTGACTAATGTTATTCTTGTATTGATACTTTGGGTTTAGGTAATATGCTAGCATTCATGTCAAACACAAATATACAATTTAATTAGTTTCACTTTGTGTGGTGTAAGTGTGTAACAAACTAACAAATAAAAAATATCAAATAACATATATAAATTATTTTCTATAATTTTAGATATAGGAATTTAACGTAGAAATTTCTCCGCATCCAAATTTGTTGGGTACATCATAATGTCCTCATCATCATCTTCATCAGCATCATCTGATTGGGATTCTAATATACCACCCCTTAACATTTGTCTAACATTTGAATCTCTCCTTGCCTTTGCTGCCTTTGCTATAGCTTTCCCCGTCAAAAGTTGATACATCTCATCTTTCACCTCTGGAGGCACATTATTGCAAGGTGCTATATTATTTTTTGAATCTGACCCCAATAAATGGTATTTAAGCCGCGTCGCCCCACCACTCTTCCATGTCTTTTGACAATACTTACATTTGATACCACCTACTGTACCCTCCAAACGACTCCCATGTTCTCATACAGGATCAACACTCTTCCCTGCCATCTTTTGCTAAAAGAATACAACTGCAAATCTCATAATTGTATATAAGTATATAACGTACTTTATAACTATAAAAGTGTATAAGCAATTAAATATAAGTTGTATAATTAGTAATTCAGTACGTGTATAAGAATAAATTAATTTGGACGAATTCATAGCTTACTAACCATTATTATTTCGTAGACAAATTAATTTGAGCACTTGTAAATTTGTAATTTGTAAAACATATAAGTATATAAGTATATACTGATATAACTAATTAACTATATAATAATTGAAATAATAATAAATTATGAATTATGATTTACTTTAAGACAAATCTCATAATTTTATTTAACTATATCTATATAAGTGTATAAGTAATTAAGTATAAATTATATAATTAGTACGTGTATAAGAATAAATTAATTTGGACGAGCTAATAGCTTACCAACCATTATTATTTCATAGACTAATTAATTTGAACACTTGCAAAAGTGTAAAACATATAAGTATATAACTAATTAACTATATAATAATTGTAATAATAAGAATTTATGAATTATGATTTATAAATTATTGTCTAAGGGATTATAAATTTATAACTTTAGGACAAATCTCATAATTGTATATAAGTAATATAACTATATAAGTGTATAAGTGTATAAGTATAAGTATATAAATATATATGTATATTTAATCCTACTGTAGGGGTTTGGTTTTCCTTGACTGACAGATGTCATTTATTAATCTCCAACATAGTGCCATACTGCCATGTTAGTTTTTTTTTTAAAAATAAAAATAAATAAATAAGTAACTCGTCCACCAACTAGAAAGTCCCATATTATGATCAAGTTATTAGGAATGTATAAGTTGTATAATCATTTAATCAGTACGTGTATAAGAATAAATTAATTTGGACGAGCTAATAACTTACCAACCATTATTATTTCATAGACTAATTAATTTGAACACTAGTAAAAGTGTAAAACATACAAGTATATAACTAATTAACTATATAATAATTGTAATAATAAGAATTTATGAATTATGATTTATAAATTATTGTCTAAGGGATTATAAATTTATAAATTTAGGACAAATCTCATAATTGTATATAAGTAATATAACTATATAAGTGTATAAGTATAAGTATATAAGTATATATGCATATTTAATCCTACTGTAGGGGTTTGGTTTTCCTTGACTGACAGATGTTATTTATTAATCTCCAAGACTCCAACATAGTGCCATAGTGCCATACTGCCATGTTAGTTTTTTTTAAAAAATAAAAATAAATAAATAAGTAACTTGTCCACCAACTAGAAAGTCCCACATTATGATCAAGTTGTTAGGAATGTATAAGTTGTATAATCACTTAATCAGTACGTGTATAAGAATAAATTAATTTTGGACGAGCTAATAGCTTACTAACCATTATTATTTACATATACAAATTAATTTGAACACTTGTTAACTATATAAATAATAATTGAAATAATAAAAAATTATGAATTATGATTTATGAATAACTGTCTAAGGGATTATAAATTTATTACTGTCTACGGGATTATAAAAAAAGCAACAAAGTTCGTTAGGCACATTATATAAATTAAGTAATGAACATAATATAAATTATATAACCTTCAAGTCTTCAATTAATGGTTTAATGCACTATCTGTTTGATGTTGCCTACTACTCTGCTAGTCTGCTACTTGCTTTCTTCTTCTCAACTTCTTTTGATTTTTCTCAACTTCTTCTTTGCTCCTTGCCTCCTTTGTTTAGAAATCACAACTCACTTCACAGCTTCACAGCCTTCATTTATAGAGTTATAGTGGGAATGAAGTGATTGAACAAGGACGGAATGCTGTATTTCACATTTCACGTGAAGGGGAGCACTAATAATGGAGGAAAAGCACAAGCAAACAGCCAAAGAAAGCATCTTCAAGCATCTGGAAAAATGACCCCACTAGCAGAGTACTAAAGGATGGAGTTTTGAATTAAAGAGTGCTGTATTTCACATTTCACGTGAAAGAGAGCACTAATAATGGAGGAAGACCACAACCAAACAGCCAAAGAAAAGGCTGCAAGCATCTGAAAAAAGCACTAAACAGCAGAGCACTAAACAAAAGTTTGAGAGAGTGCTGTATTGCACTAATAATGGAGGAAAAACTCATGCATACAGCCAAAGAAAAGGCTGCAACTCCTGCAAGCATCTTGGAAAATTGACCAAAAGCAAAGCAGTAAAGAAAACTTTTCACATTTCATGTGAAAAATGACCAGCAACAGCAAAAGAGAGCCTAATAATGGAGGAGGACAGCACCAGCAACAGCAAAAGAACAAGCTGGAAAAACGATATACATGCATGGGTCGATATCGTCGATATATCCACGATATATCGACGATATATCCACGATAAGTCGACGATAAGTTGAAGAAATTGGACGAAATTTAAAAGAAAAGAAATATCGACGATATATCGCAATATATCGCGATATATCGTCGATAATGTGTTTTTTTCCAGAATTTTATAATATCGCAAGTAGATATCGTTTCGTTGAGCACCGATACAACGAAATATCGCGATATATCGACGATATATCGCGATATTTCAGTCCCTGTACGTATCTTATATTGGTAGTTCATTGAATATTTCAAATATATGTTGGTAGTTCATTTTCCAAAAAAGAATTTATATATCTGGGGATCCTATGTGCAATTGTGAGGATCCTATGTGAATGTCTTCCAATATTCTACATATAATCATCCTATTTTAAGACCATATAGTTAGGGTGTGGATGAGTTGTCAACTCATCATAGGCTTTCTCTCACCCATATCAATCCAAGAACAAATCGTACCCCATATTCCCTCTACAAATCTTTCAACAATGGCCAAAAAAAATATTTGGGGATCTTATGTGCAATTGTGGGGATCTTATGTGAATGTCTTCCAATACTCTATATATAATCACCCTATTCTAAGACCATATAGTTAGGGCATGGATGAGTTGTCAACTCATCACAGACTTTCTCTCACCCATTTCAATCCAAGGACAAATCGTACCCCATATTCGCTTTACAAATCTTTCAACGATGGACAAAAAAATAAAATTGGGGATCCTATGTGCAATTGTGGGGATCCCATGTGAATGTCATCCAATACTGTACATATAATCACCCTATTTTGAGACCATATAGTTAGGGCGTGGATGAGTTGTCACCTTATCACAGGCTTTCTCTCACCCATCTCAATCCAATGACAAATTGTACCTCATATTCCCTCTACAAATCCTTCAACGATGGACGAAAAAAATTTGGAGATCCTATGTGCAATTATGGGGATCCCATGTGAATGTGGTGCCTATAAAATCTATTGAGCACTATTAGTTGATTTTTACATTCGGCCACAACATGGAGTGCAATAACTTCCAAATTGTGTATCTATTCTTTTTGCATTGCAGCCTGCAAGTCTAAAATCAGCATCCTAGCCAATTTGCATCTATATTTTGGATGCAACTATTAAATCATCAATCTCGATTATTGGTTGGGTAACTCCATGTTCAACCTTCTAAGAAACTTGCTTAAAAATGTGAAATTGTTTGACCCGCTTATGTAAATTTGGGTGATAGGTTTGCAATCCAACCTGTGAAATTACAACATAGGAAAACCTTGATATTGATATAGTCCTAAATTGATTCATTGACAGATCTATTTTGCCACAACATGTGTGACGACTATGAATGTGATTTACCAATACAAGCTTATTAATACTGCTTTCAATTGTTAGTGATTGCTTTGAACCACATTCACTCTATGCAAGAGGAATTAGCTATAGTCCAAACTTTTAAAATGCAAAAACAAGCATATATTGGTACATTTGGATACGTTGCTATAATGGGAGCTATTGTATTGGGTGAGATGTGTTTGCGACAAGTAGAGAGGAGGATGAGAGAGTAGTGAGATGGGGGTTGTTGCCGAGACGATGATGGGAGGGAGGGTTGTTGTACTCTCTGTTTGGTGTTGAGAGGAGGAGGCGATTGTGGGTGTTGTAGTTGAGAAGAATAGTGAGAAGGGGGGGGGGGGGGGAGAGATATAGTACTTCATTTTCATACGGAGAGAGGGGATGGGTGTTGCTAAAGCTGCAACTAATGTGAAGGAGAGAGAATGTGTTGTCTTGGAAAATGGGAATGAATTTGGTTCAATATTAACCAGGAAGGAAGGAAGGGCATTTTTGTCTACAATTGGTTTTTATCTTTTAGTTGGACATTGTTTTCATTGTTGGTGGACTTTAAGTATTTTGGCAAACCTTGGGATTTTTTTGGGCAAATGCCCTTATTTAAATAACTTTGTGAAAGAATTTTTTTTTGGAAATTTTTTTTGAAATAATTTTTTTGAGCATGTAAGTAAATTTAATTTGTAAAAATGAAAAACAAAAACTTAGGCATTATCAAAAAGTTGGGTGGAGTTTGAGGTTTTTGGGAAACTATAGGATTTTTCTGGGCAAATGCACTTTTATTTATTATAAAATATTATTTTAAATAGCTTTGTGAAAGAAATTTTTTTTGAAATAATTTTTTTGAGCACGTAAGTAAATTTAATCTGTAAAAATGAAAAACAAAAACTAAAAAAAAAAAAAAAAAAACTAAGTGTCATGACTAATAATAATGTATGTGAAAATAAGTCGAATATGTGATTAGTCGATATCACAAGTTATATCCATCCATAACTTGAATTATCCAGAGTTATTTCCAAGAACTTTCAATGTCTTTAACATTAAATCAGCTTCCCCAATATGGGGCCATCGAACGTGAAAGAGAGGATGACCATCCCCTAATTTGGGGACAAACCCAAAGGTCAACATGAAGTAGCCCCAACTTCATACCCCTTGATTATCTGTTAAGCATTGCCAACTTGTATTTATACCATATTCCATTATCCATATTGTTTTACCAACAATAATTCGTATGATAAAAAATTAGGTATACCACTTTAATCTTAATTTCCACATTAACATGATAATTCCCAAGAAAACATACATGTAATTTTCATGAATTTCACTTCAAGAAAATTAGGGAACATTATTTACATGTCTCCAAATGTTTCAATCATTTTCCAAAAATTGAAATAATTCAAAATGAGAGTTCCTACTCTTAAATTATTTGGAAAATCTTGCATGGCACGAACAAAAATAATTGCATGTTATCAAATAAACTTTCACACCTATGTTATCAAAACTCAAGATTTACACGAGATTAAGTTGTGTAATCAACCGAAGTTTTCATTTTTATTTTTCCTTCCAACTCAAGATTTAGACTTTCGCATTGACTACTCATTGGACATGAATATGATCATTTGACTATTTTACATCATTTAACATTTGTAAAACCTTGATTGGTAACTAGTCCCATGAAGGAGTCAATCTTGAAATCTTCTACTTCTTAAAGTACAAGTACCAAAACTAATTGTTGTATTCTAAATGCTAGCAAATAGTTTGCAAATTCGAAAATTTGCTGAAACATAGGTTTTGGATCAAATTAGTTCACTTTAATGCACTTTGGGTATTAAATCAGAAAAAAATTTAGTATTCTACATTGAAACTTTACCTAAAGAAGAGGGTAGTAGATGTGATGTTACCTTGATTATTTCTTAATTACCTTGTCATCTAGGCTGCACAAGAGATATCACATATGCATCTATGTGACTGCAAGTGATCAACTTCTCTGTTAGCAATTTAAATGAAATTTGGATTAGGGACCAAATTGCTTACTTATGTGTACTTTAGGTAATTAAAAAAAAAAAAAAAAAACCCTCTAGGTATAGCATTAAACATTTAAAACTTCCTTAAAGTAAGAATAATAAGGACCTATTTGGATAAACTTTTACTTTTTGGTATTTATTTTCGAAAGTAAAAAAAATTAAAAAAATTTGAGTGTAAAAAATTTTGAAAATTATTTTTAAAAGTTGAGATAATAAGAAATTCTTACTTTCGTAACTTTTAAAATTAACTATCAAAATTTTGTACTATAAAAAATAAAATTTCTTTAATTTTAAAAGTATAAAAATAGGGAATAAAAACCTATGCAAACAGGTCCTAAATTGCTTTATACCAGATAACCCAAGTAACTACTACGAATTCATAATATATTGACCTTTTTACCCAAAAAAACTTAGGGTAAATTATAGATAATCCTTTGAAGTATGGGGCCAGTAAAAAACCTTCCTGAGATTCAAAATCAAATAATATGCCCCCGTAGCCATTTTAAAAAACTACTTAATTTTGATCACTCGGAGAGACATTGCCTAATTTTAAACATCAGAGTATTTGCTGACCCCTCATACTTCAAAAGATTATCTGCAATTTACCTAAAAACTTATTCACCCTACACATTTCAGAATCATATTTGGCTTTCCATGTTTCCATTTTTAAAATTTGAAATTTTTTTTTCTTACCTATAAAAATAGGAGTTTCCGAGATACTTTTCAAAACCAAAATCCTTTCACGGCATCTCTCATGGTATTAGAATTTTTATTTATTTTTTTGAACTGCTTGCTATATTCCTGGTCGAGTCGGTTTTCAATTTCTATATTTCACTTTTATTTTTTATATAGGTTTTTACCCCCAAGATAAACCCTCCTTCCCTTTCTCCTTTCTTTGTAAGAGAGTAGTAGATGGTTTGCTAAACGCCTTTAAATGGGTACACCACGCTCTCTCTCTGCCTAACCTTCGTAGATCCTAAATCTCCAAACATCACTCTTCTTTTCCTCCCGATGTAAGGCAAATCCATTGAAGTTCTCTAAGCAATCGTGGTTTTCTTCCTCCATTGCTTCAGGTAAATGTCTTATTCTTTCTATTTTAGTATTATTTAATCCTGTAAATGCTCTCTGCCCATATTCTTTTTATTAGCATGATTGCTCAGAAGCTTATATATGCACTTTTCATTTCAAATAGTCATCTGGGTTTTTCTCGAATCTGAGACGGATTCTTTTACTTTTTCGCACTTTATGTATACGTGAGTAGATAGTGTGTTCGGATTGTTATTCATGTTTGTCTCGTTTTTTTTTTGTTTTTTTTTTATTTTTATTGATCAATTGCGTCGTTTGTGTTGATTCTTGGTTTTTAACCGGAATTATCGACTGGGTTCTCATTAACTTGAATCTTTAATTGGTATTTTACCTTTTAACAATCCATGTATGATTTATCAGAAATGGATTTTGATTGTTCTTTGCGTTTGTTGATTTCTTGTTGAACATATGTAGTGTTTGCGTTGATTTTTTGAGTTTTAATGTCGTGGGTTTTTTGTGTTTATTATTTTCTTTTATTCGTTTTAGGAATTAATGGGAAAAAGAGTTAAGAAGAAGGGCAGAATCCCTCACAAGGAGAAGCGGGTTGTTACCGTAGCTCCAAAAATTGTTCCCCAAGAAAACAGTCCAGCTGCGGAGACTGTTGATGATGGAGTTTTAGTGGCAAAAGAGAGGAAATTGTGTGCCCATATTGATAAGGGTGTTGATTTGGTTAAATTAGCGGCAAAGTTTCGGTCATTGGAACCTATTAGGTGCGAGGACTGCAGGGAAGGTGTGGTTGATAGGAGGGGGGGTAAGGGTAAGGGCAAACATGGGAAGAGCAAAGGAGGTGGCTCAATAGAATCGAAATTGGACTCGAAGGCCATTTGGGTTTGTTTAGAATGTGGGCATTATGCCTGTGGAGGGGTTGGATTTCCAACAACACCCCAAAGCCATGCGGTTCGGCATGCCAAACAAAACCGTCATCCCTTGGCAATACAACTTGATAATACTCATCTCCGGTGGTGCTTCCCATGCAATACTCTTATTCCGGTTGAAAAATCAGAAGAGAATGGCGAACAAAAAGATATATTATTGGATGCCGTGAAATTGATGAAGGGTCGATCCACAGAAGGGGCCTCAGTGGATGTTGAGGATGTTTGGTTTGGGGGTGGCAGTGTTAGAAGTGAAACAATATCAGAAGGCACCATGTCAAGTTTAGATGGAAGAGGAGGTTATGTAGTAAGAGGCTTGGCTAATCTTGGGAACACTTGCTTCCTTAATTCTGTCATGCAGAATCTTCTGGCAATGGACAGGTTGCGGGCTTACTTCTTGAATATGGATGGGTCTGTTGGGCCTCTTTGTGTTTCATTGAAGAAGCTCGTCATTGAAACAAACCCTGAGGCGGGTTTGAGAAATGTAATAAATCCGAAGTCCTTTTTTGGGTGTGTTTGTGCCAAGGCTCCCCAATTTAGGGGATTCCATCAGCATGACAGTCATGAATTGCTCCGTTGTTTACTTGATGGGTTATGTACTGAAGAGTTGGCCGCAAGAAAACTGACTAATTCTTCTCGAGAAAATGGGATTTCTCCAAGTGAGGGTCCTACTTTTGTTGATGCCATATTTGGGGGCCAAATCTCTAGTAGTGTTTGTTGCACGGAATGTGGGCACACTTCAGTAGTATATGAGCCATTTTTAGATCTCTCACTGCCAGTTCCAACTAAGAAACCTCCTAAGAAGGCCCAACCGGTCTCTCGAGCCAGGAAAATGAAGGTGCCACCAAAGAGAGCTGCAAGGATTCGTTCAAAAGCTAACAAAGATGTAGATCTTGAACCGGCTCAAAGTGTTTCAAACTCATCAGCAAGCTGCCAGTCTTCTCACAATATACAGCCTGGAATCCCTGTTGCAGAAATGATGGTGGCTTCTTCTGGTGATTCAACAAGGTTAGATTTCATCGGCCCAGCAGCCAGTGGCGAGGTTTCACACCAAGAACAGTCTGCTGTTCCTGTTTCAGAAAAGATGATGACTGCTTCAGATGATTGTACATGGTTAGATTTCATCGGTCCAAGTACCATGGCTGATGACGAGGGTTCCGTTTCACAGAGTTTCTTGGTTACTCAAGAATTTGAAGACAAGCAAGTGTTTGAGAATGTTACGGAGGAAACATCAGCTTTATTGGATGGTTCGACACGGTTGGATTATCTTGAAACAGGAACAGGTTCAGATGATCGTGATGTGGCTTCACCAAATGATGATATATCAGGTATTCAAGATTCTGGAAACAAAAATATTGTTCAGAATGGAGTCTTAATACAGAATAGCTCTGAATCTAATGATCAGATCTGCTTGCCTTCTAGTGAGCCGAATCTAAAATTGAATTCTTCTTCTGGCAATTCTTGGGAAGATGAGCTTCCATTACAGGTTCAAAGTTCTGAAATTCTGTTGCTTCCATACAAGGAAGAAATTCCTACTACTGGGGCCATAATTAGAGAGGGTGAGGCCTCCTCATTGGTTACTGGTTATGAAGAAGATTCATTGGACTTTGATGGCTTTGGTGGCTTATTCAACGAGCCAGAGATTGCTTTAGGGCCCAGTGTGAAACCCTTCTTGGATGATAATAACTTCCAGGAAAATGTAACGAACACTGGTGTTGTAGCGGGAAACATCAGCGAGTCCGATCCTGATGAAGTTGATAATACGGATTCTCCAGTTTCTGTTGAGAGTTGTTTGGCATATTTCACAAAGCCCGAGCTTCTCTCCAACGAACATGCTTGGCATTGTGAGAACTGTTCAAAAATTCTGCAACAACAGAGGATGAAAGCCAAGAAGAACCGACTGAAATCTTCTAAGATTTGGGTAATTGGAGGTGAAGCTAGTAGTGAAAATGATGCATTGGGTGTAGAAAAGGATTTCTCCTGTCCAACTGAAGTCAGAGAACTTAATAATGGAAATATCAACAGTGATACATTTCTCGACACTTCCAGTCAAAGCTTAGTGGTGCAAAATGGAAAAATTGATGATTCAAACAACTGCTCAAAACATGGAATCAGTCATACAGGTGAGATGAATTCGATTGTTTCTCAGAGGAAAGAAGGGAAAGGTGAGATGAAGGATGTACTTTTGGAGCTATCACCTTCAGGTTGCTTTAGAACTTGCAGTCAAGCAAGCTCCAGTGATCAAGCCAGTGATTCTTGTAGTGTTAACGAGCCTAGTTGTGTTGTATGTAACTCTGATAAATTTCGGCAGAGTGATTCTTCGTTGTTAGCTGGTGAACCTGAATCAGCAGAAAACGAAGATGAGGAGATGGATTCTGAAAGTGTGAAAGTGAAGAGGGATGCAACTAAGAGGTTCCTCATTAATAAGGCCCCACCTATTCTGACCATCCATCTGAAGAGGTTCACCCAAGATGCTCGTGGTCGCTTAAGTAAATTGAATGGCCATGTCAATTTCCAAGATACAATTGATCTTAGACCATATATGGATCCCAGGTATGCTTCCAACCTTTACTTGGACTTCATTATGAATCCTCAAGTGTTTTAATTTGTTGCTTACTGTCATCTTTGTGTGTGTGTGTGTTCTGCCTTTTGTTTTCTAATATTGTGATTGAGAATTTTTTTGTGCTTCTTATCAAAATTGACCTATTTCAGTGGGTTAAACTAAAGCGCAGAATTCATTATGTGGAAACGTTAAAATTGGATGGTCAACAGAGAGAATATCAACAACAACAACAACAACTAAAAAAAAAAAAAAAAAAAAGAAGAAGAGAGAATATGAAAGAGATTTTTTTGTTGCTTCTTATCAAATTATACCTATTTCAGTGGCTTAAACTAAAGGGCAGAATCTCTGACATGGAAATGTTAAAATTGGATGGTCAACAGAGAGAACATGAAGGAGACATAATAGATTTACAATATGGTACACTATTCTGGCTTATGTGTATTTCTCTAGAAAACCATTTTCCTTTGTCTCGTTGTTTTACAGCTTAATCCTCCATATTGTCATCTGTATCTCAGTTGCTCCTGCATGGCAGTGAATGGAACACAGTTTGAAGTTCACTAACTATCTACTAAGGTTGTTTGGTTCATTTATTTATTTATTTATCTTTGGGTTTTTTTTAGGTGGGGGGTGGGTTGGTTAGTGGTGAGAATGGCGGACATTAGAGGCTTCTCTGTTTTAGTTCCTTGAAGATTCTGAATTCTAGGGAAAAAGAGACCTCAAATGTTCTTTTGTGAATCTGTTAATGTAATTGTATAGCATCATGTGACTGCTTAGATTATATATAACTTGATTTTTGCTGGGAAAGATTTAAATTTCTTACTTGCATAAAAAAATTCCTTGCACCTTTATGAGGACAGGTTGAATTATATATGCTTGGTTACTTCTGTAAAATATTTCTTGCAATCTTTTATTCCCGGGCAAGCCTAGGAGTTGCTTGAATGACCTAGCTAGGCACTTAGGAGCTCCATCGATATTGATTTAGAGATATGGTGGATATTATTAATTAAACACAGATATGTTCATTGAAACTCTGAGAAACAATAATTTAGACTCTTATAAACAATTTAAAATCAAAATTTTGTAATTTAATTGTGTATAATAAAAGTATGTGTTGTGTACGGTATAAAAAATTTGCTACGTTGAGCAAAAAAATAATAAAAATTTATACAAATTCAACAATTAAATGTCACATAACATTAAAATACATATTATTTAAAATATTTCTAATAACTTGAACCTATAACCTCCTACTACACATAGGTGGAGAATTTCCACTAAACTAATAATTACACTAAAATAAATACCCCCACCGTCCTAAAAAGATAGGCCATTTTTGTTACTTTTTTGTTCCAAAATGTTTGTCCACTTGTTAAAGTCAAATCATATTTTTTTGTAACTTTCCTATATTACCCTTTATTATTTCAATAATTATATTCAACACAAAACTCAATATCAAGTAGAAGATGGCACTTTTGAAAAGAAAATGTTTAATGGGTGACAATTTAATGCAATAATGATTTTTCTTACCCTGTGCTTGGTTGGGGGGAAAAGAGGAGGGAGGGAATGGGGAGGAAGGAAAAGGGGAGGGATAGGGATAGTTGTGTGTGTTTGGTTGAGGGGAATGGGGGAAGGAAGGAAAGGGGGAGGGAAGGGGCAAATCCTTCCTTTTTTACTTTTTGGAGTCCTCCCAAAAGTGGGGGGAAAGGGGGGAGGGAAAAGGGGGAATTGGTCTTAAAAGACACATTTACCTCTATGCTTATTATAAGTTATTATTACTACTACATATCTAAGAGCAAAATAGTAAAATTAGTATCTATTCTTTCCATTCCTTCCTCTATACCAAACACACAGGAAGGAAGGAAATTATCTTTCCTTCCATTTTCTATCCATCAAACCAAACACATTGGAAGGAAAAAAGGTTTCATTCCCCTAGGGATGGAAAGTCCATTCCTTCCATCTTTCTTTCCTTCCTCCTTTCCATCCTCCCTACCAAACATAGCATTAATCTTCATGTTTTTTCAAAGATGACCTATCTTTATGAGACAAAGGAAGTATAAAAAATAAAGTAGGACTCTTTTAGAAGGTTACAAAGTCAAGCAGCATTTGCTTAACCTTTTGCAAAAAAAGCAAATGTAATAAGATGAGAATCTAAGTCACGAGTCATCATAACTTATGACTTTATGAGCGTCTGGACCATTAGAAAAGGAAAAAAGAAAAAAAAAAAAAAAAGAAAGAAAGAAAGAAAGAAAGGGGTTAAAAAGGAGGACATAACAGGAAAAGGAAGACTCTGGAATTAGCACATCCCTTCACCAGCAACGTCCCAAACCTCAACCTTAACAACAACAACAACAAAAAACAGTGACTGTTAATGGCTGGCATGGAAGTTCGAAAATGACGACGATGGCTAAGTCGGTGACAACTACAACGATGAGTTGACGACACAACAAGTCGGCAATAACACTAATAGATACCTGAATTACGTCGTCTTCTGTTCCTTCTCCTTCTTTCTTTCTTTCTTTTCTAAGGTTTCATGGCTATGCCAGAGTCTGCTCCTGATGGATCTGTCAATTTGATGGTTTGGCAGTGCACAATCTTGGTAAGGATGGGGTATGTTTTCTCCCTTGTCATCGATGACGATAACTAGCTAAAAAATGGGAAAAATCTCATTGTATCGCGTTATTATCAAAATTCTTTGATATATCGTGGTAATTTACCAAAATAAAATCGCTGGCAGGAAACATGATTGGCATAAACTTAGAATCAGGAACCTTCCACCAATGTTGCTGCTTTTGTTTTGGAACCTTGATTGTGCGCTTCTTAGTGAGAATCTTATAAGAACTGCGATTCTTTCTTGAGAGAGTCTCGCTCCTAACTAAGATGGAACCTCGTGAGAACAGGAGAGGGAAGGTAGGGCTATGACCTTTAAACATTTTAAGAATTACTTATCATTGAAAAAAGGTCAGATATCATTGAAGGTAACCCCCTTAACTTTATTCTAATTCCTAATTATGTTTCTATTATCTAGGAGGAAATCTAATTACTAGTCCTCTTTGAAATTTAACAGTTTGCTAAAAACAGAGTAGGGATATATGATGCTCTCTCTCTCTCTCTCTCTCTATATATATATATATATATATATCTATCTATCTATATATATATATATATATATATATATATAGGATGATGATTAGGTAAACATGTGTTGATATAACTTATATCAACACCTGCATTGGGAGTTGTACCTTGTGCATTAGTGGGATATGAGGTACATTGGACCAATGCAAGGGGTACAACCCCCAATGCATGGTGCTGATATAACTTATATCAACACGTGCTGATGGGGACATAACTGTTAATTTTTTTTTGGCTAAGAAGACCATGACTCTCCTTTTCTACATTAGTGTAACTTCTCATAAGAATTTTCTCATTCCTTGTGCAAATTTATTTCTTGAGTTTCTATATAATTCTAAAGAATTTAGTGTGATTTTCTCTACAATTTCACAATATAATATTAGATAACACAGCATATATACATGTTTTATGCAAACGCTCCCTACATGCCCAAAGCTTTAACTCTTATATGTGCCCCTGCTTCCTCGCCCCCGCTCTCACTTCATGCTTCTATGGGCATTACATGTGCATGCATCATTCCTTTTATCCACCTACTTGAGCACAACAACCAACATTAAGAAGAAACTATAAATATTCAAACAACTCAACATAGCATGTTGTAGCCACAAGATGCATATAGTGAGAACTATTCTCTCCTTTTGGCCCTCAACTGGGCAAACAAAGGCTTATCCTCATCATGGTGCAGAACTATATCGCCTAGACGCCTACAACCCTGAAAGCCATTAATTTTTGGATTAAAGGCAACTAATTAGCCCTCTGTATCAATTATAGCACAAACAGGTTTTACACAAAAACTCCAAGTTCGACAAGATGTACAATAGAGGAAAAAAAAAAAAAGAAAAAAAAAAGAAGAGAATATTAGTGGTCTGTTTGTAGACAAAAATCGTAAATGAATTCTGAAACTAACCCCAACTCTGAATCAAAACAAGATCTCAAGATTATTATCAATCCTAATAAAACATGTTGAACCAGACCAGATCTATTATAAGTAACCCGCTACCGATAGATTTGGATCTAACGAGAAGAAATATATATATATCTTTGTGTGTGTGTGTGTGTGTGTGTGTGTAGGGGGGAGAGAGAGAGAGAGAGAGGGCTTAGTGCTTTATTGTAATAAAACATGTTTTCTTCAAAGATTAATGAAATACAAACTGAAAATGTTGTTAATTAATTAATTTTTTTTTATAAAAAAAATGGAAACAGTAGTGCAACCAAACAGAACCTAAGTCCACCACAGGATTTTCACTTAATAATTTATAAAGGAACCCTTCCACCTTTCCTTAGTCTTGTCCTTAGCTGGAATTGTCAATCCTCACCTGTAATGCACTCAACATGATCCAAGTCCCTATGTCTCCTTTTTCTTGTCCTAGCAAGTCTGAACCCATC
Organism: Liquidambar formosana; assembly: GCA_039720395.1. Classification (NCBI taxonomy): domain Eukaryota; kingdom Viridiplantae; phylum Streptophyta; class Magnoliopsida; order Saxifragales; family Altingiaceae; genus Liquidambar; species Liquidambar formosana. Next base: position 23,023,043 of record CM077822.1, read on the forward strand.
TTTCTCTCTACTTTTATATGTACCTAATGATATTGGTCATCATATGCATGAAATTTAGCCTCACTGCTTTTTTATTTCCTCTTCTTATTGTGAGTAGGAAATTTAATAAAAATTTCAGAAGGGGAAAGCCCCATGTACACAGGAAGGACAACAAACAGCTTGTAACTTTGTAAGTACAACCAAAAGTTCTCTACCTCTGCAACAAAAACATCAAACTAACAGATTGTATACATTTACACAAACAGACTTTACAACACTCTCCAAAGTCACTGTGGAGATAACAGTATCTATCTAAATTCTATGTTGAGCTCCTTCGAAATACACCAAGAAATATCTAACAAGGGTACATTCCAAGCCTTCAGTGCAATATGGTTATCGATGCGCTTCTTGATATCTATGACATATCAATAACAATGTTATTTTCTTGATGTTGGTAACTGGTTGCTCGTGTAGATATAGATATGGATCCACTTTAACGTGGACAACAAGAATCAATCAACCTTTTGAGACAACACCGACAAAAGCAACAACAACAACAACAATAATAATAAGCTTTTGAAACAGATGGTGAAACGTAGTCGTAACAATATGGTGAATAATGTTGATGTATATTCTGATATGAATGACAAATCAATAACAGTGTTCGGTTTTTTTTCATTGATTAACTATTGAAAACTTGAAGCATCAGTTGGAAAATATATTGGTGCTAGTAAATGTTGGTTACCTTGGCATGTTAAAAGAATATTAACTATTAACATCTACAGTATTTTCATGATGGAGAGTATATTGCTTTAGAATTTCTTATTATTTGGGGGATTGTTTGCAGGAATATTCCAGCCAGCCAAAATGGCTAATCTCCTTTTAGAATTTAACGATTTAAGCCACTAATGGTTTTTCTGTCAATTTGCTGAATCCCTGGCCCAGCCGGAGTGCTGCAAAGTTCAGATGGGAAACTGAACTACTCTCTGCCTGGGCTAGTCCCAGGTTGTTGGGTAACACTAGATTCCCAAAATGTCTCATAAAACTTATATTTCTTAACTAAACCTTATTAAATATTTTACAAAAGGATATAACTTATTATTATTTTTTAATTGAAAAAAACATATTTCTATCCTTCTTTCATGTCTTTTCTTTCCATTCAAAAAAACAAAAAAAATAATAATAATAATAATTAATTTTGATGTCTTGAGCTGGGCAGTTGAACTGGACTGTTGAGCCAGTGAACCAGAAGCAGAATCTATTCTGGTACAAACTCCTATCCATCTTCAAAAGCGCTGTTGTATACTGTTTTTTGGGATTCTTTTGCTCATGTTCTAGTATTCCTCTGTTTATTGTGTTTTGCATAGCATTTTAACATATTGGTGTTGTAACATGGAGATCACCATTATCACCCCAGGAAAAGGAAATTAAGTCATTTATGGAAGTCTCAAAATGCCCACAAAGGACTCATTTAGATGCTATTCTTAGAAGCAGAAATTTTCTACCAAGGGTACCAATTCTGCTTCAGAACCACAATTTTGTCCCAGACCTTTGACTTTTATATGTATCTTTGCTTCCGTGCCCCTGCCCTCGTCCCTGACCCAACCCGACCCTGCTCCCGCGTCGTGGTTCTATGATGCTATTAGTCTCGTTTAAATCCTACGTGGTGGTTTGGGAATATTAGGATTTGACCCAGCAAGGTTGTATGCTTGACAGTCTGGCCAATATAGTGGAGATGAACCTCTTGTTGGTTTGAGAAAAGCCAATCTGTAACGACATTAAGTGTCACACATAGGTTAAGTATGGGCTTGACCATGTGTATATCAGCTCTTGGGAACATCCCTTCCCTTGCAGGACATTGTTTAAGGATGAGTTCTACCCATGGGTTCATAGCATATGGTGTTAGAGCTTGGCGCCACGTCGAGTATGAGATCGGATGTGGTATGGGTTGTAGCTATGGTTGCTGTCTGGGAAAGGGATACATGGGGAGGGCTACGGGAAAGGTCCTTGAGAAGTGCCCCGGCTCAAAGTGAAGCCGGTGTTGTTGTGGACGTTGCTTGCAGAAGTGTTGTGGTATGTTACAATCCTAAATATCCCACATCGGTTAAGTATGGCTTGGCCGTGTGTATATGAGCTCTTGGGCACCCTTCCCTTGCAAGCCGGTTTTCAAGTGAGTTCCACCCATGGGTTCATGTCAAGATGAGGCATTTTTACCCCCTAGTTATAGCAGGGACCAAATCTTGCCTTTATCTGATGTTACTTAACTGTGAACAATGGCCAGCTGAATTCAAACCAGACTGGCTTGATCTTTTATCTGGACAAACAGAGTGGAGTTGAGGCACATTTCACTCTGTTGAAGTCCATGTGACATTCACAAACCTTAGAAGTTTTGTTTTGTTTTTTTAAATGTACTCTTTTCTATAACCCAAATATGGATGAAAAACATTATTGTAGGATAATTAGAATACAGTTTATATTCCTTACACCACGTTAATGCTCAATCTAGCATTTTACTTGCTTTTGCTTGTTGTATATGTGCGTTCAGTTCATACTCCTGTGGCTGCTTTCTGATTCATAATTTTGTGAATATAGCCTCAATAGCTGACTGTATTGGCATATGAGTTTTTGGTGTGAGTCATAATATCCTCTGAATTAACCTTAGGAAAATAATAATGCTATATTGGACTTATATCTGCGTACTATTTGATGCAATGGTATTGTTGCCTCATATGCTTGAAAGCAATTGCAGTTTTAAATTTAAATGCCATCTCAAAAACCACAAGTAAAAATGTGAGATTTAATGCACATTATACATGGTATCTGCCTAAACTGTTTTGTGATGAGAGAATGTGATATATGAGCTACTAAAACATATTCTTATTTGAGCATCTACAGGTGCATAGAGAGAGATAAGTATGATTATCATCTGGTTGGGGTGGTGGAGCATTCGGGGACCATGAGAGGAGGCCATTACGTTGCTTATGTGAGAGGCAGTGAGAAGAGCATGAGGAAGGTTCAGAAAGAGAATGCGGGTTTTGTGTGGTATCATGCTAGTGATGCCTATGTGCGTGAAGTTTCCCTGGAAGAAGTTCTTCGTTGCGAGGCCTACATCTTATTCTACGAAAAAAATTGAGACAGATTTTTACTTGGCATTGCTATGCTGTTTCTCGGAGACATTTTGGGGGTGAAATTGAGCACCTGCCTAATGAGGAGAGGGAGAGAGAGAGATGAAAACCAGAGGTGAGTGTATTACAAAAAATACGAAATATTTGATGCCCATTTTTTTGTGCAGTGAGCTCTATTCATTCATTACCAGGTGGATTCTGTGGGAGAGAACGTCTTGCAATGTGCCATCTCAGCTATATGTTAGTACACTCGTTCCTTTCTCAATCTGTGATGAGATTGTCTTGTCTCCCATTTTCAGCGAAGCAGGTTCCTTGGTTTGAATTAATGGCACAAATGTGAATTTGGATGAAATTCCAGGTCAGTGGTATTCCTCAAAAAGACATCTATATAAAGTTGTTACTCTGAAGAAGCTCTGGACATCCATGGTGTGGCCGAAAATGATCAGCGGCGAAGAATTCTTCCTGAAAACTGGTGCATCTATCTATGCATCTCTGAATTGGCCCATCATCATGTTCATCTCCAATGATCTCACCACGTTCTCTTGGACCAAGGTGACGGTGAGCAGCTAGAGCACCACCACCTTGGTTCAATAATGCCGCTAATTACCCTTTTTTTTTTTTCTTTAATATTTTATTTATTTATTTTATTTTTATCTTTTTGGTATAGTGATCCAAATTAAGGTTTTGGAATAAACCAACAGGGGAAAAAAAAATTTATGTTTGCCAAATCCTTCCTTTCTCAAACCTACCATGAGAATCGTTTTTCAACTTCTTTTCAAAGCTTTTGATACTTGGCTTAAAATAGTGTGAAACATTGATATCTGGAGCATTTTTCATTAATATAAGAAAGTAATGATTTTTACTCATTAATTTGAGAGTTTGGTTTAAAGTTTAAACATGGGTAGAAGGTTTTGAGGGGAAAAAGTAGAAGAAAAATGGAGGGTAGGTAAGGTCTAAACATATTCATTGCCATATATTTGATGTCCATCTGAGAGAAGGATGGCAATAAAGGAAGAAATGGGCTCCTAAACAGCATCAACATGTTGGGCCCTCTAAAATTACATCCATATGAATATTGTTGATTATTTCCAAAGAATTCGCCTCCAAAGTCACACTTGAGAAACCCACATTGCTATAGCGGTACTGCTTTATATTTAGGGCCTATTTGGTCTCCAATTCCCACATTACTAATGACTGCTTAATATTTAGGGCTTTTTTGGTGTCTAATTTGAAATTAAACAACTCAGTCAAATTTTATACGAGGGCGGTTATTGCAATCACTCAACTTTATTTGTAAACCTTATTGTTTTTCATTTTTCAATATTTTATGAAAAACATAAATAGTTTTTATGAAAACTGGTTGCGTTGTCCATTAGAAAATTTTATTTTGAACAACTTTGCACAAGAAATTTTAAACAGCATCTACAATCTCTATTTCATTTTTATGGAAATGAAAATTACAAATGGTCAAAAACTCTATTTAAACAATAAATTTTGGAAAATCTTTTTTTTTTTTTTACAAAGTTGTCTAAAATGATGTTTTTCAATAAATAAAGTGGTTAGTTTTTATGCAAATCTTTTATATTTTCCATAAAATCTTGAGAAACTTAAAATAAATAGGGTATACAAAGAAAGTTGAGGGGTTGCAATAGCCGTCCTTATTTTATATAGTAGTGAGAGCACAAATATATTGCTTTGAATGAGAATATTTTTAAAAAGTTGAAGTCACGATTATAGTTGATGCTATAGATTCAATTTTTAGAAATTTATGAATTGCCACTATTTTGAATTTTCACTCTTATTTGTAATGATCATAATTAATTTCTTGAATTTATCAATTTAAGGTGATAGATTTGTACCTTTAATTGTTTACATAGAGCATGAATTGTAATAGAATCTTATTTAGGCCTAAGGTCTCTCTCTTTCAAGAGAATGCTATATCGACCTACGGCTTCTTCTTTATAAGGAAACCTACGATTATTAGGGTAATAATTGTAGGTGGGAATAAATGAGGTTCATATTGTTCATTTGACACAAGCCATGCATAATAAAGCCTCTTTGAATAGACTCTATAGCTTTGAAAGCCCAATAGGCACCACCATGTGTCGAAAAATCTCCCATTGGTTTATTGGTTAAAAGAATTCAACAAATAGAATGTTGCAACGTGTGTGGCTTGAATTCCTATATACAGGCTATCCATGGGTCATTTGAAAGATGCACAATTTGAAACTCAAAAGAAATAAGAGTATTTTCACTCCCTGAATCCTCCCTCTACTGCCACACCTCATAAGTCTCCTCCATATTACCCCTGCTCTCTCCTCTGTAACACCTTCTAACTATTTCATCAATTTGGACATCATTAGCTCAAAAAGTTCATCTCCTTGCTCCTCTACAAATCTATCTGATCAACATTTATGTAAAATTTGTTGAATTGTTTAATTTGGAATGGGACTCCCAAACAAACCCTCGGTATCTTCTTTGAACACTGGCACACTGCTTCTTTACTGCTTAGGGATTGGCTGTTTAATCTTTTGCTTTTAGAAATGGAGTCTGACTGTCTGAGGTTAAAGGTTGTTGCCAGATGGAAAGGGTAGGGGAAGAAAGCTAAGATAAAGTAGCCAAGCCTAAAATTTTTCGGTTGGGTTGGGTTTGGTTTCTGCACGGAATAAATGGGTGAGTTTGGGTTTTGCTTATTGGGTTTAGGTGACATTTTAATTAAACCCACTCAATTGCCAGGCCTAATCACAGGGATACAAGTTTTTTTTACTCTACTAACTGAAAATCATGAAGCATGCCCGGCGCTGGTTGAGCTACTTGGATTATTCTAAGAATTGAAGGGGTAATGTTTCTGGAACTCCAATGGTAGCTTCCTACACTTCATGCATTTGTCTCGTATAATTTATAGTAGGACTTTTCTAGCACGAGAGATTATCATTATTAAAAGTAATGACAATCAAATCATGACAGCTAAAATAATAAAGAGAGGATTTTTCTCCACACCTTCAATCTTTTTTTTTTATGGTCATGATTTGGCTGTCATTGCGACAGTTTATCGATCACATAAGCATTCTCTTCTATAATAAACTTACACTATGAAGTGTAACCAGTGCCCTTTATTGTGTGAGAGAGCTGTTAGTAGAGCCATTTGTGCACGTCGGTAGAGAAGGTATGACCACTGAAATTGGAATTTCGCTTCTAAATCAATCCAGTGAGAACCTCTCGAAGACGGTTAGTTTATACTCAATTTTTTTGATGGTTCGTCTTTGGGTAACCAAGGATTTACTAGGGCAGGTGGGGTTATAAGCGGTTGTAGGAGAGACCTAAGCTAAGGGTTTTATAATAAATATTGGGAAAACAACTATTGCATGCAATTTAATAAACTTCGTCGTTGTAGTGGATGGGATGTAGAACAAGTGGCCGAATCATACAAGGAGGGTTTGGACTTTGGACCCTTACAAGTCTATAAGGCAACAATCATTTTAGGAAAATAATCTAGAAGTCAATAATCGTATTAGGAAAAATTTATTAGTGACAATAACTTTATTCTAGGTTTAAACATTACTCCGTACAACTTTCCACAAATTCTTTTTTTCCCTTTTTCTCTCTGTATTAGTTAGGTTTTGTATTAGTATATATTAATTTCATTAAAATGATAATCAAGTTAGCACGTGTTGATATAATTTATGCCAATACCTACATTAGAAGTTGCACCGTGTATTTGTAGGGAAAGGATTCGGTGTTGAGTTTGAAACTCAACATGGTGCCAAGGTAAAATGGGGTCCTTAGATTCACTTTTGAATGGTTCGGATTTAAAAATCAAAAAGATATCCATTGAGATTATTTTAGTCATTGCATTAGCAATTGTTCATCTTTAAATCCTATGAGTTTTACAAATTCAACATTGAATCCTTTTTTTTATTAGTGGATTATAAGGTATAATTTTACTTCTAATACATGGTACTAATATAATTTATATCAATACATGCTAACTTCATCACGAAAAAGTCTTACCAATGTGTTAATCTCCCGGACAAAACGACACGAGCTTTTTATCTTTTTCTTTGATTTGACATGGCTCCATGTTATTGGGCATAACCGTATCTAAGTTATGTCCGAACTCTAAACTCACCCAATCTACCAAAAGACAAAAGGGGTCTGACTTGCCAAAGCAAACACCGCTTTAGAAGTGTAGCTAATTAATGTTAATCAGTCTGGACCACCTATTCCACGCCAAAAAGTGTACTTGCAAGGCACTTACTAATTCTTTATTCTTAATTTTGTGTGTTTTCTCTCTCTCTCTCTCTCTCTCATTTATTATCTGATTTTCCCATTTTTATTATCTTATAACAATGTGTGAGATTTATCATATGACATCTAAACCACCTAAGAAATTAACTATCTAAAACAATTATCTTAATTTGATTTGATGTCTCAACATTCATTGACACGACAAAAATTAATGAAAGATAGAATAAATAAGGGGAAATTTATACCCTACATGAGACCAACAATTAACAGGTGAAATTTAATAGTAAGAGGGAAGGGGAGGGTGGTGAAGGGGGAGTAAGGATTCAGTGCTGAGTTTAAAAAAACCCAGCATGGTGCCGAGCTCATCTTAACCTTCCATCTCGGTTTTGGACGATTGAGATTGAAAGGTGAGAAAGTTACCAAAATGCCCTTATAAATGTAATTTTTTTATCTTTCAATCTCAACCGTTCAAAACCGAGATGGACGGTTGATATGAGCTCGGCACCGTACTGAGTTTTTTAAATTTAGCACTGAATCTAAGTCTGGTGACAGAATGACTTGAGGCAAGTGAGGCCTATTGTACGATAGAATGGTTTTTTTTCTTTTTTGTTTTTTAGGGGTTGGAGGGGAGCTTAACTGTTACAGCAATACAACAATGGGAGGCCCAATATATAATATTTTATCTTTCCCATAAAGATACGTTATTTTTTTTAGGGTAAATTACAATCAAACCCCCTCTAAAATCTGACTATTACAGATACACCCCCTCACGTTTTTAAAATTACACTGACACCCCCTACTTTACAAAATAAACTACAAAGAGACCCCTCCTTCTAACTTCCGTCCATTAATCCGTTAAATAATATTCAAATTTTTTCAAAATACCCTAACTACCCTTAGTGGATGATAACTTCCATGTTAAATGCGTATAACTCACCAGTCCAATAATTCATCCAATACTTTTGAATTTTTTAATTATTATTGATAAACAACTAAAAGATAATATATATATATATATAAGAAAAATGCTAAAAACAATTTAAATTTTCTGTCCAACTGATGTGATAGCTGTCAAATTTGCTGTTTAGAAACAATTATTTATTTAATTAAATTTTTAATTGATTTGCAAAATAAAAAAAAAAAAAAAGGGCTATGTAGCATTACTCATATGTAGAAATAAATAAAAAGAATTATTACAATGAAGATGCATGTATAGAGGTGGCAAATGAGGTGGCAACTTGGCAAATCATTTTTTTTTTTTAATTTTTACACATCAATTAAATAGATAATTGTTTCTAATGAGCAAATCTGATGGCTACCACATCAGTTGGACAAAAATTTAAGCTTTTTGGCATTTTTCTTTTATATATATATAATCTTTTAGTTGTTTATCAATAAATAAATCAAATGTACTGGATGAATGTGTTGGACTGATGAGTTATATGCATTTAACATGGAAGTTGTCATCCAATAAGGGTAATTAGGGTATTTTGAAAAAAATTGGAAGTAATTTAACGAATTATGAACGGAAGTTAAAGGGAGGGGGTCTTAATGTAATTTTAGAAACGTGAGGGGGTCTATTTGTAATTGTCAGATTTTAGAGGGGGTCTTAATGTAATTTACCCTTTTTTTTATATATATTTTTGTAACCTAAAATATTTGTCCATTTTGAAAAGTCAAATAATAATTTGTTTAAACTTTCTCATATTACTCTTTATTATTTATTTATTTATTTTTTGATAAGTTATCCTTTATTGTTTCAATAATTACTTTCAACATATAAAATCCAATACCAAGTAAAAGAGGGTATTTTTAGAAAGATTAAGTTCAATAAATGATAAGTTAGGATAATGATAGTTTTTCTTAAATTACGTGTTTTGTTAAACTTAAACCTATTTTTGTGGGATGGTGAGATTATTAGTGAGTGCATTGGTAAGAGGCCTCACAGAGATTAGTCATGCTCATAATTAGAGTCATCTGTGATCATTAGTGAGAGGGTGTGGAGAGATTAGTCCTGCCAGTAATTAGAGTCATCTGTGGCCACACGTGGCTTTTACACTTCCATGCATAATTATCACAAACGGTTTCAATAATTGTGCGTGTGTGTAGTAATCGAAGTTTTATATATATATATAAAATACAATATAAGGAGTGACCCACGCAATGTAAATAAAATCTAAAAAGAAAAGAAGAGAAAAAACCAACCCTTCCTAAAATAATTGAGGTATTTTGTAACCCAAGCTTAGTCCATTAATTAAAAGTGGTTGTCTAAGCCTTATCAATCAAATAAATGAGTGAGCCTATTTTCATGCATTTTTTTGCTAATTCCATACCCTTATGGTTTATTTTTACACTTTTCCTCATTTTTTCTCATGCCATTCTTTTACTCATGTTTCTAGGTTAACATAACCTAAACACACACTGAGAGTGATGAGATCAAAGTAGAATCCAAACACGCACCTCAAAAAGACTTAACCTTTGAGGAGGTAATGATGTTTTAAGTACCTATGGAGGGGTGTGGATTTAGTATAAAAATAGGTGTGGATTTAATCCATCCCTATATGTATATAAAGGGAAATTATAGTTTGACTTCTGAAGTCCTGTGAGACGCCATATGCATATATATTTATCTGTCTTTACGTAAAAATCCTAGTAAAAATAATAGGTTTATTAATGTACACCATAATGTATTGCATGTACACTATCACACTTGAATTCAATCCAAATCTAAATGAGAATTTAAAAACATTAGCCTGACTTCTCAAACAAGGAAAAAAAATATCACTCTTAGTTGAAAATGTTGAATGCAACTCACCAAAAAAGATTTTCTACCCCTAATTTGGATATTTTAAAAATGAGTTCATTGCAATGAATCTATTATTGAAATCAGGACTGTTTATATCATATGGGTCGCATATGTTTTGACAGATCCCAGTTATTATGTGCAGTACCTGAGAACTATGTATGTTTAATTTCTTTTAAAACATTTCCTATTTACAAAAAGAAAAAAAGAAAAAAAAAAGAGGTAAACGGAGAGGCTTCCCTTTGAAAATATTAAATGCAAGATGATTAATTAAGACGGAGACAAAAATGTAGCATCATACTCCGAATTTGATTGCTCATAATGCTTAGGAGTGCAACTCGGTTCGGGCTAGAGGGAAATTCGGGCCAAACTGAATTAATTCAGTCCTTTAAAAACAAAACCAAAACTAGACCATAAATAGTATTGGACCGGACCGAACTGAGAAAAAATGGTCTGGTTCTTGATTTTGACTTTTTTTTTTTTGATAAATTTTTCGGTTTTGACCTACATTATATGTAATATATATACTCTTATATATATGTGTGTGTGTGTGTGTGTGTATCTATATATATATAAGATGTTGGATGTTGATCAGGTAAACACGTGCTGATATAACTTATATAAATATTTGCATTTGAAGTTATATCTTGTTCATTAGTGGGATATGAGGCACATTGGACTAATGCAAGAGGCACAATCATCAATGCATGATGTTGATATAATTTATATTAACATTCACATTAAAAGTTGTATCTTATGCATTAGTGAAATATGAGGTACATTGGACTAATGCAAGAGGTACAACCCTCAATGCATGATGCTGATATAACTTATATCAACACATACTGATAGGAACATAACCGTATATATATATATAAAATTGGTTAGAATTCAGGAATTCAATTCGAGTTGGTTCTGAAACCCCCTAAACATAGATCAGACCAAATTAATCAGTTCTTACCGAATTAATTTGATCGGACTAGTCCCGTCTTCGGTCCAGCCAAACCAACTTGCATTCCTAATAATGCTCAAGGAAATACAAGTTACGAGCCTGACATGGTAGTAATTGAAAATATAAAAACCTAAGGGGAGGTCAATGATATTTAGTCTGTCACAGGGGAGGTAATTGATATTTTACAAATTCGGCAGAGTAGTCACCGTCACAAATATTCACCCAATTGCAAAAATATTCAAAAAAAAATAGAAAGAACTAAAAGAAAAAGCAAAAAAGGAAAAGAAAAAAATATATAAAAAAAGATGAAAATCCCCCCTTCCCCTCTGCCTTATTCCCTCTTGAGACAGTCTCTCTCTCCTCCTTTACCAACTAAGCCATCACTTAACCACCCTCCTATTGCTTTCATCCATGGCAGGCCCCTCTGGTGCGCTACTATTTTTCCTTCTGATGTCCATGGCAATGAGGATGACGATGATGGTGGAAGGAGCGGTGGTGGGAACGGCGAGCTGGTGTGTGGCTCGGAGTGATGCTAGTAACCAGGCGTTGCAGACTGCCTTGGACTATGCATGTGGCGCCGGTGCTGATTGCTCCCCTATACAGACCTCTGGCCTCTGTTTCCTTCCAAACACGATTCAAGCCCATGCTTCCTACGCCTTCAACAGTTACTTCCAGCGCAAGGCCATGGCCCCTGGCACTTGTGACTTCGCCGGCACTGCCACCATTGCCAAAACCGATCCCAGTCCGTTTCTTTTCTTTGCTCTTTTCTTTTTTGCTCTCTCTCTCTCTCTATATATGAACATATATATATATATGTATACATATATATTTTTTTTTTCTTACCTTGATATTTTACTGATTTTATGTTTTCTATTTTTTGGCAATATGGTGTAGGTTATGGATCTTGTGTGTATCCATCGTCTCTAAGGTATGCCCTTTCCTTGGCTTGTTTGTTTCTCGGGAAAATTTTGAAAGGAAAAAAAGACCATGAATAATGAACTTTCCTATTTAAAAAGATTTAAATTAAGGTACAACGGTGACCGCAAGGTACCTTATTTACTCTAACCGAGAAACTAGCTTCTGATTCTATGTGTTTTCCACTTTTGTCTTTTTGATACCAATGTCACCATAACATTTTATTTTTACTTTATTTGTTTTTTTTTTTTTTTTTTGGGGTAACACAGCATATATAATATACTATATGTATATATATTCCTCGGAATTGGGTTATTTACCTTTGTTTCTCTTTACTTACTCCCAACTAAGACTGGTTCTTTTTCATATGTTTATTTCTTCATTTGTTACACTCACACTCTCTCTCTCTCTCTCTCTCTCTCTGTAGAGTAATTCTTATATGGAATACCAGAAAAATCTCTCTATATTACTCCTGGCTTATTTCTATAGCAAATTAGGACCTTCACTTGGTAAGATTTTTTTATAATAAAAAAGATAATAAAGTATAACAAATTAGAGTGACTCTATTTAGACGTAATTATAATAATTTTTTTATTTCTAAGGAAAAGACATATACATTATGCCAACTCTCAATCTTATAATGTGTATATCTTTTTTTGAAGAATGAAGAAATTAATATAATTATGTTCTAATAGAATCATTATATTTTTTTTTATTATAAAAAGGTAACAAGGTACTCAATCTTATTATACCTTCACTTGGCAATAAGACTGAGCACCTTTTCGTGGGTGAATCTAAAATGGGGAGCTAGATTTATTTTAATATAAAAAAAAAGAAAAAAAAATCCATTAATCTGGGTCTCTAAACTTGGGAAGAGTCCAGTTGTGGTTGAGAGGCTGGGGCGTTGTTCTCGTGTAGGTGCTGCAGTGGATGTACTCCACGTGTCACTCTGCATGGCCATCTAAAAGTCTAAAAACCCAATTCCTATGAAGTAACGCCTATCTAGGGCTACACCCCCAATGTCAGATCCCACCAGCGTCTCCCTCTTCAACATCTCGGATTTCTCACTTTCATGTACCTTTTTTGTATGTGATGCACCCATTTCTTCTTCGATCATTTTGGACCCTCTGATACATTACTAGCATTAACGGCTATGATCCTAGGGTGAAAGTACTGCATAGGGGTATAGTACCTCTTACCAGTTACCACACCCCTTGGCAGTGACGTCTGGCTATTTGGGCAGTGAATCTACTGACAATATCTTGTTTATTAATGATAGATGTGTGTTTTATTTATTTATTTATTTATTTCAGTCTGAGCCATCTGATAAGCTGGTCCATACACAAGTCTTATTATTTTTAGTGGGTTGTTTGAGAAAAGCTTTTATGAGGGCCACTTTAATTTATAATTGTATTGATGAGTTCTCTTTTAATTTTATAATTTATTGTACAAATTTCAAAACAAGATTTATATCATTGAATAAAAGACTCTTTAAGGATCTCACATATAAAATTTCATGCCATAATATTATATGGTTTGATCATACAAGCCGCTCAAAGTTTGATATTCATAACTTTGATTGACTTGTATAATTAAATCGTAAGTCATTTTTTTGATGAAATTTTGTATATGAGAGACTTAGAGACCCTTGAAGGGTGTTTTATCCAATAGTATAGGTCTTATTCTAAAAATTTGTGTATTTTCAAAAATGAGGGAGAACTTGTCAATTCGGCAACGAAGACCTCCTCATGACACCCTTATTCTTTTCCTTTGGGATATTTTTTTTCTTTGTTTGTGGGGTGGGGGAAATAATTTGTTTGTTTTCTTTCATTCACCACCCCCCCCCCCCCCAAAAAAAAAAAAAAAAAGAAAAAAAAAAAAAAAAAAAAAAAGGAATGTTTTCTTTCAAAAGTAAAGCTAGTCTCATCTCACATATGATTAATTTCACATCTGAGTTGATTAAAGCACCTCATTGAATATTATTTTACGTTCAAGAATATGTACTTTATGAAGGATCATCAATCATGATGTGTGTCCATCACCTTTGAAAATCTTCCACTTTGGAAATAGAGAAGTGTTTGGGGGAGACAGGGGTGTGGTGTGCCCTTGTTGCTTCATGGTGCATTGTCTTTCACTTTCAATTTATTTATGGGATTTATACCTGTATTAGGGGACAAAGGGCACCTTTTTTAATTGTAAAAAAAAGTTACAACTGGGGTTGTAATTCTTTGACCGATTTGTCTAATAAACTGAACCAAATTTGAGGTCCCAATGGAGTTGTCCAAATACGCCCTCAAGTTTGGCTATGAAGTGATGTCTGAAGTTTGTTTGTTTGGGAATTTAAAAAATCAGATTAGGTTGGTCTTTGTTTTTATTTATTTATTTATTTATTTATTTTTTATAAATCATGTTTCCAGTTTGTTAAAAAATAAAATTTATGTCTTGTTTTTATGCATGAGGTCCAATAGATTTATGCAAAAAAGGAACTTACCAATTACGAGTACTAAAATTTAAACTTGATTAGACTCATCTTCAACTGGTCGGGTTTTTATGTTTCCTAGACAGCTTCTAGATTTGGACTCGAGCGTTGTTTTATATATGAATATGATTCCATTTCAATTTAGCACTTGAACTTCACTGCAAACCTATCAGACCTTCCTCTTCCTGCCCATCTCAAACCAAAATTATAAGAATTCTCTTTTCATTCTGGAATTTTATGAATGCCTCACATGACTTCCTAGGCTTTTTGAAGAGGAAAATACCTTTTAGATTTTCATCAACAATGTGGAGATAACTTGGTTCCTTCTTCATTTGAAATCAAAATGACCCCTAGATTTCCTATTAGTTTTCAATAATTTTTTGTTCTAAACTTATAATACCCCCCTTTTTTGGGGGTATTTTTGGAGGGGAAATTTTTTGACGAAAATCATTTCCTATACTGTTCAAATGATGCACACTATCTTGAATTCCAACTTGCCAAAATACAACCAAGTTTGATTGGAATCCAAGTAGAAAAATTATTTCTTTTGCCTGATAAATTCGCTTACATAATTTTAGGCTAATTACAAACCATAGATCATTGGAATGGAAAAGGCATCATGCTCTCAATATTTAGGGATATTTATTTATTTTTTGGTTCATATTCTTAGTCATATTTGTACCTTTTTTTTTCTTGATGCTATGAGGTAGGATTGAAGTCACTGTCCTGGAAATTAGTTGCTAAAGTCTAGCTGGTTAAGATCGACATGCAACCTTAAATCAGTTCCTAATGTGACCTCCATGAGTACATGACCTTTAGGACTAGCCATGATTGGTGCCCAACACAGTCTAAAGAATCAAGATCAATGCCCCTGCAGGTGGTCCCACTGCCCACTTTGTAGTTCCACTCTGCCCACATTAATGACTCAAAACTCGCGCTGTTACCTGAATTGGAAAGGCTTGGCAAGGAAGCCAAGACTGCTTTTTCCTCGTATTCTCCTCACTTTGCTTTCATTTCACCGAAAGAAAACGATACCAAAGTTATTCATCCTACTTATTTGGTTGATACATAGAAAACACCCTCATATAGTTCATCACATAATCAGATTGATGGGAGGAATTTTTCTTTTAACCATTCTTGCTCATGTCAAAATGTCAAATGGATGGCTATACCCAAAGAATCTGTTTTTTGTGATCAAGGTTCATTACTTTTAAGTGGTCCTGGGACTAGTGATGGGTCCTTTCAACCTGCCCATGTATTAACTTGTTTTAAGGGGTTTCATACTTAAAAACTTGCCAGCCAAACAATGCTTCTTTGGGCCAGTGTGACTTTCCATTGTGGCACCCATGCTCGGGATGGCCGATAAAGTAGAATAAAATGAAGTAAAATTGTAGATTAGCAATGAGCAGGTGATATTACATTATATCAAACCCAAGTTTGGACTTGAAGTTACAGATTTAAGATTGTCTCAATTTTGACAACCTAGTGCTGACCCAGTTAATTTGTTTGAATTCTATGTTATGGGCAGGGAAAAAGAAATAGATCCACCCTTAACTTGAACTATATTTTTTTAATGAAATTATTCAAGCACTTGTTACTTTTGACATGCATAATGACTAATGCCTAATGGTTCTAATTTCAGCACGGCTGGAGGGACTACCCCAACTACACCATCGACGACACCAACTACATATGTGCCAACACCACCAGGAACTACTCCAGTCTATGATAATGGTGGCGCTGGAGGACTGTCTCCAGGACTGAATCCGGGCCCTGTTACACCTAGCACATACAATTCCAAGGCTTCTATGGAGCCTGCAGTAACTACAATCTTAACAACCGCCTCTTCCTTCCTCGCTCTCATATTCAGTCTTGAACCATTTTTGATATTTTAAGCTGGGAGACAGTCCTAGTTTAGGTGGAGCAGAGGCTTTATGCAGTTTTGTTAGAAATTGGAGCTTACATTGTTTAGTGCTCTCAAGTTTTCTTGCATACCATTTGATATTTGGTGGTTTTGTTAATTATTTTGTTGTGAAAGGGATTTCGGCAGGGGTTGATGTTGCCTAGCTAAGAGAAGCTAATTTAGATAAACATGTCAAAGCTAGGATTAACTTGAATATAGTCCAACCTCTGTAGGTCCTCTCATAAATTCAGTCTAATGGTTCAAATTAGTTCTGATAGTCTCTCTCTCTCTCTCTCTCTCTCTCTGGTCTGATACTAGGATTGTGTATTGAATTTTCCTTAATGGTTTGATTCTAGCTTATAAACATAACCAATCTTGGCCCCCATCCATAAAAATGCTTATAAACCAATTGAAGATGGCGTATCATTTATATTCCCATGAAGTTTACAATATTTCTATGATAAAAATTCTATATATGAAATTATTCATTAAAAAGAGAAGACAAAAAATTAATGACGACCATAGTCAACCTTAATGCTCCGAAATCTGCTCCACAGGGATCTCTACGTAGGGCTAGCATATCTTTTGGTGCCTAAATGTCACTGAAAAATAAAGCAAAAGACTTCTTTAAGAGAGTTAATTATTTCTTTCAATTGTAAAGACAACATATAAAAGAGCAATGATAATCTCTATTAAATATTTTTTGTTACTTCTTGTACAAGGAGACTTCTCATTTAGGCTTTTGGGCAAATAAAAGTTGACTCATTAAACATAATGAGATCATTTGTCTTTATGCATTATAATGACACGTCAAAATTCCCCAATTCTCAGTTTGCTGCAACTGTGGAAAGATAGCCCATTTGTAGGCGTGGCAATTGGGTGGGTTTGGGCGGGTTTAAATGGGTTTAGTCATAATATCACCCAAACCCAACCCAACCCATTTACATGAGAACCTATTTAAGTAAAACCCATATTGACTCATTTATTGCAAGTAGAAACCCATCCCAACCCGCATACCTCTGTTGACTTGTTTAAAACATTAATTGGGCTCGTGGATCTATTTCTAACATTGGGTGACTTTGCATTATAATTTTTTTGTTTTTTTACTCAAAAAATAAAGAAAAAACATTTGTCTATTATTTTTGCTACTTTTATCCGCAACAACTCATTTCTAGATCTCTAAAATATAAAATCTCAAGGTTGACCTAAACTCATTTTAATTAGGTCATGACCCAGATTTTTTTTTAAAAAAAAAAGAAGAAAATTTCCAACTACTATAGCATTTCATTTTCAAATCTAACAAAAATACCAAATTCAAAAAATAAAAAAAAATATAAAAGAGAAACATTGAAAACCTGAAGGGCATTTTCAGATCCCTAGCCTTCAGGTAAATGTGCTCATTTCATTATTAAATGTTTATTAAAGGGCACTTTCATTTCATTTACAACCCAATTTTATTAATTGGGTTGTAAATCTGCTTATTCCATTTTCAGCTAAACATTTTATTTTTAGATCCTATCGGGTTTGTTTCTCACCCAACAATTTTTAAGTAAACCTGATTAGACCCAATTATTAGTTGGGCTCCTTATGGATACCCATTTACAACACAATTAATAAAATTACCGTGCACACCTATTTAACTTGGGCGGGCTTGGGTGGGTTCATGGGTTTGGGTACAAATTGCCAGCCCTACCCATTTGCATAGATATGGTAGAGGGGTGCTTGAAAGGAATAACGTGAAATTCTTTTCCCTCTATAGAGACGAGGAAAAGGGATGTAACCGTAGGATTGTAGGAAGAATGCTTATATAAATAACTCACTAATATGATGCCACTAATACCATGAATGGGAAGTATTTATAATGATATATTTTTGCAGCAGTCATCAAAGCTCCCTACAGTTTTCTAGAAAATAATAATTGCAACATGTTTGCCTTTTTAAATGCTTCTACTTCTCGTTCGACTTTGCTATATAATGCTATCTTGCATTAATGTCATCTTGTACCCTATCCTAGCTTATGTATGTATACAAAACCCTCCTAGTCAAGTCTTCTTCTCACGTAAAGGAAGACCTGTTGGCTCTTCTGTTATATTTGTCTAGGGTTTAAGTTTATTGTTTCATTACAATTCTGTTAATTTGCTTGATCTTTAAAGCTTAGTTACCTTTGATTACACTGGGCACCTATCGGGTTGCCTTACAATGTATATTTGATCTCCAGGACTACTGTACAAGTCCTGATTCCGGTGCCATGTCCACAGAGCATGAGTCTCATTTTTCACCTGCATGTCACATATTACCCTTTAGTTTGAAAACTCAAAACAAGAAAGCGAGCATTGTTGATAGGGCGGAATAGAACTGATAAAATCAATTAAGTGATACAAACTTTATGGCATTAGGGAGCGTCTGAAATAAAACAACATTGTTGTTTGTTGAATTTTGAAGACATTTTTTGAGCAGTTAGTCAATTTGACCAATCCTTAGGACTTTTAATATTAGTAAAGGGCTTCTTTTCTTTTCAATTCATTAATAAAATTAGTAGATCTATACGATTATTAGAACTCTAATTTTGAAGCTATCATTAATCTAGAAGTGGCATGATTATAGTTCGAGGCACCACAAGCTCTGGTTGTGTTAGCCTTGCAAAGCCTCACTTTTGTAGGCTCCAATTTGGTGTTACCAAATTATACAAATATAGTGAAATTGTTCAACAAAACTTCAAAACCTGTCAATTTATAATACCTTGTGAATTCTAAGTACTATTAATATATTATGCAAGTTGCTCTAAATTTGATCAAACAACGCATCGAAGTTCTCAAATAATTTCTTTTGTATATACATTATCTAACTCTTTATGTCCCATTTCAAGAAATTATTTACAAGTACTAAAAAAAATGCAGATCGAGAGAGAGAGAGAGAGAGAGAGAGAGAGAGAGATACCTCTAAAATCCCATGGCCAAAGCTACTTTCCCTGTATGCACTGTAATCGGGTTGCCTGTCCCAGCAGAACTTACCTGCTGCTGGTCCTGATGTAAAATTGAACGCACAAAATCCACCCATATAATCATCTGGTGTCGAACATGGTTCTGGACAGTTACCTGGTTCATCAGCATGTGTAATAGCCATTTTCTCTCGATTACCACCATCACCAATTGTGATATGAACAGGGCCACAGGGATCCAAAGTGTAGTTATATACTCGGTTTGACCTCTCGTAGGCATGAACCTAATGATTTTTACCAAATGAACAAAACAGCACCGTCTGATATAATGGGTGTACTTTGAAACAAATGTAAAGAAGATACATGCTTTTATAGCAAAATCGTACAGCAATACCATGAAGCAATGCACCACTTACATGTCCACTGAAGACTATGTCGACACCACTTTTATAGAGTAAATCTTCCATCTCCACCCTCATACACTCCACTTCTCTGTAATGAGCTTTGTAGGTGCTGTACCAAGGCGCATGCCAAGTAGCTACCAACCAAGGGGTCACTTTCCTGTCCATCTTAGCCAGGTCTTTCTCCAACCACTTGTATTGATCCCCTGTAATGGAAAGAACAGAAAAAATCATTATGTGGAAACTAAACATGGTTAGCAAAAATAAAAACATTCGTTTTTTCCCCCTTGCCCCTTGTAACAGAGCTAATGGTAGTACCACTCTCCATTACATAAGAAAATTGAATAAAAAAATAAGACTCAATAGGTCATAACACATTACAAATTGTAGGGGGCGGTATGGAAATGGAAAAGGTTAAATCGTGAGTGACCTGATTTGTAATATGAAATATAGGCACCGAGCATTATAAAATGAACGCCTCCTGCATTGAAAGAATAGTAGAATGTGGAGGATGACCCACTTTCTTCAGATGGGAATGCAAAGCGAGAACTGTAAGCGACAAATGTCTGATTTTCAGCCTGTAGCTCTATCTCATGATTCCCTTCTACAACCATTATTGGAACCCTAGACACCAGAGGCTGCATATACCTGAAAACAACATTCACATGCTAATTTCATAAGCTAAATTTCAACAAATTAATAAGGATTCCACAAATCACAGGACGAGTGGTCTGACCAAAACCACCAGCCTCTTTGGGTCTGGTTCAATCAAAAACCAGTTTTGGTCAAATGGTTAATTTTGTTAATTATCAAAAGCTACTTAAATTATTATAACTAAAAAACCTCAAAAAAAATCAAAACAAGAATAATAAGTGTCCGCCATACCTAAGCTGAATACGAGTTGGATTTTTAATCCATCATTCTCTTGTTATTTCACAGTTTTTTTTCCCTGTAAATTTTTATTTAAAATTCAATTGATCTAATCACTAAATCAACCTACAAGGATTGAACTGGACACCTTTCCCATTACAATTTTGATGACATTTGCTGCAAAGATATGTTTTGTTGTTTTCTATGTTATGTATAGCACTATATATAAAGAGAATAACAGAAAAAATTGGTTGTTACCTTCCCCAGTAATCCCAACGAGGCTGATAGGTTTCATGGATGGGACTTTTTGAAAATGAGCAGGAGTAGCAATCAGCCCCAGTTCCATTTGTTAGATATAAGTTAGCATAAGTTGCATCCCCAACCAAAACGACAAGATCAGGTTGGTTACTCGTCAAGTGATCGACAGTTGAAGTCGTATTGTATGTAAGACCCAAGTCTCCTACAATTGCAATTCTGTTGGGGTAACTCCTTGGGCCGGACACTGGCATAGTCTTGAAATAATGGGGATCACTCATTGCTGGTATAGAAGGATCTCCGCATTGATAATAGTATAGTGTGTCAGGTTCCAACCCTGCAGAACATAGTGAAGATGCAAACTAATTAAAACAGATTAGTCTAATGAAAGTAAAATAAAAAGAAAATGAACACCAGATAACATTCTGAAATTTCATTTATATATCTTCTCATTGATCAAGTGCTGAATGCCTGAATCAAGTGAAGAAGTTAAAATGGGAAATTGTATACAATATAGCACAAGATCAGGCCAGGTTGTTAGATAAACTACTTGAAATTTGACATTGATATTTTAAATTTTTTTAAAAAAAAAGTAAAAAGAGAGCTTTCACCATCAATACATTAAAAAAAAAAAGAATTGGAAAAATAACACAGGAAAATCACATGGTTTATTACCCTGCGTTATCGATTATGTCCATGGTGGCAATGGAAAAAGAGAGCTTTCACCATGAAAGTTAAAAACAGTACAAAAATCCTCACCAATAGGCCATTCAGACTGAACCTTAACTTGTTATCAAATCCAATCATAAGATGACTAGACCCTGTTTTACTCATAGCTCAACATCTTGATTTAAAAATTTACATATAAAAATGACCCAAGCGAGTTTTAAAAATAGCCAAAATAGCTTGAGGAAGAGTAGTTATGCCTTCCCCAAAACCTTTCATTAAAATTGAACATTTGATGAGAGGAACACTTTGATAGCATCCAGAAGACACATATATGCACAGAACATACAAAGTAAATCTTCAATTGGAGACAACTATATAAACAACCAAAGAGAAATTAAATGAATTAAAACAAGAAAATTTTACCGGTGAGATGAACATGGTGTATAATTCCAGAAGTGTAGTTCTGGAGCCCTTCAAATGGGTAAAGCTGATTGTAAACAAGAGAATAACCCGTTGCTTGATGAGTTAATTGCAATCTTAGCTTCCCATAATGAACAATGCTCGTCACAGACTCAGGATCCAATGGCTTTATGTTGTCCCCAATCTGGAATTCCCCTGCAAATTCAATCCAAATTTATAAGCTCAAACAACAGGCCTTGCCCATATATACAGACCCACTAATAAACATATCAAACTGCTCGATTTTGCAGTATACCCATTTCCATAAATCCATCCAAGAACGCATCAATCCACTAAAAATAACAGTATCTATCATTTATTCATGTTCTTGGCTTTCATGATAGGCAAAACCACATGTATGCAACTACTATAGACTTTGAACATTTTTGTTTATTTTATTTTTTACTTTTTACAAACGAGGGCTATCCCAGTCAAGCACAAACCACTTGCAAGCCGTGGAACTCGGGACCTATAGTTCTTGAGTCAAGATCCTTTACCATCTGCCCTACCTTTGTGTAGACTTTGATTTACAAAGTCAGAAAATTAAAGCTAGCAAAAGAAAAAAAGAAAAGAAGAGAAAAAGACACAGAACTAAAAAATAATTAATGCTCTATTAACAGAATTCCATTGCGACTTTGAAGTGGCAACAGATTTAAAAGCATTTCTGTTTTAAATTCCGAAAAACAGAAATCTCTGCTGAAAACAAAATTGTTCACTTCTGAAAGCAAAACATCTCGTGTTTTTTGTTTTCATTTCATTAAATTTAAGCTTAATTCGACCATACGGTCATGCTCTCTACGGCACCATTATGTTATCGAAATCCAATTCAGTGAAGATCAAGCCAATTACCTGTAATCCAAGAAATCCAAACAGAATCGTGAGTTGCAGAGAGAGAGACTGAGATTTGCTCTGGCTCGAAGCCTTTGACGGTTCTTTGCACGCGAGGATCAGTGTCCGGCAAGTCAACAGCATGCCCACGGAAAGTGCTGTCAAGAGGGACTGTGACAGGCCTGAAGGGTCCGTCAAGAGTCGTGGGAATCTCGCCATTGACGAAGGCAAAGCTCAGTATGAGCAACAAATGAAGTGAAATTACGGACACTGGGAACATCGCCATGACGATGGTTTATTTCTATGAGATTGTCGGCCAAAACCCGGCTAGAGATAGAAGAGAATATGATTGAAGGTGGCAATGGTTTTTATAGAAGTAAAAATTCCAGAAAGGACAATTGGATGTGGCAGCATCAGAGACCAGCTTGACACGCGCAATTCTGTCTATGTAGATATATATATATACTTAAGTAGATACATTTGTGTGCGTGTAAATGAGAGAAAGAAAAAGCCAAGAGTCGAGAGAGACAAATGAATGTAAGCAGAGAAGGGACCAAAGAACAACTGGATGAAATGATCGTAGTAACTGCCCGGCCACCAAGAGATGATGACAGTCTTAGGATGGACTTTTGGACGGTAAAAGATTGAAATATAAAAAATTTATAACCGAAATAATCAAAATGATTTTAATGATAATTTTTTGACTTTTCAATTTTGATTGTCCAAAAGTTTATCCAATGGCTGTCATCACCTCAACACGAGCTCAACACCATGTCCTAACTTCAGCCAGCACAACCACATGGTGTATGCATGCATGTACATATTTATATATATAATATATAATACATCCATACATTAGAGGTGATGGCACATGCGGGCGATTGATCAATGTGCATACAATATAAGAATTATCATTGAGAGAGAATCACCAGGACAGTAGATTCCTTGATTGAGTTTAAATGAGTATGAAATTATTATTTGACATCTTTTAAGTTTTTTAACATTGGTATCTTAGAGGCAAAAAAAAAAAGAAAAAAAAAAAAGGGGGGGGGGGGGGGGGGGGGTGGGGGGAATGAAAAGAAAAGATATAGGAGTGAAAAGCCAAGTGTTTTGATATTAATTTACATTTTTGGATCATGACTTGGATTCACATTTCATCAAGTCCACTATTAGATTACATATTTCGATCTCTCATATATATTATGATATCTTGTTAGCCAGATATTAATAAGTGTTTGATTCAAAACTCACATTTTCTTTTACAAACTACGTACAATACATTGGTAGCACTTTGCATTGATGCGATACCTTCAGGGGCGGAACCAGGAGCCATAGGTTGGGGTGGCCGACTTGAAAAATTTATGGTACAATAGTTTTTTTAATGTTAAATTCTTACTATATAAATATTATTAATATAAATTCATGGATGAATTTCCACTATGTAAATTATTCCGAAAAAGTGTTCATAATTTTTTGGGCAAAATCATTCATAATAATCTTTTTAAAAAATTAGAAGGCAAAAGAATAATTTATTTTGGAATATTTTTGAGTGTGAAGAAACAGAGTGGCGGAAGAGGCTCAGGCGATAGTGAGGATTAGGAAACCAAGTTGCATTTGGGGATTGAGGAGGAAACAAAGAAAAAAAAATGGTATTGTATGTAATTTGACCAACCTTTCCAATCTTTAAAGTTAGCTTTTCTCTCAGATTGGAGTTATTTTGGTAAAACTAAAATTGAATTTTGATTTGGTGAGGTGTGTTGCACCCACTTACAATAGCCAACCTCTACACTTTTGACAATTGCTGGAAATCTATTAGGCTAAGGGACATTTTTTTCAAAAAATTTGCAGGGGCCATGGCCCCCCCTGGTCCTCACTATGTTTTGCCCCTAGATACCTTGGAATAACTCATAAACTTGATAATCGAAATACCATAATAAATCCTGCAAAAATTATGAAATAAAAATAAATTTTTTTCCACTAAATGTAATGTATATATGTCCATACACATATACTATATCAGAATAGATAATTCATATAGACACGACACACAAGTAGAGAAGATCATGACAAGGGCTTAGAAAAGGTTAAACCATCTGAGAGGAGAGGAGGAGGAAGATAAATGTGAGAGGTGTTGGTTGTATTCGGAGAGGAGTATGGGCATCAATGAAACGGTTAATGGCTATCCCAAAATGGAAAAAGAAAAAGAAAAAGGAAAAAGGAAAAAGAAACGGTACGTTGCTGGCGCATGGCAGTTAGGCTTCTACCCCCACCCGCCATCGAGCACAGCAATACAATACAATATTGTCCAGTGTTTTATACATTGGGGGTGCTGGCCGTTGCCCCCAAGAGAATCAACTTCGGTATGGCTGTACGACGGATGGCTCAACTTTAACGTGGCAGCCATACACAGCTTAAGCTTAATTTTATTACTCTATTATTATTATATTATTATTATTATTAGCATATTTGAACCTAAGACTCGAAGGCTATTATTTGGATATTGATGTTTGATTTGCTGAAGATGCAGATGCTCTATGTTATTGGGACGGAACTAGGATTTCATCTTGAGGGGGGCCAAAGCAAAAACTAAAAAAATTTCACCACATAAAAGTGATAAAGATAAAAAAAATTCAAGACTAAATTAATAGATAGTAAATAAAATTAGTAAGAGTTTTGATTTTGAAGGGGCCAAGTGTAACTTTTGAATCAAATTATGTACTTAAATAGTTATATATATATATATATATATATATATATATAGATACTTTAAAAAACTTAAAAATTAGGGAAATTAGGGGGGGATGGCCCCCTTAGGCCTATATGTAGTTCCGTCGCTGTTGATGCCACATTTAGATTTGAATTCCAATTGAGGCAATTATTTTCATTTTACTATATTACTTAATAATAAAATGATTGTATATATTGTGTTTATATATATATTTTTGCTATGTACACATAGTTAATTTACACACACACAATACAAATGAGAAAGTCCGTATACGGAACCTATAAAGTTAACTCACATTCGATCAATCTCCATAAAGATCCATTTCTTGAAGGAGAGGTGGAACCTTATTTCTATTTTGCTACTTAATAATGAAATAGTTGTATCGATTGTGTTTATTACGTTATACAAATAAAATTTCCAATTATCCCAAAATTATATTTCTAAAATCAACATTTCAAACAAAATGGCAACTTGGTATTGAATCTATATTTGAATTTGTGAAAATAATTCGACACAATTAGCTTTTCCAAAAATAAAATAAAGTAAGTAGCTTTGGGGAGTTTATGAAAAGTTTGGGCTTTCAATTACTTCACGTAATAAAACAAAAGAAATTAAAAATGGTTGTTAAATGTTTGGTGGTGGTAGGGAGTCATTCTTTACTATGGCCTTACCAATGAAATAGTTTTTTTTTTTTTTTTTTTTTTTTCTTTTGTAACTAACTTTATCGATGAAATGGTCCCTAAATCCCCATGTTTGAGGCTGGTTAGTGTCTTTAAACTAATTACTGTATTTACGAAACGTAGGTTATAATTTTTTATTTATTTATTCTCTTTTACTGATAAGATGGCCGGGGCTGGGAGAGTCATAGATGATAGCACCACACCTCAATCAGCAAAAAAGGTGACATG
Source organism: Liquidambar formosana (assembly GCA_039720395.1). Taxonomy (NCBI): domain Eukaryota; kingdom Viridiplantae; phylum Streptophyta; class Magnoliopsida; order Saxifragales; family Altingiaceae; genus Liquidambar; species Liquidambar formosana. Next base: position 23,049,503 of record CM077822.1, read on the forward strand.
AACCACAGAAAACAAAAGCAAAAAAGGTGTTCTCACCAAAACAAAAAACCAAAACAAAACAAAAAAAAAAAATGCCAAAAAGGTGACAACACATCAACACTTATAAGATGTGAAAGTTCGACAAACTAACCCTCTATTTGATTCATGGATTCTACCAGGAAAAAAAAAAACAGAAGAAAAAAAAAATGAGGAGGAAAGAAAATAAAAGGAAAAGATAAAATCATATCAAACCAAAATTATTCAAATTCTTCTTTTTCTTCCAATTTTCCATTGCAACCAAATAAATAAAAATAGAATTCCTTATATTTTATTTTTTTTTCCTTTCTAAAATCCACAAAGCAAATAGAGCCTAAATGAAAATGGACTTTCAAAAGTCCATATATGCATGGTTCCCAATTCCCGCATGTCACTGCTCCCACATCCATTAAACATTCACATTATATAGGGGGTCATTTCATTATCTGATCCTTAACATTTAAATTTAAACATTTACATTAGTGCATGTCATTTTCTAATCCGTAAACTTTGATATCACATCATGTTTCTAATCCAATAATCTAAACTTCTAGGTGAAGGAATCAAAGTGTCAAACATATATATAAAAACATTTTTTTTGTTTTGGACCGAATTCAAAAATTCATTCATATATAAATAAAAGAGTACAAAAAGAGAGTATCTTAATACATTTTAAATTTTAGGGGCATTTTGCCACAAGTCCAACTTTCAGTACTTATACAGTATCAAGTCTCATTTAAAAAAGGGAATTTTGGCGAAAACCCCCGTGTATAAGAGTTCTTTTCTAATAGGTCCTATGAAAAAAACACTTTTATCAAAACCCTTTTTAACCTTATACAGACAAAAATGCCCCTACTTTTCAATTTGAATAGAATTACAATAGTGCCATTTTTTTTCCCACGTTCTTTCCTTTTCTCCCTCTCTCCTTTTTTTCTTTCCCCCTTTCATTTATATTTAAAAAAGTAACACTTTACCATTTTGTTTTTAAACTGTTACTATTGTGACAGCTTACATATTGATGTTTTGATATTCACATATAATTTGTTGATGTGTGGTTGTTAATTCACAACAATAACAACTTATTGTTGACTATGTTGGAATGAGAATTCACAACTGTAACAACTTACTGTTGACCATGCTAGAATGAGAATTCACAACAGTACCATGCTGGAATGAGAATTGACAACAGTAACAACTTACTGTTGACCATTCTGGAATGTTAATTCACAACAGTAACAACTTACTGTTGACCATGTTGGAATGATATCTTACAACAGTAACAACCTATTGTTGACAATACTGGAATGAAATTTCTGGTATCACTTACACTAAAAAAACAAAAAGAGAAGAAGACGAAGAAGAAGAAGAAGACAAAGAAGAAATAGAGGAAGAACCATCGTTGGAGGAGGTCTAGTCATGGCCTTAATGAACAACCGCCGGAGAAGAAGATACTGTTGACGTTTCCAGATCTGGGTGTTCTTTTTTTTTTTTTTTTTTTTTTTTTTTTTTTTTTCAGATATGGTTTTTCTTCTCCTTCTTTTTCTTTTTCTTCTTTTTCTTATTCTTCTTCTTCAACTTCAGATCTGGTTTTTCTTCATCTCTCATTCTCTCTCTCTCTCTCTCTCCGCCCCTCCCTTCTTCTTCAGATCTAGTTTTTCTTCATCTCTCCTTTTCCCCCTCTCTTTCTCTCTCTCTCTCTCTACCCCTCCTTTCTTCCTTTTTCTACGTAAATGGATTTGGCTTGAAATTAACATACCTTGTAAATATAAAAGGAGGTTAAAACAGGTATTAAAAGAAAAAAAAAACATTTCCTTTTGCTTAAATAATCTTTTAAAAAAGGGGTTTTGGAGTTAAAAAATCTTATGATGGGTTTTTTTGTTAAAAACAGTCTCCTAATAGGGGTTATTGCCAATTTCCCCTTTAAAAAACTATTTAAGCCTCAAGTCCACTGTTAGATGATTGGACAAAAATGCCCCCAATGCTTTAAAGACTTTCCATTCAAAATTTTTTAAAAAATAAATTCTTCGTAATAATCGGAAATATTTTTCAGACAAATCAGCGATATTCCTATTCCTTTGTTTCCAAAAATCGTGTAACTGAATTAAAGGCTAATCAACGTTTCTCTGCAAGTTGATCATGCTTCAAGTTTTTCGGTGCAAAAAATGGGAATTTTTCCGGTGCAAAAATAGCTACATGAAGATTATGAAATGCTATATGTTAAATTGATAATAGTTACTTCGTAATTGTAACTGCTTAATTAAATTTCATAATTAGTTACATGGGGGCTCATTTGGGGGTTCCAATGAATTCATAACCTTGTTGTAACTATTTTAAGGGATGCTAAATCACCACAACATTTCATATTTTGGGGATTTAGATCATTGTAAAAATCTGCGAATTTGATTGATATATATATACTATTGAGTTAATGTTGATGGAAAAGCAATATAAGTCGTTTTGCCAGTCGGATCTTGAAGGGGATAAACATGGGAATCCCAATGATTTCTACAAAAATCATGGGGAAGATTTGTATAAAGAATCTTGCTAATTGTTAAATGTCAACTACTTGCCAAAATACCATTCTGGGTGAAAGGGTAAAGATGGAATTCATGCCATAAGTGGACTTGAGGCCATACATAAAAAGGATTTGGTAAGACTTAACGCTTTACAAAACATGGGAATTGGACTCATGGCTGATTAATTTTCTCTAAATTTTATATTTAACTGATGTGAGATGTGAGACTTCACAATACTATTTCCAAGATCCTTTTATTGTGATATGAGTATTAAACCTCTTTTCAAATACAAAATTTGAAATTTGGTTCTTGTGTTGCAAACATCACCAGGCTCATTAAAATAGATATGGGAAATGCTACATATGGCAACCAATTGCAGTAACTAATTGTAGCAACTGATCTGGTATGCTAAGTTGGTATCCTATAATAACCAAAGAGTGCTAACGACTATCTATTAGAAAATGCCACGTTGGTTGCTGTCTTTTATTATTGTATTTAGTTACTACCTAGAGCACTACCCAATAGATATAGGTGAAAAACTATGATCAACTGAGCACTATGCTGTAGGTGTTTCAGGTTGTGGGTTCATTTTTGTTTGTGAGTAAAAAAAAGTGACAGTGAATATATGCTACAAATAAGTCACCTAAAGAGCTTTTCTTATTTGTGTGTTGTGTGTGTTTCCTATGTAAATAACAAAAAATAAAATAAAATAAATAAGTCACCTAAAAATGTCAAGGTAAATTATATTTACTTCTCAGTAGTGTCTACTTGATGCCATTAATGGAGAGATTGAATTATCTTTTTATCATTTTGTAAAGGCAGATAGATTCAACACCGTATCCTAACTTGGGCCAGCACCACCACATGGTGTATGCATATATAATACATCCATACATTAGAGGTGGTGGCACATGCGGGTGATTGATCAATGTGCATACAATATAAGAATTATCATTGAGAGAGAATAAGAATTATCAGTGAGAGAAAATCACTGAGATAGTAGATTCGTTGATTGAATTTAAATGAGTATGAAATTATTATTTTACCTCTTTTAAGTTTTTTACCATCGGTATCTTAGAGGGGCCAAAAAAAAAAAAAAAAAAAAAAAAAGGGAAAAGAAAGAAAAGATATAGGAGTGATAAGCCAAGTGTTTTGATATTAATTTTTTTTTCCCAATTCTTACATTTTTGGATCATGACTTGGATTCACATTTCATCAAGTCCACCATTAGATTAAATATTTTGATCTCTCATATATATTATGATATCTTGTTAGCCAGATATTATTAAGGGTTTGATTCAAAACTCACATTTTCTTTTACAAACTACAATACATTGGTAGCACTTTGCATTGCTGCGATACCTTGGAATAACTCATAAAATTGATAATTGAAAAGATGATAATAAATCCTGCAAAAATTATGAAGGAAAAATAAATTTTTTCCCACTAAATGTAATGTATATATGTCCATAAACACATACTATATCAGTATAGATAATTTCTATAGACACGACACACAAATAGAGGAGATCATGACAAGGGCTTAGAAAAGGTTAAACCATTTGAGAGGAGAGGAGAGGAGGAAGATAAATGTGAGAGGTGTTGGTTGTATTCGAAGAGGAGTATGGGCATCAATGAAACGGTTAGTGACTATACCAAAAAATGAAAAAGAAAAAGAAAAAGAAAAAGAAAAAGGAAAAAGGAAAAAGAAACAGTTGCTGGCACATGGCGGTTAGGGTTCTACCCCCACGCGCCATCAAGCACAGCAATACAATACAGTATTGTCTAGTATTTTATACATAGACAATACTTGACTCCTCACAGTGGAGGAGTAGCTTTTTCTCTCTCCCACTCATATAATGCCTCGTGTCGTAGTTAATTTTAAAAAATATGAACATGTGGATATAGACATGTGGACACGTGAATACAAATATATTGACAAATGTTTATATTCATTTGGATACATAAACATATATACATGAACACGTAAACGCATGTTCATAATAACATAATATAGGAATACATGTATATAATTAATTCTCATTTATTTTGTTAGGGATGTGGCATAGTATGAGTGGGAGGGAAGAGGAGTTGTTCCTCCACTGTGAGGAGCCAAATATTATCCTTTATACATTGGGGATGCTGGGCGTTGCCCCCAAGAGAATCAACTTCGGTTTGGCTGTACGACGGATGGCTCAACTTAAACGTGGCAGCCATACACAACTTAAGCTTAATTTTATTACTCTATTATTATTAGGATATTTGAACCTAAGAGTCCAAGGCTATTATTTGGATATTGATGTTTGATTTGGTGAAGATGCGGATGCTCCATGCCAGTATGCCACATTTAGATTTGAATTCCAATTGAGGCAATTATTTTCATTTTGCTATATTACTTAATAATAAAATGATTGTATATGTTGTGTTTATATTTTTTGTTTTTGCTATGTACACATAGTTAACTAACACACACAACACAAATGAGAAAGTCCGTATATAGAATCTATAAAGTTTACTCACATTTGATTTTTGGAAGGAGAGGTGGAACCTTATTTCTATTTTGCTACTCAATAATGAAATAGTTGTATCTATTGTGTTTATTACATTATATAAATAACAGTGCTGATTATCCCTAAATTATATTTCTAAAATCAACATTTCAAACAAAATGGCAGCTTGGTATTGAATCTATATTTGAATTTGTGAAAATAATTCGACACAATTAGCTTTTCCAAAAACAAAATAAAGTAAGTAGCTTTGGGGAGTTTATGAAAAGTTTGGGAGTTCAATTACTTCACGTAATAAAACAAAAGAAATTAAAAATGGTTGTTCAATATTGTTTGGTGGTGGTAGGGAGTCATTCTTTGCTATGGCCTTACCAATGAAATAGTTTTTATTTTTATTTTTTATAACTAACTTTATCAATGAAATGGTCTCTAAATCCCCATGTTTGAGGCTGGTTAGTGTATTTAAACTAATTACTGTATTTAGAAAACGTAGGTTATAATTAATTAATTAATTTATTCTCTTTTACTGATAAGATGGGGGTGGGAGAGTTACAGATGATAGCACCACACCTCAATCAGCAAAAAAGGTGACATGAACCAAAGAAAACAAAAGCAAAAAGGGTGTTCTCACCAAAACCGCAAAAAAAAAAAAAAAAAAGGAAAAAAGGTGACAACACGTCAACACTTATAAGATGTGAAAGTTCGACAAACTAACCCTCTATTTGCTTCATGAATTCTACCAAGGAAAAAAAAAGGGAGGAAAAAAAAATGAGGATGAAAGAAAATGAGACGAAAAGATAAAATCCTATTAAGCCAAAATTATTCTAATTATTCTTTTTCTTCTAATTTTCCATTGCAACCAAATAAATAAAAATAGAATTCCTTATATATATATATATTTTTTTCCTTGATAAAATCCACAAAGCAAATAAAGCCTAAATGAAAATGGACATTCATAAGTCTATATATGCATGGTTCCCAATTCCTGCACATCACTGCTCCCACATCCATTAAACATTCACATAAGGGGGTCATTTCATTATATGATCCTTAACATTTAAATTTAAACATTTACATTAGTTCATGTATGTCACTTTCTAATCCTTAAACTTTGATATCACATTATATTTCTAATCCAATAATCTAAACTTTTAGGTGAAGGAATCAAAGTGTCAAGCATGTTTTCTTGGGAAACCAAAAAAAAAAAACATGTATATAAAAACATATTTTTTTTTCTTTTTTTGGGGTCCGAATTCAGAAATTCATTCATATATAAATAAAAGTGTACAAAAAGAGAGTATCTCAATACATGTTAAATTTTAGGGGCATTTAGCCACAAGTCCCATTTTCAAAACTTATATAGGATCAAGTCTCCTTTAAAAAACTATTTAAGCCTCAAGTCCATTGTTAGATGATTGGAAAATTGCCCCCAACGCTCTAAAAACTTTCCATTCAAATTTTTTTAAAAAATAAATTCTCCATAATAACCGAAGATATTTTTCACACAAATCAGAGATATTCTTACTCCTTTGTTTCCGAAAATCATGTAACTGAATTAGAGGCTAATCAACGTTTCTCTGCAAGGTGATCGTGCTTCAAGTTTTCCGGCGCAATAAATGGGAACTTTTTTGATGCAAAAATAGATACATGAAGTTTATGAAATGCTACATGTTAAATTAGTTATAGTTACTTCGTAATTGTAACTGTTTAATACAATTTCATAATTAGTTACATGCATATGGGCTCATTTGACGGTTCCAATGAATACATAACCTTGTTGTAATTATTTTAAGGGATGCTAAATTACCTCAAAATTTCATATTTTGGGGATTTAGATCAATGTACAAATCTGTGGATTTGATTGATACACTATTGAGTTAATATCAATGGAAAAGCAATATAAGTCGTTTTGCCAACCGGATTTTGATGGGGATAAACATGGGAAACCCCATGATTTCCACAAAAATCGTAGGGAAGATTTGCATAAAGAATCTTGTTAATTGTTAAATGTCAACTACTTGCTAAAATACCATTCTGGGTGAAAGGGTAAAGATGGAATTTGTGAATCTGACTAACACAATAAGTTGCTTAAATGGTAACGTTTTCAATCATAAATAGCCTTGAGGCCATAAAGGGTCTGTTCATTTGACAGGAATTGGGAGTGGGAGTTGTAGATTCTCAGGAATTAATAAAAAGTGGGTTGTTCATTTCGCTTAAATCATGGGATTTTAATTTCCCGTGAAATCTCAATTCTCGTAATTCATGGGAAATGAAAATCCTGTCGAAATACGCAGGAATTAGAAACTCCCACACGTTATTCTCTGCAACCTAAACTCATTTTTTAGAATTTCACTCTGCATCCTTTTTTTTCTCTTTACAAAACAGAGTGTATAAGAATATTAGCAAAGCAATATGTGTGTTTTGTGTGTTTTTATAAAATCATGTCACGGTCTTTGATTTTGAATTTAGATATTATTTTTTTTTAATACCCAAGCAATGTTTCGCCGGCGATTACCCACATCACCCACTTTCTTCTTCTTCGGCAAATTTCAATTAACTTTAAGTCATATTGCTTCATGACTATAACTCTTTGGATCTGATTTCATTTTTTTTAAAAAAAAGTTTTTTTTTTTTTTAATAAAAAAGAAAAAAAAAATCATAAATTCCTTTGAAAAATCCTTTAGTAAACCGAAAAACCAAAATTTTAACTCTCAGGATTGTAACTCTCGAGAGTTTTAACTCTCGAGAATTTCAAAGTCTCCAGATTTTCGTTTCCTGCGAAACGAACAGACCCAAAAAGGATTTGGTAAGACTTAACGCTTTACAAAACATGGGAATTGGACGTATGGATGATTTTCTCTAAATTTTATATTTAACCGATGTGAGATGTGAGATTTCACAATACTATTTCCAAGATCCTTTTATTGTTATATAAGTATTAAACCTCCTTTCAAATACAAAATTTGAAATTTGATTCTTGTGCTACTAACATCATCAGGCTCATTAAAATTGATATGGGAAATGCTACATACACCAACCAATTGCAGTAACTAATTGTAACAACTGGTGTGGCATGCTAAGTTGGTATCTTATAATAACCAGAGAGTGCTAACGACTGTCTATTAGAAAATGCTACGTCAATTGCTATCTTTTGTTACTGTATTTAGTTACTACCTATAGCACTACCCAATAGATATAGGTGAAAAACTATGATCAACACAGCAGTGGGCGTTTCAGGTTGTGGGTTCATTTTCATTTGTGATTAAAAAAAAGATGATAGTGAATATATGTTGCAAATAAGTCACAGCTTTTCTTATTTGGGTGTTGCGTGTGTTTTCTATGTATATAATAAAAAATAAAATAAAATAAAAAATTTACCTAAAAATGTAAAGGTAAATTATATTTACTTCTCGGTAGTGTCTACTTGATGCCATTAATGGAAAGATTGAATTATCTTAAAGGCAGATAGATCTCCCACGAGGCCACGAATGTTGTTTTGTTTTGTTTTTTTTTTTTTTTTTTTTTTTTGTGGATAGAATGTGTCCCATATGTGAATGTTGTATTGACAATTTCATGAATTTGGTGCAGTAGATTCTAGGACGTAATTAATTTGGGTAGCCTAATTAAGATCACCATGGAAGAGTGTATGTGCAGTGTGCTCTCAAAAAATAAAAAATAATAGATAAAAAGGGTCCAAGAAATAGAAAAAGACAAGGACAAAATTAATTAGTAGCCGATCCAAGCCAAATCTACAGACTCGTGGATGACTGGTAAACAAAGTTCAGACGGTTGAAACCATTTTAAACAATCACACCTGTTTTTCACTTTGAAAAGTAGAAAAAAAAATTTAGTTCTTTATAATACAAAATTTTAGTAGTTTCTTTTAAAAGTTGAGGATTTAAAAGTAATTATAAAAATTTTTCACACTAAAAACTTTTATCTTTTTTACTTTTAAAAAAAAAAATTAGAAATAAAAACTTATCCTAGGCTCTTAAAAAATAGAAGCCGCTCTTCGAACAATTGACGTTAGGATGTTCAATCAAATGACTGACCAAGAGTTGGGGATGACCAAAGAAACGTTAAAACAGTCCTTAGCCCAGTCGTGCAGATTTCTCACTTATCTAGACGTGGGAAGGTCATTCAAATGAATCTGTCAATTTCAAAGAAAATTTGATTAGTGAAGTAGTCTTACTCCGTTGTGGACATGCATACAAACATTTCCCAAGAGAAGGTTAACCTCGAAGCTTCTATGGAGTAGTCTTTTCCCCAATGGCTAGTTTGAACAAGCTTTATGAGTAACTAGCTCTTGGTTAAGCTAGAGGACTGGTCTTCTTAAAAGGAAAGAAATACCAATTAGCAAAGGTTAGCCTATTACTTGTATTTATGCTACTTTGCCCATTATTTGTATATTAATCTACTTTTTAAAAAAAAAAAAAAATTTTTTTAATTATTTTTTTATAATTCTTTTGATGTAGGACAAATCCACACATCCCCTTGAGTCTAATCCACAACTCTCCACAAGAGTACCACTTGTTAGGAAGAGGATGGAGTCCAAAATCCAATGGAGGCCACTATTAGCACCTCAAGACTTGCTTTTCATCCCCCCACTTATTTTATAATTCAAGATTTTATGAAAAATATAAAAAGATTTTATGAAAACTGACAGCTTTGTCTACTAAAAAATATCATTTTGAATTACTTTTAAATAATAAAAAAATTCACTCTAAACAAAATATTTTGGAAAAACTTTCTTCTAGGAATAAAAAGCAAGTCTTGAGGTGCCAATAGAGACCCCACATTCAATACTACAAGCCCAATATTAATATACAAGTATGGAACCCCTACCTTTATAAAAGGCTTAAGCCTATTAATAGTAAGCTAATTATTTGTATATTATGCCACTTTCTTTTTTCTATTGATCCAATGTGGGCCAAATCTACAAGTGAACCTCAACAATATCTTTCTCACCTTACAAACTCAAGGAGCATCAATAAAAGAAATTAACCTTGGAGGAGAAGTCATGGTACTATAATTTTTATGGGCCTATTTGGGAATTTCAAAAACTGGATCAGACTTGGTCCAGTCTATAACTGTTATCTGGTTTCTAAATAAACCAACTCATAGTTGGTTTGAAAAAAAACTGTGTTTATAATATGAAATCAAAACTGGTCAAACTTATCCTCAACTGACTGGGTTTTCAGGTTCGCAAAACAGCCTCTATTAATCATAAAATAAACTTCTTTAACCTTGAAGAGACTAAAGCTTAATAGCTTGAGTTTTCCCCAGAGGAGAAACTCATTTGTAAAGGTTGAGCCCAACATAGAACGCTCGTAACTTTATCTTCTGGATGCGTTTTGACAAGCCCTACACATTGGTCTGGCTCCATCAAAAAGTTGGATAAATTGATTTCACGATAGGGCTTAGAAAAAGCCCTTTCAAATCCTTACCCATCACTATGGTCCGATTATGGATATGATATTTCCTATGAAAAATTTTTTCTTGGGCCTATTGGGTCTATAGGCCCACAGTAAGTCAAAATTCTAACTTTGGTTCAAATAGCTGGTGGGATGGTGATAATTCCCTTCTTTTCTCTTTTTCCTTTTAGGTAAGTTATGATTCCTTCTTTTCTATAAATGATAAACTGTAATTACCTTGTTTAATCTGAGATCCCCTTATGTAAATATGATATGTGGCTCTAATCGTATGAATTTTTTTATTATTTTTATGAGTAAAAATTATTTTGGTACTATGAGCTTTTTCAAAAACCTCTATGTGATATCTAGATTATTTCTTCTCCCAATTTAATACCTAAACTTTATTGTTGTGCCCAAATATAGTCCATACCCCAAATGCAGTCCAAATGTTGATGGAGACATCATGTGCCTAATCCATATGGGTTATGAAGTTTTATATGGGCTCAGAATTTGTCTGTTCGGGCTTCCTCGTTATAATAATAATAAAAAAAAATCACAGTTATTTTCACTTTTGGCAAAGGCATATAAGTCATTAACATGTAGTGAATTTGAAAGGCACAAACACCCTATATTATTGTAAGCTTTAGGCATTGTGTGACGGAGATCTGGCAATCTAACCATAACGCAGCGCACCAAAGACATATGCATACTTTCAACTATGCGTACGTATGATCTATTAAGCGTACCATGTGTACACATATTTGGAATATGCATACGCACTACAAGTTCTTTTCGCTGTTACTACTGATCTGGGATCTAAATTTATTTTAGTTATTTTTAAGAGTTTTAATTATTTCCTTGTTAATTAATCATTGCTTTAAGTTTATTAGTTTCCTAATTGGTTTTGCTTGTTCTAGTAGAATTAGGATTTCCTATTTCATAGATTTAGTTTTCTATATAAAGGATTGTAGCCTCATGGCAAAGGGAGCTTTTGAATTTGAGATTAATAACATCGAGAGAGAGAGTTTCTCTTCTTCCTACTTTCATGTTCTAGTGTGAGCATTGATTGTGGTTGCCTATTATCTGGTATTGTTCCTAAGACAATCACCAGATTGGTGGACGTTTGTTTGTTTTGATGAGCTAAATCTTGACCGTGTATATTCCGCTACATTAGATCATTACCCCTGGGACATGTTCATCACTACTGCCATACACAATCCTTCGTAGTCCCTCTGGTGTCTGGCGATCATATGCAACGTACTAAGCTTTGCTAGCCGGTAATCACATTGCCAAAACCTTTTTCTTGAGCACTTTTAATTGGATGGACTATTAGGCCTTCATCTTTCAACCTTGCATGGCCTAGCTCATTTGTTAGCTTCGAGATGCGATTGGCCCATGAACTTGGCCAATGGTTGTTCTATATGGTCAGGGTTGGTCATGATGTCAGGCAACTCCGGCAGTAGCTTGAGGCCCCTCAAATTTTAATAAAAAATTAATAAGGTCCTAGCTCAGTTGTTATCTTTGTAATAGGTTTTTTTTTTTTTTTTTTTAAACAAATTTATTTTAATACCTAGATTAGTAAAGGCCTCAATCTAAATTTAAGGGTCCCAAATAGTTCTAACCCAAGTCCATAGACAATAGCTCATTGAAAATGATAGACTAAATTGGCTATAGGGTCAGGCTATTGCCATCACATAAAGTACTTTAAGACCCCACTTAGTTTACATTTTTTAAGATTTTATGAAAAATATAAAAAGTTTCTATGAAAACTAGTCATGTTGTTGACTAGAAAACATCATTATGAATAATTTTGCATAACAAAATTTTTTTCCAAAATTTGTTGTTTAAATGGAGTTTTTGTCCATTTTTCATGGACCATTTTATAAAAATGAAACAAAGATTGTAAATAGTCAAAAAGTCTACTTAAATAATGAAATGATTGTATATGTTGTGTTTATATATATATAAATATTTTGCTATGTACACACAGTTAATTAACACACACAACACAAATGAGAAAGTTCGTACATGGAACCTCTAAAGTTAACTCACATTCGATCAACCTCCAAAAAGATCTGTTTCTTAAAGGAGAGGTGGAACCTTATTTCTATTCTGCTACTCAATAATGAAATAGTTGTATCTATTGTGTTATAAATAATAGTGCTGATTATCCCAAAATTATATTTCTAAATTCAACATTTCAAACCAAATGGCAGCTTGGTATTGAATCTATATTTGAATTTGTGAAAATAATTTCACACAATTAGCTTTTCCAAAAACAAAATAAAGTAAGTAGCTTTGGGAAGTTTATGAAAAGTTTGGGCATAAAAGGTTAAATGGTTGTTAAATGTTTGGTGGTGATAGGGAGTCATTCTGTAACGACCCGAAATTGGGGTTGTTAGTTAAGTAGTAAGAAAACCACTTTCAAAGCCAAATTTTGGTGGATGTTTAATAAAAATAATTCTTTTAAAAACATTTTTAGAAAATCCGGCATGGTCCCGTTTGTAAATAGGACATACCAAGTTATCGACTAGTCATAAAACCTGTAGAAAACACAAAACCTGTAGAAAACACATTTATAAGATTTTCCAGCCATCCACATAATATTTCAAAAATAAAGAAATCTACGGGCTAAATCGTAGTCACATGGGTCTCATTCAGATATACATTCACTACTCAATTGATTATTACAGGTCATGAAATTAAAATTAATACATGTCTAGGCTCAAAGCCTATCTCCAATATTCTCTACATGAATGCAAGTATGCTGACGTGCTCCCAAAACCTAGGTCAACTTAACTTTATTTTAAAAATATGACCTGCAAGAAAAACTGTGGGGGTATGAGCTATACGCTCAGTAGGAAAACATTTCTCAAAATAACCCAAGTTTTTAAAAACCATAATTTATATACTTTTCAAGAGCCCTACAAAACCCTTGATTAGTTTGCAATATATATTTTTCAGTAAATAAAACCGATATAGGTATAATGAAATAAACTGTGGAAGTTAAATCATTAAATACCAATACCCCTTTTTCCTTTTAAAGTTTTAAAGAGGTAAGAAATAACTCAAGTTATTTGTTATAAAAAAACATCATTTTACAAATGAATTTAACCATTATTTTCTGATATCATTTGACGGCCTTATAAGCCAATAACCATCATCCGCCATATCTGACAATCCAAAACATCAGTCTTTCAAACAGATTAATCCTCCCCAGGTCATGCGGGGCCTTCGCGTGCGGAAAATAAAGGGAAACACTATGGATCCTACCTGGTCCAGAAAGTAACCCCATCATGAGGAAACACTATGATCCTACTTGGACCAGAAAGTAACCTCATATTTGGGCACGTAGCCCAGGACTAAAGGATAGGAAGACATGGCAAGACGTCCCGTTCCTTTGGGACCATAGTAATCCTGTCGCTAGTAACCCGCATCATCATATTCATATCATCACCACTTATCTTTTCATTTACCAATTTCATAATTCCTACATAAACCAGAAAATTATATATAAATTTTCCAAAAACCACATAATAGGTTTGTACTTTGAAAACTATATAAAATAACTCCATAAATCATGGTAATCATTTCCCAACCATTTTTAAAAATAATGGTTTCAAATCATTTATATAAAAGTGACCCCTAATATTTGATTGAAAGCATTTAACCCAATAGGTTATAGGTTATCAAAATCAACCCATTTAAACCCTTACACATATAAGAGTTTCATAAATAACAAGAATATAATGAAAGAGGTTATGTAAATCAACCCATGGTACCCCAAATCATGTGAAGGTTTGAAATGTAACATGCATATGACCAAATAGGGTATAATACAAAACCCTAGATTTTCCAAAATTTATCAAAACCCATAAAATATGTCAACATGTATGATGTTTATGCAAAACATGCCAAATACATGTATTTTTACATGATTTAAGCCCCAAACCCCAATGCATCAATGGTTTAAGATGAGAAAATGCCCCTACCTCAAAAATAGAGTTAAAAAATCCAAATCCACGACCATACGTATGTATATGGACCCGCGAAAAGTGGCCCACAAGGGTTAAAAAGAAAATAGGTTTGAAAACGAAAAGGAGTCTCCACCTTATTTTTTAAAGGAAACAAGGAAAACCCTAAAAACCAATTTTGTTTTAAGAAAACAAAAGAATGACTCCATGTTTAAAAAGGAAAGGCAAAAACAGTCTTTTGGAAACCAAAGAAATCGGGGATTCGGAGGCTAAGTTATGACATGGGAAGGTTCTAGGCATAGCCTATAGGCACCCATGTCACCCTTTCGGTCTCTTAGTTTATTTGGGCTAAATTAAGATCTTATCATACAAAAATCAACAAGATATCATCACAAGAGTTGCATGCATATCATATATCCATCCATAACAAACAAACAAAACAAAGAAAAACAAAACTAAACTAGGATATTTAGATCCTAGGGCGGACTTGAACCTCGCGAAGAGCGCCTACGTATCATGTATGGAAATACATGGATCAAAGTCCACGTAGTTCGATTGGGAATAGGGTTATAACCTAATACAAACCTATGGTAAAACCCTAGGTTTCCTTATTTGAAAGATAGAAAATCTGATATTTGAACCAAGTTTGAATTTAGGAAAACTTCCACAAGATGGAAAACTTTGATAAAAAGGTAATTTATTTAATCAAGGAAACCTCTAATTATTACCATAGACTCATATTAGGAAATAACCCTAAGGAGGGAGAAGAGAGAAGATAAAGGAAGAAAAAGTGAATTAGGGCACTTTCAAACCCTACTTACCTTGTGCAATATCTCCGAGCAATAGCAAGCTTAAGCAATAACGACCTTATTTGCAATAAAGTGATTATTACCCCTGTTTGCACCCTTACACGTGCTCAAAACAAACCAAAAGAAAAAAAATACAAATCTGGACAGAATAGTATAAGGGCCTAAAATCATCAATTAATCATGCATATAACACAAACAGTGAAATAACATAAACTCTAATGCAATCCTAGAACCATGACATGCATAAAAACCCTAAAATCAACTAACATGAATGCAGAAAATCATCATAGCTATTCTATATGCAATGCATATACAGCAACTATGAAGAAAAAGACAACAAAAAGCCTAAACTACTATGCTATATGCAACAAACCTAAAACAAGGGCAAAAGAAATCCTAAACTCACACACATGCTTTAAACTATGTAAAACAGCCCTAAATCATGCAAAACTAAACATAAATGACATTCTAATCATTATGTATTAACTAATGAAAGCATCAACACATGATAAAAATGCAAGCTTGAACATGAAATAATAGCTATTCAATGCAAAACCCTAAAAAAAAAACACTAGAAACCCTAGAATCACAATGTGAACCCCGGAAATTGGGCCCACGAGGGATTGACGA
Organism: Liquidambar formosana; assembly: GCA_039720395.1. Taxonomy (NCBI): domain Eukaryota; kingdom Viridiplantae; phylum Streptophyta; class Magnoliopsida; order Saxifragales; family Altingiaceae; genus Liquidambar; species Liquidambar formosana. Next base: position 23,065,368 of record CM077822.1, read on the forward strand.
AAAGGTGGATGTGGATTTTGAAAACACAAAGGAGTCGCCACCTCATTTTTTAAAGGAAACAAGGAAAACCCTAAAAACAGTTTGTTTTAGGAAAACAATTTGAATGACTCCATGTTTAAAAAGGAAAGGCAAAAACCAATCTTTTGGAAACCAAAGAAATCGGGGATTCGGAGGCTAAGTTATGACATGGGAAGGTTCTAGGCAAAGCCTATAGGCACCCATGTCACCCTTTTGGTCTCTCAGTTCATTTGGGCTAAATCAAGATCTTTTCCATACAAAAATCAGCAAGTATATCATCACAAGACAGCATGCATATCATATATTTCATTCATCCATCCATGCATAATAAACACATAAAAACAGAAAATAAAGAAAAAAGAAAAGAAAACAAAAAGAAGCCTAGGATGCTTGGATCCTAGAATGGACTTGAGCCTCACGAAGAGCGCCTACGTACCATGCAGCGAAATACATGGATCAAAGTCCACGTAGTTCGATTAGAACTAGGGTTAAAACTTAATACAAACCTATGGTTAAAACCCTAGGTTTCCTTATTTGATCAAAAGAATTGAATTTGATAGAAAGTTTGATTTTGGAAAGAAATCCACAAAATGGAAACCTTAATAAAAACCAGAATTTTATGGGTTAAGGAAACCCTTGATTAGAACCATAGGATCATATTAAAAACTAACCCTAAAGAGGGAGAAGGGAAAGAGTTAAGGGAGAGAGGTGAATTGGGGCACCTTCATACCCACTTACCTGAGCGCAATTGCTCCAAACATTAGCCATTTCAGACATTGGCAGCTCTATTTGCCATAGGACAATTACCACACCTATTTGCACCCTTACAAGTGCTCAAAACCATGCAAACACAATGATATGCAAATCTGGACAGAATAGTATTATGGCCTAAAATCATCTACTAAGCATGCTAACAGCAAAAACAGCGAACAATAATAAGTCCTAACATATTCCTAGAACCATATTATGCATAAAAACCCTAGAATATACTAACATGCATGCAAAAACATCATATTTACTCTATATGCAAGACATATACAGCAAACACGAAGAAAAACCAATAAAAAAGTCTACTTTATCATGCTATATGAAAACTAACATAAAACAATGACTCTAAAACCCTAAACTCACAAATATGCTTAAAGACATACAAAACATACTTTAGTCATGCAAAACCAAACTAAACAGAAATTAAATCATACATATTAACTAACTAAAGCAACATAACATGATGAAAATCCTAACTCTAACATGCAATGACACTAATCCTAGCACAAGGGCAACAGGAGCACAAGAACCATAACTATGCATAAAAAACACATAGGACAGCCCTAAAGCATGCTAAACAGTAGATAAACAATAGATATTCCATGTATATTAACTAGCTAGAGTGTTAATACATGATAAAAAAGTTACCTTTAACATGCAATAAGCCTAACCCATATTCAGCATAAACAAAGAGGGAGGAATACCTTAAGAAAAAAACTTCCTTGCTGCTGCAGAGACTCTCCCTTGCTCTTATGGATGACTTGAACCAATCCTCTCCAAGGCTACAGCAAGAACTCCAGCTCTCCTTCAAGTCTCTCTCTCTTATTCTCTCTCAAACACTCAAGTATTAATGCATAAAGTGGCTCCCCTTGTGTTGAAGCATAGGGGGTATTTATAGAGTTTCATTAGGATTAACCAATGGCTAGGATTAAAACCCTAAAAATTAATCCAAGGGCTATTAGAGACCCCCTTGGGGCTTAAGTAACTCAGAAGTTACCAAAAAATAGAAGGAAACTCGTCCAAAAGAGCCCAAATACGTCAAAATAGGGAGAAATCCGCTTAAGCAAGGAAACATGGTGTAAATAGGAAAGTGCTCTCGGGTGACCTCCCAAGGCTGGGCGGCTAGCCACCTGGGCCCAGGCGGCTAGCCGCCCAGGCTTGGGTGGTCACCCGAGCCCACTTCTGATTTTTCTCCTATTTTGCCTCCCTTCCCTTCTAGAAGTGTTTCAGGGGGCAAATGAACTCCGATTTTGATGAAACAAAAGCCAAAACGACCGTGTTTCGATGAGGAATATGTTTTTGAATATTTTGGGGTGAAAACCACTAACCATGGGGGCATGGTTAGGTTTAAACAAGGCGGTTAACCACTATGCTCTACCTTTGCTAAGCATAGGCATGCACATAGGGTCAAACCAAACACTTTTCATATCAAAATTGAACTTCATAAAACACTTTTGGGGATAAAATGATGACTAATGAAAGTCAATTTGAAAAGATTTGGTTGGTAACTGTGAGTCAATTAGAGCTAACCCAAAGAAGGGTCAATTAACCAATCTTGAACTGTATCGAGCCATTTTAATCCCAAGCCATTGATTTATCAAATTGAACCTAGAAATACCTCCTATGCATCCATATGAACTCCAATTGACAATTTGGAGATCATTTCAAGGTCAAATGAAAAGTTTGGGACTTAAAAGACAATTATGCCCCTCAAGTCACAAAAGCTCTTATTATCCCTCAAGATCAACTCCAATTTGAACCAAAATTCACACCCATTGTCCTTGTGACCCTAGAAACCTAATGCAAGTGACTAGACTCAAAAACAAAACAAAAACATGCATGAAATGATGAGCTCTAGTAAGGTGGTGCAAAAATGGGGTGTGACACACAACTATGCATAAAATCATATGGAATAACATTATAACATGCATAACTCCTCAAGAACAACATTTTAGTCATGAATATTAACCAATAGAAGTATCAACACATGATAAAAATGCCAACTTGAACATGAAATAGAGCTATTCTAATTTCAGCGCAATAGAAATCCTAAAATCCCAACTATGCATTAAACCACATGAAATAATCCAATTACATGCATAACTCATTATGAATAACATTTAAACCATGTATATTAACTATTAGAAGCATCAACACATGATAAAAATACTATCTTGAATATGTAATAGAATTATTCTAAGTGAAACCTTAATTTCAGCATAAAGGGAAAAGAGGTATACCTATGTTGGATGTCTCCTTGCTGCTGTAGAGACTTCTTCTCCTCTTGAAACACTCTCCTTCAAGCCTCCACACAAACCCTAGCTCTCCTTTGGAACTCTCTCTTACTCTCTTTCTCCAGAAGTTAGGTTAAACTACATAAGAATGGCTCTAGTTGCCTTAAAGTGGCTCTCCTAATGCTGAAGTATAGAGGGGTATTTATAGGGATTGAGTAGAATCAGTCAATGGTTTGGATTAAAACCCTAAATATTAATCCAAGGGTCCTTAGAGACTTCCTTGGGGCTCAAGTAGGTCAAATAGGGCTGAAAATAAGATGGAATGGCGGCTGGAGGCAAAAAATCCATCAAAAATAGGAAGGAATCCCGCTTCAGCATGATTTTAGGAAGGTGGCTAGGCTGACCACCCAGGGCTGGGCGGCTAACCACCTGGCCTTGGGCGGATGACCACCTGGGCTGGCCGGTTAGCCGCCAAGCCCCAGGTGGTCACCCGAGCGCGCCGTCAGTAATTGCCTTATTTGAGCCCTTTCAGCTTCCAAATGTGTTTCGGGGGTCAAACAGAGTCCGATTTTGACGAAATGAAAGCCAAAACGACCGTGCTTCGATGAGGAATGTAATTTAAGACATTTTAGGGCAAAAATCCCTAGCCATGGCTGCATGATTGGGTTTTACAAAAGCGGCTAACAGCTATGCACCACCGTCGCTAAGCTTAGGTATGCACACAGGGTCGCACCGAATGCTTTCCAATTCAAAATTCAACCTTCTAAAACATCTTTAGGAATGAAATTAAGACTAATCAAAGTCAAATGAGTGGGACTTGAGTGAAAATCATGAGCCGATTTGACCCATTCCCGAAGTAGGTCTCTTAGCCACCTTGAACCATATTGAGCCATTTTAATCCCGAACCATCAATTCATCGAATTAAACCCACAAATACCTCAAATACATCCATATGAACTCCAATTGACAACTTGGAGATCATTTCAAGATTAAATGGAAAGTTTGTGACCTAAAAGACGGTTATGCCCCTGAAGTCACAAAAGTTCTTATTAACCCTTAAGATCAACTCCAAATTGAACCAAAATTCATATCCAATGTCCTTGTGATTCTAGAAAACTAATGCAAGTAACTAGACTAAAAAACAAAACAAAAACATGCATGGAATGACAAACCCTAGTAAGGTGGTGCAAAAATGGGGTGTGACAATGTAGACCAGGCCAAAATACACTAGATCCGAGCTCCTCGGTGTCGGATCGAGGCTGCCGTGCTCCAGCGAGCCACCGTCGAGCCTCCGCTTCCTTCTCCTTCTCTTTCTCTTCCTTTCTTCTTCTCTTCTCCTCTTTCTCTCTTGGGTGAAGAATAGGTGAGAACCCTCTAGAAATTGTGTTTATAAAGGGAGTATAAGTGAGGGGTATAATGGTCTTTTTACCCCATTAAAATCTAGCCCAAAAACTGAAATTCGTGCGTTATAGTTGGCTATAATGAATTATAGTCAGCTAAAACTCCCCTAATGAATAGTATCGTAACCTTCTGTCTGACAATATAGCTGACTGTAAATCATTATAGTCAGCTAAATTGTTTAACATGCACAATAAGAGATTCGGCCTGACAATATAGCCGACTGTAAATGATTATAGTCAACTAAATTGCTTAACATGCATAAAAGGAAGTTCTGCCTAACAATATAGTCGACTATAAGTCACTACAGTCAACTATATTGCTCAACATACACAAAAAGAAGTGTTAGGCTCACGAAAACCTACCTTAGCACATCCTAACCCAAAATTCTCATAAATCAAGCCTTGGGTCCTCACACATTCTCTGCTATGGCCTTACCAATGAAATAGTTTATTTTTTTAATCTTTTTATAACTAACTTTATCAATGAAATGGTCCCTAAATCCCCATGTTTGAGGCTGGTTAGTGTCTTTAAACTAATTACTGTATTTCGAAAACGCAGGTTATAATTTATTTATTTATTCTTTTTTACTGATAAGATGGGGTTGGGAGAGTCACAGATGATAGCACCACACCTCAATTTGCAAAAAAGGTAACATGAACCAAAGAAAGCAAAAGCAAAAAAGTTGTTCTCACCGGAAAAAGAAAGAGAAGAAGAAAAAGAAAAAAAAGGCAAAAAATCTGACAACACGTCAACACTCATAAGATGTGAAAGTCCGACAAACTAACCTTCTATTTGGTTCATGGATTCTACCAAGAAAAAAAATAGGGAAGGTAAAAAAACGAGGAGAAAAGAAAATGAAAGGAAAAGATAAAATCATATCAAGTCAAAATTATTTTAATTCTTCTTTTTCTTCTAATTTTCCATTGCAATCAAATAAATAAAAATAGAATTCCTTATATTTTATTTTTTTTCCTTGATTAAATCCACAAAGCAAATAGAGCCTAAATGAAAATGGACTTTCATAAGTCTATATATGCATGGTTCCCAATTCTCGCACGTCACTGCTCCCACATCCATTAAACATTCACATTAGGGGGTCATTTCGTTATCTGATCCTTAAACATTTAAAGTTAAAAATTTACATTAGTGCATGTTATTTTCTAATCCTTAAACTTTGATATCACGTTATGTTTCTAATCCAATAATCTAAACTTTTAGGTGAAGGAATCAAAGTGTCAAACATGTATATTCAGAAATTCATTCATATATAAATAAAAGAGTACAAAAAGAGAGTATACCAATACATGTTAAATTTTAGGGGCATTTAGCCACAAGTCCCATTTTCAATACATATATAGGATCAAGTCTCCTTTAAAAAACTATTTAAGTCTCAAGTTCACTCTTAGATGATTGGATAAAAATGCCCCCAATGCTCTAAAGACTTTCCATTCAAATTTAAAAAAAAAAAAAAAATTCTCCATAATAAACGGAGATATTTTTCACACAAATCAGTGATATTCCTATTCCTTTGTTTCCAAAACTCATGTAACTGAATTAAAGGCTAATCAACGTTTCTTTGCAAGTTGATCGTGCTTGAAGTTTTCCAGCCAAACAATGGGAATTTTTCCAATGCAAAAATAGCTATATGAAGTTTATGAAATGCTACATGTTAAATTGGTAATAGTTACTTCGTAATTGTAACTGTTTAATACAATTTCATAATTGGTCACATGGGGGCTCATTTGGGGGTTCCAATGAATACATAACCTTGTTGTAACTATTTTAAGGGATGTTAAATTACCGCTGTAAATAAGCTATATCTACTGCATATAGCACTCAATAATGGGTCCAAGAACGTACCTTAAGCGGAAGAGACCCAAGGAACTTTGTTGGTCCTTGTTACGAGCCCCATGTAGCCGCTGCATGAATGCTTGCTCCTCCACTGCGAGTCTGACCTCTGTGTATGCTCTTCAATGTAATCTATATATATGCCCCTATTTCACAGTCTAAACCCTAGCAGGACTTGGTTTCCAAGTACAATTAGGAAACCTCATGAAATAGGGCACTTAACCACTTGGGTCCAGCACCCACACGTGGGGCGAACCATGGGTTCGGGTCACGACCCAATGACCCATATATTAACATCTCCCACTCGCCCACGTAGGGTGAGTTATCTCCATAATTTTTCTATCTCTCAACATTCATCTCCTCATACAGGAAATGGAGCGTGCGACCTCACGAGAAGAACATACAACTACAGGAGCGTAAATGTTAAGTATCACCAAACTAACAAGAACGCATCACTCGAAAGTATCTCGCATATGCCCCAGACAATTCATAAAACACCGAATAAGCACTCTCTAATCCCTCATATAAACATAAAAGCAGTGCTGTATCCCACATATGTAATGTACCCATGTCTCATATCGTAACAAAATACGACATAGACGCTGCGCAGCTAATGAGTTACAAAACGTGGTGTAGTATCAAATCGTCTTCCCTAAGCCCTCCTGCCAATTCAATTCAACTCAATTGCTTTCCTAGACATGCCCCTATAAGACCGAATTATTTCCTGACCTTTGAAAAACACGCTAAAGTAGCGTCATCAAGCATCCTCTTCATGACATAGTCTCAGGTCAAAAAGGGTATAAAGTTGGATCATAGCGATCCATGTGGCTCACACAGTGATGAAACAGGGATCCTTTCATCACTCCTACCATCGATCGACATAAAGCACATACAGTATGAAATGTATGCTATGGTGTTTAACTCATAAACATGAGGATGTCACTATAAGTAAAAGCAAAAGAACGCCATACGAATCTTAGTCCAGTCGCTACTCAAGCGCCTGACCTGAGTTTTCTAGCCCAGTTGCTCTTTCAGAGCCTATCTGAAATCTCACATTCAGCTATGAAGCGGGCTACATAAAGTTTGTGGAAAAATCTCCATGATCAATCTAATAGTGATCTCATCTTAAGTCAATCTAAGGCACATATAATATAGCAACTGTATATCTTGCTCGCCAACTGGGTGCCAAAGATATAAATGTCTCATCTTGCTCGCTAACTCAACGCCAAGGTGAATCACCCGTGTGAGTGGGTCGATTCAAGCCCGGTGACATTACAAGGATGTGTGTACAAATGATATAAACAACTCATGAACTAAAACAAAAGGAATGAATATCATATCTCAATACTAATAATGTCAATTACAACTATAATGTCTGAGCACATCAAATCCTACGAAATCCCATTCTCCTCACATGAGAAGGGAAAACATTTCTAGCAATTAGCTTAATCAAAGGATTAGCCACTACGGTGCTAGTGGAGATATGACTCAAGACCTCTTCCCTTTTGCGCAACCATATCTTAAATGTAGTTCAAAATAATTGGGATCCATTTGCATACTCTAGGACTGATACACAATCAGACTTACAATCTCCTCATGAGTTGTAAAGCCTAGACGTTACAAAGATCAACTCAACTAAGCAACTTCTCGAACAACCGCTTAGCAATCTAATTCTTCGACTTCACTAAGGACAAGGCAATGCGAGTCTACTTCATATCACAATAAAAGCATATTTACCTCCAAAGATAAACACATAACCTGAGGTGGACTCAAGCACATCTCTAAAACAGCCTAATCTCTATCGCTATAACCTCTTAGTCTTGAGTCTCCACAATGGTGACCTCGGACAAGGTCAACGATCCCACACAGGTATCGAAGAAATCTAATCGCTACTATCCATAGTGCGGGTTCAAAGAAACTCTAATAACAACCACTAACAATATAGATCAGATGTCTGGACGCGTACATAACATCGCGTACTACAGATCTCTTATAGCAACCACATATGGCGTTGTGGATAGGTGATTCTTTTCCTCATAAGTTTTAGGAAACTAGTTTAAGATTAAGGTGCAGCTCTTTTGAATTGGAGTGTCAATGGGTTTGGGGTTATACACGAGAAAATATTCAAGAATCTTCCTAATGTAAGTCTCTAGAGATCATGAAATGGAGTGTCAATCATCGTAAAACCCACAGTGGTAATAGAATCATGAAATCTCAAATATCATTGCCTAGACGTTTGTTTAAGGCCATGGATGGAACAGTGAGCAAACACATTTTGCGATCTGGTCCCTTAACCTTAAAACCCACATTGGTTAATCTATAAAGATCAAAAACCCACTGGTTGATCCATAAAGATTTTTCCATCTAGTTCTCCACTGAGAAATGTCATCTTAACATCCATCTACAAAAATCCAAAATCCATTTATGTGACAATAGCTAGGATCCGACAAATAGAGAGAAAACTCACCACTTAGGTAGAATGTCTCTACATAGTTAATACCCACACATTAGGTATAACTCTTTGCCACGCGATACGCCTATTACTTGTCAATTAAATCATCTACCATTATAGAAAATCAACTAACTCTCAAACCAATTCCTATCTATCAAGCTCATCTCATCTTTCATAGCAGTTATTTACTCATCTCTAGTATGAGAAGAAAGCACTTTCTCATAGAAAGTCAGCTCATCATCTTCTCTAGAAGCACATAGGAAGGAATCCCCTTCAATCTGAAAGTGATGATGAGGAAGGTTTCCACATTTGCTCCTATACATTTAAGAACTTTAGTGGTTCTGCAGGACACTTTCCTATGGAACACCTTGTGGGACACTCGGACATTCCCACTGGGTTGAAGACCACTCCTACTATCTTCAGCGACTATAAAACGATGAACTAATTCCCCACCTCGCTCGAAGATGGTAAGACGTCTTCCCACTCCTCTATCTCATAAAGGTTAAGATTCTTACTAAGGTAGCCTATGCTAGTGAAATCATTCTTTTAATGAAATCAACATTACGCGACTCTATGTCAATCATTTCTCCATCAAGATGTTCATCGTACATCAAATAACTTTTTGAGCCTTCAAAGAAAAGTTTTTAAAAAAGTTTTAAAAAATGTGCTTTATAGCTCTAGGGTTAAGCTCCTCACACTCATAGAGAGCGATGTGAACAACTCTACTGACCTTCTAAGGGCGCGAATGCCCCACAGATTGGGCTTTTCGCTATGCCATAACTTATAAGAGGTTGAAGAAAATAATTGATCAAGAAGGCACTTTCATAAGTATGTAAGCAGCAGTCATAAAAAGAATCCCCCTAAAAGAATAGAAGGGGTTAACTTGCGCCATCATCTATCTAGACATATCTAGAAGTGTTCTATTCCTATTCTTCGCTATACCATTATGCTGCGAATTGCCAAGAATATAGCGTTATCTGCGTATCCTCTTTTTCTCAGACAGTCCACTAAACTGATCAGATAAGTATTCGCGTCCTTGACATCGTGCATAATTATCGATAAAAAATAAGAAAATAAGAGTCGCCAGAATGTGCCTCAACGTACATAGGTTCGCAAATGTCTAAGTGAACTAACTCTTGCGATCAAGAAGCTATAAGGCGGAAAAGAATCATATAATCATCTCTAAAGTGAAATAGTTCTTAAACAATACCATCATAAAGATCCAACCTTTTACTTCTAAATAAAAGAATATCCAAAATCTAAAAAATGCTTAAACTGGTAGTAGATTGAATTAATTATTAAGAACATAAAATATGTGGTGTAGAAGTAATATGCGCCCTATGCGCAGTTGGAGTTTAGTCAAACAAACTCCAAGAAGTTCTACATTTGTGCTATTACCCATATACCTTATGGGTGCCAACTCAAAAAATGTGGCAATAATCTACTAGCCGTACTCCATCTCATAATACATATTCAGTTGCTCTCGTATTTCAATCCACACAAGAATAAAATAGGCAACTAAACTATAATCATATGCCCAAAAGCAGAGAAAGTTTGGTGAAAAGGATGCCTACTTTGATTTAGTGCGATCACGAGCAAAGTATCTCAACTTTTCACAGTTATAGCACATTATTTTGGGTAACCTTTATTATCCTTGGTAATGGGGCAGTACACATACTTCCCAATTAAAATCAATAAATACGCTGTTTAATACAGTAAAGCGCGTATTGCAATCTATCTCAAAACAAGGATTGAAGGCCTTAAACACAAAATTAAGGCGGTGTAGGGTCATATACCCATTCACAGGTTAGATCATAATACTGGTCAACATATCCAGGAGCACTTGCTCAATGAAAAATATTATTTAAACCATTTCAACTTTAAAGAAATATCCAAAAACAAACCATGTCCAACAATAATATTTCCTAAAATGAAATCCAAACTACTGATAAAAGTATCCAAAATCTCATAATGCTTTAACAGAAAGTAGACAATGCTAGATCCCAGGCACATAAATCACATCATGTAGAAATAGAATGCGCCACATGCGCAACCGAAGCTTCTTCACTAGTGTCGTTTCACATGTAAACTGTATATGTGCCAGGCAGAATGTGACGATGATCTACTAATCGAAAGCAATCCTCAGATCTTGCCACATTTCCTCGGCATTTGGGTAGTTCTCATACTCCCCAATAAGATCATCATGCATGCATGTCATCATAATCTAACGCGCACGACGATCTTTCATCATCCAATTTTGGTAAACCAGAAGGTTATTTTGATACTCGACAGCATTGGTGACCCCATCCTCAATTTTTGGGGCTACCATGGAATTGGACAAAGTCTCAACTAAGCCCAGCTCATTCAGGAAGTACTCTATATCTCTTTGCCATATGTCATAGTTGATCCCATTTAGCTTGTTAATGTTATCATATATCGCATCTATGTGGTTGCTTGCCATCACTACATTCAAGAATTGCGCAAGGGTTGACATTATTATACACACATCCATTATTTATTCAGAAAACCCGATTAGAAAAACATTATCCCTCCCTACAAATCGAAATCAAAAAATATTGCTATTACTCATAATCATCTCCCAATTATGTAGGTTAGGAGAATTTTTCAATCGTTTTTCGAACAAATACGTATATTACCCACAGTATTATAACAATAATATGATAACATGCTCCACATAAACACACGGATTCCCATATGGAATCATTTGCTAAATATTAGAGCCTATGACAAGAAAATTCCATAGCATAATTCGTGTCGCGAAAACACATCCCCTTACATAATTCCTCTAAAAATAATACATGAATGAATACATTACATTCCCAAAAATCCTAATACAATGGATCTACTGCAATGGAAAAATAAATGGGGATGCCGCGCCACACATTATGCCTCAAGGAATATCCTATACACATAAGGCAAACAAACATAAGCTCTATCATATTTTACCAAAAATCCATCCATTTAATCCTATAACTAACATGCTAACACATATTAAGCAAATTGGTCTATTAAATGGATGGTAGGGCCACACTCAAACACATAAGGAGCGTGCCAATGGGTCTCATAAGGCGGGTAAAACGTTGGCAGCAATCTAATTGTGCAACATAATAAGAATAATTAATTACACAAATTAATTAATTAATTACCACATGTAATTAATAGATGCACAATTAATCCACGTTGCATGACTCTCTCCGCGACACAAAACCACTCCCACATGCTCAAAAACAAAAAATACAGCCTCTGGAAATTTTAATTTTGCATAAAATAATATTATTTAATTTTTCGATAAAGAAAAACGCTAAAAATATAGAAAAATAAAAAATCCAGAAGCTATGGTAGGAGGTGCAGCACACCACAAAGTAAAATAAGCCCCAAAAAGCATTTCAAAATTTTCCAGAATGCTAAACACACTCCCACGTGCCTCCACGCGCACGAGTGGTGTGGTTTTATAATATTTTTCAATTTTTTAATTAGATAAATATTTTCTGATAATTAAAAAATAAAATAAAAATTACCAAAAAATCAAAAATTAAAAATTAAAAATTCTGGAAAAAATTTGGCCCATACGGATCTCAGAAAGGCACCCCACGCGCCACCACCCGCGTGTGGGCGCATGCTGCTGCATTCTCAATTTTTGTTTTAAAAAAATTGTAATTGGAACCGAAGCCACTCATTGTAATTGGCGCGTGTATTCCACGCACTATTCAAATGACCATTTCTTGTTACACGTACAAGGTGGTTAGCTTTTATTGAATATTAGAGTCTATCTGTGGGGTCCACATGCTTTGGAAACCAGCCACTAGTGCTCACGTGCTAACACTCTCCTCGGATGAGAGTGGTTATCGCGAATCTCTGCACTTCATCTTCAACCTCTAGCCAATTCAAAACAGCAGTCGCGTGTGCGTAGGGCTAACTTCGACAGGCTATAACTTACTCATACGATATCGGATTTGCGCAAAATTTATGTCTCTGGAAAGCCCTCGCGACGTAGTTTAACAACTTACCAGATTTATTCAATATTAACAAGTCTAGGTGCATCAAAAATTAGCCCAAAGTTTCGGCAAAACTAAAGTTTGTGTTTTCTCTCAAAATACACATCCGTTTCTCACGAAATTTTGCAGGCATGTTCCTCACACATAGGAGAACACGTCCATATAAAAATTTTGGGTTAAAAACCACTTTTGAAAAATGTTTTTAAAAGACCCATAAATTGTATTTTAGGGAGAGAAGGCAAACCACGCGACTATAGGGCGAATCGACAACCACAGTCTCTGATACCAATGTAAATACGCTATATCTACTGCATATAGCACTCAATAATGGGTCTAAGGACATACTTTAAGCGGAAGAGACCCAAGGAACTTTTTTGGTCGTTGTTACGAGCCCCACGTAGCCGCTGCACGAATGCTTGCTCCTCCACTACGAGTCTGACCTTCGTGTATGCTCTTCAATGTCGTGATAGCCGTAGGGATCGCTACTAGAGTCCTCCCACGTAATCCACACTACCAAGTCCACTAGGCCAATAGTGATCCTAAAGAGAGAATACTAGAGAGAGAACAATGGAGGCTGCTGTATTTCTGTGTTGTGGTGTTATCTCAATCACTAAGACAGACATTCAATATATATGTGCCCTTATTTCACAGTCTAAACCCTTGCAGGACTTGGTTTCCAAGTACAATTAGGAAACCTCATGAAATAGGGCACTTAACCACTTGGGTCCAGCACCCACACGTGGGCGAACCATGGGTTCGGGTCACAACCCAATGACCCATATATTAACAACCGTTAAGTTTCATATTTTGGGAATTTAGATCAATGTACAAATCTGCGGATTTGATTGATATATTATTGAGTTAATATCAATGGAAAAGCAATATAAGTCCTTTTGCTAGCCGGATTCTGAAGGGGATAAACATGGGAATTCCCATGATTTCCACAAAAATCGTGGGGAAGATTCGCATAAAGAATCTTGCTAATTGTTAAATGTCAACTATTTGCTAAAATATCATTTTAGGTGAAAAGGTAAAGATGGAATTCGTGAATCTGACTAACACAATAAGTTGCTTAAATGGTAACATTTCTAGCCATAAGTGGACTTGAGGCTATAAAAAGGATTTGGTAAGGCTTAACGCTTTACAAAACATGGGAATTGGACTAATGGATAATTTTCCCTAAATTTTATATTTAACCGTTGTGATCGAGATGTGAGACTTCACAATACTATATATTTCCAAGATCCTTTTATTGTGATATAAGTATTAAACCTCCTTGCAAATACAAAATTTGAAATTTGGTTCTTGTGCTACAAACATCATCAAGCTCATTAAAATAGATATGGGAAATGCTACATACGCCAACCAATTGCAGTAACTAATTGCAGCAACTGATGTGGCATACTAAGTTGGTATCCTATAACAACCAGAGAGTGCTAACAACTGTCTATTAGAAAATATCACGTCAATTGTTGTCTTTTGTTATTGTATTTAGTTACTACCGATAGCACTACCCAATAGATCTAGGTGAAAAACTATGATCAACATATGCTGTAGGCGTTTCAGGTTGTGGGTTCATTTTCATTTGTGATTAAAAAAAAGGTGATAGTGAATATATGCGGCAAATAAGTAACCTAAAGAGCTTTTCTTATTTGCGTGTTGTGTGTGTTTCCTACGTATATAACAAAAAATAAAATAAAATAAAATAAATAAGTTACCTAAAAATGTCAAGGTAAATTATATTTACTTCTCTGTAGTGTCTACTTGATGCCATTAATGGAAAGATTGAATTATCTTTTCATTTATCATTTTGTAAAGGCATATAGATGTCCCACGAGGCCACGAATGTTGTTTTGATTTTTTGATAGAACTAGTTAGTACACACGTGCGTTGCACGTGAACTATTTTCAATATAATTATTTACATATTTATTTATTTATGTTAAAATAAATATATAATTGTTGTACATGGATCATTTTTCCTTGAGGGTTCGCCTAACATGTTGGCTTTTGGGTTTGGTCCCAAGAATCATTTCGCTTATTTTAATAATATTTAGTCTATTTTTTGTAAAATCTATCTTATCATGAGATCACAAACATTCACTCTCGCAATCACAATCACAAGTATTAATTATATCCATTATCACAATTATAGCCATTAATTTCACAGACGGTCAAAACCCGTTTTCTCACTCACCGTAAAAATCCACAATGTGGCAAACACCTTCCCACCACGTTTCTCTCGACCAGTCATACTCCCATCCCCTCTCATTTACAACCACTCTGACCAATCCTCTCCCCTCCATGTTCCCTCTCTCTATTTCTTATTGTCAAAATTACCCAATCTTATAAACAAACCCAAGCCATTTTCTCTCAATCATACTTTTTCTGTCATGAACAACTATTAAGATTTGATGATGATCTTTGAATTCTTCTCCTCTTCTATTTTTTTTTTCTAAGTGTGTGTTTGTGTTTTTCATTTTTAAAATTTGCTAACAATTTCCACTGATTTCTCTTTCTCTTTGTTTTGTTTTTTCTTTGAATTCCTCTGTTTATTCGGTGCTATTGTTGTCCCCCATAAAAGGTATGATCTTTGCAAGGTAAACTCATTCATATATACGTTCTTTTTTTTAAAGCAAAATTGATCCCTTAGAATATAGGTTTTCTGATTTTTTTTAATTGGTCTTGTTTTCTTATGGCGTCATTATCTACATTTTGGGTTTTTTTTTTTTTTTTTTTTTTTTTTTTTTTTTTTTTTTTCACACAGATATTGAAAAAAAAGTGAGTTTTCTATACTTATACCTTTTTTCCCCTGACGTTGAGTTTCTTCTATAACTTTTTTTTTCTCTCCTCACATGATTATCAATCTATATATATATAAGCAAGCAGGATTGCAAAGTTTTTTTTTTTTCTTCCCTTCACATGATTATCAATCAATATATATACATAAAGTTGAATTGGTCATTCAAGCAACGATTGCAAAGTTTAATAAATAAATAAATTACCACTAAATTCCCATATGCACCCTTATGCTTACCATGCAAAACAAGAACTGCCCCCACCAATATAGTTCAAGGCATGAGACTTGATTCGTCCTCGATCTCTTCTTATCGTGGACTATCCTCTTCTCCATCCTCTTTTTCTTGAGTTTGTAACCTTTATTTTCCCTTTTTTTTTCCCTTCCGCATGTTTTAGGGTTTTAAGATTTAACACGTTAAGTATTATATTTGTTTGAGAGTTTATCTCAACTAAAGGGTACTTTTTGTCTTAATTGGTTAAAATGGGGGTAAATAAGTATTTAAAATTTAAAATAAGGGTGGATTGGTTAATCAAAAGTTTTTGTACAATACAGACTTTTATAGGTAGTATAGATATACAAATTATAGTTTCCGTTTCCTTAGAATTCCTATTTGGTTTTGGTTTTATTTAATTATTATAAGAATTATAGTTTCCTTAGAATTCTATTAAGGTATGTGTTTTATATTGTTATATTTCCTATATATGCAGAAGGGTAATTGTGTATTTAAAATTTAAAATAAGGGTATATTAGTCAATCAAAAGTTTTTCTCACATTCATCTTTTTATAGATAGTATAGTTATGTCCTATATGTGAATGTTGTATTGACAATTTCATGAATTTGGTGAAGCAGATTGTAGGACGTAATTAATTTGAGTAGCCTAATTTAGATCACCATGAAAGAGTGTGTGTGCAGTGTGCTCTCAAAAAATAAAAAGGGTTCAAGAAATAGAAAAAGACAAAGGACAAAATTAATTAGTAGCCGATCCAAGCCAAATCTACAGAGTCGTGGATGACTGGCAAACAAAGTTCAGACGGTTGAAGCCATTTTAAACAATCACACCTGCTTTTTACTTTGAAAAGTAGAAAAAAATTTAGTTCTTTATAAAACAAAATTTTAGTAGTTTCTTTTAAAAGTTGAAGATTTAAAAGTAATTATTAAAATTTTTCACACTAAAAACTTTTATCTTTTTTGTTTTTTAAAAATAAAATATTAGAGATAAAAGTTTATCCGAATAGACTCTTAAAAAATAGAAACCGCTCTTCGAACAATCGACGACGTTAGGATGTTCAATCAAATGACTGACCAAGAGTTGGGATGACCGAAGAAACGTTAAAACAGTAGTTAGCACAGTCGGGCAGATTTCTCACTTATCTAGACGTGGGAAGGTCTTTCAAATGAATCTGTCATTTTCAAAGAAAATTTGATTAGTGAAGTAGTCTTACTCTATTGAGGACGTACAAACCTTTCCCAAGAGAAGGTTAACCTTGAAGCTTACATGGAGTAGAGTCTTATCCCTAATGGCTAGTTTGAACAAGCTTTCTGAGTAACTAGCTCTTGGTTAAGCTAGAGGACTGGTCTTCTTAAAAGGAAAGAAATACCAATTAGCAAAGGTTAGCCCATTACTTGTATTTATGCTACTTTGCCCATTATTTGTGTACTAATCTACCTTTTTTTTAAAAAAAAATATTTATTTATTTATTGTTATTCTTTCGATGTAGGACAAATCCAAATGTTCCCTTGAGTCTAATCCACAACTCTCCACAAGAGTACCACTTGTTGGGAAGAGGATGGAGTCCAAAATCCAATAAAAGCCTCTATTGGCACTTTAAGACTCATTTTGTATCCCCCACTTATTTTACAATTCAAGATTTTATAAAAAATATAAAAAGATTTCATGAAAACTTGTAGCTACATCTACTAAAAACATCATTTTGAATTACTTTTAAATAATAAAAAAAAATCTACTCAAATAACATATTTTGGAAAAACTTCTTATGGGAATGGAAAGCAAGTCTTAGGGTGCCAATAGAGAGAGGCCCAAATTCAATACCACAAGCCCAATATACAAGTATGGAACTCATAGTTTTAAAAAAGGCTCAAGCCTATTAGTAGTAAGCCAATTATTTGTATATTATGCCACTTTCTTGTCTATTCATCCAATGTGGGACAAATCTACACATGAACCTCAACAATATCTTTCTCACCTTACAAACTCGAGGAGCATCAATAGAAGAAATCAACCCTGGAGGAGAAGTCACTATTTTAATATTTATGGGCTTGTTTGGAAACTTCAAAACCGAATCAGACTTGGTCCTGTCTATAACTGTTATCTAGTTTTTAAATAAACCAAGTTATAGTTTGTTTTTTAAAAAAATCGTATTTATGCCATATTTTTAGAACAAAGTTGAACTGTTTAGTAGGAAAAAAAGACTTACCAACTAATATGAAATCAAAACTGGCTAGATTTATCCTCAGCTAGCTAGATTTTCAGGTTTGCCAAACAGTCTCTATTATTTGTAAAATAAACTTCTTTAGCCTTGAAGAGACTAAAGCTTTATAGCTTGAGTTTTCCCTAGGGTAGAAGCTCATTTGTAAAGGTTGAGCCCAACGTAGAATGCTCGTAACTTCATCTTCTGGATGAGTTTTGAGATGATTGAAGTTCCATGAATTGAAAATATTTTGACAAGCCCTACACATTGGTCTGGCTCCATCAAAAAGTTGGATAAATTGATTTCAAGATAGGGTGTAGAAAAAGCCTTTTCAAATCCTTACCCATCACTATGGTCCAATTATGGATATGATCCTTCCTATGAAAAATGGGAGCGGCTATTGCAACCCCCCAAAGTTATTTGTTGCCCCCACCTGATTTCCCCACCTCCCTCCCCAATTTATATACCCACCCCTCTCAAAAACTAAAATACCCCTCCTAAATAAACCCTAACCCTTCTCACCCACCCCACTCCCAGCGAGGAAGGGTGACAGCAACGGCGACGGCGGACGGCGGACGGTGCGAGCACCCCTTCTTCCTCTTCTCTCTTCTTCTCCTCTTCTTTCTTTCTTTCTTTCTTTTTTTTTTCTTTTTTCCTTTGCTGGTCAGATCAGTGCAAGGGAGTTTTTTTTTTTTTTCAAAACCTTCATTTTTTTCGACAAGGAGGTTCTTCCCCTTCTTTTTTTTTTTTTTTTTTTTTTTTCCGGCGACGGGAGGGAAGAGAAAGAAAAAGAAAGAAAAAAAAAAGAGGCTGCCGATGGGAGGAAGAGGAGAAGAAAAGGAAAAGAAAAGGAAAGAAGAAAAAAAAAGATTTCAAAACCTCCATTTTTTCTACCAAGGAGGTTCTTCCCCTTCTTTTTTTTTTTTCCGGCGACGGGAAGGAAAAGAAAGAAAAGGAAAGAAAAAAAAGAGGTTACCAACGGGAGGGAAAAGGAGAAGAAAAGGAAAAGAAAAGGAAAGAAGAAAAAAAAATGAAGATGAGGGTTCCGATGGGAGGCAGGAGAGTGAGGGTTGTCGGTGCGGGAGAGGAGGAAGGAAGAAGAGGAAGAAGAGGGAAGAGGAGGAAGGAAGAAGAGGGTCGCTGGTGGGGTGGGGTGGGTGAGGGTACTTAAGCCCTTTTTGGTAATTTTGCATAATAATTTTTTTAATTAAAAAATATTGGGGGGGAGGGAATTTAGAGTATTGGGGGGTTGCAATAGCCATTCCAATGAAAAATGTCTTTTTGGGCCTATTGGGTCTATAGGTTCATAGTAAGTCAAAATTCTAACTTTAGTTCAAATAGCTGGTGGGATGGTGATGATTCCTTCTTTTTTATAAATGATAAACTGTAATTACCTTGTTTAATCTGAGACCCCCTTATGTAAATATGATATGTGGCTCCAATCGTATGAATTTTTTATTATTTTTATGAGCAAAAATTATTTTGGTACTTTGAACTTTTTCAAAAATCTCTATGTGATATCCAGATTATTTCTTCTCCCAATTCAATACCTAAACTTTATTGTTGTGCCCAAATATAGTCCTTACCCCAATGGCAGTCCAAATAGTTGATGGACACATCACATGCCTAGTCCATATGGGTTATAAAATTTTATATGGGCTTGAAGTCTGTCCAATTGGGCTTCCACGTTATCCAACAAAAAAAAAAAAATCACAGTTATTTTCACTTTTGGCAAAGGCATATAAGTCATTAACATGTGAATTCGAAAAGCACAAACACCCTATATTATTGCAAGTTTTAGGCATTGTGTAACAGAGATTTGGCAATCCAACCATAACGCAACGTGTCAAAGACATACGCATACTTTCAACTATGCGTATGCATGATCTATTAAGCGTACGCATATTTGGAATATGCGTATGCACCATGAGTTCTTTTCGGTGTTGCTGCTGATCTTAGTTTATTTTAGTTATTTTTAACAATTTTAATTATTTCCTTGTTAATTAATTATTGTTTTAAGTTTATTAGTTTCTTAATTGGTTTTACTTATTCTAGTAGAATTAGAATTTGTTATTTCATAACTTTAGTTTTCTATATAAAGGATTTTAGCCTTATGGCAAAGGGATCTATTGATTTTGAGATCAATAATATCGAGGGAGGGAGAGTTTCTCTTCTTCTTACTTTTGTGTTCTAGTGTGAACATTGATCTTGGTTGCCTATTATTTGGCATTGTTCCTACAACAATCAATAGATTGGTGGACACTTGTTTGTTTTGGTAAGCTAAGTCTCGACCATGTATTTTCCGCTGCATTAGATCATTACCCCTAGGACATGTTCATCACCACTACCATACACAATCCTTCGTAGTCCCTCTGGTGTCTGGCGATTATATGTAACGTACTGAGCTTTGCCAAATGGCAATCACATTGCCAAAACCTTTTTCCTTTTTTTTAAGATGAACGATCTAGAGATATTATAGAAATGAATCAGTGATACAAGTCAGCAAGATAAGAGGCCCGAATAAAATCAGGGACTTCCTCAATCCAAACGCACAAATCATCGATGTTCTTTGCATGCCTAGCAAGGCCATGAGCCATTTCATTGCCTTCACGGAAAATGTGACTAAAAGTCACCACACCGCTTCAAAACCTTTTTCCTGAGCACTTTTAACTGGACAAACTATTAGGCCTTCGTTTTCCAACCTTGCATGGCCTAGCTTATTTGTTAGCTTCGAGATGCGATTGGTCACTGAACTCGGCCAATGGTTATTCTATATAGTCAGGGCCGGTCTTGATGTCAGGCTACCCAGGTAGTTGCTTGAGGCCTCTCAAATTTTAACAAAAAATTATTAAGGCCCCAAACTTAGTTATTACCCTTGTAATAGATTCCAAAAAAAAAAAAAAAAAAACACATTTATTTTATAATACCTAGATTAGTAAAGGCTCCAATCCAAATTTAAGGGCCCTAAATAGTTTCTAACCCAAATCCATAGACAATAGCCTATTGAAAATGATAGACTGAATTGGCTACAGGGTCACGCCATTACCACTATATAAAGTACTCTAAAACCCCACTTAGTTTACATTTTTTAAGATTTTATGAAAAATATAAAAGGTTTCTACAAAAACTAGTCGTGTTGTTGACTAGAAAACATCATTGTGAACAATTTTGCAGAATAAAGTCTTTCCAAACTTTATAATTTAAATGGAGTTTTTGGCCATTTTTCATGGACCATTTTATAAAAATGAAACAAAGATTGTAAATGCTCAAAAAGTTTACTTAAACGACATATTTTGGAAAACTTTTCTTCTACAAAGTTGTTCACAATGATGTTTTCTAGTAAATAGCGTGATTAGTTTTCATAGAAATTTTTTATATTTTTCATAAAACTTTAAAATATTTACACAAGGTGGGGGTTAGAGTACTTTATGTGGTGGCAATAGCCTCCCTCTTAGCTATATTATCCATTGAAAATGATATGGTAAAAAAACTTGATTATGTTAGTTTAATTAGTCATTTTGTAGCTAAAAATGCGAGAATAATAATGTTTAAAAGATACTTTTGCTACAATTGTTTCACTTCTTTTTGGTATAATAGTTTTATATATTGTTTGTTATTTTTCTTCTTCTTGTATATGTGAATTTTGCAAAATTATAAAGGAAAAATATCAAATTTTATTTATTTTTAGTTCTTATAAAGATTTATTTTTTTATGTTAATCTATATAAGCAAACTTTAGTAATCATATATGCATGCAAATTTTGGTGCACTAGGGAAAAAAATTTCCGAGGAATAAATTTTGTTGTACGTGTGAATATGTATAAATGGTCCAATTTTAAGAATTCGCCCAAAAAACTTAAGACCGGCCTTGTATATGGTGGCACCTTTAGCACTGCGCGCTCATAAATCAATGCTTGAATCACTGTATCTTGGCCTGATTCCTCACCCAAAAGACCAGCGACAATTTTAAACATCCATATTCACATTCACATACACAGAGTGATTAGATGTGTTACTTTCATTTTTGATAGATAATCCGTATTAGAAACAGAGATTAAAAAAAAACAAAAAAAACTTTTGTGGGTAGGGGTATAACATATAGTATCCTAGGCCTACCCCAACTAGGATTTGGATCATACTAAATTACTAATCTTCGTAGATGGACTGATGGACATAATACCTTGCAAATCCACCCATTAAGCATGAAATTAAGGGGTGCCAAAAATAAGTCCTATGACCACCAACTACTATGAGTAGTGATCATTAACCATCTGAGTTACACTACACTTTTGATTACATTATAGGAATTGACAATCAAAAGATTAACTTCTTTCAAGAACTAATTAATGCAAAAGCTACCAATACAATTAACTACATGCAATAGCGACTTTCATTCTTGCCACTTATCACAAAATGTGACCTGAGATTACAAATTAAAACTATGATCACTTACAGTAAAATGTGAACACTTAGGATATGGTACCTCATTTTTATGTGGGTAGTATAAAATTCCTCATAAAAGGAAACCGAAAAACCAACTTTAGTCAATAGGAGCCCAACTTCCCACTTTGCGACCTCATCACTATAACTCAAGCTCAAATCCATTTCTTTCTTAGTCACCGAGCCGAGCGCACCTTTGTTACTTCAGTAGGGCGAGTTTAACCTCTTTAATTTGGGAATAAATTAAACGTAAAAGGTTAAATTAACTTCTTAAGTAGGGTGATAACTTTTTCAATTATGAAAAAAAAAAAGAAGAAAAAAAAGGAGAGTTGGCCGGTGATAACTTCATTGATTAAAAGGAAAAGGTTATTGCAAAAGCAATTTGGGGTTGCTTCTATGGTCCTTCATTGTCCTATTTTAAAAATTGTAGCTGCCCATTGCTTCTCATGTTTTTACCAATTCACAATTACTTTTCTGTTGGAATTCCAAAAAAAAGCCATCAAACACCATTTTCATTTGAAATTACTTCTATGAAGCATGCTCCATTGCAAAACCTTTTACTAATCGGGAAGCGGCCGGGTGGTAAACATGTGCAATACATGGGTGGGATATGGGTAGAAGTAGATAGGACCTAGATTAGGGTTCGAACTCCTCCAATTATACAAAAAAAAAAACTATCTACTATATATTGTTTTCTCCAATCACGAGTGATGCATACCAAACACGTACTTCAATTAATAATCAACATAAATTCCAGTTTGAAGTCATGGAAGGTACCAAGAAATGAAGATAGAGACGAAAAGAACACATATCCTACAAGTGAGAATGACATGATCCTTGAAAGCTTCCTTCAATTCCGTTATATCCCATAAGAAAGAGATTAGAGCGCCGCAAATAATTCACTTTCATTCATAGTGGCAAATTCCGGATTAGGGAGTTATTCGTCATAGAAAAAATTCGAAATGCAGGAATTATTCGGGAATATATCAAGAATAAATTCGGAAATAATCTATGAAAAAATTTCGGAGTGAAAACAAAAAAGGCAATGAAAGGAAAGTGTGGAAAAGTTTTGCACTATGCGTGTGCCGAGAGTCTTGGACGGTGCCTTTGGTGGCCTGCTGGGGTTCACACGAAATGGTGGAGGGCCTCACACGGCTGGAAAAGATATGCTTTTCTTTTCTCTAATCACGGTTACTGCCTCCAAAACACTTCAATTAATAAACAACATAGTTTCCCGTTTGAGGTTATGAAGGTACCAAGAAATAGATCAGACAGATGGAAAATGGACACATACCCTACGTAAGTATGACATGATCCTACTATTAGGGCGGTGATGATTGATAGAGGTGTGAGAGACCAGATAGTCAAAGGTTCGAGTCTCAAAGCAGAGACATCACGTGTATTTATCCTTTCATGCTCTTATACTAGAACCACTACTCTAGCTCTAGGTTTTCGATCCCTAATGTTTTGCTCTGCTCCGCCGCCACTCGTCTCCTTCAACACCGCCACTCGTTGCTCGTCTCTGGATCAAGCTTCGTGACTCAGGTTCACCACCATCTCCACCTTCTTCTCCGGCAAACCATGCCATTTACACACTAGCCTTCCAGATCTAGTGATTTAGTGTTTTGGGACTTGTAGATCTGGTTGTGAATCTTTACCCTTTTATATAGATCTGATTTGAAGTGGCTTCTGAGTGTTTTCTAGATTTGGGTATAAATCAATTTCACGCATAAAGTGTTTTTTGCATCATTTGGAGTGTTTTCTAGATCTAGGTATAAATCAATTTCATGCATAAATTGTTTTGCATTATGAATCTGTTCCATTTCCGGATCACTAGTTTTGCATTGGAAGTTGAGGTTTTTCCTTTATTTTTGTGTTCTTGTGTTCTGATTTGCCAGGCCTTATTGTTCTCACTTCTCTGTCAGTGTTCTATTCCTTTATTTCATTCACTATGCCCATCACATGAACCTCTTGTGTGTTTTCTTTTTTTTCTTCATTAGATGTGGGTTGATGACTTCATGTAGAATTTCTAAATTTTTGTGTTTTTTTATAATAATTGAAAAATAAAAAAGGTTTTATGTCCAACATTTTATCATCCTCTTGATTGAGGTCAGAGGATGATAATGCCTTTGCGGGTTGGGTTGGGTTACTTAAATAGGTTAGAGGTCAATGCTTTTATGAGTTGGGTTGGGTTGGGTTTCTCCTTGTCATAAACTCGTGGGTTTGGGTTTGCTTAAATGGGTTCTTCACATTAATGGGTTGGGTTGGGTTGGGTTAGGTTTGGGTGACATTTTAACTAAGCCCATCTAAACCCATCCAAATCCGCCCAAACCCACCCAATTGCCTGGCCAAATGTTGAGGGCAGGTTCTGACTCAACCAATTAACATGAGAGAACACCATAATTAGCTCATCCCACCAATTATAAAGGCTCTCTATCAGAAGTGTGCAGGCAAGTCAGAATCATAATGTTGAGAAGACAAGCGCCTCATTTCCACTTCATTTAGAACTTTGGGTAAAGGGTGTTTTTTATTTATTTATTTATTTATTTTTAATCGGTCATTCCACAAGTGTTTGTGCTGAATTGTGGGCGATTCGTGATGGCTTAACTATGGCTTGGGATATGGGATTTCGAAAAATTGAACTTAATTCAAATTGATGCTCAAATTTTGATTCAATTAATCCGATCAGATATCCCCCTCCCCTTGGCGTTTGACTGTGGTTATTGATTGGAGGTCTAACACAAGTACGCATCCAACATGTCTACAGAGAAAATCAATGAATGAGCTGACTATTTAGCTAAGAAAGAAGCCTCATCTCACAACTGCTTTGTTGTACTTGATTAGCCCTCTAGTGAGCTGTGTCAAATTTTGTTATGGGATGCGCGTGGCATGGCAAGTTGGCAACCCCCAAATTATGTAATCAGTCCTAGTTAATGAATAAACCTTCCCTATTTTCAACCAAAAAAAAAAAAAAAAAAAGAAAGAAAAAGGAAAGGAGTAACCTATCTATATCTATACTACCTATAAAAAGATGAATGCGAGAAAAACTTTTGATTGACTAATATATCCTTATTTTAATTTTTAAATACACAACTACCCACATTTCTACATATATAGGAAATATAGTAATATGGAAACTATAATTCTAAAACACATACCTTAATATATAAAATACAAATAGGAATTCAAAGGAAACAGAAACTATAATTCCTTTTAAATACACAACTACCCACCCTTCTACATATATAAGAAATATAGCAATATGGAAAACACACACCTTAATATAGGTTGTTTTTAACAATTCCCATGCATCATTATTCCATATTAATTAATACCTTTTCATTTCTATTTCTATACTTTGCCCCCTTTTAATCCATGTGAACGCCCCAATTCTCGATCGGTTGCTTCATCTATTTTATTTCAATAATTCTATTAATGCAGCTGGTGGTGATGTTTTCTTTAGACGTTTTAATGGAGGTTCATACATGTGCATGTGCTTTAATATCCCCATTGTGATTTAGAGAAAATTTGAAGCATAAGGTAAGTGATTTTTTTCTTCTTTTTTGAGTGTCTAAGTGATTTTCTGTTGATTTATTTATGTAATTATGAATGCATCATGAACTTAAGTGCACTATCTCTTTTGATACAAAAAAAAAAAAAAAAAAAAAAGTTTCAATTTCTTTGAGAGTTTTGAGTCTTGACTCTTTGTTGTAGGTTATATTATTAATTCTAGCTACACCACAAACTGATTGAAATGATCGATATATAGGAAAAAAAAATTATCAATATAAAGTCAAAGATTATATAACATTCACCCAACCACGCACATAAATATATTTGAACTAAGAAACACATAAGTGTTCTATATATAATTAGAAATCTAAATAACTTAACTAACTTTAAAAATTTAAATATGATAGAACAAAAGTTATTAGAATAAGGTGACTTATTTTACACGAGTTAAGCATCCTATTGATTTAGAGACCTAATAATAATATACAACCAATCAACCATACGTCTCCCTTCTCCCTTCTACCCATATGTTTCTCCTCTTTTCTCCTTTTATTATACATTTAGTCTTAATTTACATACTCTGCATATTATCCAATAGATCTCACAAATAATCAACGATGGTGATTCTTGGCATCTCCCCCCACCCCCCCCCCCCCCTTTTTCTTTATAGGTAGCATTCAAAACTATGAGCAAGTTTTGAGACCTACCCTTATTTTTTGTGGTTGTCTTTTATAATATTTATTATTTATTATATAGGAGTTTTTTTTTTTTTTTTTTTTTTTTTTTTTTTTTTTTTTTTTTTTTTTTTTTTTTTCTGTTTCTTGACTTTGTATTGAGTGGGCTTAGGCATAGATAATTAGCATTCAGAATTTTAGAATTAAATACCAGCGTGTTTAGTTTTATAATACTTATTGAGTAACAGTTAACCAGTGCATCAGCTTGATATTAATTATTTTCTCTTCTTTCTTATAAATTGAGTATTTAATCTTTTTCTTTTTCTCTCTTTACAGACTCAAAAACCCGTCATAAAAAGGTACCAATTTTTTTTCTTTTCTAGATTCTTCGTTTTGATATGTTCAATATGTCTGTAATATAATCTTGGAGATTAAAACTCCCTTCGTAAGAGATTAATTTGCTTTATTTTTTGTGCGTTACAATTTTTATATTTTATATAATATTTTAGGTTTTTTTTTTTTAGTGATTTGTTGAACAAAATATGTTTGTAAGAAATTGTCATTGTTATGGTTATAAGTTATTGTTCCCTATAAATTTCACTATTTTTTTTTATATATCATTTATGGGATCAATTATAATTAATAATTTTGTTTCTTGAAATCTGTTATAGCATACCAGTTGTATAGTGGTTTTTTATCTTCCAGATCAATGAATTGTAAGTGCATCTTGATTTTTATCATTCTCTTAATTCAGTGATTATGGGCGTGCTTAAAATTGGATGACCAAAAGTGTACACAAATTTTAATTTGGTGGCCGGTTTTTTATTTATTTATTATTTTCTCCGTATTCTTAGAAAACTTCATTATCTTAACGAAGGTTCTTAAAGTCTTTGTGTTATATCTTATAATATATATAGGCACATGTAACATTATGCAAGTTTGTGAATCTCCTTATAGTTGTATAGCCATCTTTCAAACCTCTTTTTTTTTTCTTTTTTTTTGCTTAAGTTCATTTGGATGTTAGTTTCAATATTGCATCTCGATCTTATTGGAATGAGAAATAAGCAAAATTAAAATAAATATTATTCTATCCAAACAAGAAAAGAAAAAAAATTTGTTACGTAAGTGAAAAAAATCACAATTTACAAATTTGAGTTATAGTGGGAGAAGGATAAAAGGCAATGTGTGGAAACTAAAATTTGAGGAATTCTATCTAGAAGAAAAAATTGTTACATGATAAATTTTAGTAGTTTTATGAATTAGAGTTGTACTGGGAGATGAACAATGAGTAAGTATAGAAATTTAAATTTGATTTAAAAATTATTTTTTACAACACAAATATTGTCACGTGCAATGCACGTGTGCATCAACTAGTCACTGTAAAGTGTCAAATTTTCCTATTTTCAACCGAGTTGGTTGAAGTCCAGTAAAAGATGTGGACCAATTTAAATGACCAAATTTCAACTGAGCCAACAGCCCAACCCGACAACATTAGCTCCTCTATTCAGGAAAATGGCATGGTGAAAGATGCAAGGCTCTACCAGCTCCCCCTTCACACCGTTTAACAAGGTTCCAACCACTTTTAAATAGATGACATTGAAAAATAGGTAAAAGAAATAAGTCAATTGATATCAATTGCATGCACCAAGGGCATCAAACATGCATCCTGTTGAACTCATTGTCACCACCATAAGTCCCTACAAGCAATATGTGCAACAAATATAGACAGTTGACAAACTGTAGTATGCTAAATACGTGAACATTATTCTGGAAATCAATAATCCCTTATGTGTATGAAAAAGAAAAGAAAACCCAACTCCTAGCTACTTGATAATTTTTTTTTTTTTTTTTGCCAAGCAATGAGGTGTCCAAACTGTCAGAGCCCGACTAATTAGTAATGGGCAATTTAATGTAACATATTATTTCTCTCTTCATTTGGTACATCTATGTCAAAAATTGGTTAACTCTCGATCTATTTGGTTCCCGGATTCTACCAAGGAAAAAAAAAGGGAAGAGAAAAAAATAAGGAGGAAAGAAAATGAAACGAAAAGATACAATTATGTCAAGTCAAAATTATTCCAATTCTTCTTGTTTTTCAAATTTTCCATTGCAAACAAATAAGGAAAAATGCAATTCCTTATGTCTTGTTTTTTTTCCCTTGATAAAATCCAGGAACCAAATATAGCCTAACCACTGCCTAAGAGTATTAAGTTGGTTGGTTCCTATATTTATTAATTACTTGGATAATCAATTGGTATTTAAGTATTTTTTATTAGGTTTATATTTTATTTTGGGCCGTTTCAAAATTATTGTCCCAGTCAGAAAGTTAAAGACTTCATTTTAATCAATTTTCCAAAATGCCCATATTTATGATACAAATTACATGATATGGACCAAACAAACTCAATTAATGATTGTATTATAGTTGAAGGCAAAATTAAAATGTTAAAATATAAATGTACATGTGAAATTATTTAAGAGGGATTCCTAAAAAAAATATATTTTTTCAAACAGAATGGTTAATTTGAAACGGAAGAGTAAAAAAAAGAGATTTTTGGCCAAAACCCCTAAGTATAAGAGTAGTTTAACAATAGGCCCTATAAAAGAAACTCATTAGTGAAAACCCCTTTTACCACGATACGGACAAAATACCCTCATTCTTCTTCTTGTTCTTCTTCATTTTATTTCCAACTCCAAACTCCAGATTTTCAAATTTGTGTGTGTGTGTGTGTTTGTGTGTGCGCAAGAAGGTAAATAGCTGTTTGGAAGTTTTTTGTCTTTTTTTACATATGTATTGACAAAAAAATTACCAATAGTTTATAGATAATTTCGATTTGTTAGATAGTAAAACACAACCCTTTGTTTATCTTAAAGTATTGCAATAGAATGACTTTACTGTTGGTAGTGTATTTGAATGAAAATAGTATCAAATTGTACTGATTTGTTTATGCAACAGTATTACTTTATTGTTGGTTAGTTAGTTTGTGTAATAGTATCACTTTACTATTGATAGTTAACTTGTGTAACAGTATCACTTTACTGTTAGTTTACTATTGTGTACTTTGAAAAAGTTATACAGACAACAGTAATAGTTTACTATTGTGTGTTTTAAAAAATTTATACACTACATAGTAACAGAATACTGTTGTCTTTAAAAAAAATATGAAAAAAACACTACAATAGTAACAATTTACTATTGTCTTTGAAAAATTGTACAGCAAAACAATAGCAACTTGTTACTTTATGTTTTGACAAAACCACTATAATAGCAGCCTCCAAAACAACCCTCAGAAATCAACAGATCTAAAGTTGCAAACAAAGACCAAAAAAAAAAAAAAAAGCGAAGAAGAAGATGATAACCATGGTGGGGTGGTAGTTGGAGAAGGTTGGTCACCATTAGAGAAGAAAATCTCATTCTTAAAATTTGGTTTCATTTTTTTTTTTTTTTTTTTTTTTTTTCAGATTTGGTTTTCTTCTTCTTCTTCTTCTTCTTTATCTTCCAGATCTTTACAGCCCCTCCTTCTTTCTCTCTCTTTCCCTCCACCCTTCCCCCCCTTCTCTCTCTCTCTCTCTCTCTTTCCAGATCTGGTTTTTCTTCTTCTTCTTCTTCCAGATCTTCACAGCCCCTCCTCTCCCTCTCTCTTTCTCTCTCTCTCTCTCTCTCTCTCTCTCCGCCCACCCCTCCCTTCTCTTTTTCTACGAATCTGGTTTGAAACATACCCCAAAATATAAAAGGTTAAAACAGGTATTTTTAAAAAAACATTTCCTTTTGCTTAAAGAATCTTTTAAAAAAAGGGTTTTGGAGTTAAAAAACTCTTATAGTGGGTTTTTTGTTAAAAGTAGTCCCCTAATAAAGGTTATTCCTAATTTCCCCTAAAAAAAAGGCTTCCAAGTTAACACAACTCTACCACAATACTCTGTCTTTCACATTGGTTGAGGCTTGGATCCTTACACTCATTAATGTTCGAAGAAAACAATTTAAAGAAAAAAAAAAAAAAAAAAAAAAGGAAGAAAGAAAGAAAGAAAGAAGAAGAAGCCAAGTCCCCCAAATAAAAAAATGAAGACAATCCAAAGCAAATGAATAAACACAATTAAAAAAAGAATGAAACGATGGAATATATATATATATATATATATATATATATATATCTACCTTGGCAACCATGGTGAGGGATGGCAATGGGCCACTTAAACCGGGTATCCTGCCCAGCCCAGCCCGCCCCTATTGGGATGGGGTTGGGATTGTTTTAAATAGAATAGGGGCGGATTGGTCTTTTATAAAAAATCCCGACTCGGGTTACCGATGGGTTTGGGTCCCCGCCCAACCCTGCCCTGCCCTGCCCTACCCCGCATAATTACATATGTACATATAAATTTATATGTTGTGTTTACCAAACTAGTCTTCCATCATTTCATATAAGTGTGTTTTTTTTTTTTTTTTTTTTAACTCATTAGGATCTTGTACTATTAATTCCCTTATCTCAGTTTTTTATTTTTATTTTTATATATTTTGATTAAAGTCAAAAGTCTCTGTAAGAGGATAAAAACCTCTCAAGTATTCACTGTTTAAACATATTTAAACAGGTGCATTCATTGAATTGTCATAGGTTGGTAGCTAAATGGGAAATTAATGCCTTACTCTTGTAGTGTTTGGATGAGGAATGGGTTTAGGGATTTTCTATAAGGTTGGGGTTAGAATAGGGGTCTTGTCCCGTGTAGAGCTTGGGCGGGAAATGGCTTTAGGGATTTTTTATAGGGTCGGAGTTGGGATAGAGGGTCTCGTCCCAAACCCGCCCCGTTGCCATCCCTAACCAGTCCATAAAGGTAGGGTAGGGGTTCCCTCCGTAGCCATGCAAGCACTGGCAGCAATAACTATTCCCTAGACACACGTACCCCGTCTCATTCTTTTGAGCTACCTCGCATGTCTCAATCCCAAATAGCCCAAGGAAGCACCATCGGAAGCATTTCCTTTGCTCTCCAAATTGCGAAGAGCAATGGCGGAAAAATTGAATCTGTTTTGCTCCACAACAAAAGCCAAAGCTGCTAGGATTAGAGGGCCATACGTTTTTATCGCCTCGGAATCCTTCGATGAGCCCATTTAGTTGTCACAGCCGACCGCGACAAACTTCTTGTTGGGTGTAGGAGACGGTGAGTGTTTGGGCCGACCTAGGCCATGGCCTGTTCTCCAAGATGCACAACTCACCTTGGACTAAAATATGTTGAGAGCTTGGTTGGATGTTACTTATGATTAAACAAATCGAGCTAAGCTGAGTCAAGCAGTAGATTGCTTGAACTGAACTCGTTAAATTAACAAGGTCAAAATGATGTTTGAGATTGACTTATTTATTTTATGAACCAGATCGAATGAGTGCTTTTACCGAATTGATCTCAAACTGAGGTCGAATAACTTGACTCGTTTTACAATCCTTTTCGGGACGTTTGAAACCGGTGTTTGATCAAAATTCCTTGCGTATGTCACTAGCAATTAGGCTTCTTGTACAGTTGTACGACATCGATTTGCTAACTTAATCTGTTAGGCTTAGGCCTGAGGTCAGGTCAACGTTTCTTGGGAGCAAATGTTAGTGTACAGTTCCAGCCTGACCAGCCCAACCTAATGGCCCCACCTACTTGGGAACGGCTATTGCAACCTCCCATTTTTATCACCCTATCCCTCATCTTTAGGTTTTTAAGGTTTTATGCAAAATATAAAAAGTTTTTATGAAAACCGGCCGAGATTTCCACTAAAAAACATCATTTTGAACAATTTTGTAGAAAAAAGCTTTTCCTTAATCTATCGTTTAAATATACTTTTTAACCATTTATAACTTTTATTTCATTTTTTGCCAAAAAGTCTACTTAAACGATAGATTTTGGAAAAATTTTCTTCTGCAAAGTTGTTCAAAATGATGTTTTCTAGTGGACTAAGCAACCAATTTTTATAAAAACTTTTTATATTTTTCATGAAATCTTAAAAACCAAAAAAATAGGGATGGAGTGATAAAAATGGGGGGTTGCAATAGCCGTTCCCCACCTGCTTTCATTCTGCTCTGGGTTAGACCCAAGATGTTACATATGACCCAGGCCCAAGTTCAAGTCACGGGCTGGAATGTCTTATGTGATTGATTCTATATGGTCCATGAAGCACCAAAAAATATATGGGAACGGCTAATGGCCTCATCTACTTTCAAAATCTTTTGTTAAGTAGATTTTTTTACTATTTATAGTATTCGCTTCATAAATAACTAAAAAATTCACTTAAACATAGATTTTGAAAAACTTTTTTCTAAAAAGTTGTTTAAAATGATATTTTCTAATAGACTACACAATCAATTTATAAGAAAACTTTATATATTTTTCATAAAATCTTAAAGTGTAAAATAAGTGGGGGATGAAAAGCAAACCTTTAAGTGCTAATAGAGGCCTCCAAAATATATATATAGTTGATTTTAGATGGGCTGCACAAATATGAGAAAATAACATATGATATTTATAGTTTTATACAAGGGACACTGCTCCAACTCCAACCTTTTTGTTAGGGATGGAATATCTCCTTAAAATAACATACAATATATATATAAAATTAACAATTAAGGGTATTTTAGGTCTTATACTTGCCGAAGTCTTAGTTTAGACTATTCTCTTAATGGTCTGTGTGAGACATCTCATATTCACAGTAACACCATCTTTGTGAAAAGTCGAAACAAAATAATAATAAATAAATAATATAAATAAATAAATAAATAAAAGATTAAAAAAAATAAGATAACATAAGATATTTATATAAGTGTTTTGGGAAAAGATTGCGCATTGTAATTTATAAGTCACTAAATTTGTACGCACAGGGTACAAGCAAATCCTCTTCTTTTTTGCTAAAAAATCTTAACAATAATAATACTAATAACACTAATAATAATAATAATAATAATAATGACATAAGATACTATATAATCACAACAAATAACACAGATATATAAAAACAAGTCGTGCCTACCCAAAAAAAAAAAAAATATATATATATATATATATATATATATATATATATATATATATATATTACAGCGGGTTTCTTAGATGTGTTTGCTTTCAAATCAAGCCTTCAACTCTAAGAACTACATCTAATTTAATAGATATAATAACTCAATATGAGAGTAAAGTTAAACCTTAGTAGTTGTTTGGGCTATAATTCAACACGTAACTAAGGCTAATGGTTGCTTGCCGGGTTGGTTGAGTGATCAGGTCTTAGGTGTGATCCTGAGAGGTCATTGTTTAACTCTTCGTAGTTATCGTCGCTTGTGTAAGTAATTAGGTATTAGGTATAAGACCTCTCACATGGGCCATTAGGAGATTAATTTGAACAAAAACTTCAACGGAAATAAAGCTTAGGACACCAAAAATAAAAAATAAAAAAAAATGTAAGGTTAATGGTTAATATTAAGTTGGCTATGTTGTTCATGAGTAATTATCATTGTCTCAATACTAATAAAGTTAACTAAAATAAAATAAAATAAAACAAAACAAACATCACTCTGTCATCAAATTCATAAATTCATATTAGGTAAATTCATTAAAAATAAATAAATATAAAAATATAATTCATTACGAACTAGGCCCAATAAAGTTTATTAAGAAAAAGATATTGAGAACAAACATTTTCGGTGCATGCAGATTCCTAAAACTTATTAAATTGAGTTAATTTTGTACCCTATGTGTTGACAATGGGCCCGTTTGATGTCTTCTATGCTGAACCGCGTGACACTATGGAACCCACCAAGTGCCAAGCCACATGAGACTGGAGAGGACGGTTATCGTAATCTCTCAAACTTTATTTGTAAATTCTATTTATTTTAATTTTTTAAGATTTTATAAAAAGTATAAATGATTTCATGAAAATTGGCCACAGTATCTATTAGAAAACAGTATTTTGAACAACCTTGTAAAAGAAAACCTTTCCAAAATCTATACTTTAAAAAGACTTTTTGGTCGTTTACAATCTCTATTTTGTTATGAATATTAAACATTGAGTGGACAATTGAGTGGATGTTCACACCCCCTCCACTTTGTGATAATGGGAACACCACTTCATAAGTGGGTTAGGTAATCCCATCATGTGGACCTAATTCAAACAAAGATAAAAGGGGAAGGGGAGAAAGAAATGAGATGTATTTTGGAGAGAATGAAGAAATGTGTATTTGGAGAGAAAGAAGATGAATGAGAAATTTATTCTCCTCACAACTTGTTCTAAATTCTTGGTTTTACAACACGTTATCAGCACGAATTGCTCAAGGAATTTGGGAGCAATATCATACTACCACCATCTACGTTCTAAACCAATTTGATTGTGGTAAGTTGGTATGCTTTTAACCAATTTGGTTGTGGATTGGTTTTTACTCTAAATTATATACTTGAATGGATGAATCCATATTCTCTTCCTGAAGCAAGAGAAGATTTAAAAATAAAACTTGAAGTTTTATAAATAAATAAAAGGAGTGATGATTCATTTTCTCTTCTTGAAGTAAGAGAAAGATTTGAAAACTTGAAGTTTTCTATATGAAAAGTTATTATTTACATGTTATCTTCATGAAAGAAGAAACAAATTTCAATCTCCAAAATTTTCTATAAGAAAAGTTGTTGTTCATATATTCTCTTCCTGAAGCAAGAGAAGATTTAAAATAAAACCTGAAGTTTTATAATTAAAAAGGAAAAGGGGTAACAATTCATCTTCTCTTCCTGAAGTAAGAGAAAGATCTGAAAACCAGAAGTTTTCTATAAAAAAAAAAAAAAAAAAGGTTATTATTCATCTGTTCTCTTCCTGAAGCAAGAGACAAATTTCAAAACCTGAAGTTTTAGAAATAATGAATAAAGTCTCAATTTAATTGAATAAAGTGACGGTCAATGATGACCAAATTAAATTGAGTAATATATCTCTCTATTATGTGTTATGCAACTTCTTTAGATGCTTGTAAAATTTTGGTGAAAATTCGTGGGTGCACCTTAACTTTTGCTTTAGTTAGCATAGAAGAACACACAAAAATCTGCTCTTGTTTTACTACGAATTGACTGTCAACGTCACCTCTGTTGTCAGTCAACTTCTCTCAGATTTACTGGTAACTTCACTGTGTCAGCTTAAAGTATGTCATTTTATGATAAAAACCACCAGAAGTGGAATAATGGAATACCAAACCACCAGAAGTGGATTAATGAAATACTAAACCACTAGAAGTGGAGCGATAAAATATCAAACCACCAGAAGTGGAATGAATATATTTGGTGTGGAAAAATAAAATACCAAACCACTAGAAGTGGATTAATGAAATACCAAACCACTAGAAGTGGAATACTAAACCACTAGAAGTGGAGTAATAAAATACCAAACCACTAGAAGTGGATTAATGAAATACTAAACCACTAGAAGTGGAGCAATGAAATATCAAACCACCAGAAGTGGAATGAATATATTTGGTGTGGAAAAATAAAATACCAAACCACTAGAAGTGGATTAATGAAATACCAAACCACTAGAAGTGGAGCAATAAAATATCAAACCACCAGAAGTGGAATGAATATATTTGGTGTGGAAAAATAAAATACCAAACCACTAGAAGTGGAATGACACTGAAGAAATAAACATCGGTTTATAGAATAAACCTACGAGATAAGTGTTTTAAGTAAATACATGGTTGAGGTTTTGTGTGTTATACTGTATTGACAGCACGAACCCATTTTACCATTTAATTCATAACTTTAGTTCTAGTTATGATTTTGAGATGAAACGAATTGGATTTTGTCACTGACTTGTTGGGCTAACATCCTACCAATTTTCGTGTCATTGGGTGACCATTTGATATTTTTTGCGTAATTATTTCGTGGTACACCTGAATCTGGGATTTCTGCTAGACAGCACTAACTCAATATTGAAAAATATTTTTGAATGGGTTTTGCTAGGTATTTCTCTACCAAATTTTGAGGTTACAAAGTACATTTGATATACTTTTAAGTGATATAAACCCCAAAGCCCATTTCTTTTTGGATTGAACATATAAAAATTCATTTATACGCATCACAAATTGTTTTCACTAAAATTTCAGATTTGGTCATTGTACTTGGAGCAGATTACAGATTTTTTTTGCTACTTATTAGTAGCATTTTGAGAACTAGAGAGACCAACTGGAGATTTTCTCTGCAGCCCATTAAGAATACTCCCCCTGTTGTAATAAAAAAAAAAAAAAAATAGGACTTTTCTATAAATATCATGGCTATTCCTCCCCAAAACCCTCATCTCTGCAATGATGAATGGGTTTTTCACTTTCATGCTCCCATGGTACCTAGTTGTCATTCCACTCATCTTCTGGATATTGGACTATTGTATACATGAGGAGATTCCAATTATGCCAGTGGTCCCATTTCTAGTCTTTCTTGAAATTTTGCCATGTTATTTGTTGCTAGTGTACGTTTTGTATTTTCCATAATTATTATTTTTATTTTATTTTGATTCGTCTGTTTAGAAGTTGTGCTAAATATTCCAGTGTGTTATCTATTTATGAATAGTATTTTGTTGTGTTCATTCATTTTGTGTGCTATTTTATCTGTTTGTTCTTTGAGTTTAGCAAATAAAACCATCTTCATTCTAGTAGCAGCAACAAAAAAAACAAAAAAAAACAAAAAAAAAAAACAAAAAAAAAGAAAAAGAAAAGTGAGAGCTACTCAATAGTAGCATTTTGGGTAGAACTAGAAGGATCAGTTGGGGGTTGCCTTTGTGGGCCTTGGGTAGAACTGGAGGGATCAGCTGGAGGTTGCCTCTGTGGGCTGCCCGGAACCCTTTCTTGATCAATGATTTGATCAGTGAGCCTCTCCAGTGCCTCGACCCTTGGTGTGAGTCTGTTAGAATAGGAGTCCACCATTCTTTGTAACTCTCTATTCTCCGCTTTGAAAGCCCTCATCCTTCGATAGGCTCCGTCGAGCAACCCCTGGAGACGAGTGACCTGGTCACTTAGACTTTGCATGTGCACATTTTTGGTGTACAAACGCTGAGCCATGTTAGCAGTAAATGTTGTGGCCTGAGCGCTGAGAGCCATGGAGTCTCTTATTATGTCCAGGTCGGACCGTCCAACCAGTATTCTCTCATCACGAGGAGTGATGAGTCCCTCCGCTACTGCCGTTGCGTTCGCAAGATTGTAAATTACAGAATCCTCAACTGTAAGGGGTTGGTTGTGAACATTTAGGAACCTTGGGTGCCAGACCTCTGGTTGTGTTGCTAGTGTTGTGTTTAAGTCAGGACGGTTTTGTGGGGCAGAGGAGGAAGAGGCCATGAGTTCGTAAGAGAGGATTTAGAAGAAGAGAGTTTTCTCTGAGGGTTGAATGGTTGGGGAAGAGTGTTTAAGCACCTATAATCAAACTCTGGTTTTTAAAGAAAAACCGCCCTCACTCAAGTCAAGAACAGATCGCAAAAGCAATGCATTGTTGGGAATCCAATGCTATTAAGGATTAATTAATCCTCTCGAGATCTGCAACCGTCTGCCAATAATGTTGCCTTTTGATAAAATACTGTTGCTTTTAATCACATCTCGATACTGTAGTCCCCTCATCATGCTAATTGTGTCGGTTAGCAGATAAGGGTCTTGGGCTAATGGCTTAGGCGTGCCATGGCTTGGACATACCAGGTACTAGGCACTAGTGTGGGTTTGTTTGGATAGGCCCGACAAGTGTTATTAGGCAGAAAGTATACCAGCCCATTGTTCTCACACCAACAAGAACAGGAAACCCAAATGGTTTGAGCCCAGAAAAATATAATGTGAAATAAATGGTAATATCACAGTAAGGTAAGAATTCACACCCCCAAACTAACAAAGTGATGTTTTTACAGCAAGATTTGCAGATTGTTATTTTAATGAAACACAGTTCCCGTCGTTAGGAGGAGGAAATCCACTAATAGAAGAACGACGTGAACTTTCTTGGAATGTACCATCTTTGTCCCATCTTGATCCACGTACTGCTCAATGTGAAACTGAAGTACAGAGGATCACTCATCTTCAGAAGATTGCTAATCAAATGCCTGATGCATTTACAGACGCAGCAAAAATAACTAAGTCTTATATACCGGCTGCAAACACACCAGCAAAGATCAATGTACCAATTGGTAAGTCTACTATTATTGCAGCAAATGAATTATCTACTACATGCCTGAAGCGTGGTAGACCCTTGGGTTCAAAAGATTTAGTTCCCCGGAAGAAGAAAATAAAAGGGCAACAAAATATAGAAAATAGTACTCCGGAAGAGGCTATTGAACAAGAAATAAATATTCCCACAAATTCTGATTTAATAACTCCTGAAGAGGAAAATGTCCCTGAAGAGACAGAAAACAATAAAGAGGCATATGTACATGGAAATGAAGAAATTTTCATAAACTATACATGTACAAAAGAATTGTGGGATCGCTCAGAAGTAGTTATTAATGAATCATCTATTGGTACACCAGCAAAGATCAATGTACCAATTGGTAAGTCTACTATTATTGCAGCAAATGAATCATCTACTACACGCCTGAAGCGTGGTAGACCCTTGGGTTCAAAAGATTTAGTTCCCCGGAAGAGGAAAATAAAAGGGCAACAAAATATAGAAAATAGTACTCCGGAAGAGGCTATTTAACAAGAAATAAATCGTACTCCGGAAGAGGAAAATGTCCCTGAAGAGACAGAAAACAATAAAAAGGCATATGTACATGGAAATGAAGAAATTTCCATAAACTATACATGTACAAAAGAATTGTGGGATTGCTCAGAAGTGGTTATTAATGATGTATTTTCTTTTGCAGTAGCTACTGAAATTTCGAAAGATGATAATGATCTCAAACCACGCACTGTAGACGAATGTCACAGTAGACCTGATTGGTTAAAGTGGAAAGAAGCAATCCAAGTAGAATTGGATTCGCTAGAAAAACGTAAAGTATTTGGACCTGTAGTCCTAACACCCAATGATGTGAAACCCGTGGGTTACAAATGGGTGTTTGTAAGAAAGCGTAATGATAAAAATGAGATCGTCAGATATAAAGCTCGTTTAGTAGCACAAGGTTTCCTGCAGAGACCTGGGATTGATTATGAAGAAACATATTCACCTGTAATGGATGCCATTACATTTCGATATTTAATTAGTCTGTCAGTCTCAGAAGGACTTGACATGCGTCTTATGGACGTAGTTACTGCATATTTATATGAAAAGTTAGATGCAGATATATATATGAAGATCCCTGAAGGATTCAAATTGCCTGAAGCAAATACATCACAACCACGAAATATGTACTCAATTAAACTGAGACGATCCTTGTATAGATTAAAACAATCTGGAAGAATGTGGTATAATCGTCTCAGTGAGTACTTAGTTAA
Organism: Liquidambar formosana; assembly: GCA_039720395.1. NCBI lineage: Eukaryota > Viridiplantae > Streptophyta > Magnoliopsida > Saxifragales > Altingiaceae > Liquidambar > Liquidambar formosana. The sequence goes on from CM077822.1 coordinate 23,105,336, forward strand.
AGAAGGATATATTAATAATCCTATATGCCCTTGTGTATTGTGTATTTATAAAGAAATCAAAATCTGGATTCGCCATCATTGCAATCTATGTTGATGATATAAATTTAATTGGGACTCCTGAAGAGCTCATGAAAGCTGCTGAATATTTGAAAAAAGAATTTGAGATGAAAGATTTAGGGAGAACAAAATATTGTCTCGGCCTGCAGATCGAGCATAAATCAAATGGAATTCTTATCCATCAATCAGCTTATACCGAAAAGGTATTGAAACGTTTTAATATTGATAAAGCGCATCCACTAAGTTCTCCCATGGTGGTTCGATCTCTTAATATTAAGAAAGATCCATTTCGCCCCAAAGAAGATAATGAAATGCTACTTGGTCCTGAAGTACCATATCTTAGTGCAATAGGTGCTTTGTTATATTTAGCACAATGCACTAGGCCTGATATAGCATTTTCAGTCAACTTATTAGCAAGATTCAGTTCTGCTCCAACTCAACGACACTGGAATGGTATTAAACATATTTTACGCTACCTTCGTGGAACTACAGATATGGGTTTGTTTTACTCAAAGGAATTAGCCCGTGGTCCTTGTTTAGAAGGATATGCAGATTCTGGATACCTTTCTGATCCTCACAAAGTTCGCTCACAAACAGGGTATGTATTTACATGTGGCAATACAGCGATCTCTTGGCGATCTACAAAGCAGACTTTAATTGCTACATCTTCTAATCACTCTGAGATACTTGCACTCCATGAAGCAAGTCGTAAATGTGTATGGTTAAGATCTGTAGTCCATCACATTCGAGACACATGTGGGTTACCTCTGATTAAAAGTATGCCAACAACAATTTATGAAGATAATGCTGCATGTATTGCACAAATTCAAGGAGGGTACATCAAAGGTGATAGAACCAAACACATTTCACCAAAGTTCTTCTACACTCATGAACTCCAGCAGAGGCATGAAATTGATGTGAAGCAAATACGTTCCACTGATAATCTTGCGGATTTATTCACCAAGGCTTTACCATCGTCAACATTCAAGAAATTGGTATATGGCATTGGAATGCGTCGGGTTTGCGATCAGTTAAGTTGATACTTATCTTCTTATCAGGGGGAGTATTCATTTTTGGACATATGCACGCTGTACTCTTTTTCCTTCGCCTAGGTTTTGTCCCATTGGGTTTTCCTGGCAAGGTTTTAATGAGGCAGTTTCTTTAGTGCGTCCAACACCACTCTAAGATTTACAAAAATGTTGTACTCTTTTTCCTTCACTAGTTTTTTCCCACTGGGTTTTTCTAGTAAGGTTTTAACGAGGCACATTATCTTAGTGTGGTGGACATCCAAGGGGGAGTGTTATGAATATTAAACATTGAGTGGACAATTGAGTGGATGTCCACACCCCCTCCACTTTGTGATAATGGGAACACCACTTCATAAGTGGGTTAGGTAATCCCATCATGTGGACCTAATTCAAACAAAGATAAAAGGGGAAGGGGAGAAAGAAATGAGATGTATTTTGGAGAGAATGAAGAAATGTGTATTTGGAGAGAAAGAAGATGAATGAGAAATTTATTCTCCTCACAACTTGTTCTAAATTCTTGGTTTTACAACATATTTCAATTTTACAGAAACAAAAATTATTATTAACCAAAAAGTCTACTTAAACAGTAGATTTTGAAAAAACTTTCTTCTACAAAATTGTTCAAAGTGATATTTTCTAGTGGACAGTGCAACTAATTTCATGAAAATCTTTTAAATTTTTCATTAAACCTTGAAAACCAAAAAAGAAAACAAAAAAAAGAGAGTTGTTTATGAATAAAGTTAAGGGTTGCAATAGCGGTCCTTGAGATTGAATTTAAAGTTGAGCCCACCAAAATAGACTCCTAGGAAATTAAGGGAGAGACCCTCTAATACGCTTTCGCAAGTCACAACGTTGACAGGTGGATCTCGATTCAGTATCAAAAGTGAGTCAATGGCTCCAATGGTGTAATAAACTGATTGAAAATAACATGGGTTTGACAAGATGTAGTAAGAGATAGGGAGTGTGGAGTACGAATTACTCCATTTGTCTCATAAAGATGAAGGTAAGCACTGTGGAGTATGAATTACTCCTAAACCTTGAAAACCAAAAAAGAAAACGAAAAAAAGAGAGTTGTTTATGAATAAAGTTAAGGGTTGCAATAGCGGCCCTTGAGATTGAATTTAAAGTTGAGCCCACCAAAATAGACTCCTAGGAAAGTAAGGGAGAGACCCTCTAATGCGCTCTTGCAAGTCACAATGTTGACGGGTGGATCTCGATTTAGTATCAAAAGTGAATCAATGGCTCCAATGGCGTAATAAATTAATTGAAAATAACATGGGTGTGACAAAATACAGTAGGAGATAAGCAGCGTGGAGTACGAATTACTCCATTTGTCTCATAAAGATGAAGATAAGGATCGTGGAGTATGAATTACTCCATTTGTCCCATAAAGATGAAGACACCTGGTTTAAGAAAAAAAAATTAATACATTAACTAAACTTTTTTTTTCCCTTCCCAAAACTACTTTTTTTCACTATAATTTTATAAGACATAAATAAAAAATTAATTCTCTGATAGAATAAAAAGTATTATAAAAAAGTTCAAACAAATTTATGATTTGACTTTTCAAAGTGGACAAACATTTTGAGACAAAAAACAAAACAAAACTAACCCATCTTTATGAGACGGAACTATAGAGAAAGGACATGGTTATCGGAACTTGGAAATTTAGAACCTATATATATGGTGGTTATGAACGTTCTTCTTTTTTTTTTTTTTTTTTTTTTTTGGGGTCAAGTTAAAAGGATAAATCAACTCTAATGCAAAATTACAAACTAGACCTCTCTCAATAATAACCCCCAAAAGAATAGGTAGATAAAAGAAATTAGATTCCTAGATAACATCACCCTTAAGAGTTAAGATGACAAAAATTATTATTATTAATTTTTTTTTTATGGGCAAACAAAATTTTATTGAATGAAGGAGAAAAAGAGTACACCTAAGGACTCCGAGTACAACCACAACCACAAATGTAATAGTCTTGATTTTTGACTTTAACTCAAGTTGTCCTTATCAGATGTGCAGCTATCTCATTCATGTTTCATGGTAGGGTCCGCATAGCTTGAAAGTTCTCAAATCACTTGATTTTTAGGTGCGGAATTTACTTTGAAACAAACGTTTTTGTACTATCCTAACTCCCTAATTAAGGCCATTTCAATGGCACGTAATTTGCCAGTAGTACTAACCCTCGCAGGTACAACCGTACAATGGCATTTGCTTTGCCCAGGAAGAGTTACCATATGCTATACTTCAATTTATCGGGGTTTTTTTAGGGAAAAAAAAAAAAAAAACCATTTGCTCTATCAATGGGTTAATTATTTTAACAATATTTTCATACCAACAGTTACATATGACTCTTTTTACAATTTTTTCCTCTGGACAACTACCTTCTTTATTACCATTTTGCCCTTCCAACTTCTATTTACCTCCTTTAAAAAAAATAAAAATAAAAAGCAAAAAATGCCACATTAACCTCATAAAGATGTTTATTTAAATGTAATTTTGAATGAGTTGAAATTATTTAAAATACCAAGTTTAAAGGCAACTCCAAAGGACTACCTGTCTGACCTAACCTCTTTGGCTATTTTAAATAGTCAAGCCAGCTTTTTCATTCTCTAACAGGTTAAGTGTATGGTTAATTTTTTTTATTCTCTAACGGGTTAGCTATGTGGTATTATGGCTAGCTAATAATATTTAGTTAGTGGATGTCTAATAGCTAAACAGTTTTTAATTAGTTTTCTCGCACCATTTTTTTTTTCTTCCATGGGAGAAAGACAAGTTATTTTATATCTAAAAAGTTCAATATACCACAGAACAACTAACACCCCTAATCCTACAAATATTTTTGAAAATCCCTACATTCCCACAAAAACAGTTCCATTGAAAACACATCCTCTTCCTCTTTCTCTCCACCAAATAATTAGGAGAAGAAATATCAAATATATACATTTAAATTTTCCTTTAAAAAAAAAAAGAAAAGAAAAAACCCTTAGTTGTTATAGGATAACTTGTGCCTTTGGACTGCTAACTTTAATAGTTTACTAGGTATTTAAACAAATGTCATTGGAATACATATTTCAAAAGGGACAATACTTGGCTTCTCACAGTAGAGGAGTAACTCCTCTTCCCTCCGACTCATATTACGTCACGTGTAATAATTAATTTTAAAAAATATGGATATATAGATACAGATACGCGGATATGTGAATACAAATATATAGATACATAATCATAGTCATTTGGACACACATACATATATATATGGACACATAGATGCATGTCTATAATAGTATAATATAGAAATACATGTATACAATTAATTCTCATTTGTTTGTTATATACGTGACATAATATGATTAGGATGGAAGAACAGTTATTCCTCCACTATGAGGAGTCAAGTATTATCCTCTTAAAATATAACATTTTAACACCCTAACAATGCAAAATATGACATTCATGTTGCAAAAATAATACTCCGTACAAATTATTCGAGATGGTCTTGAAGTTGGTATTGGTTCAGATTAGTCATTTTCTTGCTCAATGGAATTGGCTCCATGTTTCGATCAACTGCTTTTCATTTATTATGGTCTTACAGAGTACTAGACTTTGAGATGAGCGAATCAGACACTGCAACACAAGTCCTTCAGGGCTCCGAAACTACATTAGTAAATTACATGGTGACGAGGAGTACTAATGGAACCTATGGGGTCATAAATTTATGCCGTTAGTTGACGGGTCATTGTATTAATGGGATCTACGGGGTCATAAATTGACCCCAAAGTCAATAGGTCATTGTGTTATGGGGTCATAAATTTATGATGTTAGTTGACGGGCCATTGTTTTAATGGATCTACGGGGTCATAAATTGACCCCAAAGTTAATAGGTCATTATGTTATTGTCTATTTCATGTTTCCAGTGACACGGTTTTGTACTAATGGGACCACGTATGGAGGCGTAATTTGACTCCAAAATTGAGAGGTCATTTTGTTATTATCCATTTCATGTCTCAAGTGACACGGTTTTGTACTAATAAGACCTACGAGGTCATAAATTGAACACTTTTGATACACTAGTATATCAATCTGGGTTAACCGAACATTTCTGATATATATATATATATATATATATATATATATATAGATATTTTTTTAATTAGTAAAAAAAAAATATATTAGTAAAAAAATAAAATTTCATATATTAAGTCAATAAAAGAGTTCACAACTTAGGAATAAAAACCAAATAATACGAATACAAAAAGCAAGCCCGAATCACCAACAAAACAGCCTGGGGAACAAAACTCAGCAAAGCGCTGAGCAGAAGACCCCCACAACAAACACTAACAAAATAAACCACAACCTCATACAAAGCACCTCACCCCTCAGCCGTGAGTTCGGTTAGATTCTTTAGGTTAAAGGGTTTTCGTTTGATTAGGATTGGGCTTGATGGTTAGGTTTGTGTTTTCTAAGATTTAATTTTAAAAAATAACAACAAATTTAACTATATATAGATGAGAAATGAGAGAGGAGACTAGACATTTTGTTGTTGAAGAATGGATTTTCTTGATTAAATTGTCTCTTACATTTTCATTTTTCAAAGATGGAAAAATGACCCAAACAATTTTCCTATTATTGCAACAAAAAGGTCAAAGTAGTTCTTTCGGTATTTTGTCATTTAACACACAAAAAAATTGAAATAAAAAAAGGGGAGACTATTGCCACCACAAAAATTTTTAAGCACCCTCCATGTGTTTTAAACTTTTCAAGCTTTTATGAAGAATATAAGAAGCTTTCATGAAAACTGGATGCGATATCTATTAGAAAATATTATTTTGAACAATTTTGTAGAAAAAAGTTTTTTCAAAATTTGTCGTCTAAGTAGAATTTTTTTAGTATTTTTCATGAAAAGTTTTGTATAACCAAATAGTCAAATAAAACAATAGATTTTGGAAAAAAATGTTCTATAATGTTGTTCAAAATGATATTTTCTAGTAGATAACGCGTCTAGTTTTTATAAAAACCTTTTATATTTTCGTTAAACCTTGAAAGTTTTCAAGTTAATGGGGTGCTTAGGAATTTTTGTGATGACAATAGCCTCCTCCAAGAAAAAAAATAAACAAATAATTTTGAGAGAGACATTTTACTCCAAAAAATCCATTTTTCGAATAGAGTTGGATAGGAGTACTTAAGATTTTGGCCTTTTTGAATATAGTTTCACATTATTTAGATGTAGCTGATTGGAAAATTAATCTATGGATTTTTAGATGACATTATTTTCTTGATAGATATTTTAGATATGATATTTACCGTTACAAATTAAATATTATTAGTAATTTGAGTTCGAGATTTTAAAAATTGGTTATTGAAGAGAACTAAAGGACGACTGGTAATTGAAGAGAGAATAATTACTTTATCCACCAACATCTAGTATTTTAAATTACTCTTTCACTTGAAGAAAAACTTGTGTAAATTGTTACAGGGTACTGATTTGTGTAAAATTAATAAGAACAAATAAGAAGAGACAGCAAATAAAGTTTTGCTTTCAATGATTTATTTGATTAAAAGGAGCCCAATGGGTCATTTATGGATTACACAATGGAACGGCTATTTCAATCCCCCATTCTTATTACCCCATCCCCCATCCTTTAGGTTTTTAAGGTTTTATACAAAATATAAAAAGTTTTAATGAAAACCGGCCGTAGAGTCCACTAGAAAACATCATTTTGAACAACTTTGTAGAAGATAGTTTTTCTTAACTCTATCGTTTAAATATACTTTTTAGCCATTTATAGCCTTTATTTCATTTTTTGCCAAAAAGTCTATCTAAACGATAGATTTTGGAAAAACTTTCTTCTGCAAAGTTGTTCAAAATGATATTTTCTAGTGGACTAAGTGATTGGTTTTTGCAAAAACCTTTTATATTTTTCATGAAATCTTAAAAACCAAAAGGAAAGGGGTGAGCTTATAAGAATGGGGGGTTGCAATAGCTGTTCCCTTACACAATAGGGCATTAGTCCATCCCCTTTCTTAGAACCATTTTTTACATACACACTTAAGAAGAGTTGAAACCACAACCTCCCATAAACATTTTCTCTTAAAAACAAACACATTGTATGAAACTAGCGAAAAACAAACACAAAATACTAGCAGAGTATGTAGTATCATTGAACACAAAATAATCATCTCCCATCACTAACCGGTAATAATACATGATTCCTTATACTACCAAACCCACCATTCGAATTATCACCATCACCATGATTGAATTCAATGTTAACCCATGGATGTATTTCCTTCATTTTCAGTCTCTCCAGTTCTGCTGCTACTTCGTTCACAGTGGGCCTCTCTTCCCCTTTTACTCTTAAGCACCTCTTTGCAAGATTAGCCACTTCTTTTAATTCATGGGAGGGAATATTTTTAAATTCCTTTGTCGAAAAGAAAAGAGAAAGTAATGACAAAAAAAAAAAAAAAAAAAAAAAAAAAAAGGAGAAAGAAAGAAGGGGAGAATTTCCCCAAATCTTTTATGTGTAATTCCCGCAACCCATGCTATTAAAGCTGACCCTATGAATGAACTTCGTTAGGCTGCTTTCCCATCTCTCAAACACTTCTTCATTCCATATCTGTCTCTGTGTTCTTAGTTACCATGGCCGCCGAAAGAACTCTTGAAACCCTCTCTTCGCCTTCCTCCTCTTTCTCCCATCCTTTATGGAAATACGATGTGTTCTTGAGCTTCAGAGGTGGAGACACCCGCAAAAGCTTTACTAGCCATCTCTACCATGCTTTGATAAAAGCTGGAATTAATACATATATGGATGACAATGAACTGAGGAAAGGAGGAAATATTGGAATCGAGTTGCCCAAAGCGATTGAAGAGTCCAGGATTTCAATAATCGTTTTCTCGAGAAACTACGCGGCTTCCAAATGGTGTCTTGACGAACTTGTGAAGATAATGGAATGCCGAAGAACCGTCCAGCAGGTGGTTCTGCCTATATTTTACGACGTCAATCCCTCTGAAGTACGACATGGAATGGGTAGTTTTGGAGAAGCATTTGCAAAGCATGAAGAGCGTTTCAGTGAGGACATGGAGAGGGCATTAAGGTGGAAGGATGCTCAAACCCAAGCAGCGGATTTATCCGGGTGGGATTTAATAAGTGCTGAGAACGGGTAATGGATCAAAACCACTTATTACTTCTGTATACAGTTTGATTTTCCCTGATCTCACTGAATATATTATCACTCGAGCTGCTCATAAAACCAAATTAGCTAGTGTTTTACAACTCTCCTCTTAGTCATTAGGGTGCTTTCTTTTTGCATTTAGGGGTGGTTTCTTTGTGTCTGTTCTTTTGCTGTTTTATGGTGTTCTGATCTCTTTTTAATTTTAATATAATTATCTTTGCCTAAACAACAACAACAACAACAACAAAAAAAAAAGACTCTAGCTCATACACATTTTACATTGATCTCAAACCTAATCAGAAATGCGCACAAGTGTGTGGCTTTGAAGATATCCTATTATTGGAGCATCAAAGGTGATAAATTTATAATACAAAATATCTCTAAATTAAAAATTGGCGTGGTGCGTATATTTGGTATAAATTTCTTATACCAAATACATATTACATTTCAGAGCATGCACACATATTACATGTGCAGAAAAAAAGTAACAAAGATCTCCCAAAAATATGTTGACAAATTTTTTTAATTTGTTTAGTATACGAATGTTGAAATAATGATCGAATAGAAATTTTAATTCAAATTGAAGGAAAAATTGTGGTATTATGTGGTTAAGGAAAGAGAGAAAATGGGAGGGTAGTTATTGATAGGTAGTGTTGAACATGATTATACAATATATTCTGGCCCAATTCCAGGATGAGTTGGCCAGGGGTTGCAGGGGGAGCGCCCTCTTGCCTAAAGATGGCCATTCAAGCCAAATTTTTGTAAGGGTATATTAGTAGTTTCATACTTGTAACCTTGTAACCCTAGTTCTAAATACATATATATGCCTCTGTCTTATTTTCTTGTATCTCCTTATTGTGAAGAACATAGTTAAAGTTGCAGTGATTCCATGGATGTAGGTAAGATTTTGCCGATCCATGTAAATCTGTGTTTTTTGTGTGTTCTTAATTTTTTTCATTTCTGCAATTTTATTATCGCTTCTCATAGATCTTGGGTTAGGAAAATTTCTAATAGTTATAATGGAGAAAAACCAACTCCATTATCTTAAAAAACCAATATAACCTCAACTTTTTCTTCTATCTTAAAAATAAATTGATTATGGATTTTTTAGTACTTCAATTTATATATTCAACCAAAAGTACAACCCCTTTATATTAGTATAGCTATATTTATATGGATGAGCAAATATAGATATATTTTAGTAAAGTGAAACGAGATCACCTTATCATAATAAAATATGCTACAGGGCAGAATACATATGAAGTATAATTCTTTTTTTTTTTTTTTTTTTTTGGAAAAATAAGATGGAAGTTCAGTATATTAAAATTAAAATGGAGAAAATACGGATACAAATATATATAGGTACAATATGAAATTTTATAAAAATTCAGAGACTAAAAAAGGATAAATTATGTTGTTTTACTTGGTAGATCACTATTAATCATCTTTTTTAATCTTGTTGTATTAAAACTTTTAGAATATTGTAAAGAAATCAATAATATTTAAAATAGTAATAAAATAAATTTAATTTAATTTTTTCCATACATTTGCTTATATAATTAGGAGGAGAAAGGAATTTCATTAAGAATATGGTTAAAAAATTAATCAGGCAATTGAGTAGATCTAGTCATCCAATTTATTATAAACCCTAAAAGAATAAGTAGAGAGATAGAATATTACAATAAAAAGCTCAGAAGTTAGATTTTAATTTTACAAAATTGAGATAAAATTAAAAATATTAAAAATATTGATATTAATATTACTGATGTTTATAGTAGGAGCCGACTTATTGGTGTTATAATAAAAAGTATTTTAATGTATGCATAATACAAACTACGTCAAATGAGTGAACTCTACATGTGCCATTAAAAAACAAGTTCTTCTTTTTGATTATGTTTGAACTTTGTAAACGCAAACAAGATTTTTTTTTTTCTTTTTTATTACTTACATACAAATATTAATTATACAAAAATAATATGAGTGTTTCCTAAGTAGAAACCCTACTAATAACCAATAAAAAAGGCATTCGCTATCATAATACAACTTGGATCAACATACCCGACCTAAGAAATACTAATAGAAAAAAATTTAGCATAGTTCAAACACAAATCCCCATACCCGACCACCCAAACAAAACCCCTAAAAGCTCTCAATTAAAGGATAAAGCAAAATTGGCTTTATGGGATTGGTTGAGTAGTAAGGTCCTAGGTTTGTTTCCCATAAGTCATCATTTCAACTCTTTGCAGAAATCGCTACCTGTGTGGGTATGGGGCGTCTCAGATAGGCCATTAGGAGAATAGTTTAGGTTAATACTTTGACAAAAATAAGGTTTGAGATATCCCTAATTGTTAATAATAGTAAAAAGGATATATAAAGCAAAATTATTCAATATGCGTAACCCAATAATTGAATAAAAATTATAGATACATATATAGATAGATGAATGGATACATATAAGAATTTTTAGGTGAGAATGTGTTGCCCAAGCCTAAAATATGTAAATACATACATGTCCTTACACAACTTAACTCATGACATCCTTATAAGACAAGAATAGTATATGTAATATTTTAGGTTTTTTGTCTAAATTTTTAATCTACTTAATGAAAAAATAATAAAGACGTATTACTGATCGTCTTGATAATCATTCTTTTCAAATGAGAGATCAATATAATTTTTTTTTAAAAAAATTAATAATTAGGGATATTTCAAGCCTTACTCATGCCAAGGTTTTAGCCCAGATTGACTATCCCCTTATTGGTCCGTGGCCCATGTGAGATGCCCCATACCTACATAGGCAACGATTTTGCAAGGAGTTAAAACGATGACCTCTAGGGAACACACCTAGAACCTTATTGTTCAACCAACCCATAAGAGCGAGAGATTAATATAATTGAATGGTGCAATAAGTTACATTTATATATGGTCACTCTCTGATTAGGCAGATGTATATTGAATCAACCATTCATACAAGATAAGATTATTTATGTTGCAACTCCGGCCATTGGCCTTTCTAATTGTATCGACCCACAAATAATTTGGGATACACTGCACATTATGTTAGGGGTGAGATAGGATTTTGCCGTAGGAGGGCAGTAAATGACCAAAAGTAAAATGAGCTCAAATCAGAAGAAAATATTAACAAAAACAAAAAGAAAAATGAGTACAAAAAGCCTTAAATTATATATGGTATAAAACTTTTAATTCTTACACCGCTTAATAAATCCTTTTATAAGTCATATTTTGTTGAGACCACTACTGGATTAGATGTTCCTCCTATCCATTTCTTGCATTCTATTTATCTCACTGATAGTTGATAAAGAAACTCACATTTGTTTTTATAGATAAAATTATAATTTGGTACGTTCTGTGGATGAGATAGTACCTAATCTTTAATTTCGATTATGTTTGGCCTTTGGTGGTGTGGTTGGAGTGTTTCTCAGAGCGTTCCTCTTCCTTCTTTAATTTAGATATGCTGTTAGGCTCTTGGTTATTGTATTCTTTTTGGGTGTTGTCTTGCTATTGTTGGTGTGGGTTGGCGAGCTCCTTGTGGGGTTTGGCAGTATTCTATTTGGGTGTTTGCTTTTCTTTTAGTGGTGATTTTGGCTTTGTCTTGGTTTAATTTGGGGTTTTTTGGTTCATATTGTGTGGTCTTGTTCTACTGTTTCTTCCTGGGGTTGTCTTTTGTATCCCTTGTTCCTTTTGTTTTATTAATAATATCGGTTTACTCATAAATAAATAAAAAGGAAAAAAAAAAAAGATAGGACCTAATCTCCAATCAACTCAATATTAGGTAAATAAGATGAGCAAGTGTAGAAAAAAATAATCCAATGGTGAGCATAAGACATTGGTCAAATGAGAAGTAATTAGAGGGTGTAAGAATAAAAGGTTTTTATACTTGGTGTAATTTGATCCAACCTCATATATATATATAGGATGATGATTAGGTAAGTACGTGTTGATATAACTTATATCAACACCCGCATTGGAATTTGTATCTCGTGTATTAGTAGGATATATATGAGATACATTGGACCAATGCAAGGGGTACAACCTTCAATGCATGATCCTGATATATCAACACATGAGAGAGAGAGAGAGAAAAGAACATTGTTGTGGAAAAAATGTTAAAAAGAAATTGAGAAAGGCAAAATAAAAATTTAAAAATCATAAGGAGGTAAACTAGCTTACAAATACATGCCCAAAGTTGACCCTCCGGTCTCCACCCCTCTCTCCGTCCTAGAAGTAAGTACAGTCCTAACATGCACCGTTCATGCAGGATTAAACCTTTTAGTTAGCTTATGTCTTCGTAAAAAAATTAATTTGATTTTATGTGCATTAGATTTTATTACATTTTTTTATGAACAAATAAGTTAGTTTAACTCTTTGTTTATTTTCGAGAAGACCAATTTTTTGCTCTATGTTTGGTTAAACGACTACCTTAATGCATTTAATTAAACATACGGTGGACAAAATAACTAATCTATGAAATCTCGAGTCAATGACAAAAAAAATTTGGAATTGACATAGTGAATCCTAGCATTGTTCATGCCGTATTATATATTTTTAATTATAAATAAGTAGTTTATGTGAGAAAAATTAGATTTATGGCTAGAGTCTAGAACACAAATTATATATATGTCACCATTATTTATTTAGCAAGAGTTTATGTGTACTCACTAATGGCATGGTAGCCAAATGATAATTACTTACTAAGTGAGTGATTTTAAGTTCAAACTTAAGGAAAAACATTGATACCCATTTGTTGATAGTAAAGGGGTTAAGGGTAATGGTCGGTTCTATTGATTGTCAAAAAAAAAAAAAAAAACAAGAAATAAAAAAAGGGCTTATGTATACTCGTTTAAAGCTAGCCATCTTGGGAAGACAAATATGCTCCAATGTCTGGAAGAAAACTAGGGGACTTGGTCATCCTCCTTTTTTCTTACCATTGTGGCCTCATCGATGGGGCTGGTCTTAATTCTCTAAAATCTTATGAGAATTAGTGATTTTCAAAAAGAGCAAAAAGAGGACTTAATCTTTAATAGATTTAGAATATTAATATAGTCTTCTCATCATATATTAAAATTTGGAAACCAATTATCTACAGAAATTTCACCACATCACCTAACGTGCTCCCACACTATTAAGGTGCTTCATAACCTAATAAAACTCATGATCACATCTGTTATATTGGGTATCACCACACTTCTATTTTAGGTCACGTCATCAACCTATTTTTCAAAAATAAAAACATATTATATATCCCAGTTAATTTTTGCCTGTGTTATAAAAAATTCTTATAGTTTCTAATCTCTCTCTTTTTTTTTTCTTCTTCTTTTCGATTTTTATTGTTAAATAAATCTCGTTAGAGAACTGATTTTATTCATTTGATCAAAACATATTTGGAATAATATATCCACTCTAAAAAATTCTATGAGCATTATTTCATATTGAACATAATGGGTAGGTATGAGGCAACTGTTATAAAGAAAATCGTGGAGGAGATTCTAAGGCACGTGACAAATACATACCTAAACGTAGCCAAACACCCGGTTGGAATATATTCTTGTGTGCAACACTTGATTGAACTACTGCGTGTTGGATTAAATGATGTTCGCATTATAGGAATCTGTGCAATGGGTGGAATGGGTAAGACAACAATTGCAAAAGCCATTTATAACCGATTATTTTCTAGCTTTGAAGATAAATGTTTCCTAGACGTGGGCATAATCTCAGAGAAACCCAATGGTCAAGTTTGTCTACAAGAGACACTTCTTTATGAAATCCTAAAGAAAAAGATAGAGGTTTGCAATGTTGGTAGGGGAATCAATGTGATTAAAGAAAGATTATGCAAGAAAAGGGTTCTTGTTGTTCTTGATAACGTAGATCAATTATGGCAAATAGAGGCAGTAGTTGGAGATCGTGACTAGTTTGGCTTGGGAAGTAGAATCATCATAACAACTAGACACCAGGATTTGCTAGCAAAGATTAAAGATGATATATATATGCTTAATGGATTAAATTATTCTGAATCACTTAACCTCTTTAGTTGGCATGCCTTCAATAAAAGTCATCCAGAAGAAGATTATATTGAGTTGTCAAATGAAATAAAAGGTTACTGTAAAGGACTGCCTTTAGCTCTTGAACTTTTGGGTTCTCTTTTGTTTGATAGAAATAAACCTGAATGGCGAAGTCAAATGGAGAAGTTAAAAAGAAGTTTGTTTGATGATATTCAGAACAAGCTTAGAATAAGTTATGAGGCATTGGAAGATAATGAGAGAAATATATTCCTTGATATTGCTTGTTTCTTCATTGGAGTAAACAAAGACTACGCTGTTAGAATATTGGATGCTTGTGGTTTCTTTCCAGAAATTGGAATTAGTGTCCTTGTTCAAAGGTGCCTTCTAAATATCGATGTAAAAAATGAGCTAACAATGCATGATCTGCTTTGAGACATGGGAAGAAGAATTGTTCGTGAAGAGTCCCTCAAGGAACCCAAAAATTGTGGCAGATTGTGGTTTTATGACGATGTCCTTGATATACTGATGGAGCACAAGACCCAAATGAATGAATGAATGAATTAATTTGTATGCACCTAGTTGGAAAAAACACATGCATATGCATAAATCCTTTCACCCAACAAAAAATTTAAAAAAAAAAAAAAACCCATAATTTGCTAATGACGCACATGCTCTTGACTACAAAATCTATGCATGCATGAGAGGTCTCACGCGTTGGGAGTTAGGATCCTCTGCTTAGGTACTTAGGTGCTTGGGTTCATCTAACGGTTCTAAAAATTTCAACTTTTATCCCATAAGTGTGTTTATTTTTTCCAGCCGTTAGATTACCAAGCACCCAAGCAAAGGTTCCTTGCTCACGCATTGGCACCTTACATGTGTGTTAAGCATGTATTACATTTTTTAACAAGCATATGCACATGAGGAAAATGACACCCACACACGCACATAGGACATAAATACGAAGATATCTTATTTTAGTATCTATTGCTCTTTGTTAACAAGGAACAGAAGCAGTAGAAGGGATCGTAGCAGAGTTGCCTAAATCAAATGTTCTTCCTTTGAGTACAAAAGCATTTGCAAAGATGCACAGATTAAGATTGCTTCAACTCAATAACGTGCACCGCATAGAAGGTAACGATCATATTTTCAAACAATTAAAATGTCTCCGTTGGCATGCATTCCCTTTGAATTCTATACCAAAAAATTTTCGTGTGGAGAATCTAGTTGATATTGACATGCGACATAGTAAGTTGAGACAACTTTGGAAGGAAATCAAGGTATAATTTCTTTTTTATTTTTTGATTTTTTGCATAATTTGAATAATCTTATATTTATTTCAAGCTCTGATTTTCTTTCTTTTTCAATAGGTCCTAGGAAAGTTGAAATTTCTTGATCTCAGTCATTCTCATTACCTAATGGAAACCCCAAACTTCCTACAACTTCCCAAGCTTGAGAAATTAATACTTAAAGATTGTACAAGATTAGTGAAGGTTCACCCATCCATTGGAGACCTAGATGCTTAGTGTGGGTATTAACCTTTATGACCGTTGGGCTATTACAAGCCCAATTGATTTGACCGTTATAATATTTATTGCACTTGTAATACTCGTAATTTTTAAATAGGGTATTAAGGGTTTAATTTATGGTTAACGTAGTTAATCCCTTGAATTGTTGGATGATTACATGCATGGGTAATGCATGTGTATGATATTATGATGTTAGATGTGTTTGGATGCTTGTTTTGGTGCATTGAATATCTTTCGGGTGCGTTTAGCCTTATTTGCAACTTAAGGGTTTAAGTTGCTGAAATTTGGCTAAGTGTGGAGAAAAAGTGAATTTTCGTAAATTTTCGTTTTAAAAGATAATTTTTTGCGATAATGGGAGTTTAAAATATTATAAGACATTGGTGATTTTATGGGATTTTATTAGAATGTTTGGATTGGGTTCCACGCATGTTTGTTTTAGGAAAATCTGTCGGGCGACGGATTTTGTACTAAAACTTGGAAATGAGATTTTGATATATTGGGTATTTGATTTTTTTGATATTTTATTTGGATTCAAATGGGGGGTTATTTGCTTATTTTCATTAAATAACTTAAAGTAAAAGGAAGAAGAAAAGAATGGAATGAGAATGGAATGAAGAAGATTACTTAAATGTTGTAATGAAAATAAGGCAGTGGTATGTACTGTGTGGGTTTATACACATTTGCTTGAGTTATTGGGCATTTTCAGTAAGGGACGATCGATCCTGGCCTGGGGACGATCGATCTTGGATTAGAGACGATCGATCGTGCCTTGAGGACGATCAATCGTAAGTGCCTGGAAATGTGATTTTGCTTCTGTTTTTCACGATCGATCGTGCCCTCAGACCACGATCGATCGTGCATCGCGGATTTTGCAAATTTTTTTTGCGTAAAATGATGCATGCGCCCCTCACCCCTTATAAAAACCCATCCCTCACTATTTTAGACCAAAATCTGGTCTTTTTGGGCATGGAGAGAGAGAGAGAGAAGGAGAGAAGGAGAAGAGGGGGGTGGAGGCTCGACGGCGACTCGCCGGAGCACGGCGACCCCGATCCGACGCCGGCAAGCTCGGATCTAGCGTATTTTGGCCCGATCTACGCGTGTATGGTTGTGGATTTGGGTTTTTCTCTCTCTTTGATGCTTGGGAATGCATTATTATGGTTAGATTCATATTCTCCAACCTCTTGGTGGAGCTTGCAGCTTGTTCACGGTGATTTGAGCTCGGATTTCATGAGTGTTGGCATGGATTGTCATCCTTACCAACTCTTTTGCATTCTTAGAGGTATTTTCTCATATTTTAGAGTTAGGGTTTGTAATTTCTTTTGGGTTATCATCTCATTCTTACATTTATGGGTTTATTCATGCATATTGGGGAGTTTTGGTGGTGATCTGAAGTTGGGACCTCCATTATCTTCATCAACCAAGTCATTTGGGAGCTAGGGCTTGGATTGGGAGCGTGCATTTGCATCCTAGGGCTTGGACTTCATACCCACAACATCAAAGGTTGCAGTTTTCCACGCATTTGGTTGAGGTAGGTGCAATTTACATAGGTTTAAATTATAGATATGATAATATGATATATATTATCATATTATTTGGTATTCTTGGGTTTAGAATATGTATATCTACATGATTTATGGAATAAATCTTGAATGGAACTTTGGGTATTTGATAACATAAATTGGAAATTACGTTTATTAATGAGTTGGTTTGTTTTATACATTCTATGGAATATAATTGTATAGATTTTATGGGTATTTATGTTGTTAACATAAATTGGTATAATTTAGTGATTATTTTCCACTATGGTTTATGTGGTATATTTTGGGAGATGATTTTGGTTAAAAATCATTTTATGGTTTATCGCATTGCATGTTGGGCATAATCATGCATTAAATGGACTTAATGAATACTGGGTAAAAGTATTGCATAAAAAGGGGTCATTGGAATTGGACTACTTGCAGTCAATGGGACTTTGCGGTGTTTTCCATTCCTTTGGTCCTGGGGTACTTTTCGGTTCCAGGTAGGAACCCTTGTGTTCCCGAATCAGAGGCTACTTTCCGGTTCCAGGTAGGAACCCTTGTGTTGTCCTCTTGGAGGTTGGGTTTAAATCCTCCATTTCCGCGCAAAGACTCCTGCGGGAGTGGTTGGTAATAAATGGATTTAATGTAAATTGGACATGAGTCACATGCATTGGCCATTATGCATTGTTTATTTTAAGTTATGGGTTATAACTTATTTTGGGATTTGTAATATACTTGGTTAGTATATTTTGCTTTAAATGATATAATGGGTTTTATTTATATCATTGCTTTAGTTTACTATGTCAAATTGTATCTACTGAGTCGTCGGACTCACGCCTATTATTTTAAATGTTTTTCAGATAATCCAGGGATTGGTTTGGTTATCTTGGGCGAAAGATGCTCTTAATGAAAATTTCATTATGTTAATTATCAATGTAATTAAATCAGAATTGTAAATGTAAATTTAATCGGGGTTGTAATTGTAATTATTTAATGTTGTATATACGTGGAATTTGATGCATGGGATGATACCACTTCCATGGATGACAGGAAATTTTTATGTATGGATTTTCATAACAGGTTTTCACGATGGTATGTCCTATCTACGGATGGGTCATGCCGAAAATTTTTAAAATGATTGAGGATTTTAACACGTGTCATCCACGTTTTATCAAAGGATTTATTAAAGACAAAGCTTGTTTTATTATTTTGATCACGGCTTAATTAATTTGGGTCGTGACAGCACTAGCCATTAGGGCATTAAAGCCCAAGACCTAAATGCTTATATAAAGACATAAACGAAGAGGCCTAATACACATCAGACACATACGTTCTGTTCTTCTCTTCTCTTCTCTTCTCTTTACAGTTTGTATTCTTTATTCTTTTCTCTATATTTTCATATATTTTGGGGCAATTGATCGAGAACGGTTTAAATTACTCTTCCTGTGAACATACTCATAGAAGAGTTAGGTGCAAGCTTCTAGGGTTGTATCTTAGAGGTGTTGTCGTCTGCTAGAACCTGTACGTAGAGAGACGATAACTCTTTTAGGATAGCGTGAGCACACGTGCTTTCCCACAGGCCAGCTATTCCAATTTTATCTCTTTAATTTTCTCCTGTATTATTATGCTTTATAATTTCAATTGTTATTGCTTGTGTGTATTGATATTTTGTCTTGTGAAATTTTCCAACTTCTATTAATTGTTTGAACATTTAGATCGACTACACAAATTTTCCCCAACAAGACTACCAAATTTTTCAAAATTCCAACTCATGCCTTTCTTGGTCCTAAAAAATTGCTACAAATTAGTTGAGATTCCTGGCTTGGGGAAGCTACAAAGATTTAATTATTTTCACGTGGTAGGGTGCGACAATCTGGCAAACACTTTCATAGAGAGTCTCATATCTATGTTGAACCCTCAGGTGCGACAATCTTCCAAACTCTTCTAAAATTCAGCCCTTTCAAAATTTACACACACGCGCGCCATTTGAGTGGGATCCAATTAAGATCAAACTGGTTCCAGGCATGTATCAGGTTGATTAATTGGATAAATTAGGGCCTTTCTGATTACATAATATTTTTTTATAAAAGCAATCTTACATGTTTTTCCACAGCCTAATGTCAAATGCAATAATCACATCATCCTGTCAAAGCTGATATACGAGTGGAATGCAACAGTTAGTATGTCACTATGTCCTCCCTTCTGTCTCGTGAAAAATACTCCCTCGATTCGTCCATAAAGATAAGTTAAGTTTGACAAAACATACAATTTAAGAAAAATTATTAGGGCCCAGTGATTGCCACCCCTCAATTTTATCAGTGCCCCCCACTTCTTTTGATTTTTTAAGGTTGTATGCAAAATATGAAAAGTTTTTATAAAAACAAAACATGTAAATTATTAGGAAACATTATTTTGAATAACTTTGCAGAAGAAAATTCTTCCAAAATATATAGTTAAATAGACTAGCTTTTTGGCTATTTCTAGTCTCTATTTAATTTTTTATCAAAAAGTTTATATTAAACGATATATTTTGGAAAAACTTTTTTTGGCAAAGTTGTTTAAAATAATGTTTTATAGTGGACATCGTGATCAATTTTCATAAAAACCTTTTATATTTTGCATAAAAGTTTAAAAACCTAAAATAGGGAGGGGGGAGTGGTGATAAAATTGAGGGGTGGCAAAAGTTGGGCTCAAGTTATTATT
The DNA here is from genome assembly GCA_039720395.1 of Liquidambar formosana. Lineage (NCBI taxonomy): Eukaryota > Viridiplantae > Streptophyta > Magnoliopsida > Saxifragales > Altingiaceae > Liquidambar > Liquidambar formosana. The sequence continues at coordinate 23,125,363 of CM077822.1, forward strand.
GCATTGATTTATCATTTTTTAAATTCTATCTTTTTAAAAATACTAGGGTAAAATACATCTACACCCCCTGTATTTACTGACTATTACACTGACCTCCCTCATACTTTCTGAAATTACACTGACCTCCCTTGTCAGAACGGTGAAATTAACGGAGTGAATAAAAATATGAAATGACGAAAATACCCTTCTAGTAAAACACAGTCATTTTAGTGTTTCACTGTGTTAAAACACAAAAAGGCACAACCCTTCTAGTAAAACACAGTCGTTTTAGTGTATTAAAACACAAAACGGCACAACCCCTCTTCTTCTTCATCTTCATCCTCCGCCCCTACCTACACTCCGACATTCTCCGCCGCGAACCGATGGATGGCAGCAGCAACGAGATTTCGGCGATTGGGAGGCTTCGTCTCCGTCGCGCAAGGCTTCTTCATCTCTCTTTCTTTTTTTTTTTTTTTTTTTTCGTCGGAGGTGGTGGTGGGGGGAGGCACAAGGGTTTGGAGAGAAAAAAAAAAAAAGGGAAAACAGAGGGGAGAAGGAAGAATGACGAGAGGAAGAAGGAGCTGCGGCGCCGGGCTTCTGGCAGTGGGGGGAAGGCATGAGGGTTTAGAGAGAAAAAACAAAAAAAAAAAAAAAAAAAAAAAGAAGATGAAAACAGAGGGGAGAAGGAAGGATGACGAGAGGGTTTGATGGGTTCGTCGGGGGCTAGCAGTGGGGGGAGGGTTTCTGATTTGGGTTTGATGGCTTCGTCGAGGGCTGGCAGTGGGGGGAGGGTTCCGATTTGGGATTGATGGCTTTGTCGGGGATTTGGGTTTGATGGGTTCGTCGGGGGCTGGCAGTGGTGCATCAATGGGGGCTCGAGAAGAGGAATTGGGTTCTGGGATTGGGGTTTCGGAGAAGAGGATGCACGACTCGGCTGCTCTCCGCCCTCTGCCCATTGATGACCTCGAGGTACGCCGTTGTGCAGACGAACGCCGTCGCAGTAGTGGTGAATCTCTTGCTGGAGAAGACCCGCATCCTCGTCCTCGTCCTCTTCCTCTTCTCCTCAGCGGCGACCGTTGGGTTGAAACGCCGGCGATGGCGAGCCCTTGTTTAGATCTTCTCCTTCATCTTTGTCTCTGTCTCTCTGTCTCTCTGTCTCTCTGTCTCTCTCTCTCTCTCTCTCTCTTTATTTTCTTTTGCTTCTGTTGAGGTAACCCACCGCCATGGTTGGAGCGGTTGTTGAGGCGACCCCTCTTTCGCCGGAAAACATGGAGTTCGCCGGAACTTCACAAAGCAGCGGAGAGACAGCAGAGGGCCAAATACCAAACGCAGCGTTTTGGTACTAAACGCAGTGTTTTGGCTTTAACAAGGTTAAAATGGGTATTTTCAACCCATTTTTGGTTGACGTCAGCAATAATCGTTAAAGTCTTTAACGGCTATTTGACGGATGGGGTGAAGTGTATATTATTTTCTAAAGTAAGGGAGTGCAGTGTAATTTCAGAAATTATAAGGGGTGTCAGTGTAATAGTCAGTAAATAAAGGGGGTGTAGATGTATTTTACCCAAAATACTATTTATTGCTTAATATTGGATTTTGTGTTGAAAGTAATTATTAAAACAAGTAAGGATTGTATAAGAAAGTTAAAAAAATAATGATTTTACTTTTCAAAAAGTGGACAATCAATTTTAAAAAAAAAAAAATTATAAAAATTACCTATTTTTGTAGAACAAAGGGTATCCATGTCCCTTATGTTCATGTATCTCGATCCTGCCTACATGTCGGTCGTCACTGATTACTTTTACTTTTGCAATGGGCAGTGACAGAATGCGTCATAAAAGTATTTTCCAGGTTTTATTGGTCACTTCAAATCATTCTTGACTTGTTTCCCATGCAGCCGGGGGGCAACATCCTTGTCAAACTGTTTTCCCTGGAAACGAGATTCCCCAATGGTTTCACTATCAGGGCACGGGTCATTCATTATCTTTCCAACTGCCTCCCATTTTGGGATGTAAGATTAGTGGCTTTATTATTTGTATTGTTTATGGGCCTCATATCGACAACTATGGACGGTTGATCAGGATGATCCTTGTCTTACCTACTCGATACCGGATAATTTACTGTTTGAAAGAGAAGGAGAAATGTCTCGTGTTAGGTACTCACTTCCATTCGGACTGGCTGATAACGGTTTGCATCGGATTACCTGCATTAATAAAACCAGGCGTGAGGCTGCACGCAAAAATAAAGAAATGTATGCTAATCTAATTGATTATCTGCATTTCGAAATGTATGCTAATACATATCCAACTCGAGATCACATCTGGATGTCCCCAATTGTATCTTCATTCGCTTCTTTGTGCGGTTCACGGTTCGACGGTGGGGATCAAGTGGAGTTTGTTAGTGATTTTGTAAATAAAGTGAAGAAGGTTGGCGTCTACTTTATATGTGATCACGCTGTGGAGTGTCGCCATCGAGAATCAGACCACGAAGAATTGTTCCAATGCAACATTATCTCAAATGGAAATGCCAAGGTTGTTGTTGGGCCACGATGGAGACGCATTCGAAGATCAGGAGGGGTCTAAGGCTATGACAGACCGTGGTGATGATGAGGGACCCAGCCATTGCTGCCCTGATGAGGACCCAAACCATGTATAGTCGGCGTACCAGGCAGGTTCTTAATTCCGAGAGCACAACCAGCATTGATGACATACTGCCGGCACTTCCTGCAGCGACCTTGATGCGTGGCCACTGTTAAAGACCTCCCACTGGCGTCGACCACCTCCTCTAAACAGCGATGTCCAATCAGAAAATTTGGTCAACAACCTTTGTTTAGGTATGCTATGTTCTCTCTCTCTCTCTCTCACACACACACACACATATATCTAATCTCTCTCTATAATCGTATTATTCCTCATTGGTTTTCAATCCTAAAACCCACTTTTTTTTTTCCCGGTCGTCTTTGGCTCCAATTTATATTTGAGCTCCAATGTGGTTCGGTAGTCGGTGGAATTGAACTACAACCAGGTTCTTCATGTGGAATTAGTTTGACTTTAAAATAAGCATACCAAGTGTTTGATAAAATTTCTAGATGGATTCAGTCCACATGTGGGAGTATTTGTTCAGAAAACGCATTCACAAAGCTAGCTATTCAGTTTGTGTCGACTACTAATAGCTTTGGCATTGTTTGGTTGTGCTTATTGAGATTCCTGACTTGGGGGAGTCACAAAGATTTAATTATTTTGACATGGCAGGGTGCAACAACCTCTGTTAAAGACCCCCCACTGGCGGCGACCACCTCCTCAAAGCAGCGATGTCCAATCAGCAAATTCCATTAAGTACTACTCCGGTCAACAACCTCTGATCAGGTATGTTATGTTATGTATCCCTAATCTCTCTATAATCGTATTATTCCTCATTGGGATTCAACCTAAAAACCCACTTTTTTTTTTAGTTGATTTTGGTTCCAAATTATATTTGAACCAATGTGGTTCGGTATTTGGTAGAATCGAACATCAACAAGGTTCTTCATGGGGAATTAGTTTGACACTAAAACAAGCCTGCCAAGTGTTTGATAAAATTTTTCAATGGATTCAAACCACGTGTGGGAGTATTTGTTCAGAAAATGCACCCACAAAGCTATTCAGTTTGTCTTGTCTACTCATAGCTTTGGCACCCTTTGATTGTGCTTATTATAGGTACCTTTTAGAAGCAAAGAAAGTCCTTTTTGACCTTTTTGCGTTTTGCTATTAAGTCGAAGCAACAAAAGCAAAAATAGGTTGGGTGAAATTTATTTTTCCTTTTACTTTTCGTTATAAAAGGAAAAAACATGGTAACATAATTTTTACTTTTGCATTTTTCTATAAATAAATGCATAATTTTTTTCAAGAAAAAAAATAGCGTAAAAAAAAAAAAGGATTTAAATAAAAAAAAACTGGTTTTCAAAAAGGAAAATATTGTAATTCAATCTTGATGTTCTCATAAAACGCAAAGAGATAAAGAAATATAAAATAAATATTAATATTTAACAAAAAAAAAAAAACCATAATCACCCATTTGCTCTTACTCAATCACCAATTCCTCATTTTCATATTCAAAAAATTAACTATCTTGTTGGGCTTGCATTGTGATGAAATTATGAATTGCACAAGCAGTTATAAGTTTATAACTAATGTTTTAAAAGGCGCGGACATATGGCGGGGCGTTTTTTCTCTCATGGGGCAAGGTGTGGGGCATAAGCCCCATAAGTTTTTAATTTATATACATGAAAATAGTAAAACAAAATATTAATATCTAAAAATAGTGAAAAAAGTACATGGTGCATATATATATCAATGCTAGTGTGTTAATAACCAGATACCTCATTTCATAAAATCTAATGTAGAACAATTGGGTATTTTAGGCTTCTTGTGGACATGATTGATTAAAAGCAAAATAAGTTTGGCACTGGGAAAAAGGAAATGACTGCTGATTCCGATGCAAGAACTTAACCAACACTCCCAAAAGTCGTAGCTAATGGGAGTATCAGATTAGATCCCTTTATCCCAAAGTCACAGCTGATAGGAATGTCAAATTAAATCTCTTTACCCCATAGATCTTAGCACCTCAATCGAGACCTCACGGACTCCATTCTAGGGCTTACCCTATTCCAAATGTGCAATGCCTCATTATCAGTGGGCTCTAAGGGTTATAGTCTCAACAGACAGTAACCCTTAGAGCTCATGAAATATAGGCCACCATCTGAAAGACACTTAGTGCCTGTTTGGGATAGCTTCAGAGTAGAATCAGAAGTAGAATCAGAAGCTGAATCAGAATCAGGGGAGAGGCAGCTTGAGTAAATTGGCCTCAAAATCTCTTTTTGGCTTACAATCACTTTTCTCACTTTTTATCCAAACACTCTTAAAAGTGATTATGGGCCATCAGAAGAGATTTTGGGCCTCCCAGAATCTCATCCAAACAGGCACTTAATTGGGCTGTTGATTGTTAAACAAAGGCCTAGAAGAATTTGAGGCCTTCTTAAATATGTTTGCTGCAATTAGATACATTTGGATCTTAGATATCCTTAGTGTCTCCTACACATTAATGTACAATATTACCTCAGTTAAAATTCAAAGAGGGTTCATTTTGTCCAAGCTGGATTTTAATGGCATAATTTGCCGCTCTTTTTTATTTTTGTATTTTTTAAAAAAAAAATTATAATTCCATCAACTATGTGCAATTTATTCTCAATTTTTCAACATGAACGAGGTATCCGGATACTTATGTCCTATCACTTATGATGGTCTGAATTTAAAGTTTATTGGCTTTTTTTTTTTTTTTTCCTCTCCCAATCAACATATGTTACAAGTAGTAGTTTAAGTTCTCATACTAGATGAGATGTTTATGGCTAAGTGCAAAGAATAAAGATGGATCGTTTACGATTTGATCTATAAAATTCTTTGTCGTTCTATTTTCACTCTACAAGCCAGTCTGATCAGGTTACTTGTTATTATCTTTCCCAGATAGTGATTTTTGGAAAACTAGTGCACAACGAAGCTGTTGGAAGTTCAGATAGTTCAGATTTCGCTGCTAATCATGTTGATGGTAAGTTCCTGATAATTGTCTAGATAGTAAGTTGAATGTACACTGGTAGACAATTACTTTAGCAATAATCTTATCCTGTCCGAAGCAACTCAAATGGTTGAACCTAAAAACCCACAACATTCATGTTTCCCATGAGCTCTGCACAATCTCAGCAATATTAATTTTCAACTGATGTTTTCTTTGCTTTTTGACTAAATTAAAAATAAAAAATAAAAAAGAGAAGTGTTTTTTGCTTTTATATGTTACCCCTTGAGCTTATACAGCTGGTGGTTGCAACTTGAAAGTATACCTATTTTGGAGTCATCACACCATATTACTTGGGAGAGGAATCTAATTTACGTTTTATGTTATTATAATTTTTTAAAACTGAAAACTTTAACTCAGTTTGTCAAAAAATTGGATAAGGCTCAGTGGGTGGAGGTTTAAGTTTTCTCGGGTCCTAATTAATGGAAAATCGATGATTTAGATTCTTAGGATATCTATATATGTTCCTTCGTTTTCTTAGCAACCAAAAGGAGTATTAGGATTTTGGTTTCTTTTTTATCATTTGGGCTTTGGTTTAGAAATGTGGTTAACTGGTATGTTGGCTTTTACTTTTGGTTGAGTGGGAATGTGGGATCGAGGCATGGAGCTCTAGAATTCACCCCCAGTCCTATGAGGTATGCTTGTTACAAATCTTACTCTTTGTATAGGCTTTTATTGATTGCAACGTCTATGAATGAAACCTGCAAGGAAGTGAAAAATGCCTAAATAACCAGGACTATGTAGTTAGAAACACTTTTTCCCCTCTCAATAATAAAATAAATAGGGTTAAAATAATCTATAGCATGTTGGTGAAGATCCAAAACATTCTTCAGTGATTTCTAGTAGTTTGTTTTGCCGAGAATGTGGTGGCATGGATTGAGAATGAATCCCACTAGGTTGCTCTCCATGTACCTGAACATTGTTTACAATGGGTCAATAATCTTTTCAGTTTACTTAAGTTTTAGAAGGCCTTAATCCCAGATGACAAAAATTTATAATGTAGAAATCATCTATTAGTGCTTCCTGCATCATTGAGAAGTCTACAACTTGGTGCAGATTTAATTCATTTCAAAAGGAATGAATGAGAAGTCGTAAGAGTGTTGCTGGGTATTGCATGAGTCCAGACATTAGGAGGGGATCATCTAATCTTGTTTTTTAGGTGGTTTAATTCCAAATTATATATGGTGATGCAAATAGTCTACCATTTCCATTCATACAAATAAATAGTTAATTACCATGCTTGTGCTGTTTCATCCATTTTCTGAGCATCTTGTATCTTTGAGCTTCCGAACTTAAACAGACTTCAACCAACGGTATGTTGCTCAGCTGTCTACAAACTGGAAAATGGATGAGGGTGATGCTAGTCCATGATAGATGCAGATATTGTGCTACTCTTTGTTTTTGTCATTATTCCCTCGTGTTTTCGAGTTTTTGGGATATAAATTGATGGCATTCTTTTTGTTATATGCTTAGGTTTTGACCATTTGGGAATTGACGAGACTGCTTTGTCCATCCTCCAATTGGAAGTCCCTAGTTCTTACAACAATGCTGACCAAAGGGCACCTCCCTGCAGGGGAAATACTCTTAGTCTGGTGGTACTTAATATACTCATTTGCCCAGGTGAATTGCCTTCTTTTTTTTCCTTTTTCCTTTTTTTTTTTTTTGACTTACAACAGTGTTGACCAAAGGGCACCTCCCTGTAGGAGAAATGTATTCTTTTAAATTTGCAGGCTGATGATATGTGGCTACGATCATATGAATTAACGGAGAAAACTTTGGAATTCACAGGGGTAATCTTTCCATTATCTTACACACCACCTTAAGACTGTTACAATACATGACTGCCTAATTATTGAGTCATGCATTAGACTTAAGAGCATAATGGTTTTTGAGAAAATCGTGATCTTCCCAAAGCATAATGTACATCCAAGTCCTAGTGGCGAGGGAAGGTGAGGACAAGGGTAGGAGTAGGATAGGTTAGGGGTTCGAATCGCTCCCAATGTACCAAAAAAAAAAAAAAAAAAAAACGCACATCCAAGTCATCAGAACCATTTTACCCTCAAGAAAGCGCGGGATGTTCATGAAAAAGTTAATCAAATTTTCCAAGAGCCTCTACCAGTGCTATAGTTTGACATGTTCTTTTGAAACCTTTCGGCAGCAACCAGGCCAGTACATTTTCTTGATATTGTTGGGATTGATTTTTAGACAAATGATTCATATCTATGCAAAAAATTTCATAACTGATGTTCAAGAAATTGCAAACCCATCAGTTATGTAAGATACAACCCAAATCTAACATAATTTAGCCCAGTATCAGCTCTATTGTATGAGGTTAATTTAACCACTCGTTCTTCTCTTTACTACATTTCCAGAGGTTTTCTTTACCAAATTTGCATGCGTTGTTTCAACCCTGCCTGCACTGCATTCTGTGACCACTCAGAAGAATTCCTCCTCTGTCACGCTCTCTTCCATATTCGATGTTGGCATCCTTCCTCTTTGTTCTGAATTGGTTGACTTTTTTGGCTATTATTCTTGGAGGTTATGTTAGTGTTCACATGAAAGCTTGGCTTGTGAGTGTTGGTTGGACATCTCATTCCCTGTAACAAAAATCCAGCGTTGTGCACAGTTACTCCCTCCAGTGGAAGCCGCAACCAAAACCATCCAAGCAAAAACCAAATTTTAATGGACTCATCTGTTTTGAGAAAAGAAAATATTTTTCTGAACTAAATAATAAAAATACCCAAACTATCAATTCTACATCACATTGCAGTCTTCTACTAAGGCACTTCCAATGTTTCTTTTGCAGTTAAATTAGATTTGAATTCAGAGATAGGCATTGTCTTGATCTGCAAATGGATAAGTAATATTTAAACATTCCATTGAATTTTATTCATTCTGATCACATAACATTCCAACTCTTATTGGGTAGAGTAATGCAACACGTTTCCCACACATAATGCGCGTGTAGCTTCCCCCATTTCATCCTCTTTTCTCTTCACTTATCCATCAAAATAGATTAAAACGATTATAGTGGAGAATCTGATGGGTAGTGACTTTCATGCAGAAGAGTGAAGCCAGACAAGCACAAAGATAATATCATGCACTAGCGTTGGATCGTGTGAAGCTCCACATATAAGGAATGTAAATATCACTCGAAGAATCCTACACTTCCAAGACATCTTAGACTTGGTACAAATCTAGGGAGAAATCAACCCCTACAACTGTACCTATAACCCCTCACAAATTTTGTACATCAACGATTATGACAGTGTTAGTAGTTATTCAATTTTTATCTAGTTGCAACTGGTTAATTGAACTCAAATTTGGACAAGTTGGTTGAAAAATAATGAGACTATTTTTTGAACTGTGTTTAGAAAATGAAATAAAAGACTCAACTCATTTAATGTGTTTCTTGGACTTGAGTGAAGCCCAAGAAAGTTGGCAAGTAACTTTTCGTGGTTGGTATAGCATTTTGCCTGCACTTTGTTGCTGTGTTTGGTTGGGTGGAAAAGGGAAGGGAAGGAATTAAAGGGGAGGAGGGAAAAGGGAGGGAAGGATTCAAAATCCCTTGTTTGGTTGGAGGGAAAGCAAGAGGGAAAGTTAAAGTTGATGGATCCACTTTCCGTCCCCGCTCACCAAATTCAATCCGCCTAAAAACGGGCAGAAAAGTGGATGGAAATATGAACAAAAAACTAAAGTGACCAAAATACCCTTAGATGGGTTTTATAAGATAGATTTTAGTTCACATCTTTTTGGCAAAACAAGCAAAAAAGTGGATGTTTCTGTGGCAAAATCACTATCTGCTCCAACTGGTCGGCGTCGCTCTCCACTTTCTTGGCTCTCAGGTATGCACACAAGAAACCAAAAGATCAGTATGAAGTCATTTTTTCTGTGCCTTTTGGGGTTTAAAGAGAAGACATTAATGGAGGTGGAAAGTAAAAGAGAGATTCTTCTTGCAAATGGAATTAAACCCTTTATTCTTTTTCTCTAAAACAAATATATCTTTGATTTTGTGTGGGGGTGGGAGATTAGCAGACTTTACCTCTACCTTTTGAAAGACCAATTTGGAAAAAACAATAATAATAATAATAATAAAATAAAAGGACCCATGATATCATTCACAAACCCTAACGACACGTTCCAAATTGTAGGTATAATATTTTCACAAAAATCGAATCTTTTACTCACTGAATGTCTTGACCTCTAGTTTTGTACCCGGCAGTTTTGCCCCTATAAGTTCATTCATCCTGAACATATGGGTGGCCAAATCATTGCCATGAAAAACTCCCCAGGGACTAAGGGAGAAAATGCTATCGTAGAAGGAGAAGGATAAGAGAAAAAAAAAAATGCAGAGGGAGAGAGTAGAAAGGGGAAAGTCATCTTTTTTTATTTTTATTTTTGAGAAAATTAGCAATTACCCCTATTAGGGATATGCTTTTAACCAAAACCCCACATTGGTTTTTTTTATTATTTTTTTATTTTTTATCTCCATAACCCCTTTTCTAATAGTTTCTTTTGTGAGAGGTAAGTAGCTGTTTTTCCATCCCTATTTTACCCTTTTTTTTTTGAATTTTCAATATTTTGTTATACCCGTTTTTTGGGAAGAACGGATTCCATGCGAAGATGGGTAACGGTTTGGGGAAGGGTTTCCATTTGTGGGAGAGGATTCTTAGGGATATTGTCTTTCTCTCTCTTCAACTTAGCATTTGTGTATTGCATTCAAATTTGAATTTAGATGTATTCACTCATATCGTCTTCTCCAAGCGCTGGTAGCCATTTTTATTGCTTTTTATTCTTTATTTTTATTTTTATTTTTTTTGAAATTTTGAACAAAAGTCAGGCATTCTTATGCAAGAGCTGTCAGCCACTGTTTGTATTTTTTGAGTTCGGCAATAACAACAGGGGATTGAAGGGTGTTCGAGATTTAGATTCGGGTTCTTATAGTGTTCGTTGCTTTGTTATGAAATTTCTAGGTTATCGACGTAAGTTGTGTTGTTATGTTTATAAACTCCCTTTTTTGGTGTTCTAGCATGTTTTGGATAGATATTACTAGATTTTGTGTTCATGTGGTTCATTTTAGTTTCTTTTCAGATGATTTTTTATTCAAAAGAAGAGTAGATCAAGCATTTTTGTGTTTTGCTGCATTTTTTCAGTTTGTGTTTGCTCACATATGCTGGGTTGTGTTGTTTAGCATGCTGTTTTTCAGTGGAAGTATGTGTAATTGTATAAAATAGTATGTTGTTACTCTATAACTAACATTTTCTAGCAGTATGATGATACTGTTGCACACTATATTCATAATAGTGCGAATGTAGTTGTGTTATATATATATATATATATATATATAAAATAGTATATTGTTACTCTACAATTAACATTTTCAAGCAGTATGTATATTTTGGAATTTAATTTTTTATTTTTTTTTGAAAAAGTATGATGATACTATCACCAATTGTTGGAATTTTCAAAAAGTATGTATACTTTGGTACGTATCTGTCAACATTTTTTGTTCTACCAAGAGTATGATGATACAGTGCTGTTTTTGTACTGTTTAGAAGGTATAAATAGGCTGGGATTTTCTTTCCATAAAGTTGCCGGAAAAAATGGAGTCAAATCCCTGATTTTCGAGTAAAATGGGGTTCAAATCCCTAACTTTCGAGTTGCAATAGTAAAATGGCAGGGTGGTAAATAACAAGCAAGTTTAAAATTGGGGGCTTTTTAGTCCGTACGGGGTTAAAAGGGGTTTTTACAAAACTAATTCTTATTTACGGCATGTTGTAAAATGACTTTTATACATAGGGTCTATGACCAAAATTCCCTTTCTTTTTTTTTTTTTTTTTTTTTTTTTGACAAACAGTTGAGTTAAGAGATGGGTAATGTGAAAATCTTTGGGTTAGTGCTCTATTTGCCCTGTTTTGCTGCAGTGTTTGATTATATGTGGGGGTTTTTGGTTGAGTGTGTCTTTCAAATTTTTGTTGATGTTTTGCCTGACGTAGCTGAGCATAGAATGTTGTATTTTTTATAAATAAAATACATATTTGTGATTCAAATTATTATTTATTTATGAGGTGTTATGGCCTTTATAATATTTATTGATGTTATCCATTATTATGAATTAGTGGGCATATTATTATTGGAGGTTACATATTCTTTTAGCGAGAGAAAACGGTTTTTGACTACCATCTTTCATATGGTTTTTTGGAGTGGTGTTTTTCTTCTTCTTCCTTGGGATGAGAAAAACTACAAAAAGTTTTAAAAAGTTTTTCCTTAATCTTCTCTTTCTCTTTTAATCTATAAACATCTTTTATATAAAACTCCATCTAGTCTTTTTCAATATTTTTGTTAAAAATTTTCATGGAACGATCAAGAGCTATTCAGTTCCTTGTACTTACGCGCGTGTACGAGGAATACGATTGTTGTATCCTGGAGGGTTGGGACGCTAGAGGACCTAGATGCACCGAGTGATTCACTCCGAGGGGCGCAAATCAACTCTTAAGGATAGTGTTCGCACACGCCTTAATCGATAAGTCTATTTCTTTTATTATAAATTATATATTTGCATATTTTGATTTTCGACATCCATATTTTTGTTCAATATTTCCAACAATCTTAAGAGTTGATTTTGTTAGGTGTCGTTAATCAATTGATATGATTTTTTGGTATATGGTTTACAAATCCTATGTTGTTTTGAGTTATTGGATTTTCATGGTTCATTACAAAAAGTGGATGACTCTTTTATCTTAGTCTCTATTCAATTAATTGATATTTTATTGTTTTGTACAATTTTTAAGGTATGTGAGGTTAAATCATATCATAATGAAGTGATAAAATTGCTTTTTGAAAGATATTATTCCTAATATTTGAAATTTCTTGATTATATAATTGTTTGAATCCTATGCCACTTTTTCAAGTATAGTGTAATGTGATTCTATTTGGAGACGATTCATGAACAATTTTAAATATTTTGGAAAAGTGATAATTTAGTTTGTATGATTCATATAGAGTATATATATGATGATTATTTTTCTCTTTGTAATTATATGATGTTTTAATTTTCTTGCATATGAGAAGAGAATAACAAATAAATCATTGTTCTAGATATGGATTATTATTTGTTAATTTTTATTTTTAAATTGAAATATAATTATTTTTAGAATGGAGATGTGCCTTCTACTACATTAATTAAATCTGAATTTTCTGATTTAGTATGAAACAAATGTTTTAGAAATTAATCTTATGTGAGAGAATGAAAAATAAAATTGGTGTAATATTAATTTAGAGAACGTTCACATATGGATTGAAATTCACAATGATGTCTATATAATAATTATGATTCTGAAAGCAAATACAAATTTTGTTTAAATTATATGTCACGAGTATATATTCATGTTTTGATAATTCTTGTATTGGGAATTATAAATTTATAAGAGTTTTTTATTTATATCTATTCTAATTTAATTACACAAATGGACGTATCCTATTTACTTGGGAATTTGAAAATTTTGATCATGCATATTATTTTATTTTTGATGTCAAAATTATATCATTTTCATAGTGCTTGAATTTGTGAGGACTTGCTTTCAAATTTAATTGTATAAATGCTACCTCCATGAAATTATTATATTCTTAATGAATTTTTCAAAATTCAAAGAGTAACATAATTTTATTAATTTTTAACTTTTGGATTTATTAGAGTTAATTGTTATATTCGGTTACAGAATTTATGATATTAATTAAATTTGATTTAATTTTCAGCAATAAGGTTTGATTATTGCTAATCAATTGATTATTTATTTTTGTAACCAATTGACCATTTAAATTTTTTATAGCCGTTAGAAATTTAATGTTTGACTCTTGAGGTTAAATTTTTGTGACTGTTAGATTATTAAATATTCATGATGATTAATACTATTAAATTCTTTTGACCGTTAGAATTTGGTTACAAATCTATATCTTTAATTGTAAGAATAAAATTCTTTAATTATTTTTTTGATTAATATTTGAACCCAAAAGGTGATTAAAGTATGAATATATATCACCAACTTTTCATTTATTAGTTTAAAGAGATAGTTTAAGTTCATATATCTAATTAATCAATACCAAATTGATTGAATTTAATTGTGAAATATGATATTATTAATTTATGTGTGTAAATTAACTTATGATTTTGATAAAGTGTGTTACAAGCATATATAAATAATTATTATAAGAAAAAACATGATATTTATAAATTTGATGACTTCAAATATGGGTTGAGAGATTACGATATTGACATCATGATATACTTATGTAATTTGGATGTTGTATGTAAGTATGGTTCTTTCACATACATAGTGAAAATAAAATTTGACAATGAGATAATAAATGAGATTTTTGTCAAAATTTTATTTTGAATTTACATGCTCATTTGCATAGTTTTTTAAATAATGAGAATTATTTTAAATTGAAAAAAAAAAAAAAAAAAAAAAAAAACGTGTATAGTCAACTGTGGGGGTTGACAATATTGAATTTGATAAATTTATTTATTTAAAAAAAAATTTGGTATGTCAACTGAAGTTAAATGAGATTAAAAATAACGTGTTTTCTGAATGGTTTTTAACCATTTGTTATTTGGTTGTTAAGCCACATATGAGTTTTAATTATGAACATAATTTATTGGCATTGAAAAACCTTGAAAAATTTGATATCGAGTAATATGGGTATGCGTATGTCATTTAAAGTGTATTACTCTACCAATTTATTATTATTAGAAAAATACACATCTCATACATTTTTGGATCTCTTAACAATGTGAAAAATATTATATTAGGCGAGATTATAATATTATTGATAAATTTAAGTATGGATTTTCTAGAGATATGTCAAACGCAAATAAATATTTTTCATGCTATTTAATTTTCTGAGATTAGAATAGCAATATCATATGTTGACATGATTATAATTTTTTTCTCGCAATCCAAAATTTCAATTTGTAATTGAAGAGTCCAATTACAAATATATTGTGTGACAATAGAAAAATAAATATACTGTTAAATTTGTTCTATATGAATATATTTTACATGGAAATTATAAGATGTGCTGTTTATGTGAATGATAAAATTGCATTGAAATTAGTAAAAAAAACATTATATCTTGAATTGTAGGGGCACATCTTGTGAAGACACATTTTATGTGAGAATGTATATTTATTTTTAAATTTACAAATTATTGAATTTTCTCAATATATTATATGTTGGTCTCTTATTAATAAAAGAGATAAAATGAGTATTATGATTTTCATTTTTGAAAATGAAGTTACTTCAGACCTATTGAAATTATACGTGATATATTGAGAGAATGCCATATATGAATTATCAATGATTTGGAGAATAACTATGTTATTTAGTGGTTAAGGAAATGTTTTAAAATTATTGGTCATATATATACTTATTTATATTGTTGCGCTAACCAAAATTATTATTGAATGTTGAGATTCAAAGAAATCATGATGATGATTTTTGAAAATTTATGGGTATTGTATGGCATATTTTTATTTAAATATTTGATGATATAATGATGTGAGATGAATCAATGATTCATAATTTATATATCCCTTCTGAGAGGTATATTTACTTAAAATTTATTAAAGGTGATATGTGTACCCAACTTTCCTAGTAGTCATCAATTTATGGATTTCTTATATTATTTGAAGATTATAATGATGATGATGATTGAATCTTTGATTCAAATAAGAAGAAATCCATATGTGGACCTATATTGCCTATATGGTATGGTGCCTTGGAATTATCCAATATGATATGTCTTATTGTCCACTTTGGAGATTGGAATTGATGACTTGACTTGTAGAAAGTTATGAGAGTGTTGAGAGAAAAAATCTCAGCAATTATATATTTATGAATGAGATCTGTGCTTATTCATTATTTGTTGACTTGAGCAAATAATTTTATAGGGTAGTGCCTAGGAGCACAATATTAAATAACAGTTGTTTAGAGAGTCAGAGATGAGAATTATTAATCTTCTGACTAATTCACTTTTTAGTGAATAATACATTGAGGGGAATGGAACTTATGTTTGTAACAAGGGTCAACAGTGATGGTAACCCAACTTATGTGAATGGAGATCTCAGGAAGTAGGTTCATATGGGTAATAACAAGTTACTGGTTGACTTGGAGTGCACTGTCATTTATATAATATATTTTGAGTGTCCTTTCCTATGGTGTAGATAGTGCAAACTACAACGTTTAAGGTTGAGTTTTAACTCTTATTGGATTCTATAGTCTTATTTAAGTGGTGTGTTCAGTTATAGTGCACACTTGATGGATCCACCTATATGGGTGTGGAAGTAGGGCTGCTTCTTATGAGAGCTTAGGCAAGTTTTCTAGAGCACTCATGAATATCCAGGTATGGCGCATGGCCTATTCGTGCCACCCCGATTAGAACAGCTCAAATTTCGAGAATAATATGTGGGTTGTGAGTTGACTGATCTATAAGAAGAAATTTTGGTTCATAGAAACTTATAGTTTCCCATATTTCTGTAGGTCACACTCACATATCTTAGGTATGGTTCATAGTCCAAAAGACACCACTACCGATGCATTGTATTCTCATGTTCCTTATACTTTTTATTATATAATTTGAATCATGTGGGGGATTGTTGTATTTTTTTTTATAAATAAAATACATATTTGTGATTCAAATTATTATTTATTTATGAGGTGTTATGGCCTGTATAATATTTATTGATATTGTCCATTATTATGAGTTAGTGGGCATATTATTATTGGAGGTTACATATTCTTTTAGCGAGAGAAAATGGTTTTTGACTACCATCTTTCACATGCTTTTTTGGAGTGGTGTTTTTCTTCTTCTTCCTTGGGATCAGAAAAACTACAAAAAGTTTTAAAAAGTTTTTCCTTAATCTTCTCTTTTTCTTTTTATCTATAAACATCTTTTATATAAAACTCCATCTAGTCTTCTTCAATATTTTTGTTAAATATTTTCATGAAACGATCAAGAGCTGTTCGGTTCCTTGTACTTGCGAGTGCACGTGTATGAGGAACACGATTATTGTATCCTAGAGGGTTGGGGCGCTAGAGGATCTAGATGCACCAAATGATTTACTCCGAGGGGCGCAAATCAACTCTTAAGGACAGTGTTTGCACACGCCTCAATCGATAAGTCTATTTCTTTTATTATAAATTATATATTTGCATATTTTGATTTTCAACATCCATGTTTTTGTTTAATATTTCCAACATAGAAGACTACCAATTATTGTATACCGGCTAAGGTATTATTGACTTAATTTTATTTTTATTTTTATTTTTTTGCCTTATTGGCTCTTTAACTTTAAATTTAATTAAAGTGCTTCTCTACAGGACTTTGGGTGAATGTTGTAACTTGGCTTTATTGCTTGTCCTTATTTTTCGTTCATTGGTTTCATGGAAAGGTTCATGTTACCTTGATCATGATATCCACACTTCAGACAATTTTAAGTGCTTTCCCTCTTATGCAAGTTATTCATCCCATGCTATAGTTGGGTTGGTGGCCCATTTCAAGTTTATGCAGCAGCAGCAAAAAAAAAAAAAGGAAAAAAAGAAAAGAAAAAGAAAGAGCTAATGGCACAAATATGTCCATCCATACTTGGATGGGTTTTGAGTCTGATTGTGATTTGTCTTCAAATAAGATTTAAAGTTTATAAAAATTGCATTCATTTGTTTGAGAGTTAAATAATTTAAAAAAAAAAAAAAAAAAAAAACCAACTGGCCAAATTTTTTTTTTATTTACTTTATGAGGGTAATATAGTAAAATATCTCTTTTAACTTTTATCCATTCCTCTTCATTTTCCTTCTTACCAAACAAAGAGGGAGGAAAGAAAGCCCCTTTCCATCCTCCCTACCAAACAATAGGAAGGAAAGAAGATTTCCTTTTCCTACGGATGGGTTTTCCATTCCTTTCCCCTTTCCTTTCCTTCCCCTTTTCCATCCCCCCAAGCAAACATAGTGTATAGGTAAGGTTTTGAATTCAAATGTAATGTATTTATATTTTAGGGTGAAAAAAGACGTGATCATAATCTTCTAAAGAAAAAATGGATGCAATGTCTCTCTTTGGTTAGATGTTGGGTGAAAAATCGAGTAGAAATTGGCTGAAAAAACACTATAGGAATAGGAGAATATAGAGCACATGAGAGGAATATAGTGGTTTTTTTGTCCAATTTCTACTTGATTTTTCACCCAAAAACCTAACCCGAGGGGGACAAATGTTAAGAGGGTGTCTTGTAATTTATCCTTTAATTTTTATATCATTTTATTACTTTTGATACCACTTCAACCACTTTTACACACAATGATACAAAGTTTTTCACAAGGAATAAGAGCACTCTTCCGGCTTAATTCTTAACCCACTTCATCTCTTATATATCAATTATTGGAGCAAGGATTCGATATTGAACACCGTAGGATGTAGGGGCAGAGTTAGGATTTTTCTCTTGGGGAGACCGAGGTTTTAAATATACATATAGAGTCTATTCACCCGCGTGTTGTACGGGTGAAAATTTTCATATATATATATATGTATATATATATATATATAAACAAAAGAAAAAAAATAAAGAAAGAAAGAAGACAATAAAATAATTAAAAAAGAAGTCTGGTCTTAGTGAATTATAGTATGTCACAATTCAACTCATAATCCTAAGTTATTTGAGATACATTAGGGCCTGTTTGGAACTTCAAAAACTAGATTAGTCTGAGTCCAATCCATAACTGTTTTACATGTGCTATGCACGTATTGACTACAAAAATCACGCTAATTAATACCCAAAAAAAAAAAAAAAAACAAATACTATATAATTGTAATTATGATATACAACCATTTATTTAAAAATTAAATACACGTGCATATGTAGAATCTTAAACGTTCCCTCTCATTGTTCTACTGCAATATCTCCATTCGAATATATTGTAGTACCAACTCCCTATTAATATTACCAAATTATATTCAATCAAACGGTTAAAACAAATTCACTATAATTGATAAAAACCACTTGATCTATGGTCCTACTTTAATTTACAATATCATCACAATTAACTCAAAATTTTATGAAAATAAAATATGAGCTAGAGTTCAAAAATTGTTACATTCTCCCACTTGGACCATAGAGAGAGATTTTAAAATTTTGAAAACAATTAAGTCTAAGTTAATAACAAATTTTGAAGTCAAGTGGCGTATCTCTCGTCAGTGTAGGCTCGGTCCGACCAGAAAAGCTGAGTTAGTTCCATTTCATTCTTGAGCACAATTCCGATTCCATTACAAGAAACTGCAGATGATGGTGAGGGCTTGAGTACTGTATTAGTCCTTCGTCTAAGTGGTAAGGTTGACTCTGGGGGTGCGACGTCCGTCATCAGCCTTAGAGTAAGCCTGCAAAGTAAGGCTCGCATACATATTTGCCTGTGTAAATTTGTGGTTTAAAAGGTCTTTCTCCTCATTTTATTCAACCTTTACCACACATGAAGGCTAGGTCTCACGTACACTCCCAATCCATTTTAGTGCTTGATCACATCCGAGTCTATACCGAAAGGTAAATATGAATTAGCACCAAAAAAGGAAAAAACGAATTTTGAATCCACAACCAAGTTCCCCAACCCCCCAATGAAATTGTAGCTTGACCCATGAAGAAAGCTAATTAATTGATGTGTCCTATGGGAGCATCGATCAATCTATTGCCATCACAGCCTGGCAGTTCACGACTTGAAGTATATTTTAGGCGGACTGGAACATCACCCACGCCGTGGTCCAATTTGGGTGGTCCAATATGCATTCCAAATATCACCTTGATCAGATAGTGATAGTGATCTCATCCATATATTCTCTCTCACACACACATATATATAAATTTTAAAAATAAATAAATTTTTTTAAGGTAAACTTGTATTCTTTTTATTTTTACATCAAGTGGCATTTTATCATTGGAATGCAGAATTAGAAAGTTTAACCAAAAAAAAAAAACAAAACAAAACAAAACAAAAGGTAGTTTTGGATGACATGGCAATACATTTAATGAATTGCCTTAATATGTGTAGTCAAAGTGATTAAATAAAGGATAAGTTGCATTTACGCTCCCTCTAGTATTTGACAATTGCAGATATATTTCCTCTCATTTTTGAAAATGCATTGCCACCTCTTACTTTACAAAATAAACTACAGGGACACTTGTCCCTTTAGCTACCATCTACTGTTAATAACTCCGTTCAAGTTAAGTGATGTCAGCCGTAGTTTTTCTTAAAATACTAAAATTACCCTTAGATTAAAAAAACAATAGTAATAAAACATCAAGTGCAATAATTTTTCATTTTAGAAACAAGAACATAAAATAAAATTAAAAAATTCTTTTCTATTCCATAGTTTTCTAGGTAACCAAACACAAAGAGGATGAAAGAGTACAGTGAATCTCCCCCAAAATTTAAAACTCATTTATTTATCAAAAAGACTTAATAAAATAAAAAATAAAAAAAAAAACCCAAAATTTCTCTTTTATTCTCCTTAGTTCTTGCTCCTATATATTATCAACTTTGGCTCCCTACTTTATGTTTTGCCTGATTTTCAAATATTGCGTTTTGTTTAGGTGGGATTAAAAAAAAATTAAAAAAAATTAAAATGAGAACATATTTAACTTTAACGGTGTTACACGTAATTGTCAGATTTAAATGGGATGTAATCGTAACTTACCTTTAAAAAAATTAGGACAGATGGAGTAATAAAAAATAAAAAATAAAACAAATCAAAGAAATAACAAAAAAATTAAAGATGATGAAAAGTCGTCGCGTAAAGATGAGGAAGTGCATCAAATTGGTCTTTCCTTCGAAGTTCGCAGTCCCTATAAAAGGAGCTGCTTCACAGGAAGTCTTGTACACGAAAACCATGGGCATAGCACACAAAATGCTTGTGCAACTCATGCTACTGGTTGGGTTGGTGCTAGCAACCACCGTTGCACCAACAGCAGCTCAGGCCAAGCTCGGCTGCCCCGACCGTTACGGGAGCGTGAGTATCCCATATCCATTCGGCACCAAGGATGGCTGTTACCTGGATAAAAGTTTCCTCATCACTTGCAACCACTTTTACAACCCTCCCAAAGCATTTTTGTGGAGCAGCAACATCAACGTCACCATCATATCACTCCAAGGTCAGGTGTACATCCTCAAGTATATAGCCCGCGATTGTTACTATAAGAATGGTACGGTGGCATCGGACAATGTCAAAAGACCATCGCTCACTTTGTCTAGATTCACCATCTCTGCTACTCTAAACAAGTTCGTTGCGGTGGGCTGTGACACTTATACCTTTCTGGGATATTTCTTTAAAGTTGAAATGGTTTAAATAATACTTTTCATTGAGCAAGTGCTCCTGGATATGTTGACCAGTATTATGATCTAACCAGTGAATGGGTATGTGACCCTACACCACCTTAATTTTGTGTTTAAGGCCTTCCATTCTTGTTTTGAGATAGATTGCAATACGCGCTTTACTGTATTAAGCAGTGTATTTATTGATTTTAATTGGGAAGTATGTGTATTGCCCTATTACCAAGGATAATAAAGGTTACCCAAAATAATGTGCTATAACTGTGAAAAGTTGAGATACTTTGCTCGTGATTGCACTGATTCAAAGTAGGCATCCTTTTCACCAAACTCTCTCTGCTTTTGGGTATGTGATCATAGTTTAGTTGCCTATTTTATTCTTGTGTGGATTGAAATACGGGAGCAACTGAATATGTATTATGAGATGGAGTATGGTTAGTAGATTATGGAAACATTTTTTGAGTTGGCACCCATAAGGTATATGGGTAATAGCACAAGTGTAGAACTTTTTGGAGTTGGTTTGACTAAACTCCAACTGCGCATAGGGTGCATATTACTTCTACACCATATATTTTATGTGCTTAATAATTAATTCAATCTACTACCAGTTTAAGCATTTTTTAGATTTTGGATATTCTTTTATTTAGAAGTAAAAGGTTGGATCTTTATGATGGTATTGTTTAAGAACTATTTCACTTTAGAGATGATTATATGATTCTTTTCCGCCTTTTAGCTTCTTGATCGCTAGAGTTAGTTCACTTAGACATTTGCGAACCTATGTACGTTGAGGCACATTCTAGCGACTCTTATTTTCTCATTTTTGATCGATAATTATAAGCAATGTCAAGGACGCGAATACTTATCTGATTAGTTCAGTGGACTGTCTGAGAAAAAGAGGATACGCAGATAACGCTATATTCTTGGCACTTCGCAGCATAATGGTGTAGCGGAGAATAGGAATAGAACACTTCTAGATATGTCTAGATAGATGATGGCGCAAGTCAACCCCCCTTTATTCTTTTAGGGGGATACTTTTTATGACTGCTGCCTACATACTTATGAAGTGTCTTCTTGATCAATTATTTTCTTCAACCTCTTATAAGTTATGGCATAGCGAAAAGCCCAATCTGTAGGGCATTCGCACCCTTACAAGGTCAGCAGATTTGTTCACATCGCTCTCCATGAGTGTGAGAAGCTTAACCCTAGAGCTATAAAGCACATTTTTTTAAAAAAAAAACTTTTTTTAAAAAAATTTTCTTTGAAGGCTCAAAAGGTTATTTGATGTACAATGAACATCTTGATGGAGAAATGATTGACATAGAGTCGCATAATGTTGATTTCATTAAAAGAATGATTTCACTAGCATAAGCTACATTAGTAAGAATCTTAACCTTTATGAGATAGAGGAGTGGGAAGACGTCTTACCATCTTCGAGCGAGGTGGGGAATTAGTTCCTCGTCTTATAGTCGCTGAAGATAGTGGGAGTGGTCTTCAACCCAGTGGGAGTGTCCGAGTGTCCCACAAGGTGTTCCGCAGGAAAGTGTCCTGCAGAACCACTAAAGTTCTTAAATGTATAGGAGCAAATGTGGAAACCTTCCTCATCATCACTTTCAGATTGAAGGGGATTCCTTCCTATGTGCTTCTAGAGAAGATGATGAGCCGACTTTCTATGAGAAAGCGCTTTCTTCTCATGTTAGAGATGAGTGAATAACTGCTATGCAAGATAAGATGAGCTTGATAGATAGGAATTGGTTTGAGAGTTAATTGATTTTCTATAATGGTAGATGATTCAATTGACAAGTAATAGGTTCATCGCGCGGCAAAGAGTTATACCTAATGTGTAGGTATTAACTATGTAGAGACATTCTCCCTAAGTGGTGAGTTTTGGCTCTATTCGCCGAATCCTAGCTATTGTCGCATAAATGGATTTTGGATTTTTGTAGATGGATGTTAAGATAGCATTTCTCAGTGGAGAACTAGACAGAAAAATCTTTATGGATTAACCAGTGGGTTTTTGATCTTTATAGATTAACCAATGTGGGTTTTAAGGTCAAGGGACCAGAGCGCAAAATGTGTTTGCTCACTGATCCATCCATGGCCTTAAACAAACGTCTAGGCAATGATATTTAAGATTTCATGATTCTATTACCACTATGGGTTTTACGATGATTGAACACATTGCGTGTATCTTTAATGGTCCCAAGGAAATATCCTTATTTTTCCATTATATGTTGCTGACATTCTTATAGGTAGGAATGATATGGAAACTTTAGTCGCCATTAAAGAGTGGTTGTTCTTTACTTTGAGATGAAGGACATGGTTGAAGCAAATTATGTGTTAGAAGTTAAGATTGTTAGAAATCGTTCAGAGAACCTCCCCGGTTTATCTCTAGGGACTTACATTAGGAAGATTCTTGAATATTTTCGCATGTATAACTCCAAACCCATTGACACTCCAATTCAAAAAAAAAGTTGTACCTTAATCTTAAACTAGTTTCCTAAAACTTATGAGGAAAAGAATCACCTGTCCACAACGCTATATGTAGTTGCAATAAGAGATCTGTAGTACGTGATGTTGTGTACGCGTCCAGACATCTGGTCTATATTGTTAGTGGTTGTTATTAGAGTTTCTTTGAACCCACACTATGGATAGTAGCGATTAGATTTCTTCGATACCTATGTGGAACCGCTGACCTTGTCCTATGTCATTATTGTGGAGACTCAGGACTAAGAGGTTATAACGATAGAGATTAGGCTATTTTAGAGATGTGCTTGAGTCCACCTCAGGTTTTGCGTTTATCTTTGGAGGTGAATATGCTTTTTATTGTGGTATGAAGCAGATTCGCATTGCCTTGTCCTTAGTAGAGTTGGAGAATTAGATTGCTAAGCGGTTGTTCGAGAAGTTGTTTGGTTGAGTTGATCTTTGCAACGTTTAGGCTTTACAACTCATGAGGAGATTGTAAGTCTGATTGTGTATCAGTCCTAGAGTATGCGAATGGATCCCAATTATTTTGAACTACATTTAAGATATGGTTGCGCAAAGGGGAAGAGGTCTTAAGGCATATCTCTACTAGCACCGTTGTAGCTAATCCTTTGATTAAGCTAATTACTAGAGATGTTTTCCCTTCTCATGTGAGGATAATGGGACTTCATAGGATTTGGTGTGCTCAGACATTAAATTTGTAATTGACAACATTATTATTGAGATATGATATTCATTTCTTTTGTTTTAGTTTATGGATTGTTTATATCATTTGTACACACATCTTTGTAATGTCACCGAGCTTGAATCGACCCATTCACACAGGTGATTCACCTTGGTGCTGAGTTAGCGAACAAGATGAGACATTTATATCTTTGGCGCCTAGTTGGCGAGCAAGATATACAGTTGCTATATTATATGTCGCCTTAGATTGAGCTAAGATGAGATCTCTATTAGATCGATCATGGGGTTTTTTTCCACAAACTCTATGTAGCCCGCTTCATAGCCGAATGTGAGATTTTAGACAGGCGCTGAAAGAGCGACTAGGCTGGAAAACTCAGGTCAGGCGCTTGAGTAGCGACTGGACTAAGATTCGTATTGCATTCTTTTGCTTTTACTTATAGTAACATGCTTATGTTTATGAGTTAAACACCATAGCATACATTTCATACTGTATGTGTTTTATGTCGACCGATGGTAGGAGTGATGAATGGATCCCTGCTTCATCACTGTGTGAGCCACATGGATCGCTATGATACAATTTTATACCCTTTTTGACCTGAGACTATGTCATGAAGAGGATGCTTGATGACGCTACTTAGCGTGTTTTCCAAAAGCCAGGAAACAATTCGGTCTTATGGGGGCATTTCTAAGAAAGTGGTTGAGTTGAATTGAATTGGCAGGAGGGCTTAGGGAAGACAATTTAATACTACACCATGTTTTGTGACTTATTAGCTGCGCAGCGTCTATGTCGTATTTTGTTACAATATGAGACATGGGTACATTACATATGTGGGATACAGCACTGCTTTTATGTTTATATGAGGGATTAGAGAGTGCTTATTCGGTGTTTTATGAATTGTCTGGGGCATATGCGAGATACTTTCGAGTGATGCGTTCTTGTTAGTTTGGTGATACTTAACATTTACGCTCCTGTAATTGTATGTTCTTCTCGTGAGGTCACACGCTCCATTTCCTGTATGAGGAGATGAATGTTGAGAGATAGAGAAATTATGGAGATAACTCACCCTACGTGGGCGAGTGGGAGATATTAATATATGGGTCATTGGTTTGTGACCCAAACCCATGGTCCGCCCACGTGTGGGTGCTGGACCCAAGTGGTTAAGTGCCCTATTTCATGAGGTTTCCTAATTGTACTTGGAAACCAAGTCCTGCTAGGGTTTGGACTGTGGAATAGGGGCACATATATATTGAATGTCTCTCTTAGTGATTGAAATAACACCACAACACAGAAATACAGCAGCCTCCATTGTTCTCTCTCTAGTATTCTCTCTCTAGGATCACCATTGGCCTAGTGGATTTGGTAGTGTGGATTATGTGGGAGGACTCTAGTAGCGATCCCTACGGCTATCACGACATTGAAGAGCATACACGGAGGTCAGCCTCGCAGTGGAGGAGCAAACATTCGTGCAGCGGCTACGTGGGGCTCGTAACAATGACCAACAAACTTCCTTGGGTCTCTTCCGCTGAAGGTACGTCCTTGGACCCATTATTGAGTGCTATATGCAGTAGATATAGCGTATTTACAATATGGAATAGCTTTGGTTTTTTCATTTTTTTTTCTTTTCATAATATGTATGTAGCTTCTATCATGTAAACAATGCAATGACAATTGATTTAATATGATTATTGTAGTGTAAATGTTGGGCATATTTTATTAAATTAATTTATTGATTCATTGCTAACAATGCCTTTGATAATGGTATTTGCTTAATTTGTTTTCTTTCAATCATACTTGGCTTAATTGGTTGATAATTAAATTATAATGTACAAATATTATATGAAAATTTCATTTCTTATGTATTGATAATTGCAGTGGTGGTGGTGATGGTGGTAGTGCTGTGTCGGGACATCCATTGAAGTTTTTGAATTTATTGTTGTTTTCTTTTCCCCCCTCAATTTGTGATTAAAAAAATAGCTACATGCAAAGTATTTTGTATATTTACTTAGCAATATGTTTTTAATTTTTTATGGTGGTTATTGTTTATTTCATTTGAATTTTTAGATTCATGTATAGCAGAATAGCTTAATTACTACTATGCTATGGGCAAAAAAAAGGGAAAATTTTTTATCTAGATAGCATAGGATGTGTATTCTAGATAGCAATGGACTATAACTTGATTTTCTTTGGAAGCCTGGGCACATCCATCCATAGGGCACTTCTTTAATTTTTTGTTTTTGGTTCACCATATGATCAATTCAATGGGATATATATCTTTAGATCCTCACAGATGTTGCTTGCATGAACTTCATTTTATTAATTACTAATAAATTAATTGACATCCAAATTAAAATGCGTCCCCTCCAAAACTTATCACCAGCTAATCGTTGATTTGAAAAGAATTAAAAGCTAATCTAACATTTGAAATGAATTAAAACCTATGGAGGATTATTCAATCGTCTTCATATAGTATATCCATTAATTATACTCAAGAAAAAAAAAAATCATCTTTATAGTAGTATACATGAATCCAATTTATTCTACTTTACTCCTTGAATGGTGTGGATAATGTAAAGAAAGCAGCAAGAGGACCTAATTTACTTCATTTGGAATGAGTCATGACCTATGCCATAAGTCG
The DNA here is from genome assembly GCA_039720395.1 of Liquidambar formosana. Classification (NCBI taxonomy): domain Eukaryota; kingdom Viridiplantae; phylum Streptophyta; class Magnoliopsida; order Saxifragales; family Altingiaceae; genus Liquidambar; species Liquidambar formosana. The sequence goes on from CM077822.1 coordinate 23,152,100, forward strand.
TGTAAAGTGCTTTATAAAAAAAAAAAAAAAAAAAAGTGCTTTATACAAAAAATATTAGACGCGGACCAAAACTCAAACGCCGAACAATTAAGTATACCAATTTGCCTTCAAAAGCCTCGTGAAACTGCTCTGTTTTTTTTTTTTTTTTAACCTCATTTCTTTGTGTTACTTTTAAATTGAATTTCTCTCTCTGAATTTGATAATCTCTCTCTTAAGCTTTTTTTTTTTTTTTTTTTTTCGGCCTGTTTGGTTGCTGAGAAAATGCAGGAATCTTAGTATTCAGAGAAAAAGAAAAAACCCCAAAATCCCACTCAATTGAGCCTTATAACTATTTCACTCAGTTGGGTTGATTTTTATTTTTATAAATATTTTGTGGAAAACTTAAAAGAAAACCATAAGACTCAAAAATAAAAACCATAAGCCAAAATCGTGTTGGGCCAACACGATTTTAGCCAAAATCGTGTTGGGCCAACACGATTTTAGCCAATATCGTGTTGGCCCAACACGATTTTCTTCTCCTAGCATTTCTACTTTACGGGCTGGCACGGTAGGGGAGATGGGCCAAAATCGTGTTGGCCCAACACGATTTTCTTCTCCTAGCATTTCTACTTTACGAGCTGGCACGGTAGGGGAGATGGGCCAAAATCGTGTTGGCCCAACACGATTTTGGGGTAAATCGTGTTGGGCCAACACGATTTTCTTCTCCTAGCATTTCTACTTTACGGGCTGGCACGGTAGGGGAAATGGGCCAAAATCGTGTTGGCCCAACACGATTTTGGGGTAAATCGTGTTGGGCCAACACGATTTACGTGAACATCTACCTATGGTCCCACCTACGGTGCGTTTACGAGTGGATATAAAAATGGGCTAAAATCGTGTTGGGCCACCATGATTTACAGCAAAATCGTGTTGGCCCACCACGATTTTGGGCCTCTAAATACGCTGCCATACAGACTAAGTGGGTCGTAGAAATTGGGCCAAAATCGTGTTGGCCCAACACGATTTACCATAGATTTGGAATTAAGTTTTGCTTTACCTTATGGGAACGGCTATTGCAACCCCCCATTCCTATAAGCCCACCCCCCATCCTTTAGGTTTTTAAGGTTTTATACAAAATATAAAAAGTTTTTATGAAAACCGGCCGTGATGTCTACTAGAAAACATCATTTTGAACAACTTTGCAGAAGAAAGTTTTTCCAAAATCTATCGTTTAAATATACGTTTTAACCATTTATAGCCTTTATTTCATTTTTTGCCAAAAAGCCTACCTAAACGATAAATTTTGGAAAAACTTTCTTATGCAAAGTTGTTCAAAATGATGTTTTCTAGTGGACATCATGACCGGTTTTCATAAAAACTTTTTATATTTTGTATAAAACCTTAGATACCTAAAGGATGAGGGGTGGGCTTATAGGAATGGGGGGTTGCAATAGCCGTTCCCTTACCTTATATGCCAGATAAAGATACTCCCTGACCTTACATGTGAAAAAGGCCCCATCTCCATGTGTAACAACATGGCTTATGTCAACGACTCTTGCTCCGGCACTGGCTAATGCGAGGTCTCCATCCCTAAACGACTTCGGAATATTAATATAACATTGAAAAGCTTTTACAATCATTCATACGCATGGGCCTTCAATCCCTGCAGCTATGCCTTTGTTGTCGAAGAGAAAGCATTCCATTTTTCCCGCAAATATTTGACGGATTTGCGCAACAAAACAAAGCTTCCGATGGTGCTTGATTGGGCTATTGGGAATGAGACATGCGAAGTGGCTCGAAAGAATGAGACGAGTTTCGCATGTAAAGGAAATAGCACGTGCCATCAAAACGACAACGGGGCGGGTTATCGTTGCCAGTGCTTGGATGGTTACCAAGGGAGCCCTTATCTTAATGGTTGCCAAGGTAAATTCATTTCATTCTTCTTTGTGTCCGATTATGCCTAGCTACAATTATATTACTCACAAGTGCTTAACGTTTTTTTATTTGGGATGCATTTTTTTTTTCTTTTTGTTACTTTAAATCGTTTTCCAGACATTGATGAGTATAAGGATTCTAGCCTCAACAAATGTGAAAAGCCAGAATATTGCGTCAACGAGGTGGGGAATTTTACTTGCAATTGCCCCAAGGGTCATCATGGGGATGGTAGAAAAGATGGAGAAGGTTGTATTGAGAATCGACTTCAAGTGATTCAGGTTGCCATTGGTAAGTGTTTACACCATTCTATCTTTGAGTAACTTATTGAAAGTCTAACTTTTTTTTAATAGGAAAACGCTAACGAATCCAGATCATTTGTCTAAATCTATTTGCTCAATTGAGATAGCAACTGATATGCTGATATGGCATATAATATCAACTCATTATAAATATGTATTTTTTCTTAATAAAATTTATAAGCAACTGAAATGACTATCCATTAATTGGGCAAACAAATCAGGACAACCTACTCAATCTAATTGATTGTAGAGACTACGAAGAAAGTGAAAAGATCTTGGGGCTATAAAAGACGTACGCTAACTCACTTCTTTTAAGGATTACCATGCTGACTAGCAATGGAGTTACCAGGTAGTGAGTCGTCAACAAGATCCAAAGGAAATTTCTGTTTTCTTAAATCTTCGGCTATAGAATATAGGAAAAAGCAGTTCAAACAAAAAGGAAAAGGAAAACCCTTTTAATCCATATCAAAAAGTCTACATAAAGTAGATATATAGGACAAAATAGCTTTTTAAATTAATTATTAATGGATTCCATTTTGGTTTAAATTGAATGAATGAACCATAGAAAGGAAAGGAAATTGAATGAGAGGACTGGCACCTTCATGTTTTGTGAAATTTTTATCTTTATGTAGCATTACTCTAGTATGAAAAATTCCTTTTATGGTCGGTTACACATGAAACCCACTTATCGTGCCTGTGGTGTTATGTGGCTAGTACATCTACTCATATCACGTAGCAAAATTGCTACATTTTATTTTTTGCTAGTTATATATAGCAAAACTGCTCCTATATGTATATATGTGCAATTCCGATCAGGTCAACAAGTGTTGATATCAATTATACCGATCACTCGGCCAGTACCATGCATTAGATATTGTACCTCATGCATTACCCCAGTGTACCCTATAACCCACTAATGCATGACATATAACCCCAAAAGCGGGTATTGATATAAATTATATGAGCACATGCTGACTTGATCACCATCCTCTATGTATGTATATAACGTCTCAACTTATTTCAAATGTAGGTAGTGGCATATGTGCTATAGTTGTGCTTGTGGGTAGTTGGTGGTTGTACTTCGGAATTAAGAAAAGAAAGCTAATCAAGCTTAAAGAGAAGTTCTTTCAACAGAATGGTGGTGCAATGTTACAATTAGAACTCTCGAGAAGAGACATATCTAACAGTTCAGCCAAAATCTTTACTTCAGAAGAGCTCAAGAAGGCTATCGATAACTATGATGAGCGTAGGATCGTTGGCCGAGGCGGCTATGGAACGGTGTATATATAAAGGATTTTTGGCAGATAACAGCATAGTTGCCATCAAGAAGTCCAAAATTGTTGATCAAAGCCAAATTGAGCAATTCATTAATGAGGTGCTTGTACTCTCCCAAATCAACCATAGGAACGTAGTCAGGCTATTGGGTTGTTGTTTGGAGACAGAAGTCCCATTGCTTGTTTATGAATTTGTTACTAATGGTACCCTTTTTAACCACATCCATGATAAAAGCATCGCATCCTCCTTTTCTTGGGAAATTCGTCTAAAGATAGCCACAGAAGCCGCAGGAGTGTTGTCATATTTGCATTCTGTAGCTTCTACACCAATCATTCATAGAGATGTTAAATCTACAAATATTCTCTTAGATGATAATTATACAGCAAAAGTTTCAGACTTTGGAGCATCAAGGTTGGTTCCAGTTGATCAAACTCAATTATCGACATTGGTGCAAGGAACTCTTGGATACTTAGATCCTGAGTACTTGCATACAAGCCAATTGACTGAAAAAAGCGATGTGTATAGCTTTGGAGTTGTCCTTGTGGAGCTATTAACCGGAAAGAAGGCCCTTTGTTTCGACAGGCCCGAGGAAGAAAGAAGTCTAGCTATGTATTTTCTTTCTTCTTTGGAAAAAAATCGCTTGTTCCAAGTTGTTGAGAACTGCATAGTGAATGAGGGAAATACTGTGCAGATTGAAGAAGTGGCTAATCTTGCAAAAAGGTGCTTAAGAGTAAAAGGGGAAGAGAGGCCCACTATGAAGGAAGTAGCAGCAGAATTGGAGGGATTGAAAATGAAGGAAATACATCCATGGGTTAACATTGAATTGGATTTTCAAGAAACAAAGTACTTGCTTGGTGAATCGTCAAACAATTTCAATCATGGTGATGGTGGTAATTCGAATGGTGGGTATGATAGTATAAGGAACCAAGTACTATTACCGGTTAGTGATGGGAGATGATTATTTTGTGTTCGATGATACTACATACTCTGCTAGTATTTTGTGTTTGTTTTTCGCTAATTTCGTAAAACATGCCTCTCCCTTAAGGGAAAATGTTTGTGGGAGATTTGTGGTTTCAACTCTTCTAAAGTATGTATGTAAAAAATAGTTATAAGAAAGGGGATGGACTAATGCCCTATTGTGTAATCCATAAATGGCCCATTGGGCTTCCTTTGAATCAAATAAATCATTGAAAGCAAAACTTTGTTTGTTATCTCTTCTTATTTGTACTTATTAATTTTACACAAATCACGCTGTAACAATTTACACAAGTTTTTCTTCAAGTGAAAGAGTAATTTAAAATACTAGATGTTTGTGGATAAAGTAATTATTCTCTCTTCAATTACCACTCGTCCTTTAGTTCTCTTCAATAAGCAATTTTTAAAATCTCAAACTCAAATTACTAGTAATATTTAATTTATAAGGGTAAATATCATATCTAAAATATCTATCAAGAAAATAATGTCATCTAAAAAATCCGTAGATTAATTTTCCAATCGGCTACATCTAAATAATGTGAAACTATATTCAAAAAGGCCAAAATCTTAACTCCTATCCAACTCTATTGGAAAAATGGATTTTTTGGAGTAAAATGTCTCTCTCAAAATTATTTATTTATTTATTTTCTTGGAGGAGGCTATTGTCATCACAAAAATTCCTAAGCACCCCCCATTAACTTGAAAATTTTCAAGGTTCAATGAAAATATAAAAGGTTTTTATAAAAAAATGGATGCGTTATCTACTAGAAAACATCATTTTGAACAACTTTGTAGAACATTTTTTTCCAAAATTTATTGTTTTATTTGACATTTTGGTCATACAAAATTTTTCATGAAAAATAGTAAAAAAAATCAACTTAGATGACAAATTTTGAAAAAACTTTTTTCTACAAAATTGTTCAAAATTAAATGATATTTTCTAATAGATATCGTGTTCAGTTTTCATGAAAGCTTCTTATATTCTTCATAGAACCTTGAAAAGTTTAAAACATGTGGGGGGTGCTAAAAAAATTTTGTGGTGGCAGTAGTTCCCCTTTTTTTTCTTTCTTTCTTTTGTGTTAAATGACAAAATACCGAAAGAACTGCTTTGACCTTTTTGTTGCAATAATAGGAAAATTGTTTGGGTCATTTTTTCATCTTTGAAAAATGAAAATGTAAGAGACAATTTAATCAAGAAAATCCATTCTTCAACAACAAAATGTCTAGTCTCCTCTCTCATTTCTCTTTTTTTTTTTAGTTGTATTTGTTGTTATTTTTGAAAATTAAATCTTAGAAAACACAAACCCAACCATCAAGCCCAATCCGAATCAAACGAAAACTCTTTAACCCATAGAATCTAACTGAACTCACGCCTGTGGGGTGAGGTGCTTTGTATGAGGTTGTGGTTTATTTTGTTGGTGTTTGTTGTGGGGGTCTTCTCCTCGGAAGTGGATTTGGTGCATTTAGTCACTTTAAATGCACCGTGAGGTTACCATGCAATGAGTGACACGTGAAAATAGTTGAGATTGGAGACAACCATTTCATGTCCAACCAATCTCAGCCCCCCAATCTCAACTCTCTTCATGTATCGCTTATCGCACGGTAACTTTATGGTGCATTTAAAGTGACTAAATGCACCAAATCTAGATCCCTTCTGCTTAGTGCTTTGCGGAGTTTTGTTCCCCAGGCTGTTTTGTTAGTGATTCGGGCTTGCTTTTTGTATTTCTAATATTTGGTTTTTATTCCTAAGTTGTGAACTCTTTTATTGTCTTAATACATGATTCTTTTTTTTTACTAATTAAAATATATATATATATATATATATATATATATACTATATTATATTTAGGAGTTTTTTGCTGACATCAGCACAGTGTATGAGGTGGCTGCTTGAGAGCTTTTCCCTCCTAAAGCCTAAGTTCTCCTTCACTTTGGGCCCACATCTCTACCTCTTCTTTCTTTCTCTTTCCTTCCATATCTATTTTTTTATTTCCCCTCTCAGACCATATTTCTTTCTCTCTTCCTTTTCTTTTTTTCTTCCATTTGTGTATTTCAAATTTTAAAATTTGAAAGCCACTGACTGTCTGTCTTTTCTCTCTTGATCTCTCCAACTCCCAATTCCTTATCATCCCAGCAATTCCCTTACATCATTTTTTCCATTATCATTATCGTTCTCATTTTTAGGCTGAAACTGTAATGAATGCAAAATTGGGTACTTTGGGTTGGATATGTGATTGAGATTAACATTGGGATCATGTATGCAAAGAGTTGAACCATATATAAAAACATATTGGCCTAAACTCGGATCACTAAGCTATTTGTGATTCCCGCGCATCGCGCAGGTTCATACTAGTATATATATATATAAAAGAAATGTTCATGTTAGTCCGGATTGATATACTAGTATATCAAAAGTGTTCAATTTATGATCCCGTAGGTCTTATTAGTACAAAACCGTGTCACTTGAGACACAAAATGGACAATAACAAAGTGACCTCTCAATTTTGGAGTCAAATTATGCCTCCATAGGTCCAATTAGTACAAAACCGTGTCACTGGAGACACGAAATAGACAATTACACAATAACCTATTGACTTTGGGGTCAATTTATGACCCCGGAGATCCCATTAATATGAAACCTTGAGACACGAAATGGAAAATAATACAATGACCCGTCAACTTGGGGTCAATGACTAACGCCATAAATTTATGACCCCATAGGTCCCATTAGTACTCCTCATCACCATGTAATTTACTAATGTAGTTTCGGAGCCTTGAATGACTTGCGTTGCAGTGCCTAGTTCGCTCTTCTCAATATTGAGCCATTGATTCACAAATTCATATAAATGGCAGCTGCCCAAAGTCTAGTACCCCGTAATAAATGAAAAGCAGTTGATCCAAACATGGAGCCAACAAATCAAGTGATTTGAGAACTTTCAAGGCATGCGGACCCTACCATGAATGGTATAGCTGCACACCTGCACTTTCAATTTTGAAGAAAAAAGATAATGATAAGAACAACTCGAATTAGAGTTAAGAATCAAGACTAATGCATTCGTGGTTGTGGTTGTGCTTGGAGCCTTTGGTGAACTCTTTTTGTCCTTCATTTAATAAAATTTTGTTTTCCCATAAAAGAATAATAATAATAATAATTTTTTTCATCTTAAAAGTGATATTATCTAGGAATCTAATTTCTTTTATCTACCTATTCTTTTGGGGGATACTAGTTGGTGCACACGTGCATTGCACGTGAATGTTTCGAGTTTTAAATAAATTTTGGTTTAATAGAAATAAATTATACCTACCATTATGATTTCTTTATAGGATTCAATTTCATTTTAAAAATTGAAGACTTAAATAAAGTATATTCTAAATGTTTGTGTATTCTTCGTAGCAAAGTAATACATTCAAAAGGTTTTATATTCAAATACAATCTCACAATCTTCCTATATAAGAGCTCATGTTCTAACGTCTTTGCTAGGCATAAAAAACATTTCATGTAGTTGAAAAACCAATTAAATATGTGTTTTGGATATACTCTTCTTAAATTTAGCCTTGATGGGTCAAAATTACAAAAAAGTACAAAATTTTGGGTTTTTTTTTTCTTCAATCTTCTTACAAATTCATAAATAGTACAGAGAAAACTGGTTCTAATTAATGTCTATTATTTTATTTTTTTCAATACTTGTGGTATAGATGTTCCTTCGTTGATGTTTTTAATTGTAATTTGCCTTACATCTCTAAATTTATCTGTGCGAGGCGAAAATTGATCATATTTGATCCCATCCAAAAAGTGAAAATAACCTACATGTTAACGAAGAGCTATATATAAGTGAATATAACAAAATATATTAGAGATTCCATGTAATAAACATTAACAATAACATCAAACACATGTAAGCTAGAATACAAAACTAATGATATTAAAAGAAGGTGGAGAAAATTAAGGCCTAAAATATTTATGACAAAGCATTCCTATAATGTTTTTTTTTTTTTCCAAACCAGCACATTTTGTCTCTCAAACGCAAAAAGTATATGCAAAACATACATAAATAAATACATGTGTATATATATATTGTATCTAAGGCATTAGTTACTAATGATATTAACTCTTCACCTTAAAATTCACTCAGGAAAGAAAAATATGGTGATTGAAACATGTGGTCCTTTACCATCTGCATGGTGTTTGTTGTGGGGGTCTTCTGCTCAGCGCTTTGCTAAGTTTTGTTCCCCAGGCTGTTTTGTCAGTGATTCGGGCTTGCTTTTTGTATTCCTAATATTTAGTTTGTATTCCTAAGTTGTAAACTCTTTTATTGTCTTAATATATGAAATTGATTTTTGCTGATTAAAATATATATTAGAATTGTTTAGGTCAGTCCAAATTGATAAACTATTATATCAAAAGTGTTCAATTTATGACCCCGCAGGTCCTATAAGTAGGAAACTGTGTCACTGGAGAGTGGAGACATGGCATCGAAGACATGAAATGGACAATAACGCAATGACCTCTCAATTAATTTGGAGTCCATTTATGTCTCCATAGGTCCCATTAGTATGAAACCGTGTCACTGGAGACATGGCATTGAAGACACGAAATGGACAACAACGCAATCACCTCTCAACTAATTTGGAGTGAATTTATGACTGTGTAGGTCCCATTAGTATTAAACCGGGTCACTGAAGACACGAAATAGACAAAAACACAATGACCCATTGACTTTGGGGTCAATTTATGTCCCCGTAAATCCTATTAATATGAACCTGTGATACACGAAATGGACAATAGCATGACGGGCAACTTGGGATCAATGACTAACGCCACAAATTTATGATCCGTAGCCCCGTAGGTCCCATTAGTGTTTAGTACTCTTCGTCACCATGTAATTTACTAATGGTAGTTTCGGAGCCCTGAATGACTTGCGTAGCAGTGTCAGCTAGTTCTCTCCTCTCAATATTGGGCCATTGATTCACAAATTCGTATCTTTGTTCACAGTGACCCCATCAATGCTCACCTTTCATTACCATTACCTGAGTAAGCTGGGGTAAGTTTTTTGCCCTTTTTTCCTCACCGCCTCTACCTGAGTAGGTTGCAGAAGGATAAGGAACAAAATCTTCTTTGAGTATAAATTAGCAACAGATACACTGGTTCAGTAACCCACGGCCACAAGGTCAAAACGATGTGTTTCGCTTTAGGTGCATGGGATTAAAAAACTTCATTTTAAAATTAGAACATACTCTGAAAGACTACAATTTATTGAGAGGGTATTTGCGTCATTTCATCTATCCCGTTAACATCCATCATCCGTCAAGACAGGTAAGGGTGGCACTAGGATGTAACTGTAATTGGCAGATATTAGGGGTATAAATGTAATTTACCCAACTGAAAATTATGATTAATTGAAACGTTTGGGAGAGCCACTCATCGTGATTTGAGATAAGAATAGCATACATTTTCCAGCCGTGTGAGGCCCGCCACCACGTACTGGCACCGTCTTAGACCCACAGATAAGAGTCAATGCATGTTATACTTATTCGCACTTTCCACTGCGTGTGAACCCCACCACCACTCGCCCCGTCCAAGGCTCTCTCTTTTTTAAGAAGAAAAGCCATTGCTTCTATCCCTTCATCCTTATCTGTAGTGATTACTGCATTCTCAAATAAAAAAGTGATTGTAACGGAACCAAAGCACATACAATGAATAGTCCATTGGACAAGAAAATTAGCACAATTGTTAGCTACCCTAGAAACACGGCGAATCACCCACATAGGGGTATTGTTTAGTAAAACCTTAACATCACATATAACAGGTTGGATGGCCCAAAATAGAGTTAGACTCCAATCTTGAAGATGATTAAGCACCATAGACACATCCCCTTCCAGCATAATCATTGCATAATCCAGCTTACGTGCTTCAATTTGCCCTAAGCAAAGGGTTTTGCCTTCAGCAACAAAAGGATCAAGAGGACCAACAAGAACGGTCCAAGCGTGAAGGAGAGTGCCATCGTAGTCCATCAAAACAGCGCTTAAAATTGAAAAAGATGGTCTGATGGCCACATCAAAGTTAATCTTGAGCCACGGCTTTGGAGTGGGGAACCAACTAGGGTTGGTTTGTGTAGCTCCATGAATCAAGGGATTAACAAAGACGTGCTCCTTGGCAATTTTCGATAAATGAGATAACAGTTTTGTAGGATCAACATCCACCCCATAAAAAACACGTCAATTTCGGGCATGCCAAACCTGCTCCATGAGAACCACAGCAAAAATAAGAAATTCAGCAGCCTGATCATGATCAATCCCTAACCTTCAATCATCAGAAATTATAAGATCAATCCACTCAATGGGGGACAGGTGCGAAAAGGCATCAATACGGAGTGCCCAACTGAAGCACCACAATGCAAAACTTTTCCACATTTTTCTTTCTGTGTGAGACCCACGGCTGCCATGGCACCTAATCAACAATAGGAAAGGGATTTAGGGATTTTAATGTCAAATTATGATAGTATCAGTAGCAACAAAGAAAGTTGAAATCTCATCTTAGTTCAAATCCCTTTTGCAAATCTCACATCCAAATGCACCATAAAAATCTAAACAAAACCACTTTTAGGATCCTTCATATATGCTCTGACATCAAAATCATTTTCTATACATTTCCACTTTGGTATTCATGAGTTCCTTCTAATTAATATTTGGACCTTATAGTGAGTCGTTTGGCTTCCCAAGGATCGTCGATCAATCAGCAATTTTATAAACATAATGGGATCATATTAATTGGTTTGTTCATATCCTTTGCTAACATACTCGTGTGTATAGAGGTATGATAATTATACATGGGCATATCCCTTTATAGCATTATATAAATAATACTTTCTATATCTCGCAAAAATAGGTCAAATTTGATAAAATACACAATTTAAGAAAAAACAGTTAATTAATGATTGACTAGAAATTTTTATTTTTATTTTTATTTCTAAAACTAACATTCCTTACTATAACTCTATAAGACAATAAAGTAATTCTTAATAGAACAAAGGATATTATAGGAAAATTAAGCAATATATGGTTTGACTTTTGAAAGTGGACAAATATTTTAGAACAAAAAAAGTAACAAATCTAGAGTGGCTATGCCAAGAGATTTTGTAACCAAAAAAAAAAAAAAAATCAATAGAGAAATTAAATAAGAACAGATTAAACTTAAACGGTATAAACCATAAAAATTATCCAATTTTTAATTTTTTTTTCCTTTTAGACACCCATAAAAAAAAATAAAAATAAAAATAAAAATAAGAAGAATGACGAAATGGTGGGTTAAACTAAAAGTAATTCCAAATAAAGGGTCAAATCTCTGTTATTCCATGTAAAATGATAGTAATGAACTATAATCCCTAAAAGATGGCCAGGGATCTACCATATGCTATTTTATAATAACCATTCTACCCTCCTTATTTATTTATTTATTTTATTTTATCCCGGCTAAATACCTTTCTCAAATTAAACCTATCTATTCTCTCCTAATTTAAAATTTTCAAAAAATAATATAAAAAAAATCAAATATATATATATATATATATATTTCAACTAGAATAATAATATACACATTTGGATTTAAAAAGTTTTTTTTTTTTTCCCCCCTAGTGGTTGGGTATGTGAAATAAATTTAAATCATGCTTTCAATAAGCAATGACCAAAAAAGTAAAATAAAATAAAAATAAAACTAGGATTTTTTTTTTTTTTTTTTTTTTTTTTGGTGTTGCCTCTTTCTCAATACGTACTAGAAATATTAGTAAAGTTTTATTTAATAAAGACAGATGAGAACAATCTATTAGGATTTGGGTAGGGTAAAAAAAAAAAACAAAAAAAATTTACTAAAATGGTATGATGGACATTTGACCCTAAATCCTTTTTTTTTTTTTTTTTTTTGTTTTTTGAATTAAAATTCATTATCGCCACTTTAAAATAAATATGAGAGTTTTAACCCTCTTTTTAGGTTTACTTTTATTCTGACTCACTGTTTTGTCATTTTCTCAAAAAAATAAAAATAAAAATAAAAATATACTCGTGTTTTGTTACTCTTTGTCAGGTCAAAATGTCTTCAAATGAATATAGAAACTTATTTGGATGATGGTATCCAAATTCGAGATTCCCCCAAACAAACAAAAGGATGGACAGAGATATATACAAGGGTGGGCTACCAATCCTTGTGTTTGTTAGGAAATCCCAAATTCGAAATGCATGTTCAATATTTTCCAAATGACTTTGATGTGCGTTCCACGTCCTACGCATTAAGGGGTGAGTTAACTCACCCAATGGTCCAAAAGCACTACTGATGAAATATTAGGGACCTTGCTTTTATCAAACGAATGTGCTTTATGCAAGTCATGTAGCAACGCTCCTTATGTAATGCTGTGCATTTTTGTAAACTATTAATTTATTTTTAAGTCTAAAGTCTTAAGTTTAAATTTAATTCTATTGGGGTAATTTTATAATACACTATTTGGGATAAGATATACTTGAATTAGGTAAATCTTGCAACCAAACATTAATTTGTCAGCTATCTTTTTTTTTCTTTCTTTTTTTTTTTTTTTTGTTCGTATGTGAGGCCCACTCAAGCAAGTTCTGCAGAAGTAAGCAGCATCAGCACTCAGCCAACCTATAACATTATCACTTAATCATTTAATTTGTCAACTATCACATTGTCATTTAATCAGGTGAGATGAGATAGTGTCAGATGGGGTCAAGTGGCCCCAAATCAATTAATATAGAGAGTTGGAGCATATAGCATTATGTACTCTTTTAGTTGAATTCGTTACTACTTTGTTTTACGAGAGTAATAGTAGAGGTGTGAAAAACACCTGCATCAGACACTTACATCAATCCCAATTTGAACCCAAAGAGTCCATCTTTTTGGCATGGTATGTGAGAGATCTTTCTAATTGATTTGGGGCCACTTGACCAATAATTTTGTGGAAGACAGAGATGAGGGGAGACCATTTCGGGTCCATCATTTAATCAAGACAACGTAGTATTTGGCAAATTCTTTTTCATTTTACAAAAGGTCAGTCTCGGTGGGGCATGGGATTAATTCATGGAAAGCATGGCAACTCCTAAATGAAACTTCTTAGTTTCCTAGCATGTCTTTGTTCATATAAAAGGTCAGTCTCTTGAGATGAAATGCACAAGACTACAAGAGCCATCCTAGCATATTTGCACTGTTGAGAAAAAAAAAAAAAGTGCTAGCGATACTCAGATCACCATCCTAGCATATTTGCAATGTTCTCACCCCCCCCCCCCCCCCCCCCCCCCAAAAAAAAAAGTTTACCAAAGATTTTTATTTTTAAAATTTTTCATTAAAAACTATATAAAAGGCATTAGGACATCTATTGGAAATTGAATTAGTGTCATATTGAGCATAGATTTCAATTGGAAAAATGATACTTGTACCAACTCACGTAACAAATGAGAAGGTGTCAGATGATTTTTTATTTATTTTTTATTTTAATTTGTTAGCTATCGCATTATCATTTAATCAAGTGAGATGAGATGGTGTCAGATGGGGTCAAGTGGCCCCGTATCAACTAATATAGAGAGTTGGAGCATATAGCATTATGTACTCGTTCAGTTGAATTCGTTAGTGCTTTGTTTTACCAGAGTAATAGTAGAGATGTGAAAAACACCTGCATCAGACGCTTCCATCCATCCTAGTTTGAACTGGTCAATAGTGAAACCTAGAGAGTGCATCTTTTTGGAATGGTAGGTGAGTGATCTTTCTAATTGATTTGAGGCCACTTGACCAATAATTTTGTGGAAGCTAGAGATGAGGGGAGACCATTTCGGGTCCATCATTTAATCAGGACAGTGTAGTATTTGGCAGATTCCTTTTCATTTTACGAAAGGTCAGCCTCGGTAGGGCATGGCAACTCCTCAATGAATGAAACTTCTTAGTTTCCTAGCATGTCTTTGTTCATGGCTCCCACTTAGTCCCTTATCTCCACACACTCCTTAAGGTTGTGTGTAGGTAGCTGAAAGAATGAGTCCATTAGAAACCGAATCAATCCATTGTATTGCCCATATATCTGAGATTAATTCATAAAGTTTAATAGAGAAGAAAATAAAGTTGCAGACTTCTTAGCTTATTTAAGTCGTGGAATAAAATGCAACAAGATTTGGGAATCAAATTTTTCTAGAGAGATTTTAGATAACTCTTTGGGAAGATGCTATTAGTAGATCTAGTGCTACATAGTGCCAATCTCTTACGCTTCACCAAAATAAATAGTTAGAAACAACAATCATTGGAGGAATTGAAGAAGAGGCTAAGGAGGCCATTTGATGGCATGATAGCCTAGTAGTGGCAATCTCCTCATTTGTTGTGTGAGTGATTTTGAGTTCAAGTTTATAAAAGAGCATTGAGGGTAGTAATTTCATTTCTCTGTCCCTTGGTCCCTCCTCAAACGCACACCCCCCACCCTCCCAAAAAAAAGAAAAGAAAAAAGGAAGGTGGAGGCTAAAGTCATGTTTTGATTTATTGTAATTCGAAGAATTGAGATTCTAGTAACAATTGTAAAATGAATGCATTAAGGCAGCATGCTTTAAATTCAGTCACATGATTCAGTTTACTGTTCTCAGTGCCATTGGGTGTTCCAGTTTAATGAGGAATCCATATATAATCACCTACTCACCCAGCCTGTTGGTTTTGAGATAATTGCCTTTCACACCACCATTGCTTCTTGCTACAATTCTTGGAAGATCAATTCGTCTTTTTATTGTAGGTCCACGTACTATGACCCTAATGCAAATTTAACAAGGACAGGCCTTCCATCATATCATTGGTCTTCTTGTTTGACCTGGCAATGCATATTCTTTCATGGGAATTAAGAGTACTTTTAGTAATGGTGGAGATGTGAAAAGACTACTACATCAAACGTTTACATTCATCCAAAAAAGGCCGTCTTTTTTGAATTTTAAGACATAAGTCCTTTAATTGTTGTGGAACCACTTAACCAATAATTTTAGTCAAGTCTTTGGTACGTTTACTTGGGTCCCCTATTTACACAGCCACCATCTCTTCCCGTTAAAGGCTCCCACATTAACTGGATTTGCAATATTTGTTGGTTATGTATTTCATGCTCTATTTGTACAATATGGATTTAATTTTTGTTTTGACGCGTCACGTTCAGACTCTTGAGAGGAAACGCACAATGACTAGACCATGAAATACTTACATAACCATCCTAGCAAATTTGCAATCCCCCCCCCCCCCCCCCCCCCCCCCAAAACCGCACAATAAAAAAAAATGTTAGCAAAGATTTTTTATTTTATTTTATTTTTTTTAATTCATTAAAACCTATATAGAAGGCATTAGGACATCAATTGGAAATTGAATTAGTGCCATATTGAGCATAGATTTCAATTGGGAAAATGCTACTTGTACTAACTCACATAACAGATGAGATGGTGTTAGATGGATTTTTTTTTTTTTTTTTTTTTTTTTTTTTAAGTTGTCAGCTATCATATTATTATTTAATCAAGTGAGATGAGATGGGGTCAAATGGGGTCAGGTGGCCCCAAATCAATTAATATAGAGAGTTAGAGCACATAGAATTATGCACTCCTTTAGTTGAATTCGTTAGCGCTTTGTTTTACCAGAGTAATAGTAGAGGTGTGAAAAACACCTGCATCAAACACTTACATCCATCCTAGTTCGAATCCAAAGAGTCCATCTTTTTGGAATGGTATGTGGGTGATCTTTCTAATTGATTTGGGGCCACTTGACCAATAATTTTGTGGAAGCCAAAGATGAGGGGAGACAATTTCGGGTCCATCATTTAATCAGGACAGTGTAGTATTTGGTAGATTCTTTTTCATTTTACAAAAAGTCAGTCTCAATGAAAATTCTTAGTTTCCTAGCATGTCATTGTTCATGGCTCCCACTTAGTCCCTTATCTCCACACCCTCCTTAAGTTTGTGTGTAGGTAGCTGAAAGAATGAGTCCATTAGAAACCGAATCAATCCATTGCTTCCTGCTTCAATTCCTGGAAGACCAATTCGTCTTTTTATTGTAGGTCCACTCTGACCCTAATGCAAATTTGACAAGGAGAGGTCTTCCCATCATATCATTGGTCTTCTTGTTTGACCTGGCAACGCATAACTCTCAAGTATACATCTCCGCTTAACCTTCCTCTTTTAACAATCCTCACAACTTAGTTTGGTTTTCAGATTTGTTTGAGGAAAAGATGGGCTTGTTCATGTGCCTTTGCCTCCTTGTTATCATTCTCTTGCAAGCTGAAGTTAATTGTTCATCATCTTTCTCTTCCAATTCTTCTTCTACCCAATTGTGCCCACATGAGCAGAGACTCGCCTTGCTTCAATTGAAGAACAGCTTTTCCCCTAATAGTTATGCTTCTGATTCTCAGTGTGACAAATCTAATCCAAAGATGCTTAGCTGGGAGGAGGGTACTGATTGTTGCTCATGGGATGGGGTCACGTGTGATAGAGTGACAGGCCACGTGATTGGCCTCGACCTCAGCTGCAGTTGGCTACAAGGCACCATCTTATCCAACAGCACTCTCTTCCTCGTTCCTCACCTCCAAAGGCTCAATCTCGCATTCAATGACTTCAATGGCTCCGAAATTTCATCTGAGTTTGGCCAGTTTACAAGTTTGACGCATCTTAACCTCTCCTCCTCTGTATTTTCTGGTGATATCCCATCAGAAATCTCTCACTTGTCCAAATTGGTTTCACTTGATCTTTCTTTTAATATGGACAGCTCTACCGGGTCTTATTTGTTGAGCCTCACTGGTTCTAATCTGGAAAGTTTGGTTCAGAACCTAACAGAATTAATAGAACTTGATCTTAGTGGAGTAGACATGTCTTTAACTGAAGTTGGCTCCTTGGCGAACCTAAATTCATCATTGGTGGCCCTCAGTCTCCAAGATTGTGGATTGCAAGGGGAATTCCCGAGTAACATTTTCCACCTACCAAACCTACAAACGCTTGATTTATCCAACAACTATCTTCTCACCGTTTATTTTCCAAAGGCTAAATGGAGCAGTGCCTTCAAGTTTCTGGATTTATCGAACATTAATTTCTTAAAAGAAGTGCCCCAAGAAGTGCCTCAGTCAATCAGCAATCTACGGTCTTTGAATTATTTGAATCTCTCATCTTGCAAGCTTTTAGGGTCTATTCCTGCATTCCTTGGAAACCTTTCACAAATCACTCGTTTGGACCTCTCATCTAACCAATTCAATGGTGAGATCCCATCATCACTATCAAACCTTGGGCGACTCAATTACTTGTATCTCTCAAGCAACAATTTCAGTGGTAAGTTCCCATTTGGGTACTCATAAGCTGCAAGCATAATTATGAGATTTATAATTTAATTAATTTTCTAACTCTGGAGATTTATAATTTAATTAATTTTCCAACTCTCTCATACTACAACTGCATGGTCAGGTTCGATTCCAACATGGATTGGCAATCTCACAAAAATGTCTTCTTTGTCGCTCCAATTTAACAATTTCAGTGACCAGATCCCATCGACGCTTTCAAATCTTAAGCAGCTCACTTTCTTGGATCTCTCAGGCAACCATTTCATCGGTTAGTTCGCATCCCTTGTTGCTAACATATATGGCGGCATGATGTCTTTATTTTGACATCTTTAGAGAAGGGTAAGGTTATATTATGAGCTTATGATTAAGGTGCTCTCATTGTCTAATAACAGGCTCGCCCCCTTCGATCAACATAGTTCCAACATGAATCCTTGTATAAATCATGAGTAGTTGCACCTATAAAAATTGAAGTAACAAAGCTCTTCAGCATGCTGGCTGGAAGTTCTAATACGCATGCACCTTAAGTCATTCACGACTGGTGAAACCCATCACATGCATGGTCGGTGTGGATGTGCATTGAAATGTTTGACGAATTAGATAGAGGATCTATACATTAAAATTTGAGCTAAGAATGACTCATTAGCGGTGTTTGTCTAAAAGCTAGGACTATGTTGGTCAACTCAATTTTAGACTAGAGGACCTGAAATTTCAACTTGGGCAACTTCTCAAAATCACAACAA
This sequence comes from Liquidambar formosana, assembly GCA_039720395.1. Lineage (NCBI taxonomy): Eukaryota > Viridiplantae > Streptophyta > Magnoliopsida > Saxifragales > Altingiaceae > Liquidambar > Liquidambar formosana. Next base: position 23,170,625 of record CM077822.1, read on the forward strand.
CTATAAGTTTGCCAGTTTACCCATCGGACCCTATGTGGGCCCTCAAATGATGAAGAGAATTCAATGTATAGGCAGCTCTCTTGAGAGCCTTTTCCTTCAAAGCTTGAGCAGGTAAGTTGCCCCACAATACTTATAACCCCACTTTCTTTTATCTCGTAACTCAATAGGACAAATACCATCTTGGTCGTTTGCTTTACCATTATTGATGTCCTTAAACCTCAGTTGCAACTACTTTTTGGTCATATTCATTTTTTTGATAAATTGGTCATATTCATATACTCTAGTATAATTGGTATGACTATTTACATTTTGCGTAATAATAAGTTGCAAGCTAGCCTAATTTTGAGGTTAATTTTAAATTCTCTCTCTCCTACCACAAATGTTCAGGCGCAATTCCGGCATGGATTGGCAATCTCACACAAATATCTTCTTTGTTACTTCAATTCAACAATTTTAGTGGCCAGATCCCGTCAACTCTTTCAAAGCTCGAGCAGCTTACTCTATTGGATCTCTCAAGCAACAATTTCAACGGTCAGTTCATATCCCTTGTTGCGAACATGGTGACACAATTTCTTTACTTTTGACATCTTAAGAGAAGGGTAAGGTTATGATTATTTAGCTGCGTTCATTGTCTTACTAACTTGTTAGCTCCTTGGTTTGATTACAGGGGCGCATTAACATTTTACTAATGACATAGAAAGGGGCAAGCCAAAATTAATCAACAGAGTTTCAGCATGAATCTTTATATATGTGCCACAGTATCATATTTAATTTGTATTATATTATAAGTTGGTTCCACATATAATAATTGGCGTAACAAATCCCCAGTATGTTGAAAGTTCCAACGCATATATGCACCTAGGCAGTCCATGATAAGTGAAATCCACCATATGATCGGTTTAGATGTGCATTGAAATATAAGTTGGAGTGGATACCATTTATACAATACAACTTGAGATAAGAAGGCCTCATCAAAATAGATGAGGACTATTTGGGTCAACTCAATTTTAGGGTAGAGAACCTGTAATTTCAACTTGGGCGAGTAAAATCATTTAAACTTTAAGTTTGAAAAGTTTACCTATGTGGGCTTACACACGATGATGTGGCACATGTCCTGAAATAAGAGCCATAAATTTTGAATTTGAAGTGAATTCCATAAATAAGCAACTCTCTTAATAGGCATTTGGCACTTCTTTTTTTTTAACAAGAAAACCCTTCGAACAAACCCAGGCTCATATAAGACCTCACAACCCATATAGACCATGTAAATCCAAGGTCCATATGGGTTGTGGTGCTGGTGTCCTTATACCTTAGTTATAACTACCTTATTAGTTATATTCATATAATAAGCTGCAAGCCTAATTAGTTTTTAAATTTTCTCTCATACTATGACTGTTCAGGTTCGATTACGGAATGGGTTGGAAATCTCACACAACTATCTTCATTGTCGCTCGAAAATAACAATTTCAATGGCCAAATCCCATCGACACTTTCAAAACTTAAGCTGCTCACTCAATTGGATCTCTCAAAAAACCATTTCAACGGTTAGTTTGCATCACTTTTTTCTAACATGGTGACAGGATTTCTTTACTTGGACCTATATGATTAGGGTGCTCTCATTGTCAAAGTACGGGCTTAAACCCTTCAAGCAACATGGCTTACGAACCCTTAGATATATGCTCCACACAATCAAATATATTCTGGATTATAAATTAGTTCCACCTATAAAAATTGGAGTAACAAAGATATACTGGAATTTTGTTCATAAAAGAAAAAAAGATATACTGGAATTCCAACAGGCATCTAGGTTGTTCATGATTGCTGGAACCTACCACATGAATATATGGCCTAAATGTGCATTGAACTGTTTGATAGGCTTGGTATAGAATCTTTACAATAAATTTGTGTATACCAGGAATTCTAGTCTAACTTGTTTGGCTTTTTCGTTTGCATGATAATAAGCTAAATGCCTGGTTCCAAATTTAATAATCAAATTTTCTAATTCCTCGATCTTGTGCTATCACTCTACAGGAATGATTCCAGAAAGTCTAGGTAACCTCACGCAAGTATCAAATTTGTTTCTCTCATTTAACAATTTCAGTGGCCAATTCCCATCGCCACTTTCTAAGCTTGCGCAACTCACTAACTTGGATCTCCAAAGCAATCATTTCAGCGGTTAGCTCTTGTCCCTAGTTGTGAGTTTGATACATAATTGAGATCTTGTTTAGGAGAACTGAATCACAAATTCGCAATATATGTGCCACATTATCATATTTTGGATTATTATTCTACTTTAGCTATAAAATTTGGTGAAACAAAACTGTCTGCAAAGTTTGGGGGAATTACAAATAGGTCCGGTTACGGACAAATAATCACAACTAGTAGTCATTCTTAGTTAAGTTATTAATCATTTACTTTGTAATTATTTGTCCGCAACCGGACTTAACTATAATTTCCCCAAGTTTGAAAAGCCATCTTCAACATTCATGATTAGATGATTACTAGGACCTACTTGGATGTTCTACTTTTACATGGCAGCATATGATGGATGATAGAATCCATACAATAAAATGTGAGCTAAATGAATGGACTCAAATTCATCATTTGCCCGTAGCAGGACCTATCTGTAATTCCTCCAAGTTTTTAAAAGGCATCTTCAACATTCATGATTGGATTATTATTAATTTATTAGGACCTACTACATGGATGGTCTACTTTTACATTGTAGCATATGATGGATGATAGGATCCATACAACAAAATTTGAGCCGGATGAATGCAGTTAGGATTTGGTTAAAACTCAGCACCGCATCAAAGTGATTGTAGCCTTTGGATGGGTTTTTGGACGGTTAAGATTGAAAGATAAAAAATATTTTACTAAAATGACTAAAATGACCTCAATAAAAACTTTTAAATCTTCCAATCTTGACCATCCAAAAACCCGTCCAAGGACTGCTATCACCTCGATCAACACCGAATCCTAACTCAGCTTGAATGAAAGACCTCGTCACTAGTGTTGGTCAAAGTAGATAGGATGGTTTTAGCCAGCTCAATTCTAGAGTAAAAAACATGAAATTTGAAGCTTATCCACACACCAGGGAAAAAAAAAAATGTAGTGTATGCTCAAAATCATGAGAGTTTTAGGATTGAAAGTTTAATTAAACATGGGACCTTCTTGTGGGCCCAGACATGATCGTTGCTTGTATAGATTCATGAATTCTGATGAAATTTGTCTCACTAACTATTTACATTTTGGTAACAATAAGTTGCATGCCTGATTTTGATTTTTCTATTTCTCTTGTATTACAATTCTCCAGGTTTGATTCCTACATGGCTTGGAAACCTCACACAACTATATTCAATGTGGCTCTTATCTAACAATTTCAGCGGCCCGATTCCATCATCACTTTCCAAGCTTGAGCAACTTACTCGATTGAGTCTCTCAAAAAACAATTTCAATGGTAAGTTCTCATCCCTAGCTTGTTGTCAAACATGGTGACACAATTTCTTTATGTAGACATTTATTAAGAGAATGGTAAAGTTATGATAAGGGTGCCCTCATTGCCTTGCGACAGCTAAACCCTTGAATCCATATAGTTCCAACAAAAATCCAAATTACATGCGCCACACCATCACATTTTGGATTAAAAATCCAAGTTACAAGTGTGATCACATGACTCTTTACTCTCCTTTTTCTTGTATTGCATTTTTTTCTATTTTTTCCGTTCCTATTATTCTTTCTCAAAAGGGGACTTAAAAAAAAGTAAAGGATTATTTCGTTCTTGATAGTTATTTCTTTAATCGGTGGATAGGAACATACTCTGGATTAGAATCATGGGGAGTACTGCCCAATCATTTCTACTATTAAAGCCCCAATTAGTATTTCTTTTATGCAGAAATTAATGTCCTTTTGGATAATTTACATAATCTCCTGTTAATTATAAGCTACATGCCTAATTCTGATGTTGCTTTCTGAATTTTCTAATTTCCTTCGTACTACATACCATTCTACAGGGCCAATTCCAGCATCGTTTAGCAACCTCACGCAATTGGGGTTCTTGTATCTCATATATAACAATCTCAGTGGCCAAATCCCATTGTCACTTACCAATCTTGTGCAACTCACTCACTTCAGTATTAGAAACAACCATTTCAGCGGTTAGTTCTCATCCCTAATTGCCAGCATGGTGATCTGATTTTTCTATTTGCACCTTTTTAGAGTAGGGTAAGGTTATGATAAGGACGCCTTCATTGTCTTGCTATGAGCTTTCCCTTTCAATCAAAATATGGTTTCTGCTTGAATTCTAATTAATGTGTCAAGTTGTTATATTTAGATTTACTAGCTGGTTCCAATTGTAAAATATGAAGCAGTGGAACCCTTTAATTTACTGGAAGTTTCAAGATCAAAGCATTTGGACTATTTATCATCCGTGAGACCTATCACATCGATGACCCACAAAGGTGTTGGCCAAAGTTGACGGGGTGATGTTGATAAATTGAAATTAAGGAGGGATATGTGAAATTTGGGAGAGATAATCTACATGAAAATGCATGTTTGTTTTTTCACCAATTAGTCGCTAATGAATTTCAGTAGGGCCTAAATTTGGTAATCCATCAACTTTCCAATCCTTTGAGAACCATTAAATCGGGAAAAATATTAGTCATAGAAAACAGCCCCTTGCATGATTTATCCTAGCCCTTGGAGAAAATAAAAATAAAAATGAAACACTAGCAGTGTCTTGGGTTAATCTGGGATCCCATCCTTATTAGAAAGGAGTTGGGGCGAGTTTTGAGAATTTTTTTTTTTTTTTTTTGAACGAGGTTGGAATTTTGTTACAAAACTTGCCCTGAACCCGCCTTAGTTTTACTATTTGGAAAAATTTTGTTGGAAGTGTGACCAAATAAACTATTTTGTCAGATTATAATTTTTTGGGAAAATTACAGATTGCCCTCCTGATTTTTGAGCGGAAATCACTTTTCACCCCTCATCTTTAAAATCGAAAAAATAACCCCTTCAAATTTCAAAAATGTAATTTATACTTACGCCGTTAACGGAATCCGTGAAATGACTATTATACCCCTGAGATATTTTCATCTAAAGATGCAAAATTAGATAAAGCTTCCTTGAGAAGCTTCTGGATCCTTACATGGAGGAGGCAATCGACGTTCGGCGTTTACTCCCACAGAAAACTCGCCGGAGTTGCAGCGGCGTCCAAAGACGACTACTTCGCCGCCGTTATCTCCAACATCGTCCTCGACTGCGGGGAGCTCAACGGCGGGAGCTCGTTGACGTTGGTCTTTAGGTGAGATCGACGGCTATGGGTCGGATCTGCTTTGACCGAGAACTATGGCGGTGATGGCTGGGCAGTTGTAGCTGACGGCGGCAAAAAAGCTTGTCGATGGGGTTATGGCCGACGACTTGAGAGAGTGGTGGTGTGGTGGCTTGGTAGCTCTATGTTTGGTTGGGGTTAGGGTTTTGTATATGGGTTTGGTTTTGGGTTTGGCAATGGAGCTATAGCAGTGGTTAGAGTTTTGTATGGGTCGCTCTGAGATCGACGGTGGACGCAGGGCTGGTTGTTGCACGGTGATGGTGGTCGATGCTTGGATGATTTCACAGGGCTGGTTGTTTTTCTTACCCAGTGTAGGCTGCCGAGAAAATTTGGGGAAACGAGAAAAAAATGCAAATCATGTCCAATCGCCGGCGAGATTTTTCAGTCGAGGGGCTTGAACCATGAACAAGGCATGCCGGAAAAAATCTGGATTGAACAAGTGTTAACACCCCATTTCGCACCTCTTGACACCATAAGCCACTTCTCAAAGCCCAATGATGAGGGTAGCAGCGAATAGGCCGTCATGGACAAGCCCAAAGGACTCATGCAGGCCCAACAAGACATTTGAGGACCCCATGTTCATGCATGCAATTGATATGCACGTACGTGCATACTCCAGGCACGACGTGCATGACCTGAATTTTGAATTCCCAACGTCTTTCCCCCCAAATCAGCTCTTACCTTATGAAGACACTACGCTGACAGCTGCTGGATGGCGGCCAGAAAACCCTAATGAACCCTAACCTAAACCCTAATCACCACCTATAAATATCCCATTTTTTCACTCAAGAGGGGGACGGAACTTTTTACCCAGCCTCCACCCTAAAAAAACCCAAAATTGCCAAACCGTGTCTGCGTGGAGTCCAAAAGTCGAGTTTGCGAAGGGATTGCTGCTGTCCATACCTAAGGGTAACGGTTCTTGGCCTTCTATTTTGTTTTATTGATGATTCATGATCACCATTTAAGATATTGCATGAAATGAATGTAATATTGGCTTCATAATGCTCTCCATTCATGACATGCATTTAGGATTAACCCACATTGATTCATTTTTGCATTTAAGAATTGGGAATAGATTTCTCATTCGTTCCATAGCATATTCGTTTATTAACTCCAGCACATATGCCATATTTTCATCCTGACACGCCCATTCATATGCACAGCTATGTCGATTCATTTCCGATCTCACCGTATACCCATGATATTTAGATCTAAGGCATTTTCACCATTTTCGGAGCATACTTGGATCATTCGTAGGCTTTCAAGCACATCATAGGGGCATGATAGGCGTAATTGAGGCATGGAGCATAGTAGCCAGAGGGCATGCACGTACGCACATATGAGATGCACGTACGTGCATCACATATGCATGTGCGTGCATGACCTTGCTTTTACGGATTAATCGCGTTTTTCTCTTTTGCAGGCAGTGTAAGTATTTCTTTTAATTTCGAGTTTTCTTTCCTGCACATATATTTTCCTATTAATTGTTACCTTTTATCATGGTGTGCCATCGTGTGATTCTGCATAAATGTTTGGTTAACGGTTGAATTTGATTAAGTCCTTCTTAATTAAAGCCAATAAAATATGTGTGGGGGCCGGATTTCAGTCGAGCGTATATGGGTGCCTAACACCTTCCCATTTGCGTACCCTAGCTCCAACCCTTGGTTCTTTTGGTAAGGACGAGTTGGGCCCTTGCTAGGGGTCAATCGGTTCCCGAGACCAAAATCGGGTGGCGACTCCCTCTCCGCCCTAATCATCCGTGGTTAGTGGCGTACTCCCGAGTCGGCGTGGTGAAAGGACGCGGCGCTCACAACAAGGCATGATGTAACAAGGCATGCTTCATGAACAAGGCATGACGGAAATGGAAAAAATCTTCCATTTTTTCCGGCGAAGGGCATGAAGCACGAACAAGGTGTTTTTTTCTCAGATCAACTGTGGATCCAACACCCCCATGGGTTTTGATTTCTTGCCAGCGAACTATTGTTCAATTTTTTTTTTTTTTTTTTTTCCTTCCTGCTGCTTCATCTTCATCTTCATCTGCTGCTTTATATTCTTATTCATCCTCTCTTCTACGTTTTGTGCTGTTGCCTGTTGGGGTTATGTGGATTGGAAGAAAATTTGGATTGGTCATTCTATGTGTATATATATACATACAATTTTTTGTTTTGGATTGATGATTATATATCCACGTATTGTCAGAATAATGGAGTAGAAACCCTAATAACAATGGAGATGGAGGAGGAAGCCAATGGCTGAGGGAGTGAGAAGCATGTGGGCTGTAACATTGTAGATAAGGGTATTTTGGTCTTATTTGTGAATTATGTTGGTCACGTGCAATGCACGTGACTTTTTCTGTTAAAATCATAACGTCAGTTAGACGGAAGGGTGTAAAGTGAATATTTTTTAAACTTCAGGAGGTTATTTGTCCGATTTTGAAGATAAGGGGTGAAAAGTGATTTCCGCTCAAAGATCAAGGGGGCAATCTGTAATTTTCCCTAATTTTTTTGAACATTTTATGATGTGAACATTTTGGATTTTTGGTTATGGTTATGGGCCGATTTTTGTGCAAAATATAAGATATGACAAAATATTAGAGGACATTACCATCTTCGTGGTCTACGCTAACATCATTAGTTTCCTTTATCCCCAGTTACTAACCAAATCATTCATTATATTAATAATTTTTGTATAATTCATTCAACTGTGTACTTTAAAAGCTTGATTCTCCCCCATTGTAATTTTCAGGGCCCTTTCCGGAAGGCTTAGAGAACCTCACACAACTTGTTCGATTAGACCTTACTTCTAACAATTTTAGTGGACATATCCCATCCTCACTTTTTAAGCTTGAGCAACTCGAATACTTGTCTCTCTCAGACAACAATTTCAGTGGTCATTTTCCATCTCCAGGTAACAATTAACTTCTCATGACTTATTTACTTAAACGCGCATTTCAGACAAGAATAAGGAATGCTCACCTGTGAACCAAATTTTTTTTTTTTTTTTTTTTTTTTGGGTTAAGTGTGAACTAGATTTTAGGTTCATCATATCATTACCAATTGATAATCAGTATAAAAATAAATATGTGAAATTTTTCACTAGTAATGTTACTCGACTCATTTGTAATTTGCTATTAGACCATTTGATTATATCGTATTTTGGAATCTAAAAGTGGTGTAAAACTTTAAACCCCACACATATTTGGCATAAAATTTTGATAAGAGTTAGATATTTTCCGCATACTTTCATTAAATACTTCAAGACACATTGTGGAGTTACGTCACATGTTTTCTCATATAGTGGTCTATCATTGAGCACCAATGGCAATGTCAAATTGTCAAATATACCTCACCAATTATCTTCAATTGTCTTCTTGCAACATAAGTGAATTATTATATCTCTCAAGCATCCTAGACAATTTGGAATTCCTAAGACTTTTTCTTAAGAGCAAAATTTATAGCCAAATTCCAAAATGGGTGTAGAAACCGAGGTAGGATTAATTTATTACTCATTAAAATCTCTCTCTCACAACTTTCTAGCAGGTGTGGAGCAATTTCCATGGAAGAATCTTCTATTTCTTGACCTTCATTCCAACATGCTTCAAGGACCACTTCCAATTCCATCTCTCACCACAACTTTTTATTCAATCTCAAACAATAGTTTGACAGGAGCAATCCCTTCTTCGATTTGCAATGTGAGCTCCCTTGAAATTCTCAACTTGTCACATAACAACTTGAGTGGCATCATTCCACGGTGTTTGGGAAATTCCAAAAAACTCTCAGTGTTAGATCTAAGGATGAATAGCTTTCATGGAACCATACCTAACACCTTTGCAAAGGGCAATGATTTGAGGAATCTTAACATCAATGGCAACAAATTCAAAGGGCTCGTTCCACAATCCTTGGCTCATTGTCAAAAGCTGGAAGTTCTAGATCTTGGAAACAACATGATAAGGGATACATTCCCATATTGGTTGGAAACTCTTCCGAGCTTACAGGTTCTTGTCTTACGATCGAACAGATTCCATGGTCCTATAAGTTCCAAGGAAAAATATTTCTTCCCTAAGTTGCGAATCATCGACCTCTCAAACAATAGTTTCACTGGTCCTTTACCAACAAGGTATATAGAAAATTTGGTGGCCATGATGAATGCTAATGAAAGTAAAAGGGAAACAATACCAAAATATATGGGGGATGAATATTATCAAGATTCTGTGATGGTGACCATGAAAGGGTTAAATATTGAACTGCAAAAAATCCTTACCATTTTTATAACCATTGATATGTCGAGCAACAGATTCCAAGGAGAGATTCCAAAATCAATTGGTAAGCTCACTTCACTCATAGTACTCAACTTTTCTCATAACAACCTTACAGGTCATATCCCATCATTGCTAGAGAATTTGAAGGAGCTTGAATCATTAGACCTCTCTTCGAATAACCTCACTGGGGAGATTCCTAGTCAATTGACAAGTCTGACATTCCTTTCATTCCTAAACTTTTCACAAAACCATCTTGAGGGACACATACCCCAAGGCAACCAATTCAATACATTCCAAAGTGATTCGTACAATGGGAATTTGGGATTGTGTGGAGCTCCGTTGTTAAAGAAATGCAGTGATGATAAGGCACCACCAACGTTATTCAAAGAAGACAATGATACAGGGCTTGCAAGTGGATTTAAATGGAAAGCTGTGTTTATAGGTTACGGATGTGGAATGATATTTGGACTGGCTATGGGATATCTTATATTTTTAACTGGAAAACCTGAATGGCTTGTGAGAATGGTTGAAGGAAAACATTATAAGAAGGTGAAAAAGTCAAGAAAGAGTGCTCCTAGACGTGGAGGAAGAAGAATTTAGCTAAAGCAGGTGGCCTTACTGGGTAAGTGATGCAATTGGTTTTTCACATTGTGGTGTAGAATTAAGTAATCGTTTCATGATTATGGTATTATAAGATTGTCTTTACTCTAGTAATATCGTTGGCTCCTTTAGTTCATGTATGCCTTCTACACTTTCTATCAACATGTTTGAAAAAATGTAAGAAAAGGCATTTTCTTGATGGGCTCGCATCCTCTGCTCAATGAAGGTCTAGCCTAATGGGTTCTTAAGCTTCAGTGTCCATTGGATGGTCCACTGAAGGTGGGTTTAATATTAAAGGGTGGGCCCACTTGATATAAACTGTTCATGATTCTCTCCAACTGTGGTGCTAGATTTTGTATAATGTCCAATTGGAGGAAATAAAATAAGCACACGAAGACAATTTTAAAATGAATATAAAAAAATCCATTTATTAAATAAATTAGTCCAACAGTTCTCCGGCTTTTGGTATGACCCTTTCTGCATATATGTTGGTGGTGAGCCATTTTCATAATGTTTTGAGGACTAATACTATATAGCAAGCTTTTTAGATATTCCCCCCTTGAGTCGAAATACATAAAGCAGGACTAATATTATATAGCAAGCTTTTTAGATATTCCCCCCCTGAGTCGAAATACATAAAGCTCCTTTAAAGTCAACCGTTATGCGACTAAAAAATATAAAATAATAAAAAAAGAGGAGAGAATAGTACCAAAGAAGCCGCCTTTAGACTTAATGGCATGTCCTACCCCAATAAAGAACTGCAGGGACAAAGCCAAGATTGTGTCTTCTTGGGGATAACTAAGAACTCATGAATAATATCCAGTGGCAGAGCCAATCAAATGTAGGGGCAACTAAGTATTCGTGTATGAATATGAAATTGAAAGAGAAAGGTTCGGTTGTTTGTTCAATGAGACAAGCCATTTTCTAACAGGAATTTTAACAACAAACCAACACGCCAACACAAGCTACCATTCCCTACCATCAAAAGCTCCACAACTAACAGCCAATTTATCATCAATCTCGCCACCGTGGCCACCCACCCCATTACAGAATTTCATCTAAATTTCTAAACCACTATCAATCTAACATTCTGACTACTCCTTCCTTGCTCCTCCACCATCCCGCTTGGCTTCTCATGTATATACATGATAGTCCCTCCATTCCATTTTGTTTGATCATTTTTTTACCAAACACACATATTAAGGTAATGCATTGCCATGTCATTCATTTCTTTTAACTCTCCAATTTTACCCATCTATGATATAATTTCACTTGATATGATAGTTAATACAATAATGGTATTTTTAGTTATTGTAAAGGGTATTTTAGAAAAATAAATAATGATTTGCTTTAACTTTCGAAAATGATCAAACATTTTGGAACATTCAAAAAGGGAGAAAGTAATCAAACAAAATGGAGAGGAAGGAGTAGGATTCGGATTTGCTGCAGTTTGTTACTTTAACTGCAGCATGCAGTTAACGTTGGATTCGTGACACGTGGAGGAGGTAAGGAGGAATGGCTACGATTTGGGCTGTGAATCTTACATGGTGAATGTGGAGAAAAGACGAAATTGAGAGTGTAAAAGATGTAGGCTAGAGAGAGGACGATGATGAACCAGGCCATGATCTTTGGCACAGTTCGATTGTTGGCACTATGGGTTCTCACTGTCTGATCTCAGAAGGAAATTTCTGAGAATTTTGTGAACCAGGCCATGATCTCTGGTACAGTTCGATTGTCTGCTCTCTGGCTTCTCACCTCCCTTTATATTCTGGGAAAAAACTTTTCTTTGTAAAAATCTTGTAGAGCAATAGAAAAAAATGGTTTTCTTTTGTGAATCTGCTAGAGCAAGAAGCAAATTGATGATGCCAAAGTTCTAGTTCTATTATCACTTCTTCTTCTTCTTCTTCTTCTTCTTCTTCTTCTTCTTCTTCTTCTTTCTCTACAATATATCAAACCCCAAAACGGAGACCATGAAAGACAACCCAAAATTCTCAGATTCTTCTTCTTCTACTTCTTCTCTCTGCAGTATATCAAACCCCAAAACGTAGCCGTTCCTTCTTCTTCTTCTTCTTCTTCCACTTCTTCTTTCTCAGCCCAAATCGTAGCCGTTCCTCCTTACCTCCTCCACGTGTCACGAATCCAACGTTAACTGCATGCTGCAGTTAAAGTAACAAACTGCAACAAATCCGAATCCGAAGGAGTATATTATACACAAGCGCACACACACACATACTGCTATTGCACCCTCTTAACAGCTTCCCAAAAGAACTCCCGAGAGTAGTGGGACCTATTAGTATAAGTCTTTATCTATTTTCACGCCATATCATGACGGGTTCTTTTGGCGACGGCTAAGAGAGGTCCATAAGCCTTTCCCCCTATTCCCACTAACGACCCATTGTTTTTCATGAGTAGTCTCGGTATGGCATGGGAGCATGAGTGAACAGTCTTCAATACAACTTGTTGGATTCCTAGCATATCGGTATTTTCACACCCATCTTCTCTTCCAGTCAAAGGAAGGCTCCTTCCCGCCGATTCAGATATGTAGACTTTGGATCATTTGTTTAAAGAATTGGTACATGATGTCACCCACTCCTACATCGTACACTTTCACATCAGACCCTTCAAATATATTCCATCCTAATTTGAACTAGTCAGTATTGGAATATCCAAACATATCAGGTCCATGTTTTTCGATTGGTCCTTTGGGACCATTTTTTGGTGAATCTACAGATGATGATAGACTATGAATGGTCCTTTCATTGAGCAAGAATATCCAAGTACTACACAACTAGTAATTACTTTCATGGGCTAGACCTTAGAATAGTGATATTTTTATTCTGTTTGACTTGGCGACTTATAAGTATACATCTGCACGTAACCTCCCTCTTTCAACAATAGTCATATCCTTAAGGAATGATAGGGTGGTTAATGTGCCTCAGCTGCCTCTTTCTCTCTCTCTTGCAAGCTCAAGTCAATCGTTCATCATCCTCTTTCTCTTCTAATTCTTCTTCTACCCATTTGTGCCCTCATGACCAAAGCTTAGCCTTGCTTCAATTAAAGAACAGCTTCTCCATTAGTAGTTTTGCTTCTGAGCCTTGGTGTGAGCAACCTAATCCAAAGATGCTCAACTGGAAGGAAAATCTTGATTGCTGCTCATGGGATGGGGTCATGTGTGATAGAAAAATGTTGAAACCTCCACGAAAGGATGGAAAATTTTACTGATAAATCCAAAAAAAAACACCTAGAGAGGGCCATATATACCTAACCCTTCAAAATACAAGTCAAACAAAAAGGAATATGTATAAAGATAAGAGAAAAATGTACGCAACTTGTTACTTAGACCTTTCAAATCAGGCCAGAGGCCTTTGAATCAAATGGCGCGCATGTCTCCTCCAAATATGGGTAAGGGTTTTCAAAGGTGGGGGTTTCAACTCTGTGAAAGTGTGAGTTTGGGTCATTGGGAGCATGGGCTACTCGTATCATTTTGGCATGAATAAAAAATAAAACTAATAAATAGATCTTAAGATAGAAAATAAAAATATACATAAAGAAAAGACAAAAGGTTCACGTGATCCGGTAAGATGCTTATGTCCACGCGCAATAATCATCAATCCATTATGTATTCAAGATATTACAAGAAAAAAACTCATAAACTGGAGATCTTCTTCTACACACAGTTGCAGCATTCTCAAAAGATGGTTGTGTTTTCTCACACAGAAAAAACCCTTAAAACAAAACTATTATAGGCAGGTTATACCATAAGACCACCGCAAATGTGCGTACACATGTTTGGAAAGTACATACGCATATCTTAGATGTGCTTACAAATACCATAAGTGCGTACGCCCATCAGATCAAAAAATAAAAATAAAAATAAAAATTCCCGTACCCCTACAACCCCTTCCCCCCCCCCCCCCCCTCCCCTTTTTTTTTTTTTTTTTTTTTTTTAATCAGCAAAAGATAAAGGTGAATTCTTAATTGAAAAAAATATTAGGAGGAAGTTTAAAATTAGTCAGACTTACCAAGTTTTTAGATTTGCCAAATTGACCTTGACTCTCACTTAACAATATCAATGGCCAAATCCTATCATCACTTTCAAAGCTTGGGAAGCTCTCCGGATGGGCTCTCTTTGGCAACCATTTCAATGGTCAATTCTTATCCTAGCTGGTTGTCAACAAGGTGACACGATTTCTTTACTTAGAAGTTGTGAACAGGACAATACCATTGGTTTCCTTAAGCCTCAGTAACAAGTGCCAACTCTCGTATTCTTTTTTCTTGCATAATCATATGACTACATATGTTTTGTTATTAATAAGCTATATGACTAATTCTGTTGTGTTTTTTTTTTTTTTTTTTAAAACTCATAATATAACTCAACAAGATCGATTCCGACACGGCTTGGCAATCTCACGCAAATGTCTTATTTAAATCTCTCATATAACAATTTTGATGGCCATCTCCCATCATTGCTTTCCAAGCTTGAGAAACTCAACGTGTTAGTTCTCTCCGGCAATCATTTCAGCGGTCAATTCTCATCCTTAGTTACCAACATGGTGACACGATTTCTTTACTTAGACACTTGAGAGTAAGGCTATGATAAGGTTAGTACCCTCGTTGTCTTGCAAGAGTTTTCCCCTTCAATTCATACGGTTCCAATAGAAATCTGGATGGGGGCTACAAGACGAAAATGGAAAGTGCTCAAAACATAGAAAGTGCTCTAAAACGGAAGTAACTATCACTACTAAATAAAACTAATATTATGAAGTAATTAATATTTACTAAAAAAGGAGAGTTAAATGTCCCATTTTCTTTAGTTTATATTTTCTTTACAAGCTAGTAAGTCATCCCAATTCCTAACCGATGTCCTATTCTCTCCTAAATACGTGAGAACAGGACAATACCATTGGCTTCCTTACACAACTCTCATATTCTTTATTCTTGTATAATCGTATGACTATATAGGTTTTATTATTAGGGTAAATTACACTTTGCCCCCTTCAAGTTTGAGCTAATTTCAGTAAACCCTGCTATAGTTTAAAACCAAATAGATGACTACACACATTTTGCAAAAGATATCACTTTGCCCCTTTCCAGTTATGACGTGTCAGCTAAATGGATTGCCACGTGTCATGTGCGAAGGGGCAAAGTATAATTTATAAACTATAAGGGGGTTTGCTGAAAATGGCTCAAACTTGAAGGAGGCAAAGTGTATTTTACCCTTATTATTAATAACTTGATTTATTCTGAAGTCAATTTTTGAATTTTATAATTTCTCTTATACAACAACTCTACAGGTTCGATTCCGCCATGGCTTGACAACCTCACACGGATGTCTTCCTTGTTTCTCTCAGCTAACATTTTGAGTGGCCAAATCCCATCATCACTTTCCAAGCTTCATTAGCTCAAGTTCTTTGGACTCTCAAAGAACCATTTCAGTGGTCAGTTCTCATCCCTAGTTATCAATTAATATGGTGATCCAATTTTTTTATATGGACATTTTAGAGTACGGTGAGGTTACGTTGAGCCACTTGTCGTATAAAAAAAAAAAAGCTGTGGCATTCCCCCAACCCCACCCCCAAAAGGAAAAAAAAAATCACAACTGACGTCCTTTTATGTTGAACAGGACAATGCCATTGGTTTCTTTAAACCTCAATTATTAATACCAACTCTCATATTCTTTATTCTTGTATCATCGTATGACTTTCAGTTTTGTTATTAATAAGCTCGATGACAAATTTTGAAGTTAATTTTTTTTATTTTTTGTAAATTTCTCTTATACTGCAACACTTTCCAGTATGGCTTGGCAATCTTACACACATATCTTCTTTGTATCTCTCATCAAACAATTTCAGGGGCCAGATTCCATCGTCGCTTTCTAAGCTTGAAAAGCTCGCTAACTTGAGTCTTGCAAATAACCATTTCAGCGGTCAGTGTGTATCTCTAATTGACAATATGTTGATCTGATTTATTTACATGGACCTTTAAGAGTAGGCTGAGGTGACAGCTCAATAATAAGGGTACCATCTTGATGGTTTGATCAACATTGACGACTTTGGGTTTGAAAGTTAACCATGGGACCCTCGAATAAGAGGCTCTGTACAGATCAGTACGTGAACAAGAGATATAAAAACATAGGTAATCTTCACTCTTCCCACCAATAATTAGAGCATTAGTGATCTAAGTCTGAATTAATATTGTGAATTCTGAAGGGAAAACATTGTTGGGGATAATTGTGGATTTTGTGAAATTCGTCATAGAATATTTATTAAAATTAAACATGAATACAACTTATAACACAAATTAAGAAATCACAAATACAATGAAATTGAACGGTCATAACTGACATAGATATATCCAAACAAAAATTTATAGCCTGCTTCCTGGCTATAACTGACATAGGTAAGATGACCAGCATCCTGCGTTGAATACTTGAATCGACAGCAGAAACCCAAACAGATCGGAGTAGATGTTGATTCTTTGGAAATCCTGGAAATAAGGTTTTTTTTTTTCTTTTTTCTTTTTTCTTTTTTTTTTTTTTATAAATAATAATTTCTTTGGGACTAATTCAAAAATTCCACTAGTAATTTGAAACTAATTTGTAAATATTTTGGATATGTGTAAGTAAAAAATTGATAAGTTTTATGGGACAACTTTCTCTAAAATAAATAAATAAATAAACAAGAATAATTCCAGATTTTAATACAATAAGTAACATACCCTGCTAAAACCTGTACCATAGACTAGAGATATGAAGGCAATTTAAGATTAGCCATCATAAGAAACAGAATCAAACCACATTACCAAAAACTAACTACTACAAGTAAAAGTTGCAAAAAAACATACCTAGCTAACCACAAATCAATAAACTTCTGAAATCCTCAAAATTAAATAGAATCCTTAATATAGTTAGGCCAACTGGATCAATCATATAGGATGATTTGAAGGATTAATCTCAATCAATAGTTTAGTGAAATGCAATATGCATCCTAAATGTT
This sequence comes from Liquidambar formosana, assembly GCA_039720395.1. NCBI lineage: Eukaryota > Viridiplantae > Streptophyta > Magnoliopsida > Saxifragales > Altingiaceae > Liquidambar > Liquidambar formosana. The sequence continues at coordinate 23,187,807 of CM077822.1, forward strand.
TATGATCTTAGAAACATAGAACACTCTAAAAGCCCTAAATGTTATGGTGTTCATGTTGTAACACATGCAAATATTGAGATCATGCAAGCACTTCCAAGAAAGCAGAATATGACCCACCAACGAGATGAAACTTTTCATTAACACAATGGGATAATTTAATTCCTTTTTCAAAGCATGTACAAAGGTTTTCATTTTTTTCTTACAACTATCATCAGGATAAAACTTACCTTTCAAACTTTTAATGTCTTCTTGAAGCTTTTCATTTTTATCTTTTAGTTCCTCAGCTTCAGTTCTTAACTGGTTCAAAACATGAATAGCGTCACCGAGTATAGCAGATTTGTCAGTTTTGGCAGGCCTCCCAGGTTCCAAAACAGAGCTGAGGTCTAAGAACCTTTAAGAAGCATAGACAATACGTCTCATCAGCAAAACATCAAATATCATTTCAATTGGTCAACCAAATAAATGTGGGGGAAAAAAAAAGTGATTTGCAATTTCACAAAATTGACAAACTGTACATGTACTGCTATTAAATCGTAAATGCATCATGCATTTTAATGCTTGCTGTACAGAGAAAATTTAATTTTGTGTTTCAAGGAAATTTATTTCCCTTTCATGTCTGGCCTGATCAACCAAATGCAGGCATTTAGGAAAAGGATGGATATTTTGATATTATAAAAGACAACTGGAATAAATAAGAAAAAGATTAGACCTTTCGTAAATTACAAGACATTAACAAATCATATTAATCACAGGAAAAATACATGCACTAGGATTGTCCTAGCTATTAGCTTAAAATGGTGAACTTATTATAACTCAAAAAGATACATGCCTATCATTCATCTTCTCCCTCCGCATTTTCTCACGGCAAGCTTTAGTTCTTGCCCGACTACAAGATCCATTATGTTCACAGTAATTTATCAAAATGCAGTCATCATGAATGTGTGAATGGTGCATGCATGATGCAGGGGAAAAAAAAAGAAGAGAAAGTTGCTTACAAGAAAAAGGAACATAAGCACTTGATCATAATATTTGGAAACAACAATAATAATAAGAGTGACCTTAGCCTAGAAGTTCACTAAGATGCTGATTTCAAAGATATTATTCATCATATGTTCTCATTAGATCTTGTAAAAATCTTAATAGTATTTGAATAAAGTAAGATATACCTTTTCCTTTTGCATCCCATTTCTGTGCAAACAGTGCCAACAGGTGAAACATCAATTACCATAAAAGCACTGCATGAAAAAGATTAAACAGATATAATGTAAAGAATCAATGCATTGAAACAGAATTTTCTCAGTTCATTGCATTAAAACCCAGACAAGCATATATATGAGGAGTGGCTACAATTAATAATATTATTTAAGAAGAACAAGTTCATCAGCTGCTTTAACCCAAATGCATTATATCACCTTTCAAGAATAGGACTAGCAAATAATAAATTGTATTTACAAAAATGAGTCAATATATACTTCAAAAGCAATGTCAAACACGATCTGATGATTCAAATCCACAAGATGACTAAATTCAATTATTCTTCCCCTTTCCTACATTTTCATATATTTTAGAAATCCTAAAATATTAACCTCTCTAGTCATACAAGCAAATATTATATATCCTCTTAGAAAGAAAAATACACAACATACCCTAAGGAAAAAAAAAAAAAAAAAAAACAACAACAGAGGACGCATAAAACTCATAGAATGAAAACAACACATCCCAGGAGGAAAAAAAAAATCACGAAATAAAAAAAATATGCAATTACCCGGCTCCAATAACCAACACTTTGAATCCCCAACTCAGCTCCAAAATCTCCAAGCCCGTTAAAACACCAAACTCGTTTAAATCGCAACACAACCCAGAAAAACCATCAGAATTAGACCCAAAATAGACAAATACATGCAACACGAAACAAAAGCAGTGCAATACAAGGACACACCCATTGAGGTTGAAGCAAAGCAAAAAAGGGCTATAATTTGGTGAGCTAAGGAATCGCACCAAATGAAGCATCTCAACAGAATTATCAATCAACTCCAGATACGTTACCTGGAAACAAAGCAGATCAATTCTCCAAACCAAAATTACACTACTAACAGCTCTCCTATTGACCTTACCTCCAAGACCTCTAGCAATCCAAGAGATGACATAAATTTCTTAGCAAACAAAATCACTACTGATTGTAGTCTAAATCAATCGTCTAAGAGACCACGAGTTGTCCAGCATATCAAATTAGCAAACAACCAGGTTTTGAGTCATTCGTAACTCCGTCATAAAAATTACAGAAAAAAAATTCCCAAAAATACAAACCCTAGATGAGAAACCCTACAGTTGAAACCCAAATACCTAATACCTGAAACCCTACAACTGAAATCATAGAATAGAAATCATGCACACCAGACAGAGACGAGTAGGAAGAGAAATTTCAATGAAAAATAAGAAAAGAAAAGAAAGCAACAAAATATTGAACTCACCGACTACGGAGACGGGGACGACGATGACATGGCAGAAACGGGGAAGACGATGAGACGGCAGAGACGGGGGACGGCGATGAGAATACAGAAATGGGAGACGGCGGCAAGGGCGAGAGCTGTGCGTGAGGGTTTGGGAAGAACCCCCATGGAGAGAGGGATGTAGAGAGCAAGGGAGAGACCTTGCTTCAGTTGCTTGTGCATTCTGAAGGATCGAGAGAGCTCCAAATAATTATGTGCATTTTTAATTCTTTTAAAACCTAATAGATGTCGGATCTTTTAAAACCAATCATTTAATAAAACAATAATAATTACGGTTTTTAAAAAGCAGTCATCTTCATTCTTAGAGGGATGATTAGTTTAAAATTAATCCTAAATTTTAGTCATCTTCCTATGGTAAAAATAATAAGATGACTCTTTTTACTAAAACAGTCATTTTTATTATTTTTAAAGTGTCATGTATCAACATTTTTCTTGTAGTGAACTAAGCGGGATAAAGGCCCAAAATAAGTGTTATAATAATTCTTATAACAGCCTAATAAATAACATGAAATAAAAGTCCAACAGTTAGTAACGGACACTCATAAATCAGAGAAATTAAGGTCAAATGGTCAAATAAAATAAACTCATATAAACAACCAATTAAGTCACACGTACGCCACGTCATGCGCGAAATCACGATACGGCTGGCCGATCCAGGTCGAGGTGGGCTATGTAGGTGCGTACATGTATGTAGTCCGAAATTTTAAAGCTTTAAAACTGCAATGTACATAATATAGTGTAAATCATAAGATAATGTAAAATTGATAATATCTTGCTCTAAATAAAATGATTATTTTATTTCCATGCCCATAAATACTCTTCATATGATGTTTAATAATTACGGTATTATAAATCTCACTAGGAATACTCTGTATCACTAATTGTGATCCCCACACCGAAATAATTTTATAACATGCGACAATGAATAGTTGTTCAAATTTTGAACCCCCACATTCAAATCAATTTACTTTAAATTTATGCAATTAATTAACACATAATCATATTTCCAAATCAAAACATGTGATTGTATTCAATTTTTCACTAGATCTGCTAGAAGGAAAGAAATTACAATAATAACTATTCAGCAAAGAATATAAACATGTAGCTCTAGGAAAAATATATAAATAGAACTTAAAACAATTTTCAAATACCAATTAAACAAAAATGGAATTGACAAGGAGCTAACTTAGCACTAGAAATTTTATCTTACTATGTGTCCAATGTTAGAGACACATACCTAATACAATCAGGCGACATGATACTTTGAAATAACTAGAATAAAAAATAATAATAATAATAACAATAATAATAATGATAATAATAACCATGTAAAATAGTAATAAAGAATTAGAAAAGAATAATTATGTGTGACATAGAAGAAAATTGTAATAGACTTGAATAAAATATATTTCCTAGTCAACTAAAAGAATCACAAAACCAAACAAACCACATTCAGTATGAATTGTGATTACATAGTACGTATCCTTTCCACCAAATATAAGAACTTAGAATACTAACAAAATAAATAAAATAAAATAAAAAGATTTCCCCTACAATTCTACATGGACACAATGAACATGTACAATGGAGGCTCTCTACATTGAACTTTACGGAATCGAAACGTGCCCATATCACAGCATGGCCAAAATAGGAATAGACGGGCAAAACAAAACTAAAAAAGAAACAAGTCTGTTAGAACCAAGAGGATAACCAAGTAAATAAAAGACTTAACTCTACAACAATACTACCATCATCGGTTTCGAAAAATTCTATTGCAAGCACACATTAACCTCCTTGAGTATAAAATTCCAAGAAATTAATAAATTAAGATATTATGGAGAGCCACCATAAAACACAGGAACAGTTAGAAGAGAAGGGCGCAAAACTTGTCCCTACTACTATGCCACTAGCGGTTCAATTCTCATCACCAAAGTTCAAAACAAAGCTTTTAAAAGCTCTTCTCGTTATAATTAGATAAATTAGGGAGTTCAAACTCTAAGAAATTCTGCTTGTTGAAAATCATGTCCGCTACCAATTTCTCCAATAATTTAAAAACATAACCATTATATGTATAGTGCATTATTGCTCCATCATAGCAGTCAAATACCTCTTTTACTCTTCATCCTTTCGATGGAACATCACAACATAGACCTCAAAAGAGTAAGGAAAATTACTGTAATTCCTAGGTCAAAAATGATTCAAAAGAGTGAAAAAAAAAAAAAAAAAACACTCCAAGCACACACTTGAAGCACATACAGGGTAATCACATTATTTTCCATGCATGATAATGACCATTAAGAAAACAAAGTAAAGATAGTCTCATGAAATTTAAACAGGTTCAATAGTCATCGCAATGTATAAGAACTTAATGTAATAAAATAATTAATTTAAGCAAAAGAATAGCAATACAAATTTATTGGATATAAAATAGAATTCTGCAGTCGGAAATGGACTGAATAATTGTCCATGAATGTTTGCCTCTATGTTACCGGCCATGCTTCTAAGGTTTAGACATATAACTAAAATCCTCTGTCAATTTTGTTATGTTGGTCTGTATATTTTATTCTTTCTCTAGCAATTACTAATGAATTTAAAATCCTTTAATGATAATATAACTACTCCAATTACCATAACCTATCTTTCCAATCTTAAAAGATTAATATTATTATTACTTACTACGATGATTATAAACTTAACAGTTTTATCCTGAACAGGGTTAAGTAATGTTTGGAAAATCCTAGATTCCAGAAAGCTATAGGATCAGCAACGTCTAAGTAAAACGGTGCAATAGATTAAATAATAAACAAATAAAAACATGCAATGATATAAGTGGAAATCTACTGAATACACAAGTCTCCATACCTAAAGACTATTGGACTCACCCATGGCATATGGCCTGTGTAGACACCCCATTTTGTACCGCCCAGTCAGATAGGAGATCGCGCGATTTGGAATCCCGATGATGAGGTTTATTGTGTGTCCCGAGAAATTGACAAAGCAATTCCCAATGAGTCGCTTAGATTGCAGCTTGAGAGCCTGCTTATATACCTCCTACGTACGCATTTACTGTGTATGCGTACGCAAGTTTAACTTATGCGTACACACAGGTCTGTCACTTCCCTAACTTCCTGCACCAGTGTTTCACCCGAGTCTGATAAGCGTGGGGAGGGGGGAAAGGTTTCGATGGCCACTTGGATTTGAAATGTATGGGGGACAAGACGAGGGAACTAGTCGCTTGCAGATTTCCTGGGTCGCATGGGTGCAATTATGGTTTCAATGAGAAGAACCGACTTACCGCAGTCTATAAATAAGGACCCTTCTGAACAAAGAAAGGGGTTCAGAAAAATCAGTTGAGTTAAAACATTGAAGAGTTGAGAAATCAGTCAGAAAACCAGTCAGAAACCCATAGAGAAAAGAAATGAAATCATTCATTAAACACTCACCCAAACACTAGAAAACCAGGGAGAAATCAAAGGAACTTAGAGCTGTAATCTAAGGTGGCGAGGTGGAAATTTTTGCGTTGATATTAGAGGCACTCAAACCTGAGGGTAAGTTATTCTTACTTTAACATTCATTATTCTTTCTTTTAAACATGAAAGAATACATCGAGGATTAACCCTGATGTATTCAGTAGGTATATATATCATTAATTATTTTCTATTTTGTACGAACCGTACAGCCGCCGGGTTATAAACCCCAGGCTTTGAACTCAAATATGACCATGATTCTGTAAATATCTGTGTAAATGAATTATGTGTGCTTGTAGTGCGCTATGAGAATTCCAATCCGGTTTTTGAATCACTGAATATGGTTAAGAAATGACTGATATAAGTTAGAAAGAAGTTGGCCCATAATAAAATGAAAACTGATACTTGCAATTTCAGCCTGTGCTGAGATCAAAGGTAAGAGCATAGTGATCATATGCGTACGCATCCGTTATAATTGCGTATGCATAAATATGCATATGCGTTTATGGATATTGCGTACGCATAAATATGCATACACATTTATGGCTATTGCGGACGCATCTTTGACCATTCTATCAGTGACTTTAGTTATCATCATGCTTCTTTGTAATATTAAATGCTTGTAATATTTATTATGGTTTATTCTGGTTTTGATTAGTTTATCATTAATATTATAAAATATCAATCTGTATATCTCATCTCTTGTATATCTTGCTTTGCCATATATTACTGCTTTCTTCTCCTTTTACTCACATCATTTTTCGTATGATTGGCATGTTATTTCATAAATTGTGTGCTTAAGGTTGAAATTCAATTAAATACTCCGGGTTAAATAAAGCCAACGATCGTTTGCAGAGGCCGGTTTTTAATCGGGCATTATTAGGTGCCTAACACCTTCTCAACAATGTACCTTAGCTCCGAATCCTGAATCTCTGACCCGAATACGTCGAATCTGAAATTGAATTCACCAGAATGGCACAATCAGTTCCCAAAGCTAAATTGGGTGGCAATTCCCGACACGCTCGTAATAGCATACATTCAGGGCCGCACCAGCTCGCGGCGCTTACAGCCTGCCTTAGTGGTGAACTACTATCAATTTTTAATTTGTATATATATAGCAGCAAAAAAGAGCTATTTTATTAACATGAATAAAATATTAAAATTATATGGCCTTGAGAAAAGACTTTCCCCATGAACATAAAAACTCCACCTCTACTAATACAACCTCAAACCAAAGCACACACCGAAAACCATAAACACCCAAATACATTAACACAATGTGACATTTAAAAAATTCATTTGTCTCTCATATTAATCCATGATTCAAATCCTCCCAACTATTTACTCATATTATTAACCGGGAATGATGGGAGTATATATATGTATATATCTATATATATATATATATGTATAATTTTCACCACAATCACATGTAATTAAAACTTGTTTCAACAAAGCAACCATTTTTCTTTGTAGTTCATCAGAAGTGGAGGGTAGCCATAAAAAAAATAAAAAATAAAAAACTGAATGGTTTGCACTAGAACTTCTAAGAGAAGTGGGCATAAAACCTCAAAACTTTAAACAAAATCGGAATTCCCACAAGATGAAAAAATTGTTAGCCCATAACAGAACTAGTGACTGAGTTTATAAACATACACGAGTATGTGAACTATTAAGAAAATGATCAGATTTAATTCTAAAATACATATAAGATACGGCAAATAAGTCAAATTAGTAATCAATATTGTTACGAACTAACAAAGTCAGAATCCCAAAAAATCTCCCATAAAAGTTGTATTTCCTACTCACAACATCACAACACAATCCTAAACACCGATTTCTCCACAAAATATTAACTTATAATTGTTCATAAAATAGTATGCGACTTTAGATTGTTGGGAAATATATTTAACCACTACACTATGAATAATTATACAAATATGAATCACACAAATATAAATGATTACACAATTAGATAGAATATCAAATTAACAACATAATAGAACAAGGGATACATCAATTAATATTTACGCACAAAGTAAAAGGAATAAAATAAAGAAAACATAGCAAGGGAATCAATGAGGCACATATTCGCTGTCCTAAAGTCACATACGCCTCCTCACGTGCAGGTATTGGTAGTCGTATACGGCTCTAAGATACAACCCAGTTCCTCTCAAGCGGTCTGATCCATAGTACACGTCTACAGCAAACAAGTGCCAAGAACGCGTCTAAATTGCCCAAAGAAAAATAGATAAAATAAAATAGAAGAGAGTATGAGAGTTAGAGAAAAGGAGAGAAAGACAAAGAGGGAGAAGATAAGAATGTTGAGAGAGACAATGACTGCAACGTTTGGTTTTATAGGCCCCCGATATACCTACACCAAATGTTCAGTCAAAGGAAGAATTTAATGTATTAACTCTAATGGTTAATGCATTAACATAAAACAATAAAAAAATTATCACAGAAATGGTAACCACCAAAAGAGTAAATAGAATCTCTTTAAAACTGAAAAAAAAAAAAAAAAATCTCCAAAAATAAAGTTTTGTAACTTCCTTGAAATAAAACTCTTAAATTTCTAACATAAAGTATTTATACCTTTCATGATTATGGCATTACAAGCGTGATTTTTGTTTTTGAACTTCTTGTATTCGTTCAATCTTCTAGTATATCAGTGTATGTCTCCCCTCCCTTGCGTTCAATTAGCATGTAAGAAACTCTATGGGCCAATGGATAAAAGGTTTTGCTAGGAAAATTGGGTGTACTACTAGTTTTTTGATTAGAGGAACTCCACACACACACACCAAAAGCGTGCTGAATTACGGCTAGTTAGGGCTGTTATTAGCTTAATAGCTTGGGACATGGGTTTTCGCCTAGTGTGTTTACAATTAGACGCACAACTAGATGCATCTCATTCATTCTAACTTAACCCCCCCCCCCCCCCCCCCCATGGCTTTTAATATTAGTTCATGATTGCAAGTCCCTCCTCTAGCGTGATTGGCATGTGTAGATTCAGTATGTGTACTGGGAAGCAAATAAATGTGCCGATTATGTAGTTAAGACAGGAACTACTATAAGTTTCAATTATTTTGTTGTACTGGAATCTCCATCCATGGAACTTACAAGTTTTTTGTTCTGCCTTTGTAATTTGTCTTAGTTGTTATTGAAATAAAGCTTCCCTTTTAAACCCCCCCCCCCCCCAAAAAAAATGGAAGGAGAAAATAAAAAGTGTTTCCCACTTAGGAAAAAAAAAAAAACAAAGCATTTCCCTAAATGAAAAATGAAAGGCGTTTCCTTATTGGGCTCAAATCCATAATGGAGGTCTAGCCTTTTTATGTGCTTAGGCTTCCGTGTACATTGGACAGTCCATTGGAGATTTGGAGATGATCCATTATCAGAAGCTGGGCCCACCTAATAAAGCCTTCCCTTACATTCTTATTCGGTTCCTATACTCTTCTGTGCTTTATGCCGACTCTCCTATATCGATTTACAAGATGTGAGGCTTTTCATTTTTCAATTTTAATTTTAAGGTTTTTAATTTTAATTAAAATTTTTTGGTTAAGGAGATGGGAGGTTTTGATATCTGAATTTATTTCCTTTCTTTCAATACATTTGCTTATATTAATAAAGTGAAAGTGCTGATAAGGTTATAAAATTCTTAATGTTATACCCAAATTTTTTTATGGCATCCTAATAAATATTAATGCAATGATTTACAACTTAAAATAAAATTTACCTAAATTACAGTGAATCAAGAAGGAAAACAAGAATAACCTTGAAAAGATGAGTTCCTGTATGAGCATCCACAACACTAAAAGGATCATCGAACAGATAAATATCAACATCATGGCATAGAGCGCGAGCAATTTGTATTCAACCTTGGGTTTTTGGGTTTGTTTTGAAATGACATAGCCCACAATGTTTTTCAATAATTAAAACCCATTTTGAAAGTTTGTGAAATAAATTGGCTTTAGGCCCTTTTGTGGGTCGGATAGGCCTAGTGCCAATGGTGGGGCCCATAGTCAAGGCTCCCTTGCCTTAACCCAATATTTTTAATTTCTAGTTTCTTACTCCACCTGTCTCACAAACATAGACCATTTTTGCTACTTTTTTTGTCTCAAAATGTTTGTCCACTTTGAAAAGTCAAATCATTAATTTTTTGAACTTTCCTATATTACCCTTAGTTGTTTCAATAATTACTTTCAATACAAAACCCAATACCAAGAAAGAAATGGTATTTTTGAAAAGTTTGAGTTTAAAAAGTGACAAATCAATATAATAATAAGTTTTCTTAAACTATTTGTTTTGTCAAACTTGGCTTATCTTTGTGGGACGGAGAGAGTACCATTTTTATTTTTTATTTTTTTACTATTGATTGAATCTACTCTTTATCCTAGCCTCCTAGGCCTCCTAATACCAACAAATGGCATCAATACTAATTCATAATTTTAAATCCGAGATCTCTCATTCAATAAATGAGGAGAATGCTATTAAACTATCATGTCATCAGCCTAGTTTCTTACCAGAGGAAGAGTAAAACTAGCTTATGGCATGTGAAAATAATATGTGATATTTCATGGTGAAAAATGCATTAATCCCCTAATTTTCAGTGTTTTCATGCATGATAAAAAAGTTTCAGTGCTTAATTTTCAGTTTCGTCAAACCGTAACTCATTGCTCTTATAATGGATAAGATTATGGCATGTACCTAAGCAAGAATGCTCACTTGTCAACTCGATTTTAGGTTCATTGTGACATTACCAAATAAATATGTCAGATTGAAAGTAAAGATGGAAAATTTTCTTGCATCTGAAAAAGGTGGGATGGTTAGTGGTTGTATGACCCAGATGACAATTTTTTTGACTGCTCATGGAACATGACTCATTTTTATCTGCTTGACCCGTTTCCGTATAAATGTTTTCCCACTAGGGAAGCCATTTCACCCTTTCACGAAGTTGAGGTGAACAAAATTTTTAAAAATAAGTTAAATTTTTACCTCGGGTCACCTCTCCCTCTCTCTCTCTGGTTAAAATGGGATACACGGATATTTCATTTATCTTAGGCACAACCGCACCAAGGAATTGCATGTGTTAGGTAGATTTACAAGAATGTGTTCCAAAAATAGGCTCTGAAGTATGTGCTTGGTGGCACTCCAGCATAATTTTAAGCTATCTTCCAAGCAAGACCATACTGAATTATATAGGCTCTGAAGATCTTCGCAGTACGAGGATGCCTTCATTAGGCAAGGTGAACACTGAAAACAAACCCAAAATTCCCAATTAACCACAGTTAGTAGTCCAACAAACCCAAAACTCCCTTATGTACAACATCTTATGTGCAGTACCAAAATATATCACCTTATGTGGCAATATATGTATGGACCAAAACTTCTTCAATTTATTTAAGGGGAAATTAGCGAAAAGTCTATTTTTATAGGACTTATAGAGGCATAAGTCTATGCAGCAAACTTATGCAGCCACAAGTCCACTTTTAAGTAAAATGAGTTTACTTTTGTAACCGTGGTAAATACATAAAGTCAAGTTTACCCTTAAGTGTTATTTTTTGTTTTCAAATTTTAAAATGACATAACTTTCGATCTAGATATCGATTTCCAATAAAATTTATATATTTGAAATCTATTCGTCAAGTCTTTCGAAACAAGATCCATGATGAAAATAAAATTATGTATAAAAAAAAAATAGTTACATTGATTACATATTTACATGTATCGGTTTTAAAATAAATAAACATGTAACTATTTTAATGTGAGTTCAATTTTGTGCAATTTCCCATACAAAATTATTAAATTTATTAGATGTAACTATTGAATCAGTTAAATTGATGTGTTTAAACCTAAAAATTTGTAAGATTTAAATATTTTGTGACTAAAATTCAGTCACAATTGACTTAAAAGTAATTGTCTTCATGTAACTGTTTTTCTGTGGCTTCAGTATATACTTCAGTTACAAGTAGATGTTTGTCCAGATTTAATTGATTTTTTTTTTTTTTGGGGGAAAAATTAGTAAAAAGGCTCATGATGAATATAAAATTATGTATAAAAAAATAAAAAATAAAAACAGTTACATTGATTATATGTAACTTTCTAAGAGGAACCTTTTGCTACATAATATGAAAGGGTAATTTCGTCTGAAAATGTCTAAGAGGGACCTTTGGTTACATAAGATTTTATGATAGACTTATGGCTGCACAAGTCCAACTTTATGGACTTGTGGCCAAAGTCCCCTTTATTTAACAGATCATTTTTTATTTTATATTTTATTTTTTGTTGATGTGGATTGTGTGCTGCACACTTTTGGAAGTTCTCCTTAAGTAGTTTCCTCCTATCAAAAAGTCCCAAATCGTCTCACCGTAATTTGCCAAAAATTTCTCACAATTGGGATCTTGTTGGGTCTTGATAATGTGTTCATTAGCTGTTCACTATTAGTGACAATTAATTATGTTGACTCCATATAAGACACTCTTTTGCCTTCTTCACCTTGGATGGCTCAACTTCGCTTTCAATGACTTCAAAACCTGCAAAGTATAGAAACATCGCAAACTTTTGGCCTTTCTTTTAAAGTTCCATCTTTTAATTAGCAGTCTTTTTAGCACTTTACAAGTCCTCAATAATTTTTGGAAGCTAGAGATGATGGATGTCTATTATGGGACCACTTGATAAAAAAATTTGTAAAGACCAAAGACTTTAAGGAAATACCTAACACGGACAAGTCTTCCTAGTCAGCTCTTGTTAGAGTACGAAAAGGGTGATGATTAGGAGTTCAAGACTGTTTGATTCTAAGATTGAGTTTAGATTGCAAAGCCAAATTTTGTTAGGAGACTTAAAATCTGACGGTGTAAACTTGAGGCCTACTATAGTGGGCTCGATTCCCCTCCAGTCTAACACCCTCCAGTTCTTTCCAGTATGTGGTTCGAGAAGAGACACGTTAGTTTAGGCTGATCTAATGGCTGCAATCGTGCCACGTTATCTAACTCAATCCTATGCTGGAAAAGCTCAACATATGTTTGAATGTCATGAATGTACAATAAATCAGATATCCATGATTTTCAAGCTCAAAACATTTTTACGAAAAAAATTCCACAAAATATAGGGCTACATATTATTGAAATTGAAAAAAAAAAAAAAAAAAAAAAAAAAAGGCAATGCCCTTAATTAGAATAATCCTCGCTAATAGTTGTTGAAGGTCTGGAAAGGGGAGAAGAAAGCTGAAAACAGTATGGACAGAATAAATCAGAAATGTAAGACTTGATTATATTAATTTTCATTGAAGAAATAATTTTCAACATGTTAGAATGAGAGCATAGGTACATCAGTACATCTTGTTGATCCCAACTACTTGATAGAAGTAAACAAGATTGGAAATTTTTTTTTTTTTTTCATTTTTTTTTATAAACGGTAAAAGAAGCATGGTTCTATTTGGTTTGCAGATTTTATCAAAGAAAAAAAAAATATAAAGAATTTTACTTTTCTTTATTTGGTTGCAATGAAAAATTGGAAAAAGAAGAAGAATTGGAATAATTTTGGCTTCATATGATTTTATCTTTTCCTTTCATCTCCTTTCCTCATTTTTTTTTTCCCTTTCTTTTTTCTTTTCTTGGTAGAATCCATAACCAAACAAAGGGTTAATGATTGAAAGAGAAAATTTAGTCTTGTTATTTCATGGAAGCATGAGAAGTCCACAATCCAACTCCTTGGATTCCTAACATTTCCCAAAGAAGTGAGACGTAGTACATAATATTGCTAAGTACACCACATGTACTCCAAAAATCTAGGCCATAATTTTATTTTATGGTCTATTCACATTATATGGTGTCAATTTTGGTTTGAGGAGCCTATCACATACTCTTGAAAAAAATTGTACAAAAGTTATATATTTATGAGGTATTTGGATGTCCAAACTATTTGAGCTTTTTATTATTATTTTTCCTAAATTAAAAACAAAAATATATATAAATATATAAAAAGCAAAAAACTAATAATGAAAGACCATTAGTGGTCCTTGAGTAATGGTAGAGATGTGAAAAAACTCCTACATCAAACGTTTTCATTCATCCTAATTTGGACTAGGCGGTAGTGGAATCCGAAAGAATCCATCTTTTAAGGTTGTTAGGACATAAAAGATCTTTAATTGCTCGGGAACCACTTAACCAATAATTTTGTCCAAGTTAGAGATGATGAAAGACTATTATTACGAGTCCTTCATTTAATCAGGACAATGACATTGTTGGTCAAGTCTTTCGTGCTTTTACTTGGCTCCCCAATGCCACATCTATATGGAAAAAGAGTGATGATTAAAGACTAAGTCTGGGTATGTCATGGAAGCATGAGAAGTCTTCAACGCAACTTCTTGGATTCGTATATGGCATGTGTTTGTTCATGGTTCCCACATAGTCCCCTGTTTCCCTGCTCCCACGTTAACTGGATTTGCAATATTGGTTGGTTATGAAATTCATGCTATATTTGTACTATACTACTATATGGTGTTAATTTATGTTTTGATGTGTCACGTTCGGACTACCAAAAAAAAAAAAAAGGGTTATATATAGAGAATGTACCCTTACCAAGATTCTTATTTTTTTAAATGTTTTCATTCAAAACTATATAAAGGGTATTAGAATGCCCATTGGAACTTGAATAAATCTGTCATATTGAGCATAAAAACTCATATACGTTAACTAATAAATTGGTATTGACTAATCAAAAAATATTACTCGCACCAACTCACGTAGCGAATGAGATGGTGTCATATAGTTTGTTTATTTTTTGATTAGTCAATACCACATTATTACTTAACATAAGTTGGTGTAAGAATAAGTTGGTGCACAAGGGCAAAGCTTGGCAAAGTTTAAAGGAAATTGAGGTTTGGATCTCAGATTTTCATAGGGGTTAATAGATAAAGTTTGCGGGATTTTTATGATATCCACACAAAAAATAGTCATATTTTTAGTAACATCAAGTCACATTTTGTGGTAAATAATCATATTTTTAGTAACATCAAGTCATATTTGTGGTCCATTTGGGTACAATAGCCCCAAGGTATCATAGAATTTCTCTAAAGTCTGATGTGACATTTATGCTAGAATAGCACTGTTTGATTAAATTTTTCAAAAGGGAGAAAAGGAATAAGAGAGAAATGTAAACTTTAGGCCAATTGTATTATTATATTCAAATTTTATTTCGTCAATTCACTTTGACGTGTCAATTACGAGCTCTTAAAACTCAATTCAAGTTTGATATGTCAATTACAAGCTCTTAAACTTTTTAGATATGTAAACTGCAGGTTAGTTGTGGAAAAAATTGTACGTACTAGTCTCAGAACCACTCACGTAACATGAGTCCACCGTTCCATCTTTAATTGATTTGGGACCACTTGACCACTATTTCGGGCGCTTCATTTAACCACGACAACATAGCTAGTTTTTGGCATGGAAGCATGGCTAGTCATAGTGATGTAGGACAAGTCATCTTGGATCTATCGCCTTCGCCATTGCCCGTTGCTGATCATCAAAAGTCCTTGCAAAGACTACGCAAATTTAGTTAACATGAGGCAAATTTAGTTAGAATTAGAAAAGTCGCACCAAGCAAAACCAGAAAAGTTGCACACGGGCCAAATCAGTCCCTAGCATGTCTTTGTTCATGGCTCCCATAGGTCTCTTATTTCCACACTAGCACTGGTTCTCATTGCAGGGTCTTGGAAGTCCAATTCGTCCACTTATTGAGGGTCCAATATTGTCTAGTGTGAGTCTAGATCTTCTGTCCCCAATTTGTGTCCCTTTCTTCTGTCACCCCAATAATCTTATTCCATATGTCCAAACTAATTCTCTGACTTAACGGAAGAAGTGTACCGTCAAAACCATCATTTGTTTATCTAAAGAATACAACAATAATGAAAAATGAAATCTGCCCTAAAAAAACTCAGGAGAAACAAATCAAACAATTTGATGCCGGCAAACTAGAACGACTCCTTTCATCTCCCTCTCTCTTATCAGTTTCCTCTCCCAAAGGAACTTCACAGCTCCACTATTATTTTATTTACTCCGTTTTTTTTTTTTTTTTTTTTTTTTTTTTTTTTTTTTTTTCTGGACATCTGATGAGCATAAAGGAAGAAATCTTTCTAGTAATAATTTAATATATGTATTGTGATTGATAGAGGAAACATGAATATCTTTTCTGTAAAATTCAAACAAAGGTTTGAGCTGGAGATTTTCTATTTTCATTGTTTATTATGTTTTAAATAAATTCAAACAATGGTTTCATGGTGGGTTTACTCCATTAATCTCTATATGGTGTTAATTTCTGTTTTGACGTGTCACATTCGGACTACAAAAAAAAAAAAAAAAAAGGTTATAAAGAATGTACTCTTACCAAGATTCTTATTTTTTAAATGTCTTCATTCAAAACTATATAAAGGGTATTAGAATGTCCATTGGAACTTCAATTAATCTGCCATATTGAGCATAAAAACTTATATACGTTAATTGATAAATCAGTATTGACTAATCGATTAAAAAATATTACTTGCACCAACTCACGTAGCAGATGAGATGGTGTCATATAATTTGTTTATTTTTTGATTAGTCAATACCATATTATTACTTAACGTAAGTTGGTGTAAGAAATTGGTGCACAAGGCCAGAGCTAGCACAAAGTTTAAAGGAAAATGAGGTTTGGATCTCAAATTTTCATAGGGGTTAATAGATAAAGCCTGGGGGATTTTTATGATATCCACATAAAAAATAGTCATATTTTTAGTAACATCAAGTCACATTTTGTGGTAAATAATCATATTTTTAGTAACATCAAGTCATTTGATGGGACATTTATGCTAGAATAGCATTGTTTGATTAAATTTTGGTTTGTTTGTTTATTTGTTTGTTTTTTAATTTTTTATTTTTATCAAAAGGGGGAAAAGGAGTAAGAGAGAAATGTAAACTTTAGGCCAATTGTATTACTGTATTCAAATTTGATTTCGTCAATTCACTTTGACGTGTCAATTACGAGCTCTTAAAACTCAATTCAAATTTGACGTGTCAATTACGAGCCCTTAACCTTTTTAGATATGTAAACTTCAGGCCAGTTGTGGAAAAAATTGTATTAGTCTCAAAACCACTCATGTAATATCAAAGTCCACTGTTCCATCTTTAATTGATTTGGGACCACTTGACCACTTGATTTGGGACCACTGTACAGAGAAATGGAAGCTAGAGAGATTTACAGATGGGCAAGGTGAACACTGAACAGAGAAATGGAAGAGAGATTGACGTACGTACGGTTGGGTTTGTAAGTTTGTTATGCCGGAAAGTGTAAGGTGTCCATTTATATAGGAGAGGTACGTCTATAATAAATTAATGCTATTTACTGCTATGCAGTGGAACTATTAAATAGTTACCGTATGGGTTACATATTATAAATATACGTGTAAGATTGATGGGTGGATTCAAATTGCCCAACCAGTTGAGTCCGATTTCATTTGGGTTTAAAGTTAGGGAGAAGCATTGAGCCAAATTTCTTAAAGTCAAATCGAAGTTTGACCCTCAGCTTGGGCCAAATTTCTAACTCTTGCCACTAGTTAAGCCATAGAGCATAGTTAAATCTCCTCTCCACCCACGCAACTTGCACCCTTACATATATCATTCATGATATACAAAACTGATCGAATGATATTATTATTCCTACCAAACCCTATTTTTCCTGAATTTATTGTATTATTAATTTGGTTGGATTTTTAATCGTATTGTACTTCGGTAAAGTACGTCAAACATTCACTGTATTTATAGTTTTATACTGAACCATGGATTACTAACCATGATATGGATCGTAAGACTTGAAACATCCCCGTCGACCCCTTCGGCCCTAGCTTCCTGATCGGCCCCCTCACCACTACTTGGCTGAATCAATCCCTAACTGTCCATTTGGTTATGTTGTATAAGTGAAAATTAACCAATTATATTGTATTTTTTAATTTATATTAACTACATAAATTCATCATCTTGAATGAAATTATTCATGAAATTAATGATACCTATCATCACAAATGAGAAAGGGAATTTAAAAAAAAAAAATGGCATTTTGATAAATTTATTGAGTCGATCCAATAACATCAACTATGGTGTTGATGTAAGAATTCAAAATAGCATTTTTTGAAGTTCTATATATGATCCTAAAACATCAATTTTGGTGATGAATTCAATTTTTTTAAATAATTCCATTCAAGATGATGAATTGGTACCTCCCAATGTACCAAACCAAAAAAAAAAAAAAAAAAAAAAAAAAAAAACACTATCATTGTTTAATTTTTATTTAAATGAATTATGTACCCATTTGTATGAAAAAATATAATTGTTCTTCTTAGGACATCAATTTTTATTTAATTTTTATTTAAATGAATTATGTACCCATTTGTATGAGATAGAGCTTTGAAGGATCTATTAAAGAGTTATGGGATGTGGTGCGAGTTACTTTATTATTCATTTTAGCCATTAATTTTATATCTCTTTATCAAAAAAATAAATGAATAAATAAACAAATAATACATTAACAATTTTTTTTTTTTTTTTTTGAGCTGAAGGTTTTTACAAATTAGAGAAAAACATGAAGGTGTTTGGTTTGTTTAGGAAAACAACAAATGTGAGATTATGTAGAATTATATTGTTTAAATGTTCAAACAATAAGTATCTAACGGTAATCTATGTATTTTTGAAAAAAAGATAAACATGACATAAGCCAATTTGGATGGAATTATTAACGGTGGCTAGCTTGAGGGGGTGTCACTATAGTTTATTTTGTAAAGTAAGTGCTGTCAGTGTAATTTCAAAAACAAGAGGGGGTGTATCTGTAATTGTCAGACACTAGAGAGGGTGAAAGTGGTTCTTTAGTAATGGTAGAGATGTGAAAAGATTCCTACATCAAACATTTTCATTCATTCATCCTAATTTGGACTAGTTGCTCATGGAATCCAAAAATATCCGTCTTCTTAGATTTTTAAGACATAAGTGATCTCAAATTGATCTAGAACCAATAATTTTAGTCAAGTCTTTCATCCGTTTACATGGGCCCCGATGCCACATTTATGTGGAAAAAGAGTGATGATTAAGACTGAGTCTGGGTTTGGCATGGAAGCATGAGAAGTTTTCAATGCAACCTTTTGGATTCGTATAAAGCATGTTTCTATTCATGGGTCCCATAGAGTCCCTTGTTTCCATAGTTTCTGTTCATGGGTCCCACAGAGTCCCCTATTTCCACAACCGCCATCTCTTCTCGTTAAAGGCTCCCACATTAATTGAATTTGCAATATTGGTTGGTTATATGTTTCATGCTCTATTCGTTAAATGCTCTCCTAAGTAGGAATTGGTCATCATCGACATGGGCCTGTGAAAAACTGGTTCAATAGCGCAACTTGATTGAATTGAGTTGGTCGAGTCTTCATCGTCATTTATCATGAAAGATATATGCATGGTGATCTGTCCTAGCGATGGCAATCTTTATCTATATGAGCTGTCATTTATAATTCTTAGTAGCTATATATCATTTTCCTAGGGGTGGACATATGTATAAGTTTTTTATTTTCTATGTACCATGGTGGCGCATCAAACAAAATTACAGTAGGAATTGGTCATAAATCTCTCTCAAGTAGGAATCGGTCATCATCTACATGGGCCTGTGAAAAATAGGTTCAATAGCGCAACTTGATTGAATTGAGTTGGTCAAGTCTTCATCGTCATTTATCATGAAAGATATATATGCATGGTGATCTATCCTGGCGATGGCAATATTTATCTATATGAGCTGTCATTTATAATTCTTACTAGCTATATAACATTTTCCTAGGGGTGGTAATTCTTAGTAGCTATATATCATCTCATCCCACAGATGAGATGGTGTCAGATATTTTTTTTATTTTTTTATTTTAATTTGTCAACTATCACATCAGATATTTTTCATTTTTTATTTTTATTTTTATTTTAATTTCTCAACTATCACATTATCATTTAATCAGGTGAAATGAGATGGTGTCAGATGGGGTCAAGTGGCCCCAAATCAATTAATATAGAGAGTTGGAACATATAACATTATGTAGTATTTCAATTGAATTCATTTGTGCTTTGTTTAATTTTACCAAAGTAATAGTAGAGGTGTGAAAAACACCTGCATCAAACACTTACACGGGGGAGACCATTTCGGGTCCATCATTTAATCTAAGATGATGATATGATTAGGTATTTCAAAGTAGAACCATTATTATGATAGGTTTGAAAGCACAGTATGAAAAAAAAAATTATGCCTATGGCCACATTTCATGGGGGCTATTGTCAATATGTGGAAACTAATTGAAGCCACATACTAATCACAACAGAAAAAGAAAGAAGAAATTATGCCGAAATCATTTCATATCGAAATTTCCCGCAAATTTCTCACAAGTGGGACATTCTTGGGTCTTGGTCATGTGTTCCTTAGCTGTTCACTTTCATTGAGACGTGATAGTTTGGCCCATTTCTTATTCCACACAAAACCCTCTTTTCAAAAACCTGTAGCACGTTTTAGCTTCTTTTACTATCTTATCTTATTTATTTATTTATATATTTTTAAGTCATGTTGTATTTTGAAGCAATGGAAACTCTACTTAAGCCTTTTTGAGTTCACAAGCAGGCTCAGTAATCTTTTGACAAATTATTATAGTTTGGAGCAATGAATATGTAGTAACAATTGCAAAATTGAATGGATTCATGCACGGGCCGATTATAGTGGTACATGCGGAAATATGATCGATGAAATCGCTTGCAAGTTTCAAAAAAATAATCTCTTCCGAGAGCTAAAGCCAAATACTGGTAGCTAAAATAATTAGTAGTCGGCCCATCTTAATTCCCTGATTCACCTTTTTTTTTTTTTGAATTATAAGCTCAATTAATTAATGACGTACACATTAGTTGTATGACCAGATTATCCAACATTTCATCAGTTCTATATAATAAGAGACACCCAGGTGAAAAAATGGAGCAAACTATATGGAAAATTTTGAGATTTAAAAGCAATTGGGACCCACGTTGGACTATTTGGCATGGAAGCAGGGAAGCTTGAGAAGTCCTCCATGCAACTTCTTGGATTGCTAGCATGCCTCTAATCATGGCTCCCACATGGTTCCTTATTTCTACATCCATCGTCTCGTCACAATTCTTGGATGGCTCCATTCAGCCCATCAAGACCATATATATTGCACTGCTTTATTTACATACGTTCTATGGTATCATTTGCAGTTTGACGCGTCAATTACAGGCTATAGAATTTCTTGGATGGCTGGCTCTATTCAGGACCATATGGAAACTTTTTAGATATGATTGGTAGTATAATGCACTATTTTATTTACGTTTTATACTTTTATGGTATCAATTGAGAAATTATTCCATATAATTGTTATATCATGCATATGGCCTGATGACCTGGTATAATCAAACCATTACAATCATGCCAAGTACCATTGTGGATATGTGCTAAGAAAATGGTTGGATATTAGGAACCAGAACCACCTTTGAACCATGATACATGACATGATTGTATTAGATGGTTATACCACACACGTAATCATGCCATGTGATACAACGGTTATATAGAATAATTTATCTTATCAATTTTAGTTTGACATGTCAATTACGGATTGTTGAAACTTTTTTGATATGTGGATTCTAAGTCACTGGTTGAAAGAAATGTACAAAGCCCTCAACACCACACATGTAGGTAGCACACATCTTGGAACAAAGTAACCAACCAACCAATCAATTTTTGATAAATTTCTTTCTTCTAATATTTGGATTAGTAATTTTGGTTAAATTTACTAAAGTTATTCTATCAATAGATTTTTATGTACAACTATTGAGAAGGAATCCTCAATTTGCCTCAAAAAACATGGGAAGTCTTCAATGAGACTTCTCCTTAGCAAGTCTCACTTGCTTCATGGTTCCCACTTCCCATAGTGTGATTGTCGATCCCCAATATTTCCACACTTCGTTATCTCCGTTGCATTCACCCTCAAAGAATAAATTGCGTCTTGCGACCCTATGGTGAATTGGATATAAAATGGTTGGTGACATATTGCATTTGTGTGTCCACATCCTACGACGACCTTAATTTTCATTTACACATGTCAATGACGGGCTCTTGAAAGTCTTTAGTGGTTATTACTTTTTTCACATATTGCATTGGTGTGTCTATACTAACATGATCAACCTTCTAGTGGTTATTACTTTTTTCCCATGCAATTAATTGAAAACATAATTTTTACAAAAAAAAAAAAAAAAAAAGAATCTTATTCTAAAATATTATTCATTCTGAGCTATATGTACGGCAATTGACGTCCACGAATTGGTCGGGATTTCAGAATATATATATTTTATCCGTCTTAATTTTTTTGCTTTATTTTAACCTAATATAAATATTTAGGCAATGCACATTTAAAATGTTATCATGTCATTCGATTAATTTAGTGTTTCTATTATACCCTATTGTGAAACAATGTTACTTGACGTCATAGGTGATATAATTATTGGAACCCTTATATTTCTCTATAATTTTAAAGAAGTCAATTATTTGTTTAATGGGAATTTCTACTTCGGATCCGAGAAAAAAATGGGAGCATTGATGGCATCCTCTCTTCAAGAAGAGTCTAACCTCCAAATTAAGAGGAAAACAGAACAGATAACAGAGATTGGACTAGAACGACAACGTTTTCATATCAATTAAATTCACACATTAATTGAGGAGACTTAAAGTCCTTGACTTGTTTGGTCTAGGCATCTAGCAAGATCGATTGGAATTTTCTTGGATTGATTTTGGACGACTTAGATGTGTAAAAATACTTGATGCTAGCTTGATGGAACGTACATTTGGACCGTCACAAGTCTAGCACGCACTAGTTGAATCAGAGCACTCCGAACTTCAAATGTGCGCCATCAATTACAATCCTAGATTTCGACATGTACGCATCATCTCGATCCTCATCATGTAAATGAAAAACTCCTTCCTTAGTTAACAAAATATGGCATCGTTGGCTATGTATTTCATGCTAAATTGATGTTATATGGCATCGATTCTAGTTTGAGGCACCAATTACAGAGTCATGATTAGAATTGTATAAAGTCTATTTATAAGGCATTTGGATGTCAGTTGGAAATTGAATTAGTTCAACATATTGAGCTAGCTGGCACAAATTTCAGAATTAGTTCATTTGTAGCTTCTACATCAAACACTTTCATTCATCCTCCTATCAACTAGTCGGTTACAGAATCCAAATGAATCCATCTTTTAAAATTGTTCAGACATGAGTTGGTAAATTAGCTCGACATATTAATCAGACATGAGTTACATTCTCAACAATTAATCAAAGACGTTAACGAAAAGCTCAGATATTGCTGCTAATATTTTTCATCCTCTTACTCAGTCTTCCATGCCACATTTTTTTGTGGAAAAAGAGTTAGTCATCTTAGTATGGCATGGAATTAAGCATGAGAAGTCTTCAACGTAAACTTCTTGGATTTTGAGCATGTCTTTGTTAATGGCTCCCAAATATAGGAGTCCGCTATATATTTCCATGCCCATCACCTCTTCCCATTCACCCTCAAAGACTAAACTGCGTCTTGCGACCCTCTGGTGAATTGGATATAAAATGGTTGGTGACATATTGCATTGGTGTGTCCACGTCCTATGACGACCTCAATTTTCATTTAGATGTGTCAATGACAGGCTCTTGAAAGTCTTTAGTGGTTATTACATTTTTCACATATTGCATTGGTGTGTCTATACTGACATGATCATCCTTCTAGTGGTCATTACATTTTTCCCATGCAATTAATTGAAAATATAATTTTTTTAAAAAAAATCTTATTCTAAAATATTGTTCATTATGAGCTCTATGTAAGGCAATTGATGTCCACTAATTGGTCGGGGGTTTCAGAATATATATATTTTATCCGTCTCAATTTGTTTGCTTTATTTTGACCAAGTACAAATATTTAGGCAATGCACATTTAAAATTTTATAATGTCATTCAATTTATTTAGTGTTTCTATTATACCCTATTGTGAAACAATGTTACTTGACATCATAGGTGATATAATTATTAATATGCTAATATTTTCTCCATAATTTTAAAGAAGTTAATTATTTGTTCAATGGGAATTTCTACTTCTGAACCGAGAAGAACTGAGAAAAAAGTGAGAGCATTGATGGCATCCTCTCTTCTAGGAGAGGCAAAACTCCAAATTAAGAGAGGTAAACAAAAGAGATAACAGAGAATGGACTAGAACGACAACGTTTTCATATCAGTCAAATCCACACATTGATTGAGGAGACTTAGGGTCACCCAGACACCTCACCACATGAAACAGAGGAAGGCAACTCTGTAACCCTCCATGGCTGCATCCCTCTTACTCTACAGTAAAAATAATACTCTCAAGCTTCATTCTTAATTGGCTGTTCCCTTTGAAAAACACGTTTTTTTTAAGAAAACACTTTTCAATGCTCTCACATCAATATTAATGTGTTAACATTCCAATTATACCCTTAAGTGCACAAAATATTGGAAAATTTTCAAACACTTATGAGAAGTGGTATTTTAGGAAGTCAACAAAAAAAAATTTCTAACTTTTTGAACTAGACAATAATTTTAGAACATCCCAAAAAGGAAAGGTAGACAATAAAATAGAAACGGAGGGAGTAATAATTTGGTAAGAAAGCCACCTCGCTGACACATAGAGTCGTCCATAAGGTGGTGCCTAGAAAAAAAATGTGGTTAATTGATATTCTCTACTAAAAGGAGGAGGCCTGCCAAGTCTATGGAGTGGATTTGCTTTTATGTGCATTAGGGGCTCAGGGCTTTGAATTTTTTTTTTTTTTTTTCACAATTTACATTCTTTTCATTGCAGCGATTTCTTTGAACATTTCTTTCAATCCGTGCGTGCAGAGAAAAGATTAGATTGTTTGTTAGTGTTAGGATTAATTATTCAGTCGAACTTTAGAAAATTCTTTGGGTCTCCCTTAAAGAACCAGGACAATTAGAACATCAATAAGGGTTTCTTTGGGCATCTAAATGAAAGTTATACCAATTTAGTATATTTCTCATAATATGGAAGGTACAAATTTTAAAAAGTTGAAGTCATCACCGTAATGTAACACTCTGTATAAAATGGTTGAGGAAAAGTACTAGCTATGCCGACATGACCATCACTCCCACAATGATTTTTTTCCCCCTGATGAAGTTATTGAGGAATACATTTTCAACAATTTTCTTTAAAAAATTATTCTTTTGGTTGATTATTTTATAAATAAATTCACTAAGAACCATTTATTCATTCCAATATTGCCCAAAGGTTTGAGATGGGTTCATTGTGTTTATTTTCTTGCCTTTTTTTTTTTTTCATTAAAAAAATAGAATCTTAATATTCCAACTTTTAAAAAGATTCCTCACGAAACCATATCCAGAAAGTGTATACCACCTTAAAGTCCTTGACTTCTTAGGTCTAGTCGTCTAGCAAGATTGGAATTTTCTTCGATTGATTTTGGATGACTTAGAGGTGTAAAGATACTTGATGCTATAGCTTGATGTGAGGAAGATAATAAGCAGAAATTATCAACAAAGACTGATATTTGAAAGCCCACCATGAAAACCTTAATGCTATGTTTGGATAAGGAATTTCTAAGTGGAATTTGCTTTTGAGATGGAATTTGTAAAATTTTTGTAAGAATTTTGTCCATCTCATCCTTATAAAAATTTTACAAATTCCATCTCGAAAACAAATTCCACCTAAAAATTCCTTATCCAAACATAGCGTAAAACAAATATTTTTGCTATATATTATGTGTTTAGGAAATTGCTTTTAATTAATAATTGTTTTCAATACACGCGAAAATAAGATTAGTGGAACAGTTGGACCATCATAAGTCTAGCAGACACTAGTTGAGCCGGAGCCCTTCAAACTCAAATGTGCGCTGCATTAATTACAATCCTAGATTTCGACATGTACGCATCATCTCCTTATCATGTAAACGAAAAACTCCTTAATTAACAAAATATGGCATGGATGGCTATGTATTTCATGCTATATTAATGTTAAATGGTGTCAAATCTAGTCGAGGGCACCGATTACAGAGTCATGATAAGAATTGTAAAAAATCTATTTATAAGGCATTTGGATGTCAATTGGAATTGAGCTAGCTAGCACAAATTTCAGATGAGTTCATTTGTAGCTTCTACATCAAACACTTTGATTCATCCTAATATCAACTAGTCAGTAACGGAATCCAAATGAATCCATCTTTTTAAATTTTTTTGGACATGATTTGGTGAATTAGCTCCAAATTTTTTGGAGACTTAAAATCCAACGGTGTAAACTCAAGGCCTACAATAGTTTTGCTGCAAATTGAAACAGTTGCCTCTGTTGCACATATAACGGCCAAATTAACCAATATTTCCCAGGTTCTATAAGACCACCCCAAAATTCAAATCCCAACTGTTTATGAAATTTGAAACCATATATATGGCATATTCTTCTTCAATTTTAAAAATTGCAGGCTTGGCCGGTATGCTTGGCGTGGAAGCAGGGGAAGTCCTCAATAAGACTTGTTCATAGCACGTCTCTGTTCATGGCTCCCACATAGTCCCCTATTTCCACACTCTTGCTATCTCTTTCCTATTTTTTTGTTTTATATCTCTATAGGTGTTGTAAATCGTTGGTGATTTAATGTATGGCCTGAAGACTGAAGTGGTGCTAGACTCATTCTCTTCTTAGATTATATGGAGCATATGATTTAATGCCTTTCCATGTTCATTCTAATGCTGCATGAGAAAAATATGCAGCTTTGATGTTTGATATGCTGATTTTGTATAGGAAGAAACTCAGTCCTATGCTCGAAAAGCTCAACATATTTTTGAGTGTTATGTACAATAAATCAGTGTGGAAAGGGGAGAAGAAATTCCACAAAATACAGGGCTATATAATATTGAAAAAAATAAAAATAACAAAGGCAATGCCCTTAATTAGAATAATCCTCGCCAATAGTTGTTGAAGGTCTAGGAAGGGGAGAAGAAAGCTGAAAACAGTGTGGACGGAATAAACCAGATATTTAAGACTTGATTATATTAATTTTAATTGAAGATATCATTTTCAAAATGTTAGAATGAGAGCATAGGTACAACAGTGTGGACTAAAAAAAATAGGTTATAAAGAATGTACTCTTACCAAAGATTCTTATTTTTTAAAATTTTTCATTCGAAACCATATAAAAGGTAGTAGGATGTCCATTGGAACTTGAATTAATATGCCATATTGAGCATAGAAACTTACGTTAACTGATAAAGCGGTATTGCCTAATCAAAAAATACTACTTGCACCAACTCACGTAGCAAATGAGATGGTATAGTGTCATTTAATTTGTTCATTTTTTGATTAGTCAATACCACTTTTTCAATTAATGTAAGTTGGTGTAGGAAGTTGGTGCACAAGGGTAGAGCTAGCACAAAGTTTAAAGGAAAATGAGGTTTGGATCTCATAGGGGTCAATAGATAAAGTCAGAGGGAATTTTATGATATCCACACAAAAAATAGGGTAATGTGTCTTAAATGGTCACAGACAAATGGTCTTCATATGATGGATCTCGTAGATAATGAATGTTAAAATGTACATGGACCATCTAATGCACTAGAAAGAATCTTGAATACAAATCGTGAGGTAGACAAATATTACGTTCTTTTTACTCTTGATTATCTTTAAATCAAATGTTCTACATGCAACCAATTCATGACAATGTTTGTTTGTCAACTCTAACGTTCCGTTTACTCTTTGTTTTTTGTTTTTTTCTTCACAAAACGCGTTTGACTGGCTATTTCATGCGTTTACTCTTTGGTTTTTTGTTTTTTTTTTGCTTCACAAAACGCGTTTGACTGGCTATTTTATAGAGCAAGGATTGGCTGATGGTTTAAAAAAAATCATTACCGTGATGGTATAATCCAAGCCATTCATAAAAGCAATGGATGGCTCAGATCAAAAGCCCAAAAAATAATGACCTAAGTTGACCTCAACAACTTTTTGAACTTTTGATCCAAGCCGTCCATTACTTTTATGGACGGCTCTGATCACACCATCATGGTCATGGTTTGGTTTCAAACCA
Source organism: Liquidambar formosana (assembly GCA_039720395.1). Classification (NCBI taxonomy): domain Eukaryota; kingdom Viridiplantae; phylum Streptophyta; class Magnoliopsida; order Saxifragales; family Altingiaceae; genus Liquidambar; species Liquidambar formosana. The sequence continues at coordinate 23,215,951 of CM077822.1, forward strand.
TCACCTGATCTAGATTCCTACACCATGAGGCAGACAAATTTTGAGAGGTGATGGTGTCACATCCCAATTAACCACAGTCAGTAGTCCAACAAACCCAAAATCTTAAGGAAAATTGGCTTGGTTGGAAATTAACAGTAATGGGATATGCATATGGAGGAGTGATTGGAACGGTACATAGCCTATGGGACGCGTGAATGGTTTTGTGAGAAACTTATGGAAGTGTGCAGCATAGGTGGAGAAAGTCATCTATGGAAGATGGACCGAAATGAATTGAAGAAGTTGAGTTAGGGCTTGTTTGATTGTCCAAATGGAAATTAAATTATTTTCGTGTATTTTATATAATATTGAAGGTATAAATCTTTCGCATTAAATGGAAAAATTTAAGAGAATAATGGATATAATCACAAATGGGAGTGAAAATTCAAATAGTGGCATTTCTAGAAATTGACCCTATAACATTAACTATTGTGATGACTTCAACTTTTTTTAAATAGATTCTCAAGACTTGTCTAGACATCCAAATAGAAATTAAACAATTAAAATGTCTTTTACTAGAATACTATAATTGATATATTTGTGTCTATTATTATTATATAAAAAAATACTAAAATTATTTAATTTCATTCAGATGCCCAAACAAGCCTTTAGAGTTCTCCAAGATTTGAAGCCAAGGATGTTGGATGTTATCCATGTTTTTCAGTGCTCCGTATAAAGCATGATTAGATTATTTAATATTGATTGGAAAATTAAGACATACGGAGTAATAATTGTTATACAACCAAAGCCTGTCTAGAAAAAAGAATTTACAAAAAGGAAAAATAAAAGAAAAGAGCTAGAAAGAAAATATAAAAGAAGGGAAAATTATAGAAAATTATTTTGAACTTTAGGTCCATTTTCACTTTAATACCCTCAACTTTAAAATCAATCAAAGTATATAGATCATAAACTGTACATGTGTAACAATTTAGTATCCTCAACTTCAAAACTAGTGAAAATAGACCATAAACTATACGCATGTGTTAATTTAGTATCCTCCATTAGCGTGGATTTTTGACAATTTTATGAATGACGCACTAACAGAGGGTATTTAATTGTCACAGACGTATAATTTAGGTTCACATAATTTTCCTAAAGTCTGATTGGACATTTTTACTACAATAGCGCTGTTTGAATAAATTTTTGTTTATTTTGTTATCTTTTTTAGAAAGGGAGAAAGAGAAGAAGAGAGAAATGTAAATTTTAAGTCGATTGTATTATTGTATTCACATTTTATTGGGTCAATTGAGTTTGACGTGTCAATTACGAGCTCTTAAAACTCAATTCAAGTTTTTTTTTTTTTTTTTTTTTTTGGATACAATGGGAGGGATTTGAACCCCTAAGCTATCCTAATTCTAGCCCTTTACCCTACCCTTGACGTGTCAATTACGAGCTCTTAAACCTTTTAATTAGAATTACACACGTAACGTCGAAGTCCATTGTTCCATCTTTAATTGCTCTAGGACCACTTGACCCCTATTTCGGATCTTTCATTATAAGCAGGATAGGAGAGTGTAGCTAGTTTTTGGCATGGAAGCAAGGCTAGTCCAAGCATGTCTTTGTTTATGGCTCCCACATGGTCACTTATTTCCCCACTAGCATTGGTTCTTCCTGCAGGGTATTGGAAGCCCAATTCATCCACTTATTGCGGGCACTACTAATTAAAGACTTGAGTGCAAAGATATTTTTCATCATTTTCATAAGAGCACACCCAAGTGAAAAAAACTCAAACTATGTGGAAAATTATGAGATTCAAAGCAATTGTGACTGACGTCATAGTATTTTGGCCTATTCCTTTTTGTTTTTCCAAAAGTGAGCCCCCACAATGGCATATGGAAGCTTGAGAAGTCCTCATCGCAATTTCTTGGATTCCTAGCATGTCAATGGTCATGGCTCCCACTTGGTTCCTTATTTTCTACATCTGTCATCTCGTCACAATTTCTTGGATGGTTGGCTTTATTTAGGACCACATGGAAACTTTTTAGATATGATTGGTAGTATATAATGTACTGTTTTATTTATGTTTTATTCTTTTATGGTATCAATTGAGAAATTATTCCATATAATTGTTATATCATGCATATAGCATGATGACCTGGTATAATCAAACCATTACAATCATGCCAAGTACCATTGTGGATATGTGCTAAGAAAATGGTTGGATATTAGGAACCATAACTACCTCTGAACCATGATACAATGAGATAATTGTATTAGATGGTTATACCACACATGTCATCATGCAATGTGATATAACGGTTATACAGAATAATTTATCTTATCAATTCTAGTTTGACATGTCAATTACGAGTTGTTGAAACTTTTTTGATATGTAGATTCTAAGTCACTGGTTGAAAGAAATGTACAAAACCCTCAAGACCACAAATGTATATGTAGCTAGCACACATCTTGGAACAAAGCAACCAACCAACCAATCAATTTTTGGCAAATTTTTTTCTTCTAATATGTAGATTAGTAATTTTGGTTAAATTTACTAAAGTTATTTTTTCATTAATAGATTTCTAATGTACAACCATTGAGAAAGAATCCTCAATTTGGCTCAAATAGCATGGGAAGTCTCACTTCCCATAGTTTGATTGTCCTCAATTTCCACACTTTCTTGCGAGTTGTTGCGACCCTCTGGTGAATTGGATATAAAATGGTTGGTGACATATTGCATTAATGCTTCCACATCCTTAAAGACTAATTTTATAATTTGACGACCTCAATTTTCATTTAGACGTGTCAATGACAAGCTATTGAAAGTCTTTAGGTCAATGGTTGAAAGTTGGAAAATTGTACAAGTGCCTGAGGATCTCACATGTAGAGCTGCATACTGACATGATCATCCTTCTAGTGGTTATTACTTTTCCCCATGCAATTAATTGACAATATAATTTTTACAAAAAAAAAAAAAAAAAGAAAAAATCTTATTCTAAAATCTTATTTATTTTGAGTTATATGTAAGGCAATTAACGTCCACTAACTGGTCAGGGATTTCAGAATATATATATATATATATATATATATATATATATATATATATATATATATATATATATATATAGATATATATATATATATATTTTACCCGTCTCAATTTGTTTGCTTTATTTTGACCAAATATAAATATTTAAGCAATGCACATTTAAAATGTTATCATGTCATTCAAATTATTTAGTGTTTCTATTATACCCTATTGTGAAACAATGTTACTTGATGTCATAGGTGACATAATTATTGGTACCCTTATATTTTCTCTATAATTTTAAAGAAGTTAATTATCTGTTCAATGGGAAGTTCTACTTCTGATCCGAGAAAAAAATGGGAGCATTTATGACATCCTCTCTTCTAGAAGAGTCTAACCTCCAAATTAAGAGGAAAACATAACAGATAACAGGGAATGGACTAGAACGACAACGTTTTCATATCAATTAAATCCACACATTGATTGGAATTTTCTTGGATTGATTTTGGACGACTTAGAGGTGTAAAAATACTTGATGCTAGCTTGATTGAACATTTGGACCGTCACAAGTCTAGTACGCACTAGTTGAATCAGAGCGCTCCGAAATTCAAATGTGTGCTGCATCAATTACAATCCTAGATTTCGACATGTACGCGTCATCTCGATCCTCATCATGTAAATGGAAAATTCCTTCCTTATTTAACAAAATATGGCATGATTGGCTATGTATTTCATGCTAGGAATTGCATGTACAAATGTCCGCTGCATCAATTAGCTAGTTAGCACAAATTTCAAATGAGTTCATTTATGGCTAGCTTCTACATCAAACACTTTCATTCATCCTCCTATCAACTAGTAGGTAGCGGAATCCAAATGAATCCATCCTTTTAAATTGTTCAGACATGAGTTGGAATATTAGCTCGACATATTGACCAGACATGAGTTACATTCCCAACAATTAATCAAAGACTTTAACGCAAAGCTCAGATATTACTGGTCATATTTTTCGTCCTCTTACTCAGTCCTCCATGCCACATTTTTTGTGGAAAAAGAGTTAGTCATCTTAGTATGGCATGGAATTAAGCATGAGAAGTCTTCAACGTAAACTTCTTGGATTCCGAGCATGTCTCTGTTCATGCCTCCCATATAGTCCCCTATTTCCACATTTGATATCTCTTCCCGTCAAAAGCTCCTACATTGATTTATTAAGTGGATATGGAATGGTCGGCCATATATATTGATCACAAAAGACTGAAGTGCCTTGTGTGCTTAAAGTGAATATATTGCATTGGTGTGTCCACATTCAACCCACATAGCCTCAATCAATTCCATTTGGACGTGCCAATTACGGGCTTTGAAATGTCTTTAGAGATGTAGACTCTTAGGTCAGTGATTGAAACGTGAGAGAATTGCATGTACAAGAGCCTAAGGGCTTCACATGTAGCACTGACCCTTTACATGTTTTGCCTATAAATGAAAATTGTAATATCTCCTCTTCCCATACATCGATCAAGCATCATTGATCGAATTTTGTGAATTCTGAAGAAAACATGAGCCATTTAATAAGGCACTCTCAACTATTTTCCCTTCTCTTCTTTCTGTTGTATCCTCTGCTTACTTCATCATTTTCCACTTCTTCTCTACGACTGTGCCATCATGACCACTAGTTAGCCCTGTTCCAATTGAAACATAGCTTTTCCATAAGTAGTTCTGCTTCGACCGATTGCGATGATATTACTTCTCATCCAAAGATTTTGTCTTGGAAGGAGAACACAGACTGTTGCTCTTGGGATGGGGTCACCTGCGATAGGGTGACGGGCCACGTGATCGGCCTAGACCTTAGTTGCGGTCAACTTCAAGGCACCATCCATTCCAATAGCAGCCTATTTCTCCTTCCTCACCTCCAACGCCTCAACCTCGCTTTCAATGACTTCTATCATTCCCCAATTTCCTCTGAGTTTGGTCAATTTGCGAGTTTGACGCATTTCAACCTCTCCCAATCCAATTTTTCAGGCCATATTCCATCAGAAATTTCCCATCTATCCAAATTGGTTTCACTTGATCTTTCAGTCGGTTACGACTCTACACAGGGTAGTTTGTTGAGACTCTTAAGACTCGATAAACCTAATATGAAAAAGTTGGTTCAAAACCTGACGGAGTTAAGAATGCTTGATCTGTCCATAGTAGACTTGTCTTCAGTTGATCCTAGTTCCTTGATGAATTTGTCTTCTTCTTTAACAACTCTTCGTCTTCAATCTTGTGGATTGCGAGGGAAATTTCCGAATAACATTTTCCACCTACCAAACCTACAAACGCTTTATTTAGGGTTCAACCATAATCTCACAGGTTATTTTCCAAAGTTTAACGGGAGCAGTCCCCTCAAGGATTTGGATCTACGTGGCTTGAGTTTTTCAGGAGAGCTACTTGATTCAATCAGCAATCTACATTCGTTGAAGTTTTTGGCTCTATCGGGTTACAACTTTTCAGAGTCCATCCTAACATGGTTTGGCAACCTCACCCAAATATCTACTCTGTGGCTTTATTCTAACAATTTTAGTGGTCCAATTCCATCATCATTTTCAAAACTCAAGCACCTCACGGACTTGGATCTCTCATACAATCATTTTAGTGGTCAGTTCTCAATTCCAATTGCTATTGTTGTGACAGGATATAATATTTACTTAGACCCCGGCCCTTAAAGAAGGGTAACATTATAAAGGAGGCGCCCTCATTGTCTTGTTATGAGGTCTTCCCCTCAAACCACGGGGTTTCGGCACAAATTCTGTTACATGAGCTATACCATCTTGATAGTTTGCTTTGCTATTATTGGCATCCTTAAACCTCGGTTATAACCCAATCATTGGATATTTTCATGAATTCTGCTAAAATTTGTTTTGACTAATTATATCTTGGTAACAATAAGTTGTATGCCTAACTTTGAAGTTAATTTTTGAATTTTCTACCTCTCTCATACTACAATTCTTCAGGGTCGATTCCGATGTGGCTTGGCAACCTCACACAAGTATCTTCGTTATGGCTCGCATCTAACAATTTCAGTGGCCAAATCCCATCATCGCTTTCAAAGCTTGAGAAGCTCACCCAGTTGTACCTCGATAACAACCATTTTAACGGTCAGTTCTCATCCTCAGTTTCTACCATGTTGACTTGATGATTTCTTTGCTTAGAAATTTAATAGAAGAGTAAAATTATGACAAGGGTGCCCTCATTGTCTTGCTAAAGCTATCCCCTTCAATCCATATAGTTCCAACAAAAATCAAATTATATGCACCACACCATCACATTTTGGATTAAATGTCAGTTCTGCCTCCACCTATAAAATTTGGAGCAACGTAATAAAACTATTCCGTAGCTTATGCAAAAACTTCAAATGAAACAAAACTCTTCCGTACACTGGAAGTTTGAAAACGCATCTTTTAGGATACAAGGATCCACTGCATGGATGGTCTAAATTTACATTAGAACATCTGGTGGCCGGATTGGATATATAGGATTTTTTTTAAATCAGCAAAAAATATATTTATTATATTAAAAAGAAGGATAATACACCCACGAAGGTACCCTACAATCAAAATAAAACAGCCAATTAGTAAAAGACAGCACCGGAGGTAAAGTACCCCAAACTAACGGACCCACCACTAAGACAAAACACCAAGCACCTAAAATGCATACAAAAGAATGCCTTACAAAGGCTATTGGCTTGAAAACACCCAATTCTCCCAAAATTACAGACAACTAGAAATAAGACCCCACCATCAAACCGGCTCTCATAGAGAATAGCATATCTGCATATGCAAAAACCTTCAACTAAACAAAGAGCCATAGATGACAGGCAAGTAGCAAATAGCGAAGCAAGATGATGCGAAGCGAAGACCAACCAGTAGACCACACCAGAAGCCAAACGAGCAGAAAAGATAAGCTTCAATCTGTGTAAAGAAAAATGGGGAAATCAAAGGCGTGCTCCAAATCCGCTGACAAACTTCTTGCAACTGATCAGAACACAACACCCAGAGCAAACAATGGCACTACTAAAAAAATTAGACCACTGGAAACTTCTTAGCCCACACCAATAGCACTACACTGAAGCTCCTCACAACGGCATATATAGAAGAAAAACAAACTCCAGACAAATACAAACGATGGCCACCCTTTTTCCCAAAGTAATGCGATTCACATCCCGCTAAATTGCCTTAAATTTCAATATTTTTCTCTCCCCTCACATCCCCCCACAATCTCCACTAGATTATCAACAATTTCCGTGCCATTACCAAGACTTTTAACCCCCAAACGATTGTCTTGCCAGAGCTGTCCCCTTCGAACCTTAATTCCTTATAATTCCAACAAAAATCAAATTACATGCGCCACGTATACCATCACATTTTGGATTAGATGTCAACTCCACCGATAAATTTGGAGCAACAAAATTATTCCGTATAACAGAAGTTACAACATGCATTCATACTGTTCATGACGTGTGGAACCAATCATATGGATAGTCTAGGAGAAAAACTTATTTGTAACTGAGATACAGCTAATGTGGTATCATGAGCCAATGAGAGTAAAGTGAGATTATAGGGTATTTTTTAATCTCACAATTCCACTTTACTTCATTCATATTGGCTCGTAACACCATATGACTATGTCATAGTTACATTGAAGACTTACTCATTGTCTAGATATGGAATGGCAATATCTGGTCGACTAGATAGGATGTTTATAATAAAATTTTAGTTGCAAAGATCCCAACAGGCGTGTTAATTGGTCAAAGTAGGTAGGATAATGTTGGTCAACATTAATTTTAAGAGACAGAACATGAAACCCCAAGTTGAACGTATGCTCAAAATCATAACATTGGATTTGAAAGTTTAATGGGAGTAGTCCCCTCAAGGATTTGGATTTACGTGACTTGAGTTTTTCAGGAGAGCTACCTGATTCTATCAACAATCTACAGTCGTTGAAGTTTTTGGCTCTATCAGGTTACAACTTTTCAGAGTCCATCCTAGCATCGTTTGGCAACCTCACACAAATATCTACTTTGTGGCTTTATTCTAACAATTTTAGTGGTCCAATTCCATCATCATTTTCAAAACTCGAGCACCTCACGGACTTGGATCTCTCATCCAATTATTTTAGTGGTCAGTTCTCAACCCCATTTACTAACGTTGACACGTTGTGACAGGATAAATTTACTTAGACCCTTCAAAGAAGGGTTTTGGATTAAATGTCAGCTCCACGTGCCTATAAAATTTGGAGTAGCAGCATGCCTTCATAGTGTTCATGTTATGCATGTTGGACCCATCATATGGATAGTCTAATTGTGGAATGACACTCTCTAGTGGACTATATATATACGAAATTTATAATACAATTTTGGGAAATTTAGTCACCAGGAAATTTTCCCTAAAGATTTTAGTTGCAAAGGCCTCAACAGGGGTTTTGGTCAACGTACATAGGATAATGTTGGTCAACATCAATTTTAGGATAGAGGACATGAAGTTCCAAGTTGCGCGAATGCTAAAATCGGGCCAACTTTGGATTTGAAAGTTTAACTATGGGACTTTCATGTGGGTCCACACAAGATGATGTGGCACGTGTCGAAATAATAGCTGTAAATTTTGAATTTGAAGGGAGCTCATTAGATCGGCTCTTGATGACCTTTTCTTTCACGTATTGAATTTGAAGGGAGCTCATTGGATAAGGGGCTTTTGATAGTTGATAACCTTTTCTATCAAGTAATGAGCTAACAGTCCTATTTCTTTTCTGAGTCGCCCCGAACCCTAATCTTTTCTTTCAAATAATAGCTGTAAATTTCAAGTATTGAATTTGAAGGTTGTTAATAATATGCTACATGCCTAATTTTAAGGTTAATTTTAGAATTTTTTTAACTCGTACTATGATTTTACAGGGTCAATTCCAGCATGGTTTGGCAATCTCACACAAATGCCTTCTTTATCTCTCGCATTTAACGATTTTGGTGAAATCCCATCAGCTCTTTCCAAGCTTGATCATCTCAGTGACTTGGATCTCTCAAATAACCATTTCAACGGTTAGTCCTCTTTCTCCATTTGTCAATATGGTAATAGGGTGAGGTAATGTTAAGGGTACCCTTGTTGTTCTGCCATGAGCTCTCTCCCCTACGATTAACATATTTTTTGCGCAAGTTATTTATGTACCATGTTATCATATTTTGGGTTACTAGCTGTTCCAATATTGCAATTGGAAGCAGTGATATTCTCTAATATTGTATTGAAAGTTTCTAAATGCATTTGGACTATTTATGATCCGTGAGACTCACCACTTAGATGGTCCAAATGTGGACTGAAAGAAGTTGACCAAAGTTGATAGGGTGTTGCTACGAGCTTTTCGAAAGTTTCAAAATGCATCATTAGGTAAGGTATTAATATGTGCGCCTTCATTGTCTTGTTAGAGCTCTCCCCTTCAATCCATATGGTTCCTATACATAAGCCACGCTCACATTTTGGATTAGAAGTTGGTTGCGTCTATAAAATTTGGAGGCTTGGAGCAACAAAAACTCTTCAGTATACAGAAAATTCCAGTGTACATTCACACCACTAGAGTGACAAGTTTGGATTTGGAACTTTTGGTATGGCGCATGTTTTGAATTAAGAGCCTTAAATTTCCCATTTGAAGAGAGCTCATTGAATAAGGGGCTTAATTTGATAGCCTCTTTTTTTTTTTTTTTTTTTTTTTTCCGGGTTCAAGCAATGAGCTAATGGCCCCATTTCCTTTACAAGTCACAAGTGGCCTCAATTAGTTAGCCTCATCACAATCCTTAATTAGTCAACGTAGATAGGGTGATGTTGGCTAACTAAGGGCTCGTTTAGATAAACTTCTACTTCATATTTTTTATTTTTAGAAGTAAAAATAATAATAAATTTTGGTAGCTTTTTATAGTACAAAATTTTGATAGTTACCTTCAAAAGTTGTGGTAATAGGAATTTCTTACTTCCTCAATTTTTAAAGGTAATTTCTAAAATATTTTGTACTCAAAACTTTCATGTTTTTCACTATTAGAAGAAAATTGTAATCTCTCCTCTTCCCATGCATCAATCAAGCATCATTGATCGACGTTTGTGAATTCTGAAGAAAACATGAACCAGTTAATAAGGCGCTCTCAACTATTTTCCCTTCTCTTCTTTCTATTGTTTCCTCTACTTACTTCATCATTTTCCACTTCTTCTCAATGACTGTGCCATCATGACCACCAGTTAGCCCTGCTCCAATTGAAACATAGCTTTTCCATAAGTAGTTCTACTTCGACCGATTGCGATGAGTATGGTAGTATTACTTCTCATCCAAAGATTTGTCTTGGAAGGAGAACACGGACTGTTGCTCCTGGGATGGGGTCACCTGTGATAGGGTGACGGGCCACGTGATTGGCCTCGACCTCAGTTGTGGTCAACTTCAAGGCAATATCCATTCCAATAGCACCCTGTTTCTCCTTCCCCACCTGAACCTCGCTTTCAATGACTTCTATCATTCCCCAATTTCCCCCGAGTTTGGTTGATTTGCGAGTTTGACGCATTTCAACCTCTCCCGATCCAATCTTTCAGGCCATATTCCGTCAGAAATTTCCCATCTATCCAAATTGGTTTCACTTGATCTTTCACTCAATTACCAAATTACCAAGGGTAGTGTGTTGAGATCCTTAAGACTCGATAACCCTAATCTAAAAAAGTTGGTTCAAAACCTAACCAACTTAAGAATACTTAAACTGCACATAGTAGACATGTCTTCGGTTGATCCTAGTTCCTTGATGAATTTGTCTTCTTCTTTAACAACTCTTCGCCTTCATTTTTGTACATTGCAAGGGAAATTTCCAAATAACATTTTCCACCTACCAAACCTACAAGAGCTCTATTTAGGAGGCAACCATAATCTCATAGGTTATTTTCCAAAGTTTAACGGGAGCACTCCCCTCGAGGATTTGGATCTACATGACTTGAGCTTCGCAAGAGAGCTACCTGATCTCAGCAATCTACAGTCATTGAAGTTTTTGGCTCTATTGGGTTATAACTTTTCAGAGTCCATTCTAGCATCGTTTGGCAACCTCACGCAAATATCTACTTTGTGGCTTTTTTCTAACAATTTTAGTGGTCCAATTCCATCATCATTTTCAAAACTCGAGCACCTCACGGACTTGGGTCTCTCATCCAATTATTTTAGTGGTCAGTTCTCAACCCCATTTACTAACATTGACACGTTGTGACAGGATAAATTTACTTAGACCCTTCAAAGAAGGGTAACATTATGAATGAGGCGTCCTGATTGTCTTGTTATGAGGTCTTCCCTCCAATCCACAGCGTTTCGGCACACATTCTGGTACAAGAGCTACACCATCTTGATGTTGTGCCATTATTGGCATCCTTAAACCTCAGTTATAACCCACTCATCGGATATTTTTATGAATTCTGCTAAAATTTGTTTTGACTAATTATATTTTGGTAACAATAAGTTGCATGCCTAATTTTGAAGTTAATTTTCGAATTTTTTATTTCTCTCATATTAAAATTCTTCAAGGTCGATTCCGATGTGGCTTGGCAACCTCACACAAGTATCTTCGTTATGGCTCTCATATAACGATTTTAGTGGCCAAATCCTATCATTGCTTTCAAAGCTTTCAAAGCTCACTTGGTTGTATCTCTTTATTAACCATTTTAGCGGTTAGTTCTCATGCATGTGGATTGAGAGGGAAACATCCTATGTAGTCCCGTAGAATGTTACCCGTGGTTTTATCTCTTTACAATAGAATGTTACCCATGGGTTCCTCATGCATGTGGGTCCACACATGACGATGTAGAACATGTATTAGAATTAGTGCTGTAGATTTCCAAGTTACATAGAGCTCATAATCAAAATATAATTAGTTAAAAATACTTGGCCTCGACATCATAGACATATATGTCTTCAGCTGATCCAAGTTCGTTTATGAATTCGTCTTCTTCTTTAACAACTCTTCGTCTTCAATGTTGTGGATTGCAAGAGAAAATTCCAAATAACATTTTCCACCTATCAAACATACAAGAGCTCTATTTAGGAGGCAATCACGATTTCACAGGTTTTTTTCCAAAGTTTAACGTGAGCAATCCCCTCAAGGATTTGGATCTATATGACTTGAGTTTCTTAGGAGAGCTTCTTGATTCAATCAGCATTAATCTACAATCGGATATTTTCATGAATTATGCTAAAATTTGTTTGACTAATTATATTTTTGTAACATTAAGTATATAGCATGCTTAATGTTGAATTTAGTACCATTTGAGCGGTAAGTTCTCATCCTTGGTGACTTGTTTCTTTAATTGCTTAGACAATTAATAGAAGGGTAAGGTTATGACTTATGACAAGGAGCCCTCATTGTCTTGCCAAAGCTAGTTTGTTGTATAATTTTTTGACCTCAATTGCACTTGAAAGTCTCGAGATATATATGTACGATGTAGGTAGACCCCAGGGCGCCAGTGGTCGAAACTTGAAAGAATCATAAAAGAACCGCATTTCTTGGATTATATGTAAGCTTGAGAAGTCCTCCACGCGATGTTGTTGGCCAATGTTAATAGGGGTGTTGCCACGAGCTCTTCAATACATTGGAAGTTTCAAAATGCATCATTACAGCTCTCCCCTTCAATCCATATAGCTCCAATAACTGCGACACACACACATTTTGGATTAAAAGTTAGTTGCAAATATCTATAAAATACTGAGCAACATAAACTCTTCAGTATACAAAAAATTCCAATATGCGTATACATCATTCACGATTAGTGTGTCCCGTTCACTGAGGATGTGGCACATGTATTAGAAAAAGCGTCGTAGACTTCCAAGTTAAATTCAGCTCATGAGAAAAGGGGTACCATAACATTGGAGTATTGGACTAAGTGCATTTGGGTTACTTAGTGCTTCACAAAGTAATTAAGTCGCCCTATTTTTTAATTTTTCTAAACCTAGCTAAGTTATAAGTTCGTATAATTGTAGGGCTATAATAAACTACATGTCTAACTAAAGTAAATTACTCCCTATTTTTAAATTTTTCTAGTTACTCTTATATTACAACTCTTCAAGATCAAATTCCAGCTTGATTTGGTAACCTCACGCAAATGTCTATTTTGGATCTCTCATCTTGGTGGTTTACTGTACCATCATTGGGTGTGTTTAAGCTTCAGTTATTTACCAATTCACTGGTTGTATTAATTAATGAATTTCGGTATAATTCTTGGGACTTAATGCATTTTGGTAATAAAAGCTACATAACCTGATTCCTGGGTTAATTTTTTAATTAGATATTTCTCTCATATTGTGACTTTTCAGGTTTGATTCCAGCATGGTTTTGCAACTTCACGAAACTCACATACCTGGATCTCTCATCTAACAATTTTAGTGGTCAAATACCATCTTGGCTCAGCAACTTTTCACAACTCTCTTACTTGCACCTCTCATCCAACCATTTTAGTGGGCAAATCCCAAAATGGCTTGGCAGCCTTGTGCAACTTGATAGATTGGACCTCTCGTCCAACAATTTAAGTGGTCCAATCCCGTTGTCACTTTTAGAGCTTCATCAACTCTATTACTTGAATCTCTCAATCAACCATTTCAGTGATTTTTCTTCATCCTCAGGTATCAATCAACTTTTTCTTTTCCTTTTATTTCTTTTTGGTTAAATGAGGGGAGTAAGCACACTCACACACACTTATGAAGAGTCAAAATCAAGACGTTTGCAAATCTCACACCACTGGACGGAACATTCCATTAAGACCATTAGTAGATATCAATTAACTTGACACCACTTATTTACATAGACTTTAATTTCAAACAACAATAGGGAATGCTCAATCATGAACTAGATTTTAGGTTTCTCATATGATTAGATTCATTACCAATTGATATTCAGAATAAAAGCATAGATATATATATTTGTTTTTAATAAGTAATTTAAAAGTATAGATTTGAAAGGTCCATACCTGAAATTTGGGTAGTTAGTGGGGGGACCTTGACAGGCAATCTTTTTGACTGGTAAATACTTCACTCATTTTTAATTGCTTTGAGATCTATTGATCATATTGTATATTGGAAGCAAAAACAGGTGAGAAACTTTGAATTTTACTGATCGAATAAAACAAGCATGACACATGTTTGAACGTACTTCGTCTAGATTGTCCTTTCATCTGGTCCAAGTCCGTAACCCTTCCAATGAGCCAACATGAACAAATCTCGAAATTCCTGAAGATAAGTTAAAAATTACAATCATGAAGATTTAGAATATAACGGTGTGAAGGCAAACACTACATTAGGCTTGTTTCTCACTGACATTCAAAATATACAAACATAATATTGTTTCATTTGGCAACAAAATTGCATACAGAGCATTAATTACTTGTACCCCTCTCTGTCTCTCTTACATATAAATGGTTCTATCGGAATTGTTTTAAACTGAAGTTAATTACTTCCGAAGTTACATAAATATATTTATCAAGAATTCTTGGACAATTTTTTAAAAGCTGAGAACTCACAGCCAAATTCCCAAATGGGTGTGGGACAGGGGTGCAGAAACTTCCAACAAGTGTGGAGAAACTTCTGTGGCAGTATCCTCGCTATCTTGACCTTCATTCCAACATGCTTCAAGGACCACTTCCAATTCCACCACTCAACACATTTTTTTTCTCAATCTCAGACAATAGATTGACAGGAGAGATCTCTTCTTTGATTTGCAATGTGAGCTCCCTCGAAATTCTCAACTTGTCCAATAACAACTTGACTGGCATCATTCCACAATGTTTGGGAAATTTTTCTAAAGATTTCTCGGTGTTGGATCTGCGAATGAATGACCTTCGTGGAACCATTCCCAAAACCTTTGCGAAGGGCAATGCCTTTAGGACTATTGCCTTAAATGGTAATCACTTGGAGGGGTCAATACCACAATCTATAATTAATTGTAAAAAGCTTCAAGTTCTAGATCTTGGAAACAACAAGATAAATGGCACCTTTCCCTATTGGTTGGAGATTCTTCCAGAGCTACAAGTTCTTATCTTGCGGAACAATAGTTTCCACAGTTCTATAAGGGGTTCTGAGTTCAAACATCCCTTCCCCAAGTTGCAGATATTCGACATCTCGAACAATGATTTCAGAGGTCCTTTGCCAATAAAATATTTCAAAAACTCAAAAGCAATGATGAATGTGAATGAAAAAAAATATGAACGGAGATACATGGGGGATGATCAAAACTATTATCAAGATTCTGTGATGGTGACAATTAGAGGGTTTGACATCGAGCTAGTGAAAATCCTAACCATTTTCACAGCCCTTGATTTGTCGAACAATAAATTTTGGGGAGAGATACCAAAATTAATTGGAAACCTCACTTCACTTCGGTTTCTCAACTTTTCTTCTAACAATCTTAGCGGTAAGATTCCATCATCACTTGGGAATTTGAGATGTCTTGAATCTTTGGACCTCTCTTCAAACAACCTCAGTGGGGAGATCCCAGGGGAATTGACGAATCTGAATTTTCTCTCATTCTTGAACCTTTCGCAAAATCATCTTGAGGGACCAATACCCCAAGGCCTACAGTTTAATACATTTGAAAATAATTCGTATAGTGGGAACTTGGGATTGTGTGGAGCTCCGTTATCGAAGAAATGCAACCATGATAAAGCATCACAACCACCGCCATTTATACTACCAAAAGAGGAAGATGTAGGGTTCTTTAATGGATTTGAGTGGAAAGTGGTGGGGATGGGGTATGGATGTGGAATGGTATTTGGATTATTTATGGGATGTTTTATATTCTTATTTAGGAAACCTGAATGGCTAGTAAGGATTGTAGAAGGAAAACATCAAAAGGTGAGAAGGTCAAAAAAGAATACTCATAGACGTGGAGGAAGAAGAAATTAGTGAATGCAAGTTGTGTTTTTGGGCAAGTTATCAAAGCAGCAGATTTTTGAAATGTGGTATAAGATAAAGAAATCCTTTCCATGATTATGGTATCGTAAGCTTATCTGTAAACTTGTGACAATATTTGTTTTTAGTATATATATTTCTGTCATTTACATCTTTGATTAGCCCCTCGTCAATAATGTAAGAAAATCATTTCCCAACAATTACTAGACTCACATTCTCTTCTAAACAGGGGTTTAACCTCTTTTTTTTTTTTTTTTTTTTTGTGGCTAAACGTACTCACACCACACAAAAATGAGAAAGCCAATAGAGCATGAATACAACCAAAGCAGCCCAAGAGTTAACCTAATGTGTGCTTAAGTTTCCTTTTGCATTCGACAGTCCAAATTAATTACTATGTAGTTTTGACTCTATCTCCTTTTTTTTTTTCTTCAGCCAACATAAAAGACAGAGAAAATTTAAAAAAAAAAAAAAAAATTGATGAAAGACTATTAGTGGTCCTTTAGTAATAGTGGAGATGTGAAAAGACTGTCCTACATCAAATGTTTTCATTCATCGTAATTTGGACTAGTCGGTAGTGGAATCCAAAAAAATCCGTCTTTTTAGATTGGATAATGCTACTTTGCCACACACTTTTGCCCTACACTTTGCCTTACCAGTGTATTTGGGAGGGTAAGGGTTGCAATCATATCAGTGGCCCCCACAACCTTACCCTCCCAAATACACTGGTTGGGAAAAGTATAGGGCAAAGTGTGAGGCTACCTAGCATTACCCTTTTAGATTTTTAAGACATAAGTGATCTTTAATTGCTGTGGAACCACTTAACCAATAATTTTAGTCAAGTCTTTCGTATGTTTACTTGGGTCCCGATGCTACATTTATGTGGAAAAAGAATGATGATTAAGACTGAGTCCCTATTTTCAACATGTTTCTGTCCATGATTCCCACATGGTCCCCTGTTTCCACAGCCCCATCTATTCCCGTTAAAGGCTCCCACATTAACTGGATCTGCAATATTGGCTGGTTATGTATTTCATGCTCTATTCATGCAATATGGGTTTAATTTCTGTTTTGACGCGTCACGTTTGGACTCTTGAGAAGAAATGCACAAGACTACAAGAGCCTTAGGGCAACATATATTTCACAAATAGGTTGAGAAAAAAGTGCGAGCAATACTCTGATAACCATCCTAGCAAATTTGCGATGTTCTCCCCCCCCCCACCAAAACAAAAAAAAAAAAAAAGATGTTACCAAAGATTTTTATTTTTAAAATTTTTCATTAAAAACTATATAAAAGGCATTAGGACATCCATTGGAAATTGAATTAGTGCCATAATGAGCATAGATTTCAATTGGGAAAATGCTACTTGTACTAACTCACGTAATAGATGAGATGGTCTCAGATGATTTGTTATTTGTTAGTATTTTTTTATTTTAATTTGTTAGCTATCACATTATCATTTAATCAGGTGAGATGAGATGGTGTCAGATGGGGTCAAGTGGCCCCAAATCAATTAATATAGAGAGTTAGATCATATAGCATTATGTACTCTTTCACTTGAATTCGTTAGCGCTTTGTTTTACCATAGTAATAGTAGAGGTGTGAAAAACACCTGCATCAAACATTTACATCCAGACTAGTTTGAACTGGTCAATAGTGAAACCCAGAGAGTCCATCTTTTTGGAATGGTATGTGAGCGATCTTTCTAATTGATTTGGGGCCACTTGACCAATAATTTTCTGGAAGCCAGAGATGAGGGGAGACCATTTCGGTCCATCATTTACTCAGGACAGTGTAGTATTTGGTAGATTCTTTTTCATTTTACAAAAGGTCAGTCTCGGTGGGCCCGGGGCATGGGATTAATTCATGGAAAGCATGGCAACTCCTCAATGAAACTTCTTAGTTTCCTAGCATGTCTTTGTTCATATAAAAGGTCAGTCTCTTGAGAAGAAATGCACAAGACTACAAGAGCCATCCTAGCATATTTGCAATGTTGAGAAAAAAAAAAAAGTGCTAGCTATACTCAGATAACCATCCTAGCATATTTGCAATGTTCTCACCCCCCCTCCCCCAAAAAAATGTTGCCGAAGATTTTTATTTTTAAAATTGTTCATTAAAAACTATATAAAAGGCATTAGGACATCTATTGGAAATTGAATTAGTGTCATATTGAGCATAGATTTCAATTGGAAAAATGATACTTGTACCAACTCCTGTAGCAAATGAGATGGTGTCAGATGATTTTTTATTTTTTTATTTTAATTTATTAGCTATCGCATTATCATTTAATCAGGTGAGATGAGATGGTGTCAGATGGGGTCAAGTGGCCCCAAATCAATTAATATAGAGAGTTGGAGCATATAGCATTATGTACTCTTTCAGTTGAATTCGTTAGCGCTTTGTTTTACTAGAGTCATAGTAGAGATGTGAAAAACACTTGCATCAGACGCTTCCATCCATCCTAGTTTCAACTGGTCAATGGTGAAACCATGCCAGAGAGTCCATCTTTTTGGAATGGTATGTAAGTGATCTTTCTAATTGATTTGGGGC
Source organism: Liquidambar formosana (assembly GCA_039720395.1). Classification (NCBI taxonomy): domain Eukaryota; kingdom Viridiplantae; phylum Streptophyta; class Magnoliopsida; order Saxifragales; family Altingiaceae; genus Liquidambar; species Liquidambar formosana. The sequence continues at coordinate 23,234,430 of CM077822.1, forward strand.
CACTTGACCAATAATTTTGTGGAAGCCAGAGATGAGGGGACACCATTTCGGGTCCATCATTTAATCAAGATAGTGTAGTATTTGGCATATTCCTTTTCATTTTACAAAAGATCAGCCTCGGTAGGGCATGGCAACTCCTCAATGAAACTTCTTAGTTTCCTAGCATGTCTTTGTTCATGGCTCCCACTTAGTCCCTTATCTCCACACACTCCTTAAGTTTATGTTTAGGTAGCTGAAAGAATGAGTCCATATTTAGAAACCGAATCAATCCATTGTATTGCCCATATATCTGAGATTAATTCATAGAGTTTAATAGAGAAAAAAATAAAGTGGCAGACTTCTTAGCTTATTTAAGTCGCAGAATAAAATGCAACCAGATTTGGGAATCAAATTTTTCTAGAGAGATTTTAGATAACTCTTTGGGAAGATGCTATTAGTAAGTCTAGTCCTACATAGTGCTGATCTCTTACTCTTCACCAAAATAAATAGTTAGAAACAACAATCATTGCAGGAATTGAAGAAGAGGCTAAGGAGGCCGTTTGATGGCATGATAGCCTAGTAGTGGCAACCTCCTCATTTGTTGTGTGAGTGATTTCAAGTTTGTAAAAGAGCATTGAGGGTAGTAATTTCATTCATCTTATTAGGGATGGCAGAGTCAATGCCCATAGTTGCTCCCAGCTGTGCTTACCAAAATTGCTCCTCTCCAGATCAATTTGAACTTACCATATATTCTCTCCACAATTGATGCTCCCAGGACTGACGCCTCAATCTGCTCCTACAATTGTTGCCTCAATCCTTGCACATACTTTATTTTATTCTTCTCTATATGTATAAATACTTGCTGTACAGTTTTGTATAAACACAGAATATATATTGAAGATTTCATCTTCAACCTTTGTTTATTCTTGCAACTTTATTATGGTATCAGAGCAAGGTCCTGCTCAAGTTCTTCTTTTATTGTAAACGACAATTATTCCGTTGTCGTGTTTCCTTTATATTCCCAGAAGTGGTCATTCCATTGATCTCTTTTCAATCAACAATGGAGAGTGCAACTTCGACTCAGTCTAGTAAGATTGAAGACCCCTTTAGTCCTTACTATTTGCATCACTCTAATAATTTGGGAACAATGTTGGTTTCTTAGCCATTAATTGGCAAGAATTACAACACTTGGAGTAGAGCTATGATCATGGCCTTGACTGTGAAAAACAAGACAGGCTTTGTCAATGGTTCAATCAAGAAACCTTCTGACAGTGGTGACAAGAATTATGATCAATGGGTCCGTTGCAATAACATGATTTTGTCTTGGATATTAAACTCGTTGTCGAAAGAGCTTGCCTCGAGTGTCATTTATGCAGATTCAGCATATGAAGTGTGGGAAGATCTCAAGCAACGATTCTCACAAGGTAATGCCCCAAGGATTTTTGAAATCCAACGGGGGATCTCATCCGAGAAGGAAGAACAAAAGTCTGTGGCAAATTATTTTACCAAACTGAAAGCATTTTGGGATGAATTGGGGACTTATCAGCAAATGCCAATTTGTTCATGCGGGGCAATGAAGAAATTATTAGATCACCAGCAAGAAGAAAGAACAATGCAATTCCTTATGGGACTTAATGATTCCTATGCTGCTATTCGAGGACAAATCCTTCTTATGGATCCTCTTCCCCCAATCAATCTAGTTTTTTCTCTTGTGCTTCAGGAGGAACGGCAACGTGAGGTTGCTGCTGCTGTTCCCCAACTCACAGACGCTGCTGCTTTACTAATAAATGGAGGATACCATACCAACAACAGCTTTGGCACCAACTTCACAAGCAAGAAGACTCATGGATCCAAAACTGGTCGACCAACCTGTGCTCATTGTGGTTGGAATGGGCATACTATTGAACAATGCTACAAATTGCATGGCTATCCACCGGGACATAGATTTCATAAAGAAGGAAATTCTACTAAGCAAGTGGCAGCGGCATCTAGTGAAAAGCAGAATACTAAGCCCCCATCTGCACTTCCTTTTACTAACGAGCAATGTCGTCAACTTTTGGCTTTGCTTAAGACTCCGCAAGCCATGGCTCACCAAGCAGGTATAACCCAACTAGAAACCACTCTCTCAGGTATTTCCCTTTGCTTGTCTTCTTCAAATAACTACATGTCCTGGATAATTGATACAGGAGCAACCAATCATATGGTTAGCTCCACTTCATTCCTTTCTTCTATTACTTCTATTGGGACTACTTCAGTTAAATTTCCAAATGGCACCTTCACTCCTGTTTCACATGTTGGAACTGTCATATTATAACCATCACTAATCTTACATGATGTGCTCTGTGTTCCATTATTCAGCTTCAATCTCATTTCAGTTAGTAAGCTTACCAAGCATTCAAATTCTTCTATCACTTTTTTTTCTAATTCTTGTGTTGTCCAGGACCGATCCTTGAAGACGATGATTGGAGCGGGTAAGGAGATGAATGGACTCTACCATTTCCATTTGATCAATAAAGAATGTGCTCACTCTACAGCTGCTATTTCTTCATTTGACTTATGGCATATGTGAATGGGACACCTCTCAAATAACCGTTTGGATCTCTTAGTGAAAAACAATTTAGGAATTTCTATTTCTCGTCCTGAGCATTGTAAAGTTTGCCCACTTGCTAAGCAAACTCGATTGCCCTTTCCTTTGAGTACTATTTCTACTATTGAACCTTTTCAATTAATCCACTGTGATATATGGGGTGGTTATAAGACAGCTTCTCTGAATGGTGCACATTATTTTTTGTCCATTGTTGATGATTTCACTAGATGCACATGGGTTTTTCTCATGAGACACAAATCTGAAACCCGTAATCTCCTTCAATCTTTCTTCTCCTTGATTGAAACTCAATTTGGCACAAAAATTAAACAGATTCGAAGTGATAATGGAGTTGAATTTAAAATGCAGCCCTTTTATCAAGAGAAAGGAGTTGTTCATCAGCGTAGTTGCATTGACACCCCACAACAAAATGCCGTTGTTGAGCGTAAACATCAACATCTCTTAAATGTTGCTCGTGCTTTGCGCTTTCAGGCTCATTTGCCACTTCAATTCTAGGGGGAATGCGTCCTTACTACAGCATATCTCATTAACCGCACCCCCACACTACTTCTTTCTGGTCGTACCCCTTATGAAGCTCTTTTCAATCATACCCCCTCATACTCTCATTTACGTGTATTTGGTTGTCTATGCTATGCTAGTACACTTGCATTTAATCGCTCTAAATTTGATCCCCGTGCAAGGAAATGTTTATTTCTTGGATATCCATTTGGTCAAAAGGGTTACAAAGTTTTTGATTTGGAATCCTAGACTCTTTTTGTTTCCAGAGATGTGAGTTTTCATGAAGACATTTTTCCTTTCCACCTTCAAAATGTGAAAACACCATCAAGTCCATCATTTGTCGTGACATTTCCCTTACCTGACCATGATGTTGCCCCTATTAGTGTCACACAACCTCCATTAGAAGATCATGGTGACACTGCCACCCCTTCCTTTGGAGGCTCCTCACCATCTGTTCCTACTACCAATACTCCCGTACCTCGAGATTCCACACGCGAACGATGCCAACCGAGTTACTTGCAGGATTATCATTGTCAACTTGCTCTTCATCCCTCTCCTAATCCATCATTATCTTCATCGACTAGTCTCAAGGTAAGCACATCTTATCCTATCTCTTCTTTTCTTTCATATGATAAATTGTCTTCTTCTCATCGAACATTCTCTGTAGCAATCTCATCTGTTACAGAACCTCATTCATTCTCCCAAGCGGTTAAGGATCCTAAATGGTGTGAAGCTATGGCTACGAAAATCCGTGCTTTAGAAGAAAATAACACTTGGAATCTTACATCATTACCATCTCACAAGCAGCCCATTGGATGTAAGTGGGTATATAAAATCAAGTACAATTCAGATGGTTCGATTGAACGCTACAAAGCACGCCTCGTAGCAAAGGGCTATAATCAGAAAGAAGGCTTGGATTATAAGCAAACCTTTGCTCCTGTTGCTAAACTAGCTACTGTACGCTGTTTACTTGCCATTGCATCCATTAATAATTGGCATCTCCATTAGTTGGACGTAAACAATGCCTTTTTACATGGAGACCTTAATGAAGAAGTGTACATGACCATCCCTCCTAGGTTTTCACGAAAGGGGGAGACTAGAGTTTGTCGTTTAAATAAATCCCTCTATGGCCTCAAGCAAGCATCGTGACAATGGTTTGCCAAATTTTCTACAGCATTGTTAGAAGTTGGTTACACCCAATCCAAAGCTGATTACTCCTTATTTACTCATTCAACTAGATCCTCATTTACTGCTGTGCTTGTCTATGTAGATGACATTATTCTCGCTGGCAATGATTTACAAGCACTTATTGTTCTCAAAACTTGCATCTACAAGAAATTTAAGCTCAAGGATCTTGGTCAGCTGAAATATTTTTTAGGCATTGAGGTTGCTCGTTCGTCTCAGGGTATTTATTTATCTCAGCGCAAATATGCTTTGGACATACTTGAAGATGCTGGATTCATTGGATCCCGACCAGCTACATTTCCTATGGAGCAAAATTTGAAACTTAACAAAGATGATGGTCCTCTTATTTCTGATTCATCTTGTTATCGTCGTCTCATAGGCCATCTCATCTACCTCACAATTACTCGGCTTGACATCATTTTCTCTATGCACATTCTTAGTTAATTTATGGATAAACCACGCCAGCCACACCTTGATGCTGCTCATCGCATACTTCGTTACATCAAGTAAACACCTGGTCAAGGCATTTTACTACCGAGCTCTAGTTCTATCCAGTTGCGTGCCTTTTGTGATTTCGATTGGGCTGGTTGCACTAAGACTCGTCGTTCCATCATAGGTTATTGCACGATGTTGGGTGATTCTCCTATTTCATGGAAATCAAAGAAACAATCCATTGTCTCACGTTCCTCGGCTGAAGCCGAATATAGAGCCATGGCATCCACCTCTTGCGAGCTCACTTGGCTCTTCTATCTCTTACGGGATCTCCAAGTGCCTCATCCACAACCAGCACTTCTATTCTGTGACAATAAAGCAGCCATACACATTGCAGCTAATCCCGTTTTTCACGAATGGACGAAACACATAGAGCTTGATTGCCACATCATTCGTGATAAAATTTAGTCCGGCTTGATTCGCACTGCATACATTTCGACTGCCCAACAACCAGCTGATGTTCTTACCAAGCCTCTTGGCGCTTCTCAGTTCCTTCATCTCATTCGCAAGTTGGGTGTTCACAATGTTCACACACCAACTTGAGGAGGAGTATTAGGGATGACAGAGTCAACACCTATAGTTGCTCCCAGCTGTGCTTACCAAAATTGCTCCTCTCCAGATCAATTTGAACTTACCATATATTCTCTCCACAATTGTTGCCTCAATCCTTGCATATACTTTATTTTATTCTTCTCTATATGTATAAATACTTACTGTACAGTTTTGTATAAACACAGAATATATATTGAAGATTTCATCTTCAACCTTTGTTTATTCTTTCAACTTTATTACGTCTGTCCCTCGGTCCCTCCTCAAATGCACACACACCCTCCCTCCTAAAAACAAGGTGGAGGCTAAAGTCATGTTTTAATTTATTGTAATTCGAAGAATTGAGATTCTAGTAACAATTGTAAAATGAATGCACTAAGCCAGCATGCTTTAAATTCAGTCACGTGATTTAGTTTACTGTTCTCAGTGCCATTGGGTGTTTCAGTTTAATGAGGAATCCATATATAATCACCTACTCACCTAGCCTGCTGGTTATGAGATAATTGCCTTTCACACCACCATTGCTTCTTACTACAATTCTTAGAAGACCAATTCGTCTATTTATTATAGGTCCACTATGACCCTAATGCAAATTTAACAAGGACAGGTCTTCCTATCATATCATTGGTCTTTTTGTTTGATCTGGCAATGCATATTCTTTCATTTGGCAACAAAATTGTACCTTTCTCTGTCTCTCGAACCCGACAATCCTAATACAGACTTGTTTTAACTGAAGTTACATAAATATATTTATCAAGAATCCTATACAATTTGGAATTCTTGGACAACTTTTTAAGAGCTGAGAACTCACAGCCAGATTCCCAAATGGGTGTGGGATTGCAAGGATATGATTTATTGCTTATCAAAAAATTTCTCACGACTTTCCAATAGGTGTTCAGAAACTTTTGTGGCAGGGTCTTCTCAATCTCAAAATAGATTAACAGGGGAGATCCCTTCTTTGATTTGCAATGCGAGCTCCCACGGAATTCTCAACTTGTCCAATAACAACTTGACTGGCATCATTCCACAATGGTTGGGAAATTTTTCCAAAGATCTCTTGGTGTTGGATCTGCGAATGAATAACTTTCGTAAAACCATTCCCAAAATCTTTGCAAAAGGCAATGCCTTGAGGAATATTGGCTTAAATGGTAATCACTAGGAAGGGTCAATACCACAATCTATAATTAATTGTAAAAAGCTTCAAGTTCTAGATCTTGGAAACAACAAGATAAATGACACATTTTCCTATTGGTTGGAGACTCTTCCACAGCTACAAGTTCTTGTCTTGAGAAACAATAGATTCCACAGTTCTATAAGGGGTTCCAAGTTCAAACATCCCTTCCCCAAGTTGTGAATATTCGACATCTCCAATAATGATTTCAGTGGTCCTTTGCCAACAGAATATTTCAAAAACTTGAAAGCAATGATGAATGTGAATGAAGAAAAATATGAACGAAGATACATGGGGGAGGATCAAAACTACTATCAAGATTCTATGATAGTGATGATTAAAGGTATCGACATCGAGCTAGTGAAAATATTAACCATTTTCACATCCCTTGATTTGTCGAACAATAAATTATGGGGAGCGATACCAAATTAACTGGAAACTACAATTCACTTTTTCTCAACTTTTCTTCTAACAATCTTAGGGGTAAGATTCCATCATCAATTGGGAATTTGAGAAATCTTGAATCTTTGGACCTCTCTTCAAACAACCTCAGTGGGGAAACCCCAAGGGAATTGACGAGTTTGAATTTTCTCTCATTCTTGAACCTATCGCAAAACCACCTTGAGGGACCAATTCCCGAAGGCCCACAGTTTAATACATTTGAATATAAGTCATATAGTGGGAACTTGGGATCAGATTGTGTGGAACTCCGTTATCGAAGAAATGCAACAATGATGAAGCACCACAACCACCGCCATTTATACTACCAAAAGAGGATGATGATGCAGGGTTTTTTTAATGGATTTGAGTGGAAAGTGGTGGTGATGGGGTATGGATGTGGAACCATATTTGGATTAGTTATGGGATGTTTTATATTCTTAATTGGTAAACCTGAATGGCTTGTAAGGATTGTTGAAGGAAAACATTATAAGGTGAGAAGGTCGAAAAAGAATAATCATAGACGTATGTGGAGGAAGAAGAAATTAGTGGATGCAAGTTATGTTATTGGGCAAGTGATCGAAACAGCAGATTTTTGAAATGTTGGTATAAGATAAAGAAATCATTTCCATGATTATAGTATCATAAGCTTATTTGTAAACTTGTGACAGTATTTGTTTTTAGTATATTTCTGTCATTTACATCTTTGATTAGCCCCTCATCAATAATGTATGAAAATCATTTCCCAACAATTACTAGACTCGCATTCTCTTCTAAACGGGGGGTTTAACCTTTTTTTTCTTTTTGGCTAAACGCATATACACCACACAAAAGTGAGAAAGCCAATAGAGTATGATCACAGGCAAAGCAGCCCAAGAGTTAACCTGACGTGTGCAGCTTCCTTTTGCATTCGACAGTCCAAATTAACTATGTAGTTTTGACTCTCTACTTTTTTTCTTTTTCTTTTTTTATCGGCCTACATAAAAAACAAAGAAAAAAAATATTTTTTTAAAAAAAATGGTGAGAGACCATTAGTGGTCCTTTAGTAATGGTGGAGATGTGAAAAGACTCCTACATCAAACGTTTACATTCATCCAAAAAAAGCCTTCTTTTTAGAATTTTAAGACATAAGTGATCTTTCATTCTTGTGGAACCACTTAACCAATAATTTTAGTCAAGTCTTTGGTTAGTTTACTTGGGTCCCCTATTTACACAACCACCATCTCTAGGGGTGCAAATCAATCCGGGTCGGTCTAGGCCAGAGGTGTTTCTGGACTAGACCGAACTAATTCAGGACCTCAAAATTTGTCTCAGAACCAAACCGATTTAGCCTTGGATCGGGACCGAGACCGGACCAAATTTTTCGATTCGGGCTGGTCCGGTTCATGATTTTTTATTATTATTATTATTTTTTTTTTGTAAAATGGCATTTCTGGCTAACTTCCAACTCCATTTTTTCCCGCGAAGTTGCAAAGCAAAACAGAAAGATTGATGAGGATATACGTTTTTCTGGGGGGAAAATTTGGATGATTTGATTTCGTGGGTGTGAATTTTTGCCCAGAAATTGAGCCAATTTCTTAAAGTTCTTTTAAAGAAAATTTTTTGTTGGGTAGAGATGGCACCCAGATCGTTGTTCAGCATCGGGGAATTCAAAGTTCGTGGAAGAAGCAAAGAAGAAATTTTAGGCCATTCAAGAAGCTTATTCTGGTAATTCTAATTCTCCCTTCAAGGAATCACAAATTAGGGAGGGAAAAAAAATAAGAATTGGGAAGAAGGAAAGAAATCTGTAAAGAAGAATTTGGAGAGATACATACCTTGCCACTCACCAGAGCTTGAAGACAATATGGGAAGACGATGATCGGTGAGACGACAACGATAATTAGCGAGACAGCGACCATGGAGGTGAGATGCCATGGCTCCGTGAGATGAGCTGTTCTGCCAAGATGATGGGGGTCGGGTTGTCGATGATGGCGATTTGGGGATGAGCAGGTGAGGCGATGAGCGGCGTTAAAGGAGGAAGAATGGAAGATGAGAGGGCAAGAAGAGGACTGCGACTACCGGCGATAGGGAGTTAGGGACTGTCGGCGATCGGATGAGAGAGCGAGAGTGAGGGGTGACGGCGCTGAAGAGTGAAGAGGGAAAGAGAAGGAAGGCATGTTTTAGCCTTTTAGGTTTTGAGGGAAGGGGTTTTTTATTTTTTGTTAAGTATATATATAATATATAATTATATATATATATCACCGGTTCTCGATCCGGGAATTCAGTCCGATCCAGGATTGAACCCCCTAAACTGTAGGGATGGCAACAGGGCAGGTTGGGGTCGGGTTTGCACTATCCCATCCCTGAACCAGACCAAGAAAACACCTTCACATCCCCGCCCCGAACCCCGATGGGTATGCAGTGTACAAAACCACCCCCGCCCTTGTTACAAATTTAAAGGCCCGCATCTGCCCCGCCCCGCCCCACTCCTTCCATGAATCTGCAAATGGAAGCTCTGTTTGCCTTCAAATCTGCAAATGGGGAAGGGTGATACAAACCCACAAAATGAGAAAGCAAAAAAAAAAAATGTCAAAAGAGCTTCTTTTGCCTCAGATCTACCAAAAAAAAAAAAAAAAATGTAGAAGGACGAAATTTTTTTTGAGAACTGATTGGTGTTTCCACCATTAGATCTGTGTGAATGAATATCCTTTGAACTGAAAAAAAAGAAAAAAAAAAAAGAAAAAAAGGGAGGAAGAAGAAGAACTGAAGAAGAATACGAAGAGATGTAACTTACCGTACCTGAGATGCGGATGTGAAGGCTTGACGGTTGAATGTTGAGGTTTTAGCCCTTAAGCCTTGAAGATGTGAAGTATAATGGCTGCCATTGAGATTTAAGATGTGAAGTAGAATGGCAGCGGTGAGGTGAGGGAGGGAGAGAGGCAGAGAGCCGAGAGGGCCTGAGGGAGCAGGCGAGTAGCGGTGTGACGAAAGGAGCAGCAATGCCAGCAAGGGAGGGAGACGGAACCTGAGACCAGGAGAGTGGAGATGGGAGAGATGTGTGCGGCTAGGGTTTGGTTTGGGGGAAAATGATAGGAACTTAGGATATATATATATATATATATATATAAGGGTAACATGGTAAAATAACATGCGGGGCGGGGGGCGGTTCGGTTTACGGTTCAGGGCTTAGTAAATACCAAAACCGAACTGAACCCGATGAAATTTTTAAAAAAATCCCTATACCCGAACCGACAACCAAAAAAAAAAAAAAAAAAAAAAACCCACCCCTATAGAGGCGGGGCGGGGTGGGGCACCAATGGGGCGGGGTGGGGCGAAATTGCCATCTCTACTAAACTGTGGCCTAGACCGAAGCAATTCGGGACTTACTATATTGGACTGGAACCGAATCGAATTCTATTTGGCCCGGACCGAACCGGACCGAATTGCACGGAATAGTCCGGTCCTCGGGTCTACCCAAACCATTTTGCACCCTTAGCCATCTCTTCCCGTTAAAGGCTCCCACATTAACTGGATTTGCATATTGGTTGATTATGTATTTCATGCTCTATTTGTACAATATGGGTTTAATTTTTGTTTTAATGCATTACGTTCGGACTCTGAGAAGAAACACACAATGACTAGACCATGAAATACTTAGATAACCATCCTAGCAAATTTGCAATCCCAAACCTCCCCCCCCTCCTTTGCAGAATTAAAAAAAAATGTTACGAAAGAATTTTTTTTTTTTTTTTTTTTTTTTTCAATTTTTCATTAAAAACCATATAGAAGGCATTAGGACATCAACTGGAAATTGAATTAGTGCCATATTGAGAATAGATTTCAATGAGGAAAATGCTACTTGTACTAACTCACGTAACAGACGAGATGGTGTCAGATGATTTTTTATTTTATTTTTTTTAAGTTGTCAGCTATCACATTATCATTTAATCAGGTGAGATGAGATGGTGTCAGATGGGGTCAAGTGGCCCCAAATCAATTAATATAGAGAGTTAGAGCATATAGCATTATGTACTCCTTCAGTTGAATTCGTTAGCGCTTTGTTTTACCAGAGTAATAGTAGAGGTGTGAAAAACACCTGCATCAGACACTTAATCCATCCTAGTTTGAACCCAAAGAGTCCATCTTTTTGGAATGGTATGTAAGCAATCTTTCTAATTGATTTGGGGCCACTTGACCAATAATTTTGTGGAAGCCAGAGATGAGGGGACACCATTTCGGGTCCATCATTTAATCAGGACAGTGTAGTATTTGGCGGATTCCTTTTCATTTTACAAAAGGTCAGCCTCGGTAGGGCATGGCAACTCCTCAATGAAACTTCTTAGTTTCCTAGCATGTCTTTGTTCATGGCTCCCACTTAGTCCCTTATCTCCACACACTCCCCAAGTTTGTGCGTAGGTAGCTAAAAGAATGAGTCCATTAGAAACCGAATCAATCCATTGTATTGCCCATATATCTGAGATTAATTCATAGAGTTTAATAGAGAAGAAAATAAAGTTGCAAACATCTTAGCTTATTTAAGTCATAGAATAAAATGCAACAAGATTTGGGAATCAAATTTTTCTAGAGAGATTTTAGATAACTCTTTGGGAAGATGCTATTGGTTGGTCTAGTCCTTCATAGTGCTGATCTCTTACTCTTCACCAAAATAAATAGTTAGAAACAACAATCATTGCATGCAAGAATTGAAGAAGAGGCTAAGGAGGCCGTTCGATGGCATGATAGCCTAGTAGTGGCAACCTCCTCATTTGTTGTGTGAGTGATTTCAAGTTCAAGTTTATAAAAGAGCATTGAGGGTAGTAATTTTATTTGTCTATCCCTCGGTTCCCCCTCAAACGCACACACCACCCCCCCTCCCCAAAAAAAATAAAAAAGGGGGAAGGTGGAGGCTAAAGTCATGTTTTGATTTATTGTAATTCGAAGAATTGAGATACTAGTAACAATTGTACAATGAATGCACTAGGGCAGCATGCTTTAAATTTAGTCACATGATTCTGTTTACCGTTCTCAGTGCCATTGGGTGTTTCAGTTTAACAAGGAATCCATATATAATCACCTACTCACCTAGCCTGTTGGTTCTGAGATAATTTGTCGTTCACACCACCATTGCTTCTTGCTACAATTCTTGGAAGACCAATTCGTCTTTTTATTGTAGGTCCACTCTGACCCGCCACGCTAGCCCCAATGCAAATTTAACAGGAACAGGTCTTCCCATCATGTCATTGGTCTTCTTGCCTTAACTTTCCTCTTTTAACAATCCTCACACCTTAGTTTGGTTTCCAGATTTTTTTGAGGAAAAGATGGGGTTGTTCATGTGCCTTTGCCTCCTTGTTATCATTTTCTTGCAAGCTGAAGTTAAATGCTCATCATCTTCCTCTTCCAATTCGTCTTCTGCCCAATTGTGCCCATATTAGCAGAGACTCGCCCTGCTTCAATTGAAGAACAGCCCTTCCCTTAATAGTTATGCCTCTGATTCTCAGTGTGGTAAATCTAATCCAAAGATGCTTAGCTGGGAGGAGGGTACTGATTGTTGCTCATGGGATGGGGTCACGTGTGATAGAGTGACAGGCCATGTGATCGGCCTCGACCTCAGCTGCAGTTGGCTACAAGGCACTACCTTATCCAACAGCACCCTCTTTCTCCTTCCTCACCTCCAAAGACTCAAACTTGCTCACAAATGACTTCAATGGCTCCAAAATTTCATCTGGGTTTGGCCAATTTACAAGTTTGACGCATCTCAACCTCTCCTCTGTATTTTCTAGCAATATTCCATCAGAAATCTCTCACCTATCCAAATTAGTTTCACTTGATCTCTCTTATAATCTGGACAGCTCTACGGGGCTTAATTCTTTGAGCTCACCAGTTCTAATCTGGAAAAGTAGGTTCAAAACTTGACCAGATTAATAGAACTTGATCTTAGTGAAGTAGACATGTCTTTAGTTGAAGTTGGTTCCTTAGCGAACTTGAATTCTTCTTTGCAAGCTCTCAGTCTCTAATATTGTGGATTGAAAGGGAAATTCCCGAGCAATATTTTTCACCTAACAAATCTACATATGCTTGATTTATCCATCAACTATGGTCTCACCGTTTATTTTCCTAAGGCTAATTGAAGCCACGCCTTCAAGTTTTTGGATTTATCAAACATTAATTTCTTAGGAGTGCCCCAAGAAGTGCCTCATTCAATCCGCGATCTACAATCATTGAATTATTTGAATCTCTCGTCTTGAACCTTTTAGGGTCAATTGCATTTCTTGGAAACCTAACACAAATCACTCATTTGGACGTCTCATATAACCAATTCAATGGTGATATTCCATCATAGCTATATATCAAACCTTGGGTGACTCAATTATTTACTTCTCTCGAGCAACAATTTCAGTGGTAAGTTCCCATTTGGGTACCAGTAAGCTGCAAGCGTAATTGTGAGGTTTATAATTCAATTTTTTAACTCTCTCATATTACAGCTGTTCAGGATCTATTTCAACATGGATTGGCAATCTCACACAAATATCTTCTTTGTCGCTCCAATTTAACAATTTCAGTAGCCAGATCCCATCGACTCTTTCAAATCTTAAGCAGCTCACTTTCTTGGATTTCTCAAACAACCATTTCATCGGTTAGTTCACATCCCTTGTTGCTAACATATATGGTGCCATGATGTCTTTATTTTGACGTCTTTAGAGAAGGGTACGCTTATATTATGAGCTTATGATTAAGGTGCTCTCATTGTTTAATAACGGGCTCGCCCCCTTCGATCAACATGGTTCCAACATGAATCCTCATAAATTGAGTTGTTCCACCTATAAAATTGAAGTAACAAAACTCTTCAGCATGCTGGAAGTTCTGACACGCATGCACGTCTCCTAAGTCATTCATGATTGGTGAAACCCATCACATGGTCGGTTTAGATGTGCATTAGCGGTGTTTGTCAAAAAGCTAGACTATGTTGGTCAACTCAATTTTAGAATAGAGGACCTGAAATTTCAACTTGGGCAACTTCTCGAAATCACAACTATAAGTTTGCAAGTTTACCCATCGGACCCTATGTGGGCCCTTAAATGATGAAGAGAATTCAATGTATAATTAAGCAACTCTCTTGAGAGCCTTTTCCTTCAAAGCTTGAGCAGGTAAGTTGCCCCACAATACTTAGAAGACAAATACCATCTTGGTCGTTTGCTTTACCATTACTGATTTCCTTAAACCTCAGTTACAACTACTTTTTGGTCATATTCATATATTCTAGTATAATTCGTATGACTATTTACATTTTGCGTTATAATAAGTTGCAAGCTAGCCTAATTTTGAGGTTAATTTTAAATTCTCTCTCTCCTACCACAAATGTTCATGCGCAATTCCAGCATGGATTGGCAATCTCATACAAATATCTTCTTTGTCGCTCCAATTCAACAATTTTAATGGCCAGATCCCATCAACTCTTTCAAAGCTCTAGCAGCTTACTCTAGTGGATCTTTCAAGAAACAATTTCAACGGTCAGTTCACATCCCTTGTCGCGAACATGGTGACACAATTTGTTTACTTTTGACAGCTTAAGAGAAGGGTAAGGTTATGATTATTTAGCTGCTCTCATTGTCTTACTAACTTGTTAGCTCCTTGGTTTGATTACAGGGGCGCATTAACATTTTACTATTTACATAGAAAGGAGCAAGCCAAAATTAATCAACATAGTTTTAGCATGAATCTTTATATATGTGCCACAGTATCATATTTAATTTGTATTATAAGTTGGTTCCACGTATAAAATTGGCGTAACACACTACAACAAATTTGGGTATTAGCAGCACTCCTAAGTGCTGCTAGAAGTGTGAAAAAGTGCTGCTAAAAGATTTAGCAGCACTTTGCCAAGTGCTGCTAAAAACCTATGTCGCTAGAAGTTCTAGCAGCATTTTTCAACGATCTAGTGGCATTTTTGAAAAGTGCCACTTTAGTTTTATTAGCAGCATTTTAAATTAATTTACCAGCACTTGAATAAATGCCGCTAAAACCCTATAACAGCATTTCTAACACCTGTAGTGACATCTTTAACTGCTGCTATTTCATGAATAAATAAATAAATAAATAATTAATTAATTAATTAAAATATGAGGATTAAAACAACAATGGTTGGTACTATTTGCAGTTGCAACAATCTCTAGCAGTTTCTAATTTTTATTATATTAGTTTTTTTTTTAAAATTTTTATTTAAAGAAAAAATAAATAAATAAAAATCCACATCTTATATATATACTAGTAAAATTAGCATGTGCAAGGCATGTACCCGCTAGTCTTTGCACTCATTAATTAGTTTATCCTCAAGTGCAAAATAATAATAATAATAATAATAATAAAGGAACGGAATTTCTCCTTGGAAGAAGTTGAAAAAATGCAATACAAGTATTTGAACTTTCTTATTGACACGTACAAGTGATAATATCGATCAAGTTATCAACCAACACAAATAGTTACAAGGGAAGCTATATTAAAGGTTCAAATATGCTTTTATTTTACAAGTTCTCTAAGACATAATGACAAATGGATAAGAGATTCCTCCAGCATGCGTTTAGCCTTCGCAGCAGAAGCCACAGAACCTGGAAGTTCACATACCATAAGCTAGAAGTCTTATTTTTCATTTAAAAAATTAAAGGGAAAACAAACCTTAGAGACAAAATGTTTAAAAAAAAAAAAAATTAAAAATGAACTTACTGTAGTGAATCCTTCCGACATTGACCAGGCCAAAAGGGTGACCCATGTGAAACACCACCATATAGACCCCTTCCAGGACTTCCTAGGCCATCACCATCCCATTTCTTGCTAGATCCTGAGTCTTTTCTATCCACATGCATCTTTCTATTCCATCTGAAACATGGACGGCATTGAGAAAATAAGTACATAATTGCATATCAATTTCTCCAAATCAAGTACAAATAGGAGAAAAGTTAGCTAGAGAATTGATTTTACAAAGACCATTGTTGGCTTGTTGCAAAAGATACACCGAACGAAATTAATAATGTCCCAAAAGAAATCAGAGATTCTTCTCATTCACCATATCGACTACTTAAATTTCACAACACCAAATGTAAAATAGTCAAAAGAAACAAATAAGATAAAAAAAAAAGTATAGAAGTAGCATCCTTTCCCAGAATTGGTTTCCAGGGAGGCTGTCAATGGCCGTATAGGCAAAGTATCCCCAAAGAACTGATGAAGGAATCTTCTTTATTATGGGCATAGCGCAAACCGATGCTGCAACAAGGAGGGACTATAACAGATTGCTCACCCTTTGCTCGTTAACTTGGACTGGCAAATAGGCATCAATGTGCTTCTCAAGATCGATGTATATATACTTTAATTTGCATTATCTCCTTCAGTTTTGTCTTTCATCACTGCCTCCTTTAAGTTTTTCAGCTCTTTAACTACTGATGTTGTCTGTAAAAACATTAGATACCATTGTTATGGGTATCATGGTGGTAAGTGAGGATTTGGAATTAACATTATGCTGAATTTAGGAAATATTTGGGAAAAAACTTAGAAGTTGTACAAATAAAAGAATGGACATATATAATTTTTTTTTTGGGGGGGAGGGGGGGGGGTTGGGTTTGGTTAAGCCGTTTGTAGTGGATTCAAGTAGTTGCAGTGACCACAAAACTTACAATTGGAGTCTTGTCCATTTCTTTGAACATATCTTGCATCTTGCTATAAATTTCAGACTTGCTACCCTACTGCTTTATGCTTTCCTTAGCGCTCTCCACCATCTTCTTCCGAATTAACTGTAAAGCATGAATTAGATAAATTTATTATCTATAGTGGCTGAATTAAAATAGTGTAATGGGAAATTCTTTAGATATTCTATACCTCACCTACATTTCAAGAACAGCAAGGCTCTTGGTGTGCATGGGGGATTGTGGTAAGACCCCGTTTGATGGAGGGAGTCCAATCAATCCACAAAGCAAAGTCTGAAACCATTTGTTTCAAAGAGTATAAGTATGGATTATATATAGATGGTATAATTGACAGAATAACAAAAAATCAACCATATACCAAAAATCCAAGCAACAAGATGTCATAATGGTAAGCAGAGGGTTTCTTGAGATTAAACTCCTTTTTTTGTGCCAGTTGAGAAGCAACACTGTGGTCGAAAAAATAAAGTCCTGCTATCATCACCGCGGGAATAACGGCAGCAAAGATGTACGCCGGAGAGACCTTCCCCATATCCTGCAGTTTGGGTATGTGAAATATGTGATTCATTACTTAATAATTTGAAAGACAATTAAAGGCAGAAAATATCTCTATCATGTTATCCTATATATGAAAAAAAACAGAGCCTAAAAGAAATTATATATTTTCAAAATTAGCTGCTTATTACAGACTTATGCATCCTTTTGACACACTGGAAAAAACAAACATGTAACTTGCTTACAACTTCCTTGAAGGGAACAAAGCATCATCTTGAAATGAGACATAGGGTCCCTGGTAGAAAACCAGAGAACCTATGGTAAAGAAACAGATTTGACAATGAACCCAATATGGTTACCTTGATAACAGTCCAATGGTATATAGACGCAGACTCCCAAGGAAGAGGACTAAAGAGCCTTCTGGGTACTCCAAATGGAACTTTGTTTGGTACACTGAATGACAATTCTGTCCACACTACGACCATTAATTAGAGGAACCCCATAGTTTGCAATGAAACTTCTAAACCACCCTGTAGAACATGGTAAAGATAAATAAATTCAGATTCCACATGTGAGCTATCCTAAAGATGAAGGTAAAGTCACCAAAAATTTTCTTACAAGAAAGAGATTCATTCACAAACATACTAAAGTCAAATACAAGGTGCTAAAGTCTTCAGTGAGCAGCCGAGAACTTGGTAGTTAAGGGTGAGCCATTTGGGGGTTAGGTTTTTTTTTTTTTTTTTTGGGGGGGGGGGAGGGAAAGGGGGGGGAGAGAGAGAGAGAACGAGAGAGAGAGAGAGAGAGAGAGGTCATATGGTTGTTACCTGATCAATCAAATCATCCAAGGGATTGTTCAGAAGATCCAAAGAACGAATTATCTCCACAATCTTTGACTTGCGCTCCATAGCTCCTTCATACCTTTAATCAATACAAAACATGTATCAAGGCTTTTTGGCTTCTAACAATTAGATGACTCAAAATGCCACCATAGCCTTACAGTGCACACCAGTCACTACACAACCAAAATAAATAAAAAACAAATAAAACTAGAAAAGGAAAAACAAAAAGAAAAGGAACAGCTTATGATTTATAAACACCTCTTCAGAAGTTCTGCTAGGTATGCATGTCGAGCTTGAAGATATTCATCTGTCTTTTCCTTGCACGAATGACATGACCAATCTTCAGACACTATGTCTATCATGGGTGGGACTAAACATGAAGGATGGACTAGTTGGCCACAACAGGGGAAAGATCAACCTAGATATACCCAATAAAGACACACAATCAGCACCCAATAAAGACACACAATTAGCACAATAGACAATACAAAGATACACGATCAACACAAAATTCCAACTTGTCCCAACTTGTCCAACAAAATTCCCAAAGTTTTAATTATTCCATGCAACAAGCAGAGAAATAAAATTGAACACATAACAAGGAGAGAAAAAGAAAAACTCTCATTTTCTCTCCTATTTCAGTCAATGTGGACAACATACATCAAAAGGCTCACAAATTAAGCTAGAAAGGGGTATCTCTATCTTTGGAGTACCCATAGAAATTAGCTTATTCCGTTCTCTCATATATGGCACTACTTTGAACAAACAAATTTCCAACTACCATCATAGTCCTAAAAAAAGAACATTTTAGGCATAAATTAGGATGTAATTCCGATTTCCTATTCCCCTGGTTGTACAAACAGCTCCACCGAGAAAAGACAAAGGCAGAAGAGAGGCCCAATAAAGTATCATACACGAACCTTGCAACAATAATTGATTAATGTGAAATAGCTAAACCACCACCATCAAATTGCAAATTGCCATAACAGGAAACTCCAGACGTCAGAATGTTTTGTGATGCAAATAGTCTAATTACAACGCCATTTCGAACTCTTTACTCTAGGTTCACTGTTGATATGCTTTCAAATAATAAATTACACCTAGGTTTTGTACAAATTATCACTTAAGACAAGGCCCACAATTATCAAATCTCATCCGTTGCACTCATCCCATTTGCTTTCAAAAGAAATTTTCCTTCCATCTCTTTGCCCACAACATAAGCAACCCCATGTTGACATAATAAGAGTTTGTTAAATTGGGTCAAATTGCTTTGCTTTCAGAAAGCAACAATATGACTTAAATTTCAATTTTCTGCTTCTAATCCAAACAACCCCAGACTTTAAATGATTTCAAAAACAACGGTAAGCACAAAAGTATTACAAATAAAGAGCTTATATTTCATTCAACCAAAAAAGAGCTTATATTTCAATTTAACAGCAGTCAAAAACATAGAAACCAATTCATGAAATCAAACCCAACACAAACCCTAACTCCACACATCTTGAGCTCAATACCAGCTCAAACCCCAATTGACTTGAATTCCAGCTCAACCAATCGTATAGGAAAGTTTTCCAAACACCACAAAGGCATGAAAACAGAAGCTAAAAATAAACCAACAGGGGAAAGATCAACCTAGATATACCCTATAAAGATGGACAATCAGCACAACAGACAATTCTAAGATACACAATAACCAACCAACGCTAAAGAGGTTTTTAAAGCAATCTGATGGAAAGACAGCCCTGCAGAAATAACATAAAGAGAGTGTGGCACTAATTGAATTGATCTAATAAGGTGAAAATTAAAGTTGAAAGCACATAAATTAACAATGCTTGATTTTTTCCCCCAATTTTTTGCCTAGTCATTACCAATGAATTCCATATTTTTTTCTCCCCATCTTTTCCAAATCCCAACTTGTCCAACAAAATTCCCAAAGTTTTAATTATTCCATGCAACAATCAGAGAAATAAAATTGAACACATAACAAGCAGAGAAAAAAAAAAAAAAAAGGAAAGAAAGAAAGAAAAATGAAAAACTCTCATTTTCCCTCTATTTCCAGTAAATGTGGACAACATACATCAAACACAATCACAAATTAAGCTAGAAAGAGGTATCTCTATCATTGGAGTACCCATAGAAATTAGCTTTTTCCATTCTCTCATATATAGCACTGCTTTGAACGAATAAATATCCAATTGCCATCACAAATTAGGCTCAAACAGTGCACCAACACCCTTCTGAAATGGAGCCACAAAATCATCCATATCCGAAACATTACACATATTTGTCTAGGGCTTTCAAGAAAAAATGGAAATGGATCATACCTTGCTAATTCTCAGAGGAATCGAACCATCCTAGGGCAGAAAATCGAATTGTTGCTGTTAATTTGATCCACCGCTGCCTTGCTAATCCTCAGAGGAATGCAGAAAATCGAGCAGTCACTGTTAATTTGATCCACCGCCCCAGAGGGAAGCTTCGTATCTCAACTATTTTCTCCCTGAATTGAGTTGCTCTTCTCTCTCCAAGGCAATGAGATATTATGAAACAAACAAAAAAATAATAAAAAACAACACAACACCGACAATAGACTTCAATATATTATAATATATATATATATTAAAAAACGTGTGGGACCGTATATACCGACCTCTTTTGTATCTATAGTAGCAATTAGTACGGATTTAACAGCATTTACCATTAATTGCCGCCACACCTAGGTGTATAGCAGCATTTTTTAATAAATGCTGCTAGAAGTGTGCCGCTAATACCCAACTTTGTGATAGTGACAAATCCCACTATGTTGAAAGTTCCTGATCTAGATAAGCAAGCCTCATCAAAATAGATGAGGACTATTTCGGTCTGTGAACCCACGAAAAAAGCTCGGTGCCCACAAAGGTTTGGCAAAAAGATAGGTGTGAAAGACAACAAACGAAAAGGGAGTCGCCACCTAGTTTTTTAAGGAAAAGAGGAAAACCGTAAAATGTTTTATTTCCAAAACCTCATGACTCCATTTTAAAAGGAAAGGCAAAGTCTTTAAAACCAGAAAATTGGATTCGGGGGCTAAGTTACGATGTGGGAAGGTTCTGGGCTAAGCCCATAGGCACCCACATCACCCGAGTTGGTCTCTTAATTTGATTGGGCTAATTTAATAACTTAATCACATGCAAAACAGTATCAATCAATAAAATACAGCATGCATAACATATATCCCATCCATCCATTTCATCCATGCATAATCAAACAAAGAAAATAAAATAAAACAGAAAAAAGAAAAGAGAAGAAAAACCTAGGATACTTGGATCCTAGAATGGACTTGAGCCTCAAAACGAGCGCCTACGTACCATGCAGCGAAATACACGGATCAAAGTCCATGTAGTTCGAAAAGAATAGGGTTAAACCCTAATAGAGACTTATGGTAAACCTTAGATTTCCTTCTATAGCAATTTTCGAAGACAAATGATTCTCAATAAGATTTCAATGAAAGATATAGACTTTTGAAAAGGGTGGAAAGAAACCCTAGAATTCACCATATCCCTCTATTAGAAAATAACGCTAGGAGGGAGAAGAAAGAAGAAAGGTTAGGAAAAGTGAATTGGGGCACTTCATACCCTACTTACCTTATGCAATTTTCTCCAAGCGATAGCAAGCTCAAGCGATAATGACCTTATTTGCAATAAGGCAATTATTGTACCTGTTTGCACCCTTACAAGTGCTCAATGCATATAAAAAAGGATAACATAACAATCTGGACAGAATAGTATTAAGGCTCAAAGTCATCCACTAATCATATTATCAACAAAAACAGTGAATAAATAGAGACCTTAATGCAACCCTAATCTCATGTCATGCATAAAACCCTAAAAATCCACTACATGCATGCAAAAACTATCATAGTTATTCTATATATATCATATATATAATAACCACGAAGAAAAATAGAAAAGAAAACCTATTCTATTATGCTATAGGAAACTTGTGTGAATTTAGGGTTGTCGAAACCCTAATTTCACAACTATGCATTAAAACATATGAAACGACTCTAACACATGCTCAAATCATCATGAATATCATTCATATCATATATATTAACTAATAGAAACATCAATTCATGACAATAATCACAGTGAATAAGTTATATGAACTATGTATGATTTAAGAAGAGAGAGAATATGACACCTTTAAAACCTTAGCAAACCAAAGTTTTTCAGGCATATAAAATCATAAATCCTCTTAAAAGCATTCATATCATATCACAAATGCATTGAGTTAACCTAACATGGGGAACTACTACATGCACTAGAACTATCATAGAAGAAGAAGGAGAAGAAGAAGGAGGAAAGCTTAAGTTCAGCAATTGAAAGGATGTTTACATCTTGTAGAACCTCTCTTTCCTTCAAAGTCCTTGTTCTCTTGCTTGCTTAGGGTTGAAAAGCCTTCTCTTGATGTCCTTTTAGCTCTCCAAACTCGTAGCTCCCTCTCTCTCTAAGTGTAAAGTGCACTTGTGGCCTCCCTATGTGCTGAATATCATGTTCTTTATATAAGGGACTGACCTAGTAAACCAATGGCTAAGATTAATTCATTAAATAATGATCCTAGGGCTATTAGAGACTCTCTTGGTGCTCAAACAACTCAAAGTTACTCACTTTTAGAAGGAAACAACTTGCAAAGGCAGAGGAAACCGTCATAGGAGGAAAGAAGAGGTAGAATCCCATTTAAAGACGGATTCCCTCGGGTGACCGTCCGGGCTTGGACGGCTGACCGTCTGGGCTTGGACGGCTGACCATCTGGCCCTAGATGGTCACCCGAGGGCTCCCATCAGCATTCCTCGGTTAGACTCCTTCGCCTTCCAGAAGTCTTTCGGGGGTCAAATTAAGTCCGATTTTGACGAAATAAAAGCCAAAACAACCGTGGTTTGATGAGGAACACATTTTTAGACATTTTATGAAAAAAAAAAATCCTTAACCATGGGTGTATGGTTAGGTTTTACAAAGGTGGTTAACCATGGTGCCTCATCGTCGCTAAGCTGGGTTTGTACACAATGTCGAACTGAATGCTTTCCCAATTGAAATTCAATCTTTCTAAACACACCTAGGATGTAAATAAAGCCCAATTGAAGTTAAATGAGAGAAAATTGGTTGGGTCTTATGAGTCGATTTGAGCAAACCAAGAAAGGGTCTTTTAGCCAACTTGAACCACTATGAGCCGAATTGATCTTAAACCATTAATTCATGAAATTGAACCTATATATAGACTCTATGTACTTATATGAACTCGAGGGAATGACTCGAGATTCATTTCAAGGTCAAATGGAAAATATACGGTTTAAAAGACGATTATGCCCTCAAAGTCGTAAAAGTTCTTATTAACTATCGAAATGAACTCCAAATCACTTCAAAATTCATACACATGATATTCAATGCCATAGAAACTTAATGCAAAAGACTAGACTCGAAAATAAAATAAAAACCTACATGAAATGACGACCTCAAACTAGGGTAACAAAAATGGGGTGTGATAGAAGCCCCTCATTGGTGAACAAGTTTCACTTGTGAACCAATGATAGAAGAACAGCCCATTTTTGTTTGGTGAAATCAATTCCATTAATACCCACCGGGAAAACACATGAAAAGAAGGTGACCATGTCACTGAATTCTATAGGTCGGAAGCCACCTACCCGTAGAACTCGTCACACACAAACTAGCTTCCACACACAATCATACTCCTCATGAGTTCCACAAAACTCTTTGCACATAAAGGTACTCCTCATGAGTTCCGTAGAACTCTTCACACATATTTCTCATATTGTTCGCTAGTTGCACCAATGAACAATATGAGGCATCCATAGCTTACACCGAACTACGTTTGGTGAAGGTCTTCCCATATTACACCAGTTGCACCGGTGAATAATATGAGGCATCCATAACTTACATTGAATTGCGTTCGATGAGGGTCTTCCCATATTACACTAGTTGCACCGGTGAATAATATGAGGTATCCATAACTTACACCGAATTGCATTCGATGAAAGGTCTTCTCATATTACACCAATTGCACCGGTGAATAATATAAGGTATCCATAACTTACACCGAACTGCGTTCGATGAAGGTCTTCCCATATTACACCAGTTGCACCGGTAAATAATATGAGGTATCCATAACTTACACCGAACTGCGTTCGATGAAGGTCTTCCCATATTACACCGGTTGCACCGGTAGACAATATGAGGTATCTATAGCTTACACCGAACTGCGTTCGATAAAGGTCTTCACATACTACACCAGTTACACCAGTGGATAATATGTGGGGAAAACTATTCAAACAAATCACAAATGTCATAAATCAAACGCTATCAAACAACTCAATACCAATATCATAAAAAATCCGAAGGTCGAATGTTATCAACCTATGCACAAATCACAAAGCTTAACCCTTTCACATTTTCATTTTATCAAAGCTTTTCTAGCATGCAACAAAATCAACAATCATACCCCTTCTAGGTGAAAACTTCTCTTTAAATCTCGTTCCTTTTCAAGGAAAACAATTTCAATTTCTCACATCACTTTGGTAACTTCACACTTTGAAAAATTATCTTTTCACTTAGTCTTTGTAATGATTAGGGAAAAGTTCCTATTAATTATTTTGTAAATGTGTTATGGCTTAGCCAAAAGACATGCAACTCACATAAGAAAACACATTGAAACAATCATCATTTTCATCAAATTTTTCTCATAAAGCTTTTCAGGTCACTTATCTGGACTTAACACAGTCATGCAATTTTTCTTTCAGAAATTGTGGTTAAGCCTTTTTAGGAAACAATGCATTTCAAGAGGATTTGATTAAACCCATGGATTCTTTTTCAAGGTATAGAATAGAGTGGAAATTCATCTTCCCTTATTCTTTCTTCATTTCTTTTCAAAACCCTAATTTTTGCCTGGATTGCCCTTATGGGTTTTCAATCTAGCGGGTTGCCCTAATTTTTGCCTAGGCCGCCCTTTCGGGTTTTCAACCTAGCGGGCTCTTCGTCTCTTCTTTTCTTTTCTTTTCTTTTTCTTTTCATTTTTCTTTTCTTTTTCCCTTTTCTCCTTAGTGCAAAGAATTTCAACTCATGACGTCTCAACCCCTTCTCTTCATTAATTTATTCAGGTTCTCTGATTAAACAAACCAGCCCCAGCATACATTTCATTTCTTCTTCTATGAGTAGAATCAGCCCCCAAGTTCGTAGAGTATCATGTTTGTTCAAGCTCTTTGGCTAAGCAAGACAAATTAGCCCCAGGTTCACAGAAAGCAACACCCATTCTCCCAAGCTCATAAAGTCTCATGCCTACAACTAAGGCAAATTGTTCCTTAGTAGTTACTGCTACCCCTTTTCCATCATTAAATCCATGACAAGAGTCTAAGTCTAAATTAAGATATGATAGGACACAATCTAATGGACTTTACAAATGGATTGTAGTGAATGAGTGCTTTTAAAGGACAAGGTCGATGACCATTGGAGACACACAAGACTCAAAGGATAAAAATGGAAGGACACACGAAGTAATTGAGAAAGACAAACAAGAACAAATTGAAAAAGAAGAATAATCAAATTAACTTTCTCAGTGGCATGTAGTATTTTAAGCTCACTAATTCAATCAATGAAAGTGCTTCTTCTTAACTTAGTCACAAAGAATTGCCTTTAATGGTTGGTTATGTGCAAAGCCTCTTTCTTTCTCTCTTTTCTTTTTTTTTTTTTTTTTTTTTTTTTTTTTCAATGAATTGGACCGCACCCAAAGTAACTTTATAGGTTGCCTACGTATCTCCACTTTGATCTTCCCAAGACATTAATCAAACAAACTAACATTTCTTTTTGTGGAGAATCAGGTCCTCGTAGTTCAAGAAATTCTCTTTCCTTTTTTCATCATTCATTTTTTTTTTTTTCAAAAGCCCTAACTTTTGCCTAGGTCGCCTTTTCAAGTTTTCAACCTAGTGGGCCTAGGCTCTATATATAACCACATAGGGACCACCCTACCTTAGCTTGAACTCTTCTTTGCATTCCTCGAACGGATGATCTAGTCTTCTTAATCACAAAGTCTTCTTTTGATTGTTGTTGATCTTCTTTCTTAGTGCTTCCCTCTCCTTTCCTTTTGTACTTTTTTTTCTCTTTCATTTTCCTTTTCTTTTCATAATTTTTTTCTTTCTTTTAATTTTTTTTTCTTTTAAGGGAGAGGGAAGTAGACATCTCGGAAAGCTCAAGCTATGCTAGTCGATTTCTACTTTTGATCTTCAAATTGCTTCTTGTAAGGGCTTTGAGACCTTCTTTAATTACTTGACTAATGTCTTCATGCAGTATGGTGGGTGGGTGGTCCCTTATGTTTAACACTTTTAAGCTTTCCCATGTTTCCTAGTCAATTAGTCGCAATTCATTAATCATTTGCTCCTTTAGTGGAATGAGCTTTTGAGCCTCTTAGGAAATATTTTCATGCCACTTTGATTGTCAATTGATTAATAAGAAGAGAAATAGAGAGACAATGGAATTCTTGAAATCAAATATCTTGTTAAAGGAATGAAGAAAAACACATTGAAAATCTTGACTCGACAATAACTAGGACTTAAAAGACTCAAAGGACATTTGACTTGGAGGATGAAAACAATCAAATAACTAGAAAACAAACAAAAACCTAAACTCTTTATCATGGATAGTCATGACAAAATTGGTGCAGCAGCAAGCACTAAATGATCTTGTTGTCAATAAGGACTACCACTCACATTATTGACCTAAGGAAATTCCCCATAAGCCTGCCCCTTGTTCTCGATGGTCCCATTAGCTATAGCATCTTCTACTTGTGTTCCAGCTCCAATTAAGGCCTTGAAATTTTGGAAGTAATGTGCAAACAAATGCTCATGGTAAATGGGAAGCAAGTTCTTGACCACCATTTGGATTTGTTCTTCTTCTTTGGGTCGGTTCGCTATCTGAGAAGCCTTGATTCTCCACCTAGTAATGAAAGAAGAGAACATTTCATTCATGGCTTGTTTAGTAGTCTCCAAATCCCTACGAGTCACATCCACCTCTGTGTTGTATTTGTAATGATTTGTGAATTCATTGTAGACGTCCTCCCAAGTCTTGGTTCTAGATTCTTCCAAAGCCAAAAACCACTTCAATGCAAAGCTAACCAGCGACTCTTGAAACATTTGGGCCAACAATTCATTATTAGCCCCACGGGGGTGCATAGCTCGCACATACATCTTCAAGTGAGTTTTAGGACAACCCGTACCATCAAACTTCTCTAGCTCAGGCATTTTGAATTGGAGTGGAATACGAGCCTTTGGGAACAAAGACAAAGTGCGCATATCCACTATATCATCAACCCTACGGATCCCCTTCAAAGTCCTTTCCAAAGCTTCCACCTTGTTAGCCAACACGGTCGAATCTTCTCTTGATGCAGTCTTGGACTCCCTTTCCTTGGTCTTAGGTGGTTCCTCTCCTTTCACTCTAGGGTCCTCGGTGGATTCAGAATCATTAGAACCTTGATGATTGTCAAAAGCGGGGGCCCTAGATCCGGGTTCTGAAATTTTCTGTTGGATTTCCTGGGCCATCTTCAATGCGGTCTCGGATACCATAATGGTGTTGTCAAGCTTCTCCATCATTGTTCTAAGACAAGCCTCGATGTTGAATATAGAATTGCTAGTTCGTTCGGCCATCTTAGGTTCAAAGTTAGAGCCCACGTTAACTAACCTTAATAAGTTATCACGGGTTTAATCCAGCCCTTCTTCAAGAACAAATTCCCCTTTTTAGGCCATAACCAAAACATTTTAACAAGATTTCCATGATTGCACTAAATTTGATAAGTGTAATCTTATGAAGCATGCCCTTAGTTAGACATCTCACCCCTAAGGGTACCTCGAAGTGTAAGGTGGCATACTAAAGGCATGAAGGTGAGTCACTTATCTTTAGGTTCTAGCCATTAACTATTTTTAAATCAACAATTTCATTTCCTCAAACATGACAATACAATATGTGCAAGCAAACTATAGGCCCGGTCCAAACATGATATCTCCTTAGTTGGACACCTCATCCTTAAAAGTGTCCCTTAAGACAAAGGGTGAGGTGACATACTAAGGACATCAAGATAAATGAGCCCCTACTTCCTAACCTTTTATCAAACTTTTCATTTCAGACAAGCCCCTATTATTTTACTTTAAAGCCCATGATTAAATGGTCCCAACTTACACACCTTTAATTAGTCACTCCCCTCCCTCTTCTAGGGAGCTCCTTGGGTAAAGGGTGGAAGTACTTATTAAAGGTATGCGGGTGAGGCCACATAATGTTAAGTTTTGATCATTACCCATGTTTAAAGCAAACATAAGCACTCATCACATCTTATGATCTCACAAAAATTTGGCAGCATATTATTACAACAAAGTGTGTGCATGAGGGTGATTCAATGATGTCCTAGAAGGCCCATTACATGTATTTCTTTCTTTTAAGAGGGTAGGCTAGGGTCCTCAACTTTTCTTGTATCAATCTTTATACTTAACCACATCTGACATCAGGAATGCCGCGTGGGTCCAGCAGTACGTGATTGATCCATTTAATATACCCAAGGGTACTAGGCAAGAGAGGTTTGATAGCTTCGCCCAACACATAGAATCAGGAAAACCAAGGTCGAACTAGGCTATCAATTGGCAAGGATACATCGAGGGACAATCGAGTTATCATGCAACAATTTCTCACACAATGCAATGAATGAAAGCACACAATCAAGCGGATGCAAGTGATTGATTTTATTAAACAACAAGAAATTAATTCAGCCCAATCAAATTAAATGAGTCTAGCCCTCGATATCCCCAGCGGAGTCACCAAACTGTGAACCCACGAAAAAAGCGCGGCCCCCACAAAGGTTTGGCAAAAAGATAGGTGTGAAAGGCAACAAACGAAAAGGGAGTCGCCACCTCATTTTTTAAGCAAAATAGGAAAACCGTAAAATGTTTTATTTCCAAAACCTCATGACTCCATTTTAAAAGGAAAGGCAAAGTCTTTAAAACTAGAAAATTGGATTCGGGGGCTAAGTTACGATGTGGGAAGGTTCTGGGCTAAGCCCATAGGTACCCACATCACCCGAGTTGGTCTCTTAATTTGATTGGGCTAATTTAATAACTTAATCACATGCAAAACAGTATCAATCAATAAAATACAGCATGCATAACATATATCCCATCCATCCATTTCATCCATGCATAATCAAACAAAGAAAATAAAATAAAAAAGAGAAAAGAAAAGAGAAGAAAAACCTAGGATACTTGGATCCTAGAATAGACTTGAGCCTCAAAACGAGCGCCTACGTACCATGCAGCGAAATACACGGATCCAAGTCCACGTAGTTTGAAAAGAATAGGGTTAAACCCTAATAGAGACTTATGGTAAACCTTAGATTTCCTTCCATAGCAATTTTCGAAGACAAATGATTCTTAATAAGATTTCAATGAAAGATATAGACTTTTGAAAAGGGTGGAAAGAAACCCTAGAATTCACCATATCCCTCTATTAGAAAATAACCCTAGGAGGGAGAAGAGAGAAGAAAGGTTAGGAAAAGTGAATTGGGGCACTTCATACCCTACTTACCTTATGCAATTTTCTCCAAGCGATAGCAAGCTCAAGCGATAATGACCTTATTTGCAATAAGGCAATTATTGAACCTGTTTGCACCCTTACAAGTGCTCAATGCATATAAAAAAGGATAACATAACAATCTAGACAGAATAGTATTAAGGCTCAAAGTCATCCACTAATCATATTATCAACAAAAACAGTGAATAAATAGAGACCTTAATGCAACCCTAATCTCATGTCATGCATAAAACCCTAAAAATCCACTACATGCATGCAAAAACTATCATAGTTATTCTATATATATAATATATATAATAACCACGAAGAAAAATAGAAAAGAAAACCTATTCTATTATGCTATAGGAAACTTGTGTGAATTTAGGGTTGTCGAAACCCTAATTTCACAACTATGCATTAAAACATATGAAACGACTCTAACACATGCTCAAATCATCATGAATATCATTCATATCATATATATTAACTAACAGAAACATCAATTCATGACAATAATCACAACGAATAAGCTATATGAACTATATATGATTTAAGAAGAGAGAGAAGATGACACCTTTAAAACCTTAGCAAACCAAAGTTTTTCAGGCATATAAAATCATAAATCCTCTTAAAAGCATTCATATCATATCACAAATGCATTGAGTTAACCTAACATAGGGAACTACTACATGCACTAGAACTATCATAGAAGAAGAAGGAGAAGAAGAATGAGGAAAGCTTAAGTTCAGCAATTGAAAGGATGTTTACCTCTTGTAGAACCTCTCTTGCCTTCAAAGTCCTTGTTCTCTTGCTTGCTTAGGGTTGAAAAGCCTTCTCTTGATGTCCTTCTAGCTCTCCAAACTCGTAGTTCCCTCTCTCTCTAAGTGTAAAGTGCACTTGTGGCCTCCCTATGTGCTGAATATCATGTTCTTTATATAGGGGACTGACCTAGTAAACCAATGGCTAAGATTAATTCATTAAATAATGATCCTAGGGCTATTAGAGACTCTCTTGGTGCTCAAACAACTCAAAGTTACTCACTTTTAGAAGGAAACAACTTGCAAAGGCGGAGGAAACCGTCACAGGAGGAAAGAAGAGGTAGAATCCCACTTAAAGACGGATTCCCTCGGGTGACCGTCCGAGCTTGGACGGCTGACCGTCTGGGCTTGGACGGCTGACCGTCTGGCCCCAGATGGTCACCCGAGGGCTCCCATCAGCATTCCTCGGTTAGACTCCTTCGCCTTCCTTCCAGAAGTCTTTCGGGGGTCAAATTAAGTCCGATTTTGACGAAATAAAAGCCAAAATGACCGTGGTTTTATGAGGAACACATTTTTAGACATTTTATGAAAAAAAAATCCTTAACCATGGGTGCATGGTTAGGTTTTACAATGGTGGTTAACCATGGTGCCTCACCGTCGCTAAGCTGGGTTTGTACACAATGTCGAACCGAATGCTTTCCCAATCGGAATTCAATCTTTCTAAACACACTTAGGATGTAAATAAAGCCCAATTGAAGTTAAATGAGAGAAAATTGGTTGGGTCTTATGAGTCGATTTGAGCAAACCAAGAAAGGGTCTTTTAGCCAACTTGAACCACTATCAGCCGAATTGATCTTAAACCATTAATTCATGAAATTGAACCTATATATAAACTCTATGTACTTATATGAACTCGAAGAAATGACTCGAGATTCATTTCAAGGTCAAAAGGAAAATATACGGCTTAAAAGACGATTATGCCCTTAAAGTCGGAAAAGTTCTGTGAACCCCAGAAATTGGGCCCACGAGGGATTGACGAAAAGGTTGTGTGGATGTGGGTTTTGAAAACACAAAGGAGTCGCCACCTCATTTTTTAAAGGAAACAAGGAAAACCCTAAAAACAGTTTGTTTTAGGAAAACAATTTGAATGACTCCATAAACAAGGAAAGGCAAAAACCAATCTTTTGGAAACCAAAGAAATCGGGGATTCGGAGGCTAAGTTATGACATGGGAAGGTTCTAGGCAAAGCGTATAGGCACCCATGTCACCCTTTCGGTCTCTCAGTTCATTTGGGCTAAATCAAGATCTTTTCCATACAAAAATCAGCAAGTATATCATCACAAGACAGCATGCATATCATATATTTCATTCATCCATCCATGCATAGTAAGCACACAAAAACAGAAAATAAAGAAAAACAAAACAAAACAAAAAGAAGCCTAGGATGCTTGGATCCTAGAACGGACTTGAGCCTCACGAAGAGCGCCTACGTACCATGCAACGAAATACATGGATCAAAGTCCACGTAGTTCGATTAGAACTAGGGTTAAGTCCTAATATAAACCTATGGTAAAAACCCTAGGTTTCCTTATTTGATCAAAAGAGTTGAATTTGATAGAAAGTTTGATTTTGGAAAGAAATCCACAAAATGGAAACCTTAATAAAAACCAGAATTTTATGGGTTAAGGAAACCCTTGATTAGAACCATAGGATCATATTAAAAATTAACCCTAAAGAGGGAGAAGGGAAAGAGTTAAGGAAGAGAGGTGAATCGGGGCACCTTCATACCCACTTACCTGAGCGCAATAGCTCCAAGCATTAGCCATTTCAGACATGAGCAGCCCTATTTGCCATTGGACAATTACCACACCTATTTGCACCCTTACACGTGCTCAAAACCATGCAAAAACAATGATATGCAAATCTGGACAGAATAGTATTATGGCCTAAAATCATCTACTAAGCATGCTAACAGCAAAAACAACAAACAATAATAAGTCCTAACATATTCCTAGAACCATATTATGCATAAAAACCCTAGAATATACTAACATGCATGCAAAAACATCATATTTACTCTATATGCAAGACATATATAGCAAACACGAAGAAAAATCATTAAAAAAGTCTACTTTATCATGCTATATGAAAACTAACATAAAACAATGACTCTAAAGCCCTAAACTCACAAATATGCTTAAAGACATACAAAACATACTTTAGTCATGCTAAAACCAAACTAAACAAAAATTAAATCATGCGTATTAACTAACTAAAGCAACATAACATGATGAAAATCCTAACTCTAACATGCAATGACACTAATCCTAGCATAAGGGCAACAGGAGCACAAGAACCATAACTATGCATAAAAAACACATAGGACAGCCCTAAAGCATGCTAAACAGTAGATAAACAATAGATATTCCATGTATATTAACTAGCTAGAGTGTTAATACATGATAAAAAAGTTACCTTTAACATGCAATAAGCCTAACCCATATTCAGCATAAACAAAGAGGGAGGAATACCTTAAGAAGAAACTTCCTTGCTGCTGTAGAGACTCTCCCTTGCTCTTATGGATGACTTGAACCAATCCTCTCCAAGGCTACAGCAAGAACTCCAGCTCTCCTTTAAGTCTCTCTCTCTTATTCTCTCTCAAACACTCAAGTATTAATGCATAAAGTGGCTCTCCTTGTGCTGAAGCATAGGGGGGTATTTATAGACTTCAATTAGGATTAACCAATGGCTGGGATTAAAACCCTAAAAATTAATCCAAAGGCTATTAGAGACCCCCTTGGGGCTTAAGTAACTCAGAAGTTACCAAAAAATAGAAGGAAACTCGTCCAAAAGAGCCCAAATACGTCAAAATAGGCAAGAGTCCGCTTTAGCAAGGAGTTAGAGTGAAAATAGGAAAGTGGTCTCGGGTGACCACCCAAGGCTGGGCGGCTAGCCACCTGGGCCCAGGCGGCTAGCCGCCCGGGGCTGGATGGTCACCCGAGCCCACTCCGGATTTTTGCCTATTTTTGACTCCTAATGCTTATAGAAGTGTTTCAAGGGGCAAATGAACTCCGATTTTGATGAAACAAAAGCCAAAACGACCGTGTTTTAATGAGGAATATGTTTTTGAACATTTTAGGGTGAAAACCACTAACCATGGGGGCATGGTTAGGTTTGAACAAGGCGGTTAACCACTATGCTCTACCTTTGCTAAGCACAGGTGTGCACATAGGATCAAACCAAACACTTTCCATATCAAAATTGAACTTCATAAAACACTTTTGGGAGTAAAATGATGACTAATGAAAGTCAATTTGAAAAGATTTGGTTGGTAATTGTGAGTCAATTAGAGCTAACCCAAAGAAGGGTCAATTAACCAACTTGAACTATATTGAGCCATTTTAATCCCAAGCCATTGATTTATCAAATTGAACCTAGAAATACCTCCTATGCATCCATATGAACTCCAATTGACAACTTGGAGATCATTTCAAGGTCAAATGAAAAGTTTGGGACTTAAAGGACAATTATGTCCCTTAAGTCACAAAAGCTCTTATTATCCCTCAAGATCAACTCCAATTTGAACCAAAATTCACACCCATTGTCCTTGTGACCCTAGAAACCTAATGCAAGTGACTAGACTCAAAAACAAAACAAAAACATGCATGAAATGATGAGCCCTAGTAAGGTGGTGCAAAAATGGGGTGTGACAGAAGCCCCTCATTGGCGAACAAGTTACACTTGTGAACCAATGATAAAGAACAACCCATTTTTGCCAAGATGCCTGGAGAAATCACACACTGATGCCAACAATGATGGGAGGTTGAAAACCTGAGACTGAAATAAGGAAGTGTACTCAAGTCATGAGTATACTTAAACCACTGGGGGTTGGGAATTGACAAGAGAAGCATATTCAAACCACTACGAATGAACACACTTTTGAAATGGAGAAATATATTCTAGTCACGAATATATTTAACCAAGTGATGAGAATGAGAGTACGTTCAAGTGATCAACGTACCTTGGACATGGAGAAGAATATTCAGGTCACGAATATATTTAACCAAGTGAGTGACAAAGATACTGAGAAGTATACTCAAGTGATGAGTACACTTTTGAAATGGAGAAATATATCCAAGCGATGGATATATTTAACCAAGTAAGTGACAAGTATGTTCAAGTGATGAACACACCATTGAAATGGAGAAATATATCCAAGTGATGGATATAGTCAACCAAATAGGATAAGAATAATCTGAGAAGTGTACTCAAGTGATGAGTACACCATTGAAATGGAGAAATATATTCTAGTCACGAATATACTTAACCAAGTAAGTGACAAGTGTGTTTAAGTGATAAACATACCATTGAAATAGAGAAATATATCCAAGCGATGGATATACTTAAGCAAGTAAGACAGAGAATAATCTGAGAAGTGTACTCAAGTGATGAGTACACCATTGAAATGGAGAAATATATTCTAGTCACGAATATATTTAACCAAGTAAGTGACAAGTATGTTTAAGTGATAAACATACCATTGAAATGGAGAAATATATCCAAGCGATGGATATATTTAACCAAGTAAGATAGAGAATAATCTGAGAAGTGTACTCAAGTGATGAGTACACCATTGAAATGGAGAAATATGTTCTAGTCACGAATATATTTAACCAAGTAAGTGACAAGTATGTTTAAGTGATAAACATACCATTGAAATAGAGAAATATATCCAAGTGATGGATATATTTAACCAAGTAAGATAGGTAATGAGGATTGGGAACTGAGAAGCATATTCAAAGAGTAAATATGCTTTTGAAATGGAAGAATATATTCAAGTGATGAATATATTCAACCAAGTATGATAGAGAATGAGAATTTGAAACTGAGAAGCATATTTAAAGGGTGAATACACTTTTGAAATGGAAGAACATATTCAAGTGATGAACATATTCAACCAAGTATGATAGAGAATGAGGATTTGAAACTGAGAAGCATATTCAAAGGGTGAATACACTTTTGAAATGGAAGAACATATTCAAGTGATGAACATATTCAACCAAGTATGATAGAGAATGAGGATTTGAAACTGAGAATATATGATCCATTTATCAAGATTGAACAAGCATGGTGCAAGAGGAAAGTGACTTAACACATTGTCACTTGAGTTGGCATGGCATAGGGGAAATATATTCAACCCTTTCGAACATAAAATCAATTCAAAGAATTGATTTCAAGGTGAAATTTGATTAATTTTAAGCTCAAAAAGTGTTGAATATTTCATTTGGAAGAAGGTTTAATCACGCGCCAAGGCGAGACAAAGCGAGGGAGAAAGCCAAAACAAAGTGGCTTGGGTGACCACCAGGCCTCAGGAGGCTAGCCGCCCAGGCCCTGGTGGCTAGCCGCCCAAGGCTTGGGTGGTCACCCAAGCCAAATGCTGAAAAATCTGGGTTTTTAAAATGCAAGGGGCACTATTCATACCCCCCATTCAACCCAACCCGAAAATTGGAGTTTCTCTCTCTAGGAAGCATACCCCATTTTGCAAAATCACTCCAATACCCAAGAGCAATCAAATCCACACTTCAAGAAGGATTCATACACATGAAATAGCATCATTAACACCCAATTTCACATCAAAAACCAGAAATTTGCAGCACTTTGCAAATCAAAAACCCATTGAACCCATTTTTGCTCAAAACAAGCTAGTTCATCCACCATGGATCCAAATGAAGCCTCCACTTCAAAGTATCCATTCCTTGACTCAAAGAGTAGATACAAGGCACCAATATATGATGTTCCTCAAGAGAAATTGCTTCTAGAACCAAGGAATCATCTCTCTTTTCTCCATTCCAAGCAAGAGGTAAGCTTACCCATTTTAAACTTTTCTTTGAAATTTTCATTTTTGTTGATTGAAATGCATTCTCATGAACTCTCTATGAGTATTCCTAGCAATGTTTGCAATGCCCATTGATTTTGGCAAGGATTGGATGTGAAAAGAATTCAATTTGAAAACTTGGTGAATAGTACCCACCAAGTGTTTGATAAAATGCTTGAATGATGAAAATTCATCCAATCTTTGTAAAATTGATGTGCATTGCAAGGCAAAATCATAGGCATTCATTTATAATTGATTTTAGAAACAAAATCAAGCATTTTCATGAACTTTGAAAAACAAAGTTTGCTATATTTTTGAAAAACCCATGTTTTCATGAACAAGGTTTGCTTATTTTTTCCTCAAAAAACCACTTTGGAAAACAAAGTTTGCTTATTATTTCTTTTGAAAAATCCATGTTTCCATGGTCTTGGAATGCATGGTTTACCAATGATCATGAGTTTGAAGAATAAAACCATTATTTTCATAAACTTTCAAAGCAAAGTTTACTTGTTCATGAACTAAAAGACTTAGTTTTTGGAAAACCAATTATCAATGCTTGCATATGATTTTTACACTAACTAGGTGAATCATTCTTCTTGATTAGCCCAATTTCCAAGACCTACGCACAAGGTCTTCGATAAAGAATCTTATTGGGTGGTGGAGGCGTATGGAGCACACCCAACCTTCCGCAAGGGAATCCATTAAGAAAGCGGGTTTTGGTTGGTTTCTTGACTCATTATGGAATGAACAGTGGGATAGGCAAGCCCTCCTTGCCTTAGCCGAATTATGGTGGGATACCACCAACACCTTCCACTTCAGTTTTGGGGAAATGACCATGACTCCCAAGGATTTCTCGATTATCACCGGTTTAAGCCTTAAAGGAAAGAGGTTGGAATTCTATGGGGATGCCAACACAAATAGTGCTTATCTCCTCACTATGTTGGGGATGGATATTGAGGCGAGTTCCCGCGGTGTCAGGAGGACATGGCTTTTTGAGAATTTTGCCAATCAAGTAGAAGGTGTGGGGGGTGGCTCTTGAGTGCATTACTAGGGCTTTCATGATCTATATGCTCTCCTGCACTCTCTTTGTTGGTGCCAATGACATGGCACAACTGGGGTACCTCGCTTCCATGGTAGATGTGAACAAAATGGGGAGGTATAACTGGGGAGGGGCAGCACTAGCTACTATGTATAGATCCATGTCTGACATGTCTTGTGGTGTTTCCAAGCATTTTGGTGGGCTCCTATTTGTTTGGGAGGTAAGTAAAAATGTTTAATTTTTAAATTCCTCTCAAACTTGACTTAATTTTAATGCTTTTCTTGAATCTTGACAGATATGGTATTATGAATACCTGGGACTGTGCCGCCCTGCCCTGGATAATG
This sequence comes from Liquidambar formosana, assembly GCA_039720395.1. Taxonomy (NCBI): domain Eukaryota; kingdom Viridiplantae; phylum Streptophyta; class Magnoliopsida; order Saxifragales; family Altingiaceae; genus Liquidambar; species Liquidambar formosana. Next base: position 23,271,950 of record CM077822.1, read on the forward strand.
AGATACAAGAATGGCCAATACTTGGGAACTATGCTCCCACCAAGATAGCTATGCGTGCCCCCAACAGGCATGACTACGCCCATGCAAGGGCATACCTGGCGAGTTTGAATGCTGATATGGTAATCCTCATTCCTCATTTTTTTTTCATTCATTTTTATTATCTTACTCATCATTTTTTCTTTTTCTTTTTTTTTTTTTTTTTTTTTTTTCAAATTCAACAGGTGGAGTGGAGTCCATGGGGACTGTGGGAGGCTAGGTTGCCTAGGAGGTGTGTGTCCTGTTTGGGATTGACGGGGAAGAGGGTACTCTTTGAGGGTCCCTCAGGGCGATACTGGTATTTAGGGGAGCGCGTCCTTAGGCAGGTGAAAGGACGAGTGGATGCCGCTCTTACCCTTGTCTTGCCTCCCATGAACATGAGGCACACTGACTCTCTGGATGGGGATGAGCTGATGGAAGCTCTGATTGGATGGGATGCTGAGGAGTTCACCTCGCCTAATACCGACTACATGACTTTCTGCAACCAGTTTATGATGCGCCCTAGAGTTATTGGTTTCCCACCTCAAGGGGTGAGTCTTTATTCCATTTTCAATTATTGACTTATGTAAGCACTCTTCTTAAGCAAGTTGTCTATTGCAGGGCCAGCGAGCTCGTGGACATAGTTCCACAATAGCATCCTCCACAGGTATGACTCATGGGGATGAGGATTATGAGATGGGGGGAATGGCACAGCCACCTCTCCCAGTTCTCGACTGGCAAGTGAACATATGTAATGGGCTGGAATTCATGAGGACTAACATTACTCATCCTGCTTTTGATGAAGTCCCCAGGATCGACTCGAGCTACGAGCATGTAAGCTCTAAACCTTTGCCTTCCTAAAAACCTATTTCATCATTTATTAACCATGTTCATCTTTTAGGTTCCCCGAGAGTACGCACAGGAGTGCCTTGAACTCAGCGAGGGATTAAGGCGAGACCTTATTAGGATGAGTTTGGCGAACTCTGTGCTAGAGGGACGACTGAATCCCACTGTAAGCCATTCCCTTTGTTCATTCCAATCATAGGAGCTAATGATATAACCCTTCTTTATTAATTGACTTCTTTGCAACAGGTCTCCACATTGCGCCCACCACAGCCAATGCCACCCCAAGGGAATCCTCATGCTGGTTGTGGTAGAGGCGAATCAAGTAGAAAGAGAAGAACCACGGGAGACCATTAGATTAGCTTACCCTCTTGCTTTGTAATCGAATGAAACATCTTTCTTTATGCTTTGTAACCTTTCTCTGAACATTTGCTTTGGTACTTTGTATGAGACTTTTGGAGTTCCATGGTGGTGATTTACTCATGTTTTTGTGCAAAAATAAGCTCAAAATAAGCTTCCCGAGGTCACATAACCATATAGGGGTCAAAAGAGGTCAAAAATAGGCAAAACTGGGCAAAATAGGAAAACGGCCTCGGGTGACCTTTTCCCTATAAAAACACATCCAAGAGGTTCCTAAACCTACTTGTATTCATTCATTAGAAATTATGGAGGCTCTAGACAAATTTTTAGGAGGGTTTTTGAGAGTTATGAGTGCTGAAGCAAAATCTGGGTTCAAGTGCTTTGGCTTGGATCCATTGCTTTCCTTGAGGCATGTGAAGCTTGAAACGAACCTCTTGACTGCTGCTACATATTTTTGGGATCCCCAAATTCATGTGTTTCGCTTCAACTATGAAGAACTGTGCCCAACCATGGAGGAATTCTGCGCTTTCTATGGAGTTTCACCGGTAGGTCCTTTCATTCTCCCTACTCCTCGCCCAAGCTTTCTTACTTCTTTTTCCAACCTCCTTGGGATTCACCCACAATATGCCTCTACATTTGTAAAGGACCATATGGTAGACTTGATGAAATTGGCAACTTCTTTTTTGGCCTATGATAATAAAGGTATTCTGAACTTTACCTTTCCCATTAAGCATGCACTTGCCTTTTGCCTCATTGGTCGTTTCCTTATTTCAACTGGTACTCCACATGTTCCCATACAAATTTGTGACTTGATTCCTCTCCTTGCCAAGGGCCATAACTTGATTCCCATGATATTAGCTGAAACCCTGAATAGCTTGGATAAAGTCCATGAGGACCCAAAGGTTCCTTTAGGAGGTAGCCCCATTTTGCTGCAAATGTGGTTGCTTGAAAGACTGAATTTCTTATCACCCATTGCCATTACATCATACAAGCCCCAGCATTACTGCCTTCACCGCATTGAACTGCCTAGAGAGTTTTCATTGAGGGATTGGCTAGGTTACTTCCAAACCCTTTCTTGGAGGAGTGTCAAGTGGTTCGTCTTCATATGGGGCTGCAGCGAACAGGTGCTTCTGTGAACTTCTGGATGTGCCATGGTGAGACTCATAGGACTGAGGTCTACTTCTTTTTATTGGCCTTCAAGGGTTCTTCGTCAGATGGGTGCCATGCAAACCATACCTACTTCCTTAAAAGGTGACTATCCTGTGGTGCCTGCGGGTCTTTCTATAGTGACTTGGGCGAAGGATCGATGGCCTAGCAAGCTGACACTGACTCAAGTGACGAAAACTGATGGTCCATATATGATGAGCCTCGAGTACAAGGAATGGTTGAAAGACAATTTGGGTGAGCGAGAGATTACTCGAAGAGAAACGATTTTTGGACTTATCAAGAATGATGGACTTGGACCTTGCAGAGAAGATATTATGAAAGCAGTGACAGCAACTTATGAACATGACTTGAGGAAGAAAAGAAGACACGAAAGAGAGAAGCAGAAAGCTGAAAAGTGGGCTGCAAAGAAGCCCAAGAAGAATTGAAGACTCAATAGAATAGGATATTTATGGCACTTTTATAGTTCTTTCACTTAATACCAATGAATTGCTATGTCAATCAATTTTAGTTTTGAATAAATTGCCAATAATAAATCAAATTTGGGATTTTGTTGTTTGATTTAGACCGCACCCAAGGTAACTTTATGGGTTGCCTACGTATCTCCATTATTTTTCTTTTTTTTGCTTTTTTCTTGTTTTTTTTTCTTCTTTTCTTTTTTTTTTTTTGAATGGAGAATCAGGTCTTACGTAGTTCTTATGCCTTAACTTTTGCCTAGGCCGCCCTTACGGGTTTTCAACCTAGCAGGCCTCAAACATGATATTTTTTCAATTGATCCAAATTAGTTGGACGAGCGAACTCAATTCCATCTAAATCCATGAGGCGTACAGCCCCTGCTGGCAATATTTCTTTGATAATGTATGGTCCACCCCAACTTGGCTTGAATTTTCCCCGCGGATCGAACACTGGAGCTCTGATTTCTTTCAGCACTACATCCCCTTTCTTTAGACCTCGGTCTTTGATATGTTTGTTGAATGCTCTGGCAACTCTCCGTTGATACCCCTGAACATGATACAGCGCCCTTAAACGCCTTTCATCGAGCAAAGCTAACTCATCAAAACGGCTCTTAACCCAGTCCACTTCTGTTATCTGGCTCTCCACGGCAACCCTTAGTGAAGGAACTTCCAACTCAACTGGCAACACGGCCTCCATTCCGTAAACTAGAGAATAAGGGGTAGCCCCTGTTGACGACCTTATTGATGTTCTGTAACCCCATAGAGCCAATGGCAACTTCTCATGCCAGTCTGTGTGTGAGTCCGCAGTCTTCTGCAGTATCTTTTTGATGTTCTTGTTAGCCGCTTCCACTGCTCCATTAGTCTGAGGACGGTATGGTGACGACAGATGGTGAACTATGCCATACTTTTGCAAGAGCTCATGGGTTTCTTTCTGAAAGTGCTGGCCATTGTCTGAGATAACTTCATGCGGTACCCCATATCGATAGATGATGCTGTGCTGTATGAACTGTGCTACCTTCTTGGAATTCAAGGTCTTGAAGGACGCTGCTTCTACCCACTTGGTGAAATAATCAATGGCAACCAGGATGTATTCATGCCCATTTGACGCCTTTGGCTTGATCTGTCCGATGATATCTATCCCCCATACTGCGAATGGCCATGGTGATGACATACTTGTTAAAGGCATAGAAGGCAAATGTTGTCCACTAGCGAACAGTTGGCATTTGTGGCACTTCTTGACATGTGCGTGGCAATCTCTTTCCATGGTAGACCAATAATAGCCTAGCCTCATGATTTTCTTAGCCAACATATAGCCATTCATGTGCGGAGCCCCTGTCCCTTCATGGATTTCTTTAATCAGATGCTCGGCTTCCTCCTCGGTGACACACAACAGGTGGATTCCGTCGTATGATCTCCGATATAGCTTTCCTCCACAAAGCACATAGTGACTCGCCAACCGCCTCAGGGTTTTTCTGTCGATATGAGATGCTCCTTCTGGGTACTCCCTTTCTTCAATGAACTTCTTTATGTCATGGAACCACAGATGGCCATCATTCACTTCCCCTCCTCGGATTGCACAACAGTACACAGGCTTGTCTTGACATTCTATCACCAGCGGCTTCACATTTCCCCCTTCAGGTATCTCCACCATGGATGCTAGGGTCGCCAAGGCATCGGCGAACTGGTTCTTGTTTCTTGAAAGGTAGTTGAACTCTATCTCTGAGAACTCCTTGGTTAGAGCTTCCAGATAGGCATGGTAGGGCAGCAACTTCTCATCTCGAGTTTTCCATTCCCCTTTTATCTGACAAATGATTAGCGCCGAGTCCCCGAACACTTCCAATTCTTTGATCCCCAATTCAAGTGCGGCTTCCAATGCTAGGATACAGGCCTCATACTCAGCAATATTGTTGGTAGCTTCAAACCCCAACTTGACCGCCAATGGTGTAAATGCCTCTTCAGGTGAGACCAGCAGGACTCCTATCCCATAACCTTTCTTATTGGCTGCCCCATCGAAGTATACTCTCCAAGTTTTTCTACCAATCTCTAGCACGTCCTCATCTGGGAATTGATCGTTAAACGGAGCGGATGATGACACCGGACAGCTGGCTAGGTAATCTGCGATGACGCTCCCCTTGATAGACTTCTGATTCACGTACTTGATGTCGAATTCATTAAGGAGAATTGACCATCGAGCAGTTCTGAATGACAATACCGACCTTTCTACCAGGTACTTCAATGGGTCCATGCGACTTATCAAGAACACTTCGAAGGACATCATGTAGTGTCGGAGCTTTTGCGTCGCCCATACTAGTGCCACACAAGCCTTTTCAATGGCATTGTACTTCACTTCATAGTCCGTCATTTTCTTGCTTAGGTAGTAGATGGCATTCTCCTTTGTAGACCCTTCAAGATATTGAGCTAACATAGCTCCCGTCGCGGTTTCGGTGACCGTTAAGTATAACAAGAGCGGTGCACCTTGCCGTGGGGGAACTAAGATTGGAGGATTGCTCAAGTATCTCTTAATGGTCTCAAAGGCCTCTTGGCATTCTTCATTCCATACTTTTGGCACACCTTTCTTAAGCAATTTGAAGATTGGTTCGCAAACCATGGTCAAGTTGGCGATGAATCGGCTTATGTACTGAACCCTTCCCAGAAAACCCCGGATCTGCTTCTCAGTGCTAGGCGGCTCCATCTCCACAATAGTTTTTATCTTTCCTGGGTCCACTTTGATTCCCCTCTGAGTGATCATGAACCCCAATAGCTTGCCTGCAGTGACACCAAAAGCGCACTTCTGTGGGTTTAAACGGAGATTGTACTTCTTTGCTCGCTCTAGGAATTTCTCTAGTGCCTTGAAATGCCCTTCCCTATCCACGGACTTCACGATCATATCATCGACATAAACCTCGACTTCCTTGTGGATCATATCATGCAATAAGGTCGTAGCTGCTCTTTGGTAAGTAGCCCCAGCATTTCTTAAGCCAAAAGGCATTACCTTGTAACAGTACGTTCCCCATTGCGTGATAAAGGCTGTTTTCTCCATATCTTGAGGTGCCATCTTTATCTGGTTATACCCGGAGAATCCGTCCATGAAGGAGAGGAGTGCATGTCCCACTGTGCTGTCCACCAACACGTCGATATGGGGTAAAGGAAAATCATCCTTAGGGCTCGCGGCGTTGAGATCTCGGAAATCGACACACATCCTCACTTTCCCATCTTTTTTAGGCATAGGCACTATATTTGACAACCACTCAGGGTACTCCACAACTTGGAGGAAACCCGCGTCTAGTTGTTTAGTTACCTCTTCTTTTACTTTTAGAGCCCATTCGGGTTTTAATCTTCTGAGTTTCTGCTTTACCGGCTTCTTTAGGGAATTAGTGGGGATATAGTGTTGCACAATATCGGGGTCGATGCCAGGCATGTCTTCATAAGACCATGCAAAAGCCGTAATGTTGGCTTTCAAGAGAGAGATCATCTTTTCTTTTTCAACGGGGGAGAGGGTTTTCCCAATTTTAACTATTCTTGGCAATTCATTCGTCCCTAAGTTGATTAATTCCAATTCATCCATATTAGGTTCGGTGACGCCCCTTTTCCTTTGCTCAACGAGCTCCGGGGGGACATCGTTCCTAGGATCTATATCCATGCCATAAATATCCATAGAGGAGAGAAAAGAGACACTGCATATATAGAGAAAGAAAGCACACTTTATTGACTAGGAATAGTAGGAATGACACACAAAAGAAGAAAAACAAACAAATCTGTATCAATACTATGACTCCACAAGGTGAGTTAAGTAGATACATCTTATTGAATTAGGGAAATATTACTAAACTAAGACACCTACAAGCTGCTATCAGGTAGGCCAAGGTCTTCTTCTTCATGGAGCTCCGCAACGACACCACATTCAAGGTACCAATTCAGGAGTGGCGAGGTAGCATGGCAAATGGACGAACCCTGGAGTTCTTCAATGGTCGAGTCTTCTACAGTGAGGATCATGTCTTGGAACATTTCAGTCATAGCACCTGCATCATGGTTCTCTGCCCAGTCTTCTTCTTTCTTTTCCCAGAACTCATCATTGATGGCTTCATCATCCATCATTTCAGCTGTGATTGGATACCATTCGGTGAAGAAAATTTCAAAACCCGGAACTCGGATCTTGGTAGCTTGGTCAAAGGTGGGTTCTGGAAACCCGCAGTATAGAAAATCATCCCCTTCTTTGACGAAGTAACCATTCAAAGTAGGTCGATATGGCGAGATCCTCAGGTCTGGCACCCTTCCCTCGGCTTTGGCTCTTACTTTCTCTTTATTCCTCTTCAGCATTTCTGCATGATCATTTCTGGAGGGCTCATATCCTAGCCCAAAAGTGTATGAGGTGACACGGCTCTGAACAGAGTTAGGGATCCCTTGTTGGCGACGCCCTAGCCCCATGCCAGGAAAGAAACTCATTCTTCTCATGATTTCACCAACGTGCAAATTGCCATGGGGGCAAAAGTCTAAGGGTATCAATTCACCTTTCTCGAGCTCTTTCTCAATGCATTGGACATAGTCAAACCCGGATAATGGCACCGCCGCTGATTCTGGTTGTATCTCACATATAGGCACGCCTGCGAGTTTCAATTCATAGTCCCCTTGAAGCGTTACTATGGCTCCTTCATAAGGAAACTTTACCTTTTGATGGAGTGAAGATGGCACAGCCCCAGCAGGATGGATCCAAGGTCGGCCCAACAGCAGGTTGAAACATGACGGCACATCCAATACTTGGAATTCCACCCTAAATTCAGTGGGTCCCATGATTAGAGGCAAGGTAACCACTCCTATAACTTCTCGGCGGGTGTTGTCATAAGCTCTTACGGTCTGCCCAGATGGTGTGAAATCAGTGGGTCCCAAACCCAAGACAGTGGCAATTTGGAGAGGACATACATTCAGTGCGGACCCATTGTCAATAAGGACGGTTGGAACCCTCTTCCCCATGGTGTCAACGGTCACATAAAGAGCTTGAGAATGGCTTGGCCCGCTTTTGGGTAGGTCCACATCGGTGAACACGATGGTTGAGTTCTTAGGAGTTGGATTCACCAAATGTACCAATCCCTCGGGGGATGTGTTAACGGGCACTTGTATCTGATTCAGCAATTTCAACACGGTCTGTCTGTGCTTATGTGAGGCCATGAGTAAGCCCCAAATAGTGATGTTGGCATTGGTCTTCTTCAGCTGCCTCAACACTTCATCCTCTTCTTCTTGCAAGCTAGGACGCCTCTGCCCTTCCAAATCTTCCAATGGATTCTCAGATTCTAGGTGGGGAGGCTTGAAATGACGACCCCCTCTGGTTATATGGTCCAACTCATCATCGCTAGCCCATATGTCATGGACTTCCTCGGAGTCATTCATTAAGTCATCCCATTCTATCATGTCAATGTTCTCCATCTCTGTCGGCAAGTCATCCCAACCTGTAGGGACTATCGGCTCTTCTAATATTGGACTTGGACTTGAGTACAGCACATAGTAATCATATTTCCCCGACAATTCACCTAATAGGCCAACCTGAGGATCCCCCGCTTCATATCTTTCTTTCAGCTCTTGTTGGATAGATTTCTTTGGCAATAACAAAACCTTTTGGTCAATGAGGTCTTGGATGATCTTCTTTAGTATAGAACAAGCCTCGGTGTTATGACCGGGTGCACGATGGTATTGGCAATATTGGTGGGGGGTTGATCGCCTTGGCTTTGGTAGAAGTGGCATGATAAGGTGGTTATTGCGGCAAATGGTGAAGAGACGGGTTAAGGTCATGGGGAGTGGAGTGTATTGTCTTATGGGACAGCGAGGGCGTGAGGATTCAACCCCAATGGCATTTATGGTGTTAGGTGGGGGTGTGTTGTTGTGAGATGGGAGAGGATTACGGGTGACATTTGGACGGGTTGGTGGTGAGATGACTTGTTTGTCTATGAGGTCTTGGACTTGGTGGCGAAGGCGAATACAGCGATTGGTGGCATGGCCTTTGGATTGGTGGTACTTGCAGTACTCATTCTCATTGTAGCTCTTGGGTAAGGGATTTGGTGGAGGTCTTGGGTCGAGTGGCTTCAATAGGTCATGGCTTATGAGCTTTTCAAAGACTCTTTCGAGGGGCATGAATAGGTCAGTGAATTGGCGAGGTGGGTTGACATCATTGAGAGAAAAGGGTTGGATGGGTTGAGTTATGGTGTTGACCTCGGCATTGTTCTTCCCAGTAAAGTTTGTCTTGCGACTCCTCACTTCCTCAGTTTTGATTGTCCCATCGTTGATAGCATCTTCAACCTGCGTGCCAGCCCCTATGAGAGCTTTGAAATTTGGGAAATAGTGGGCAAATAAGTGCTTGTGATACACGGGCAGCAAGTTCTTAACCACCAGCTGAATTTGGTCCTCCTCATTTGGCCTATCCGTCATTCTCGACGCCTTTTGTCTCCACCTTGTAATGTAAGCGGAGAAAGTTTCATGAGCCCCTTGCTTGGTAGTCTCCAGGTCCCTTCGAGTGACATCCACCTCTGTGTTGTACTTGTAGTGCTCCGAAAACTCATTGCATATATCTTCCCAGGTCCGGGTTCTATTCTCATCCAAGGACAAGAACCATCTCAAAGCAGAAGTGGCCAAGGTTTCATGGAACATTTGAGCTAAAAGCTCGTCAGTAGCCCCTCGAGGGTGCATAGCTCGCACATACATCTTCAAATGAGTCTTAGGGCAACCCGTCCCATCGAACTTTTCTAACTCCGGCATCTTGAATTGTAGTGGAATACGAGCCGTTGGAAACAGAGATAGAGTCCGCACATCGACCATGTCATCAGCCCTACGAATCCCTTTTATAGTTCTCTCCAAAGCTTCTACCTTGCTAGCTAACACGGAATCACTACTAGAACCTTTCCCCTTGGTTTCCCCTTCTAGGTTGGTGACCACAGGTTTCGAGCTACTTTCCCCCCTTGTTTTGGTGTTCTCATTGGATCGAGGTCCCTCTTCGGTGCCAGCCCCATGAGGTATACCCGAGGAATGGGCCTTAGAGCCATTTTGTTCAAGATCCGCCATCTTCTGTTGGTTCTCTTGAGCCATTTTCAAAGCGGTATCAGATGTCTCAGTGGTATGGTCATGCTTGGCCATGATGGCTTTCAGGCAAGCCTCAAAGTCAAAGTGCCCCTCACTAGTTCTTTCGTCGGCCATGTCTGTCTGATGGGTAGGTTCAACACTCACTAGACGCCCTTGCGGATTGCGGATCCAAGCCAGGACGTCTATGGATAAAAAAGTTTTAACCTTTAGCCTAAGGACTTGTCCTAAACCTCCATATTTTCCTTAATGAACTCGGTCTCTACACCATGTTCAATTAATTCATTCCTTTTATCCAATTACCTTTACAAGGGTCATGGATTAAGGGTATGTTTTAAAGAATAGGGCATAGAGTCCTTCAATTAGGTTTAATTATTCCCCTAGGACTAGCACATCACAAACATAGCTTTACATCCTATTTCCTTAATTTATTCCTCCTAACCCATGGCCTTAACGAAGGCTAGGGTTTAAAGGTCTATGTTAAGGGCATAAGATATAAAGCTTCACACCACAAACACGGCATAGCATCATTACAAACAATTGTGGGTGCATAATGGTGAGACCACAGTGTCCTACAAGTTTGTCTATATGAACTAATGATAAGGGTAGGCTGGGGTCCTTCACTTGCTTGAGCAATCCTTATACCTAACCACATGTGGCATCAAGAACGCCGCGTGGGTCCAGCAGTACGTGATTAACTCATTTAATATACCCAGGGGCAAGCCCAAGGGTACTAGGCAAGAGAGGTTGATAGCTTTCGCCCCAACACTTGGAATCAGGAAAACCAAGGTTGAAACTAGGCCGATCGTTGGCAAGGATACATCGAGGGACATCGATCCTAGCATGCAAGAATTTGCGCACACAATGCAATAAATGAAAGCACACAATCAAGCGGATGCAATGTGATTGATTTTAATTAAACATAAGAAATTAACCTAGCCCAATTAAACTTTATAGAGTCTAGCTCACAACATCCCCAGTGGAGTCGCCAAACTGTGAACCCCGGAAATTGGGCCCACGAGGGATTAACGAAAAGGTTGTGTGGATGTGGGTTTTGAAAACACAAAGGAGTCACCACCTCATTTTTTAAAGGAAACAAGGAAAACCCTAAAAACAGTTTGTTTTAGGAAAACAATTTGAATGACTCCATAAAAAAGGAAAGGCAAAAACCAATCTTTTGGAAACCAAAGAAATCGGGGATTCGGAGGCTAAGTTATGACATGGGAAGGTTCTAGGCAAAGCCTATAGGCACCCATGTCACCCTTTCGGTCTCTCAGTTCATTTGGGCTAAATCAAGATCTTTTCCATACAAAAATCAGCAAGTATATCATCACAAGACAGCATGCATATCATATATTTCATTCATCCATCCATGCATAGTAAGCACACAAAAACAGAAAATAAAGAAAAACAAAACAAAACAAAAAGAAGCCTAGGATGCTTGGATCCTAGAATGGACTTGAGCCTCACGAAGAGCGCCTACGTACCATGCAACGAAATACATGGATCAAAGTCCACGTAGTTCGATTAGAACTAGGGTTAAGTCCTAATATAAACCTATGGTAAAAACCCTAGGTTTCCTTATTTGATCAAAAGAGTTGAATTTGATAGAAAGTTTGATTTTGGAAAGAAATCCACAAAATGGAAACCTTAATAAAAACCAGAATTTTATGGGTTAAGGAAACCCTTGATTAGAACCATAGGATCATATTAAAAATTAACCCTAAAGAGGGAGAAGGGAAAGAGTTAAGGAAGAGAGGTGAATTGGGGCACCTTCATACCCACTTACCTGAGCGCAATAGCTCCAAGCATTAGCCATTTCAGACATGAGCAGCCCTATTTGCCATAGGACAATTACCACACCTATTTGCACCCTTACACGTGCTCAAAACCATGCAAAAACAATGATATGCAAATATGGACAGAATAGTATTATGGCCTAAAATCATCTACTAAGCATGCTAACAGCAAAAACAGCAAACAATAATAAGTCCTAACATATTCCTAGAACCATATTATGCATAAAAACCCTAGAATATACTAACATGCATGCAAAAACATCATATTTACTCTATATGCAAGACATATACAGCAAACACGAAGAAAAATCAATAAAAAAGTCTACTTTATCATGCTATATGAAAACTAACATAAAACTATGACTCTAAAGCCCTAAACTCACAAATATGATTAAAGACATACAAAACATACTTTAGTCATGCTAAAACCAAACTAAACAGAAATTAAATCATGCATATTAACTAACTAAAGCAACATAACATGATGAAAATCCTAACTCTAACATGCAATGACACTAATCCTAGCACAAGGGCAACAGGAGCACAAGAACCATAACTATGCATAAAAAACACATAGGACAGCCCTAAAGCATGCTAAACAGTAGATAAACAATAGATATTCCATGTATATTAACTAGCTAGAGTGTTAATACATGATAAAAAAGTTACCTTTAACATGCAATAAGCCTAACCCATATTCAGCATAAACAAAGAGGGAGGAATACCTTAAGAAGAAACTTCCTTGCTGCTGTAGAGACTCTCCCTTGCTCTTATGGATGACTTGAACCAATCCTCTCCAAGGCTATAGCAAGAACTCCAGCTCTCCTTCAAGTCTCTCTCTCTTATTCTCTCTCAAACACTCAAGTATTAATGCATAAAGTGGCTCCCCTTGTGCTGAAGCATAGGGGGGTATTTATAGACTTCAATTAGGATTAACCAATGGCTGGGATTAAAACCCTAAAAATTAATCCAAGGGCTATTAGAGACCCCCTTGGGGCTTAAGTAACTCAGAAGTTACCAAAAAATAGAAGGAAACTCGTCCAAAAGAGCCCAAATACGTCAAAATAGGCAAGAGTCCGCTTCAGCAAGGAGTTAGAGTGAAAATAGGAAAGTGGTCTCGGGTGACCACCCAAGGCTGGGCGGCTAGCCACCTGGGCCCAGGCGGCTGGCCGCCCGGGGCTGGATGGTCACCCGAGCCCACTCCGGATTTTTGCCTATTTTTTACTCCTAATGCTTATAGAAGTGTTTCAGGGGGCAAATGAACTTCGATTTTGATGAAACAAAAGCCAAAACGACCGTGTTTCGATGAGGAATATGTTTTTGAACATTTTAGGGTGAAAACCACTAACCATGGGGGCATGGTTAGGTTTGAACAAGGCGGTTAACCACTATGCTCTACCTTTGCTAAGCACAGGTGTGCACATAGGATCAAACCAAACACTTTCCATATCAAAATTGAACTTCATAAAACACTTTTGGGAGTAAAATGATGACTAATGAAAGTCAATTTGAAAAGATTTGGTTGGTAATTGTGAGTCAATTAGAGCTAACCCAAAGAAGGGTCAATTAACCAACTTGAACTATATTGAGCCATTTTAATCCCAAGCCATTGATTTATCAAATTGAACCTAGAAATACCTTCTATGCATCCATATGAACTCCAATTGACAACTTGGAGATCATTTCAAGGTCAAATGAAAAGTTTGGGACTTAAAAGACAATTATGCCCCTTAAGTCACAAAAGCTCTTATTATCCCTCAAGATCAACTCCAATTTGAACCAAAATTCACACCCATTGTCCTTGTGACCCTAGAAACCTAATGCAAGTGACTAGACTCAAAAACAAAACAAAAACATGCATGAAATGATGAGCCCTAGTAAGGTGGTGCAAAAATGGGGTGTGACAAGTTCTTATTAACTATCGAAATGAACTCCAAATCACTTCAAAATCCATACACATGATATTCAATGCCATAGAAACTTAATGCAAAAGACTAGACTCAAAAATAAAATAAAAACCTGCATGAAATGACGACCTCAAACTAGGGTAACAAAAATGGGGTGTGACACGGTCAACTCAATTTTAGGATAGAGAACCTAAAATTTCAACTTGGGCAAGTAATCAAAATCATTGAAACTTTAAGTTTGAAAAGTTTACCTACCTATGTGGGTTTACACATGATGATGTGACACATGTCCTGAAATAAGAGCCATAGATTTTGAATTTGATGTGAATTCAATATATAAGCAACTCTCTTAATAGCTATCTTGGCGCCCTTTTTTAAAAAAACAAAACAAAACAAAAATACCCTTCGAACAAATCCAGACTCATATAAGACCTCGGAACCCATATGGACCATGTAAATCCAATGTCCATATGGGTTGTGGGGTTGGTGTCCTTATACCTCAGTTATAGCTATCCTGTTAGTTATATTCATATAATAAGTTGCAAGCCTAATTAGTTTGGGTTAATATATAAGAAATTAAGAATCCTTATCAGAAGATTTTATTTTTTTAACAAACCGTCAGAGTCACATAGAGGCAGACTTAGAACCCTAGAAGACCCCTTCATATTCCCCAACAATCTGCATATCAAGTGAGTACAATTTGAACTTTGCCTAAGTATGAGGTAATTTAGTATTATTTATTTATTGTGCAATGATCAGTACTTGCACATAGCTTTATGGGTGAGAGATCTTGTCAGTTGCAGCATATAGGGTTTAGCAATCCGATGCTTTGAAATTGGGTGAATATAGAACATAGGTCACGTACACCTTTAATGGAATATAATATAAAATTATTTATTTAATAAAAGACATATATATTTACATGTTGACAGTACAAAGTGGGTTATGGAAGGAATTTTTATTGTTATTATTATTATTATTATTATAGATATATATATATAGATATCTGGGGTACTGGTACATCCCGTAGTACATAAGCTAAGGAAAAAAGTAGGTTTCATAAGAATGGTGAGGTTATTATTTTATAGTGATATATATATATATATATATATATGATCTCCATGTTGTCGTTGGAAGTAGTGTACTGTGTGTCCGTACATGGTAAAAGTAGGAGTTATTGTAAAGGAATATAATATAATTATATAAATAATGATTTGACCAAATAATTAGTAGGATTCCTGTACACTTTTTATATAGGGTTAAAAAAAAAAAAAAAAAAGAAAAAGAAAAAAAGAAAGGAAGAATGGACGGTACACAAGTAGGTGTTGGGTGGGAAGATGGCCAATAATCCAACGTGGTCACGTATACAAACCCAATTGTGTATTAGTGTATTTACGATTTTGAGCGTTGAATTTTCACTAGTTAAGTTGATTTCATTTTTGCCTAATTTGACGAGCTTGACACAATGGACTGTGTTGAGGGTCAAACTAAATAAATTAAAACATTTATTAACTTAGACTATAATTTATTGATAGTAATATTAATTTTTGATCTTAGGTTTGAGCTAAGTATTGATAAATGGAGGCGTTTTACTTGGATTTTGACATTACCACTTGAGGTAAGTGGGAGTATGACATGCCAATTTATTTATGACATATGTTTTATTTGTTAAATAAATGATTTTCATGAATGATTTTTATATCTATTCAAACATGTCTATTTTATTTGTATGAGCCAAGCAAATGATTTTGTATTCCATTTCAAGTAATGCTAGATATGATTTACTAATTACTTGAAATTATATTTAGCCAAAATGATTATATTTGAAACTCTGGTCTGATTGCCTTATGTCTAGCCCTGGTCAGTAGGGGTTAAGTTATTGGCCTTTGGTTCCTTTTGGTTCCAATGCTCTGCCCCGGTCAGTAGGGGAAATTACTGATCTTTGGTACCAATGCTTTGTTAAAGCCTCTTCTAAATAGGAGCACCGTTTGGACCTTCGGGTCAATCTGTCTGAGTCATTTGTGTGGTTAGCCAGAATTACAAAATAAATATTTGTTCGTTTTGATCTGAAAGCTCTGAATGTTTATTTGAAATCTGTTATTGATATGAGAATTCTAAAAATTTGTATTTCTCTTAACATCTTTTGGAAAATATTTAATTGTGGTTATTAGCATATGATTTGTCGATATACATTTTCATGAAAAACTGGTGCGACTAGCTTGGCTTATTCTTATGTATGTTATACTCACCCTTATAATATATTTTTCAGATGAGTAGTCTGTTAGATTGCTGGGCCAAGTATAGTGGAGGCTTAGAGTGCGTCAGGCTAACAGTTATTAGGTTGAATATTAATTGGTATTAGTTTCCGTAGTGATTCTTTTTTCTTATGAGAGGATTTTTGGACTCATTTTAGATGTTATTTGTTAAAGTTTGGAGTTATGAGGTTTGAGTAGACAACTTTTTCAATTATTTAGTTATTATTGATGATTATGACATCACTGAATTATTGGAGATTATTAGTACATTAAATTTCATCGTTGGAAATTTTATTATGGATGGACTATTTTAATTGATCACATGAATGGTTGGGATACGAATGTTTAATTGCGCCATCAAACTCGATCACTTGGGTTTGGGGTGTGACAGAAATGGTATCAGAGCCAGGTTATGATTCTTTAGACTCTAGGATTATAACCTTTGGACGATTAGATTATTATAGTAAGAAATAAGTTTGGGTTAGAAGAATAATGGATCAATGCATTGAGATTTTATTATTTGTGACAATCGATGTATGGATAAGTTGAACTCATAGATTATGTTATTCTTAATCAATAAATTAATTGTTTCATTTATATGAGTTCTAAAGTTTTGTCTTCCTCGAATGTTAAGAATTTTCAAATGCCACCTAAGAAAGCTAATGGTGGAAGGAGCTCCTTGACAAGGGCGTTATCCGACCTAGTGTATCTCCTTAGGGCGCATTGGTATTATTCGTGAAGAAGAAGGAGGGGAGCATGAGAATGTGTATTGATTATCAAGAGTTGAATAAAGCTACGATGAAGAATAAGTATCCTTTGTCGCGGATAGTGTCACACCCCATTTTTGCACCACCTTACTAGGGCTCATCATTGCATGCATGTTTTTGTTTGTTTTTGAGTCTAGTCACTTGCATTAGTTTTCTAGAGTCACAAGGACAATGGATGTGAATTTTGGTTCAAATTGGAGTTGGTCTTGAGGGATAATAAGAGCTTTTGTGACTTGAGGGGCATAATCGTCTTTTAAGTCCCAAACTTTTCATTTGACCTTGGAATGATCTCCAAATTGTCAATTGGAGTTCATATGGATGTTGGGAATCGAACAAGAGGGAAAAATACAAAGTGCGGAATATAAAAATTTTTCCTACGATTCCCAATCCCATGAATCTAACTATGCATAACACAAAATCAAACCCTAACTACGAAGAGGGTTAGAACACTTACAGAATTTTTTGTCTTCTCCTTTTTGCTCCAAGCTTTGATTCCGGACAGCGGTGAATGAGCAGCCCAAGTGTGCTGCCTCCAACGGTATCCACACCTAGCTAGAGCTTCAAGTCCCTTCCTCCTTTTCCTTGTTGTTGCTAGTGTAGGAGAAGAGAGGAGAGAGAGAGAGGGAGGCTGGAAATTCTGGCCAGCCCTTGGGGAGCCTCCAAAGTGATGATGTCACACATCATAGTGTGACTTAAATAGTCCACATTAAAGGGGCCGGCCCTAGGGGGGAAACCTTTTTAGGGTTTTGTGCAATTTCCCTAAATTGCACAATAACCCCTATTATTTATATCAAATACAAACATGGCCTCAAAGAACTATTCTTTATGCACTCATACCCTTTCTCTCATAGACTTAAAAGCTCATCTTGCATGATCAGTGTGTGACCCATTGGGTTCACATCATCAAGTAGTAGGAATAGCACGAGGTGTGCACAATGGAACTCTTTCCATTTAGGGTCTAACTGGAACTCCTTCCAATTCCCTAATTGATTATAACTCACTTATATCAATTAGGGCATCTACTAACCATGAGTAACACCTAGCATATGGCTCATGGTGTGGTCCTTAATGAAGTGAATAGTCATTTACAAAGAACCCTTCTGTTATAGTTTATAGGTTACAATTGCATCCTTCCTTCAACACAATGTCTCCAATTGAACTAATAGGACATGGAAGTCTGTCAAGTCCCTAGTTCAATTACTTTATACTCATTCATAGATATCAACTCATTGATGAACTCATGAAACTCTTTTCATATTCATCCTACCATGGCCATGGATTTAATGAGTTATATTATGAATGCTATATGAGACATTCTCTCTCTTTTTCCTGAGAGTGATGGATCCCTTGTTGATCACTCACATGCCTTCATACACATAGCAGTAGGGCCAATGAACACCTTTGCAGACCCCTGAATAGGATCTGCACTTAGTGTTATCAAACTTCTAAAGCTACATGCATAAGGCAACTATGGTGTCTCAGGTCTAAGGATTACTTGTACCACTATAACAATGAGAAACTGATTGACAGGCAGGATAAAACTCCATTCAGTTTATCTCATATCTTTGGTCACATTCAGTGTACCTATTCTTGTAATAGGCACCCACTTGTTGGTTGTAGTGTCTCCACACAAATAGCTTGAGACTAGCTATCCTCCTATAGAGTCAACCTAACAAGTGCTAGTCCTATGGTTCATTACTGTCCATCATAGTGAACCTTCAACTAGGAATGCTTTAGGAGTTTAGTACAGAGATATATCTATAGTCTCAAAATTACAACTCTTTGTAATTCCATATTCTCAACTCTAACTCCATGGACATATTATGTAAATATAAATTATGCATATAAACATAATAGAATAAGCCCTTTTATTAAATCAATAATAAATGTGACATACATAAATGAAATCAAATGATTGTTCCTAATCCCTAAACAATCATCTCTATGATTGGCTCTAGGGCATAATCCTAACAATCTCCCACTTGCACTGAAGCCAATCGACCATGTATCGCATACTTATCTTCTTAAGATGTTGGTCTTAGACATAACCAATTATGTTTTAAAGCTTTAGTCAATAGGTCTACAAAAACTTATGTAGATAATATCTTCTATAATGTATCTATTACCTCTTCCAATGATTCCTCTAATCACTTGGAATTGCCGCTCTATGTGTTTGGACTTTTGATGAGACCGTGATTCCTATACTTGAGATATAGACCCATTGTTGTCACAAAACAAGGTGTGGGCAACTCAATGGAAGGAACAACTCCAAGTTCTAAATGAACTTATAGATCCAAACAGTCTCCTAGACAATGCGACAATTAATTCACCCTTAATAATGGAATCCACTGTATCTTTCATACAGTTCTTCCATTAAGTATTTCACCAACTAAAGTGAATATAAAATATACCCCATATGGATTATATCCAAATCCATATACCCATCTACTATGAGTTTACAATTTCCATATACAATCCAATATTCCAAATTTGAATTGACTGATAACTATTTGTAACAATTACAACATAATAGATATCAGGTTCAATACATAGTGTAGAATAAGGCTTCTTAACACTTTAAGAACCTTACTTGTGTTATCCTAAAGCACATGCCCTTGAATAATGAATTCTTATCTGAAGTAAATCAGACCTCCCTTAGAATTCTCCATGTTGAACTCCTTCAACATTTCAACTATGTTTAATGACTTGGAGATACTTAGCAATCTATATGATCTATCTCTATAGATCTTGTTGGATGCTTCTACAAAATCTTTCATGAAGAAGTTTTTCTCAAAAACTAAAACTTCACATTAGATAACATTTATATATCATTCATAATGATTAGGATGTCATCTTATTGATAGGATAAAGAAAAACGATCGCACTCCCACTAACCTTTTATACACTCATGGTCCATTTATACAATGAGAGAAATCAAACAATTTGATTACTTCAACTTTATAGATGTTCTAATTATGAGAACCTTGTAGTCTATTAATAGACTTCTATAACTTACACACTTTTATGGTTTTTCACCGTTTGATATAACATCTTTATATCCTTTTTGACATATCTCATATTCAAAATGTGTGTTTATAGATAACAAGATCCAAATGGATTTCAGCATAACTATTATCAAACAAGTTTCTTTATAGACAACTTTTTGCCTATGTTGAAAACATTCTTAAATAGCCAAGCCTTTTAGGTCTCTACCTATCCATATTGGATTTAATGACTCTTAGTCATTTCTCGAGTTGATGTGAAACATCGTCTAGT
Organism: Liquidambar formosana; assembly: GCA_039720395.1. Classification (NCBI taxonomy): domain Eukaryota; kingdom Viridiplantae; phylum Streptophyta; class Magnoliopsida; order Saxifragales; family Altingiaceae; genus Liquidambar; species Liquidambar formosana. The sequence goes on from CM077822.1 coordinate 23,291,850, forward strand.
CATAATCAATAGGATTATCTTGGTGATCTTTATCACCAAAGAACAATTCTTTCACATTCTAATGGAGATACAATATCTCTCTTATGTTAAAGAAATATCCAATTTGATCTATGAAAAGAATGTGGTGTAATTAAAGGTTTTGCCTCAATAGGGGCAAGGGTTGGATCTTTGTTGGTTTGTGGCTTTACAAACAATTCTGTAAATTCTATCTACTTTTGCATCTTTCTTGAATGAACTCTTTCTCAAGAAAATCCAGTAATCATCCTAATGGACAACTTTTGTTCATTAGAGTAATAGAAATACTATCCCAACCACTTTTGGGATATACCACAATTCAACACTTACTTGACCTTATTTCCAGATTGTCTACATTATGTTTCCAGACAAACGTAGCACAAGCCCAAGCATTAACTTCTTTAAGTTGGGTTACTTCCCATATCATATCTGATATAATTGGGACAAAACTGGAGTGAACCCTAAATTATCAATATGTAGCAATTTTAAGGTATATCCTAGATGGATACATTAGTAAAACTCATCATGGATCAAACCATATCTTAATAGGGTTCAATTCGTTCTCTTAGATTCACCATTGAGCTATGGTATTCTAAGATGAGTCTACTGTAATTGAATGCATGCTCTACATGACTATATACATCACAATGTATTAGTCAAATTATAAATGTAACTCTTTCACTTCACCAAGTAAAAGATGGGTTTGGTCATCTCATAACCAAGTCATAATCGTTACATTTAAATGAGAGTCTCTACATCTCTTGTATTCTCAGAATACGTTGCATTCGCTCTAATTAGTCATTTTAATTCAGAAATCAAATTTCTCGAATGTCTTAAATGACCTAGTTAAGAAATAAGTTCCCAAAATTAATCTAGCAACTCTTGCTCTATTAAAATTTTTAAAGGTAACTTATTATCTACTTAACTTTCTGCTTCCATTTAGATTACACTATAATCCAAAAACCAAGAAGCAGAACTAACCAACAATTTAGTTTAGAGCATGAACCAAAACTTCAAAAGTTTGGTTCTTCTAGGAAGACTGATACTTTATCAAGTTCCCTTTACAATACCTTATGTTTACTACAAAATAATTATATTTCTTTGTCTTTGACTTTTCAAGACTTGCTTTCCTCTATGCTTCCATTTTAAATCACATCTAGCTTCTCAAGCTATTCTATGTGATTAATCATTTTTCAAAAGAATGATTATTAATAAACAACTTTTATTACATCCTAGTCCAGAAGAAGTCCTTTACAAGTACTATACTTTATAGTATTATTTTACTCACAATACAACCTTTGTATGTGATGTAGGACATCAAAGGCACTTGCATTGACTAATTTTGCTTCTGAAACTCATTAGTCATCAATACTATCATATAGCATGGCAACAAGATGCCAATTGCGCATAGTGTCTTTTTCTTCTTAGGATGTTTTATGGAGGGCCTTTAATAAAAGGCCTAATAGCATATAAACAATCTTTTGAAATTGAGAACAATTCTCAATTTCCTAAGTCAATCAAAGAAATCGGGTTTAGTCAAACTATCAATAACCTATATATTAGGAAATAGGGGTTTTGAGGTGAGTAATTAGGTAATCTACATAAACAGAGAATTAGATTTCATTTTTATCCATAATGATTGGGTCTTTAATCATATGGTACCTCCCACTATTTTATCAAATTCCATACACCCTCTAATGGAATTCAGGAATCTCATTCCTAATGGGGATTGGGGTCCCACTGTGACCTAGAAGCCTCACATGTTAGTTTCTTGGCTTCTAACCCACAATAAGAAGACAACTCTTTGTCTATTGCTTCATAAGTAAGTTCCAATCGTTTTGCCTCTAGGGAACATACACCTCACATGTTAGTTTCTTGGAATACTTCCCTAGTTAAGTTAAACCCATCATTCACATAGGTATGTTTCGCCAAATATATACCTCACATGTTAGTTTCTTGGTATATACCAGTTTAGGCACCCCATGATATCTCATATGTGATAGTTTCAAGTAATGTCTTTAACATGGGTAGCTCCTACATGTCTGCAACCAGGTACCCACATTAAGGGACGTTAGATGATCCTATAATGATGGAAGGCAATGAAGAATTCATTCCCCAATGACTTCTCCATTTTCAACTTAATATTTAATAAGAGGGGTTTTAAAGGGTCTCATCAAATTAACATGCATCCTATGTATCAAAATTTAAACATATAAATTATGCTATTTATAATCATACATCTCATGCTATTATAAATCATACATCGCATGTTATTATATATCAACATATATAAGGTACCATATTTTGATATTAGTCCCTAAGTGAATAGGTAACATATACCAAACTATGGTATTGGAGCTAATACAATTATCTCATAAATTAAAGCTCCCACTATGATGATTATGGACTTTGAGAGGATTCAATCCAAGCCAATAGATTGAATCCAAGGTCTAAGGTGGGTGTAGGTGATCGTAAAATAAACCATTCGTAACATGCATGCTTTCTTGAAAAACTTCTCTAAGCTTTCAAGTCCTTCAATCTGCTCCCTTGGCTTAATGGTCTCCACCATTGGCTTGTTGGTCTCCACCATTGGCTTGTTGGGCTCCATCATACTCCTTTGGGTCCACCATGCTCCTTAGTGCGCTCTCGATTACATAACATTTACATAATATATAGAAAGGGATACATAAGGGGAATGTGGGGTACATAAGAGAATGATAGAGAGAGAGGGAAGGTGGCATGCAAGCCCCAAATAATAAATTACATCACCATAATAAAATTACAACTCTTGAAAAATTATTACAACCCATTCATAGGACGGCCAATCACAATTAGTTTAAGGGGTATAGTCCATAATCATCATCCAAACACATACATACAATCTCATTGCATAATGTAAAGAAAAACTGTAAGCATTAAAACATATGGGCATTATGGTAATTCTCATGAATGATTTCCATTAGTCTCATTAATGCATCCTAATCTTATTAGGTTTAAACAAAAATATCCAGAATTAAATAAAGTCTTAACATTTAAGACATTTAGTTTCAATTAATCAAATTAATAGAAACATATAAAGTTTCCTAAAATAACTCTAATATCCAATATTAGGGTTTCCTTATTTAAACAAAACAATTTCATTTAATTAAGAATTTCCAGATTTTAATTTAATCCCCAATTGTATTTTAAACCATTTAAAACATTATAAAATTAATCAATATTAATTAAATAATTAACGTGGGAATTAAATAAAATCAATTAAATGATGAATTAGTGTATTAGGGTTTCCTAAAACCCTAAACCCTAAATGCATAACCCTAAACCCTAAATGCAAGCCCTAATCATTAAATGCCTTATGATTGGTCATTTAATAACCAATCATTAAAACCCTAGGTTCATACGGTATTTAATAAAAGGGATTAGGGTTTAATTAATGCCAAATAGGGTATTTATTACCCTTAATTAATTACACTAATTAGGGTTATCAAAACCCTAACCCTAGACATCATTAATGGTATTAATTATGCCCTAACAATTAATAACCATGATTGGTCATTTAATGACCAATCATTAACTCTTAATTAAGGTAATTAATATTTCAATTAGGGTTTTAATTAATGCCATAATGAAATTAGGGTTTCATCATTAACTCAAAATTAGGGTTTCATCCTTAACTCTATGCAGCCGTCACTACCAAGGGGCTGCCTGAGCTTGGCTTGGCTGCCATGGCCACCAACGACTGTGGGAGGCCATGGCCAATCATGGGAGAACATCCTAGGGGTGTGGGACAAGCCTCTGGACACGTGAGAAGTGGTGGAAGTGGCTGCCATCATCAAGAACAATCAGGGTTTCCAAAACCCATTGCTGGAGCCATTGTTGCAGACCTTGAAGGTCACAATAGCTTCTAAATCCTTATCAATTCGACTCCTCCATTGAAACCAGCTTTTGTATCATGTCCCTACATGAAATACTAAGCTAATAGAAGAGGTTTGGATGATCAAATCATCACCAATTGTTCTAAACAATTAAAACAACAGTAGGCTGCCCAGAATTTGACAGCACACTGTCTATGGTCAGAAATTGATTTAAAACCGAGCAAGATGAATGAATTAGGCTACCAAACGAATTTTCCCAGTATCCTACATGTCTTAGGAAACTAATGCAATTGGTTTCATGCAATTTTGAGTTCCCTAACTCAAGTTCTAATCAAAACTCCATTGATGACTTTTCTGCAGAGAAAATCTGCTATGCTGTTCATGAAAAATTTTCAAACTTTTTGAATCTTTTTCCATCAAAACCTTTTTGAAACTTAAAGAAAATCATATACACATGATATATAATGATCCTACAATGATCTTCCATCATAAATACAGCAGCTTTAATTAGAATTAATTGCAAGAACCTTAGGGTTCTAAAACCCAGATTCAGCCTCTATGGTGTTCTTCTCCTTCGTCCTTCTGTTCTAGCATCTTAATCCAATTATGATGCATCTAAATGCTTGGGAACCTTTCCCTACCATGTCCAGAACATAACCCAAGTGGTGGCAACCATTGCCATGCCTTTGATCTCCATCAATAACTCAAAGTTGTGGCTATTGCATCATTCCCGAGCAAAACTGTCTTTCCAGACAGCCTGTAGTAAAAAATTCATAACTTTCACTACGTAACTCGAATTGACGCACCGTTTGTTGGGTTGGAAAGCTTATTCAAAGAGCTTTCTAACCATATATGGCTCGAAAATTTTGGAAAAGAACTCTGAATTTGGCAGGCAAAACAAGATGACGGTTTTTCATGGCTACCATGAAAACTGTTCATAACAGTTTTATAAAACCCTAGTTTCCTTATTCTTCTTCTCCAAACTCAAACCCTATGCAACCTATTGCATCCATGGCTACACTTAACCATCAATAAGAAGAGGAGTAGAAGAGAATTGACCTAGGGTTCTAAACCCTAGGTTCAGCCATGGAGGAAAACCAATTATGCAGAAAAATTTTCCAGATTTTTGAATCATTCAACTACACCATAATTACCAGCCCATATGTATTTTGTATTATGCATAATCATGGCTCTGATACCACTGTTGGGAATCGAACAAGAGCGAAAAATACAAAGTGCGGAATATAAAAATTTTTCCTACGATTCCCAATCCCATGAATCTAACTATGCATAACACAAAATCAAACCCTAACTACGAAGAGGGTTAGAACACTTACAGAATTTTTTGTCTTCTCCTTTTTGCTCCAAGCTTTGATTCCGGACAGCGGTGAATGAGCAGCCCAAGTGTGCTGCCTCCAACGGTACCCACACCTAGCTAGAGCTTCAAGTCCTTTCCTCCTTTTCCTTGTTGTTGCTAGTGTAGGAGAAGAGAGGAGAGAGAGAGAGGGAGGCTGGAAATTCTGGCCAGCCCTTGGGGAGCCTCCAAAGTGATGATGTCACACATCATAGTGTGACTTAAATAGTCCACATTAAAGGGGCCGGCCCTAGGGGGGAAACCTTTTTAGGGTTTTGTGCAATTTCCCTAAATTGCACAATAACCCCTATTATTTATATCAAATACAAACATGGCCTCAAAGAACTATTCTTTATGCACTCATACCCTTTCTCTCATAGACTTAAAAGCTCATCTTGCATGATCAGTGTGTGACCCATTGGGTTCACATCATCAAGTAGTAGGAATAGCACGAGGTGTGCACAATGGAACTCTTTCCATTTAGGGTCTAACTGGAACTCCTTCCAATTCCCTAATTGATTATAACTCACTTATATCAATTAGGGCTTCTACTAACCATGAGTAACACCTAGCATATGGCTCATGGTGTGGTCCTTAATGAAGTGAATAGTCATTTACAAAGAACCCTTCTGTTATAGTTTATAGGTTACAATTGCATCCTTCCTTCAACACAATGTCTCCAATTGAACTAATAGGACATGGAAGTCTGTCAAGTCCCTAGTTCAATTACTTTATACTCATTCATAGATATCAACTCATTGATGAACTCATGAAACTCTTTTCATATTCATCCTACCATGGCCATGGATTTAATGAGTTATATTATGAATGCTATATGAGACATTCTCTCTCTTTTTCCTGAGAATGATGGATCCCTTATTGATCACTCACATGCCTTCATACACATAGCAGTAGGGCCAATGAACACCTTTGCAGACCCCTGAATAGGATCTGCACTTAGTGTTATCAAACTTCTAAAGCTACATGCATAAGGCAACTATGGTGTCTCAGGTCTAAGGATTACTTGTACCACTATAACAATGAGAAACTGATTGACAGGCAGGATAAAACTCCATTCAGTTTATCTCATATCTTTGGTCACATTCAGTGTACCTATTCTTGTAATAGGCACCCACTTGTTGGTTGTAGTGTCTCCACACAAATAGCTTGAGACTAGCTATCCTCCTATAGAGTCAACCTAACAAGTGCTAGTCCTATGGTTCATTACTGTCCATCATAGTGAACCTTCAACTAGGAATGCTTTAGGAGTTTAGTACAGAGATATATCTATAGTCTCAAAATTACAACTCTTTGTAATTCCATATTCTCAACTCTAACTCCATGGACATATTATGTAAATATAAATTATGCATATAAACATAATAGAATAAGCCCTTTTATTAAATCAATAATAAATGTGACATACATAAATGAAATCAAATGATTGTTCCTAATCCCTAAACAATCGTCTCTATGATTGGCTCTAGGGCATAATCCTAACAATGGATGCATAAGAGGTATTTCTAGTGTCAATTTGGTAAGTCAATGGCTCAGGATTAAAATGGCTCAATATAGTTCAAGTTGGTTAATTGACCCTTCTTTGGGTTAGCTCTAATTGACTTACAATTACCAACCAAATCTTTTCAAATTGACTTTCATTAGTCATCATTTTACCCCCAAAAGTGTTTCATGAAGTTCAATTTTGATGTGGAAAGCATTTGGTTTGACCCTATGTGCATGCCTATGCTTAGCAAAGGTAGAGTATAGTGGTTAACCTCCTTGTTCAAACCTAACCATGCCCCCATGGTTAGTGGTTTTCACCCTAAAATGTTCAAAAACATATTCCTCATCGAAACACGGTCGTTTTGGCTTTTGTTTCATCAAAATCGGAGTTCATTTGCCCCTTGAAACACTTCTAGAAGGGAAGAGAGACAAAACAGGCAAAAAATTAGAAGTGGGCTCGGGTGACCACCCAAGCTTGGGCGGCTAGCCACCTGGGCCCAGGTGGCTAGCCGCCCAGCCTTGGGTGGTCACCCGAGACCACTTTCCTATTTTCACTCTAACTCCTTGCTGAAGCGGACTCTTGCCTATTTTGACGAACAAGGACTCTTTTGGACGAGTTTCCTTCTATTTTTTGGTAACTTCTGAGTTACTTAAGCCCCAAGGGGGTCTCTAATAGCCCTTGGATTAATTTTTAGGGTTTTAATCCTAGCCATTGGTTAATCCTAATGAAAGTCTATAAATACCCCCCTATGCTTCAGCACAAAGGGAGCCACTTTATGCCTAAAAACCTTAGTGTTAGAGTGAGAATAAGAGAGAGGGACTTGAAGGAGAGCTGGAGTTCTTGCTGTAGCCTTGGAGAACATTGATTCAAGTCATCCATAAGAGCAAGAGGGAGTTCATACAGCAGCAAGGAAGGCCCTTCCTAAGGTATTCTCCTTCTCTATTCAAGCTTAAACTAGGTTTTCATATGGGTTAGGCTTATTGCATGTTAAAGGTAACTTTTTTATCATGTATTAACACTCTAGTTAGTTAATATACATGGAATATCTATTGTTTATCTACTGTTTAGCATGCTTTAGGGCTGTCCTATGTGTTTTTTATGCATAGTTATGGATCTTGTGCTCCTGTTGCCCTTGTGCTAGGATTAGTGTCATTGCATGTTAGAGTTAGGATTTTCATCATGTTATGTTGCTTTAGTTAGTTAATATGCATGATTTAATTTCTGTTTAGTTTGGTTTTAGCATGACTAAAGTATGTTTTGTATGTCTTTAAGCATATTTGTGAGTTTAGGATTTTAGAGTCATTGTTTTGTGTTAATTCTCATATAGCATGATAAAGTAGACTTTTTTATTGGTTTTTCTTCGTGTTTGCTGTATATGTCTTGCATATAGAGTAAACATGATGCTTTTGCATGCATGTTAGTATATTCTAGGGTTTTTATGCATAATATGGTTTTAGGAATATGTTAGGACTTATTATTGTTTGCTGTTTTTGCTGTTAGCATGCTTAGTAGATGATTTTAAGCCATAATACTATTCTGTCCAGATTTGCATATCATTGTGTCACACCCCATTTTTGCACCACCTTACTAGGGCTCATCATTTCATGCATGTTTTTGTTTTGTTTTTGAGTCTAGTCACTTGCATTAGTTTTCTAGAGTCACAAGGACAATGGATATGAATTTTGGTTCAAATTGGAGTTGATCTTGAGGGATAATAAGAGCTTTTGTGACTTGAGGGGCATAATCGTCTTTTAAGTCTCAAACTTTTCATTTGACCTTGGAATGATCTCCAAATTGTCAATTGGAGTTCATATGGATGCATAAGAGGTATTTCTAGGTTCAATTTGGTAAGTCAATGGCTCGGGATTAAAATGGCTCGATGTAGTTCAAGTTGGTTAATTGACCCTTCCTTGGGTTAGCTCTAATTGACTCACAATTACCAACCAAATCTTTTCAAATTGACTTTCATTAGTCATCATTTTACCCTCAAAAGTGTTTCATGAAGTTCAATTTTGATATGGCCTGATGATGAGTTTAGTGTGGTTATTTACGGATTATCCTTGAAGAATTAGTGCGAATCACAGCATGAGATTTTTGGTTAAAATGAAAAGAAAATTATTTTATTAAATTAGCCATTTTTATCATGACACTAACACGTGTACGTATGTGATGAGTGTGTGTACGCACATACGATACATGTGCATGCGTGTTAGCGGTCAGTCTCCCAATTTTTATAAAAGACAATTTCCTTTTCCTATTCAGATTAGAAGTCTTTTATCATTATAAAATACCTTTTGATTATTCTCCAAGGAAACCTAGTCCAGGAAGGAAAGGGAAACTCCAGATTTCAGCTATAAATACTCTCTTAATGTCTTTAAACAAGGGGGAGGAGAAGAGGGTTTGGAGGGAGTGAAATTCGTCATAATTCAGCAGCAGATTTTCTGAAAACCAGCAGTCGTATTTTAATCATAACTTTTTCATCTGAAGTCAGAATTTGATGAAATTGGTCTTGTTAGAAAGATAATTCAATTCTCTACAACTTTGTATTTCACAAGCTTTGTCCAAATCCAACGTTTTCATACCCAAAAACGCGATTGAAGTTTCTGCTGCTGCAAAGTGACGAAAATCACTTTTCTTTTCTCTTGTTCTCTTTTTGTTTTCTATTTCTTTTCAAAGTTGAGTGAGTTTTGATCTCTTTGCTGTGATACCACTTTGACAAAGAGGAGGATTCGTGTTGGTGTGATTCACTCTAAAGACCTGAGGAGCCACGAACAATTACAAACACAAGGGGAGCCACTTTATGCATTAATACTTGAGTGTTTGAGAGAGAATAAGGTATTCTCCTTCTCTATTCAAGCTTAAACTAGGTTTTCATATGGGTTAGGCTTATTGCATGTTAAAGGTAACTTTTTTATCATGTATTAACACTCTAGCTAGTTAATATACATGGAATATCTATTTTTTATCTACTGTTTAGCATGCTTTAGGGCTGTCCTTTAGGTTTTTAATGCATAGTTATGATTCTTGTGCTCCTGTTTGTCCTTGTGCTAGGATTAGTGTCATTGCATGTTAGAGTTAGGATTTTCATCATGTTATATTGCTTTAATTAGTTAATATGCATGATATAATTTCTATTTAGTTTGGTTTTAGCATGATTAAAGTATGTCTTGTGAGTTTTTAAGCATATTTGTGAGTTTAGGGTTTTAGAGTTATTGTTTTGTGTTTGTTTTCATATAGCATGATAAAGTAGACTTTTTTATTTGGTTTTTCTTCGTGTTTGCTGTATATGTTTTTCATATGGAGTAAACATGATAGTTTTGCATGCATGTTAGTATGTTAGGGTTTTTATGCATGATATGGTTCTAGGAATATGTTAGGACTTATTATTGTTCGCTGTTTTTGCTATTGGCATGCTTAGTGGATGATTTTAGGTCATAATACTATTCTGTCCAGATTTGCATGCTAGTGTTTTTGCATGGTTTTGAGCACTTGTAAGGGTGCAAATAGGTGTGGTATTTGTCCTATGGCAAATAGGGCTGCTTATGTCTGAAATGGCTAATGTTTGGAGCAATTGCGCTCAGGTAAGTGGGTGTGAAGGTGCCCCAATTCACCTTTCTTTCTTAACTCATTCTCTTCTCCCTATCTAGGGTTAATTTTTAATACAAGTCTATGGTTTAATCAAAGGTTTCCTTCATAAATAAAATTCTGGTTTTTATTAAAGTTTCCATTTTGTGGATTTCTAACCTAAAATCAAACTTTCTATCATATTCAACTCTTTTGATTCAAATAAGGAAACCTAGGGTTTTTACCATAGGTTTATATTAGGATTCAACCCTAATTCTAATCGAACTACGTGGACTTTGATCCATGTATTTCGTTGCATGGTACGTAGGCGCTCTTCGTGAGGCTCAAGTCCGTTCTAGGATCCAAGCATCCTAGGTTTATTTTTGTTTTCTTTTCTTCTTTTTCTTTTTCTGTCTTTATGTGCTTATTATGCATGGATGGATGGATGAAATATATGATATGCATGCAATTCTTGTGATGATATACTTGCTGATTTTTGTATGGAAAGATCTTAATTTAGCCCAAATGAACTGAGAGACCGAAAGGGTGACATGGGTGCCTATAGGCTTTGCCTAGAACCTTCCCATGTCATAACTTAGCCTCCGAATCCCCGATTTCTTTGGTTTTCAAAAGATTGGTTTTTGCCTTTCCTTTTTTATGGAGTCATTCAAATTGTTTTCTTAAAACAAACTATTTTTAGGGTTTTCCTTGTTTCCTTTAAAAAATAAGGTGGCGACTCCTTTCCTTTTTCTTTTTCAAATCCATTTTCTTTCAATCCCTTGTGGGCCCAATTTCCGGGGTTCACACATTGTTTTTGCATGGTTTTGAGCACTTGTAAGGGTGCAAATAGGTGTGGTATTTGTCCTATGGTAAATAGGGCTGCTCATGTCTGAAATGGCTAATGCTTGGAGCTATTGCGCTCAGGTAAGTGGGTATGAAGGTGCCCCAATTCACCTCTCTTCCTTATCCTTTCTCTTCTCCCTATCTAGGGTTAATTTTTAATATGATCCTGTGGTTTAATTAGAGGTTTCCTTCACCAACAAAATTCTGGTTTTTATTAAAGTTTCCATTTTGTGGAGTTCTTTCTAAAATCAAACTCTCTATCAAATTCAATTCTTTTGATCAAATAAGGAAACCTAGGGTTTTAACCATAGGTTTGTATTAAGTCTTAACCCTATTTCTAATCGAACTACGTGGACTTTGATCCATGTATTTCGTTGCATGGTACGTAGGCACTCTTCGTGAGGCTCAAGTCCGTTCTAGGATCTAAGCATCCTAGGTTTATTTTTGTTTTGTTTCCTTTTTCTTTATTTTCTGTTTTGTTTGCTTATTATGCATGGATGGATGAATGAAATATATGATATGCATGCTATCTTGTGATGATATACTTGCTGATTTTTGTATGGAAAGACTTTAATTTAGCCCAAATGAACTGAGAGACCGAAAGGGTGACATGGGTGCCTATAGGCTTTGCCTAGAACCTTCCCATTGTTGGGAATCGAACAATGAGGGAAAAATAGAAGTGCGGAATATAAAAATTTTTCCTACGATTCCCAATCCCATGAATCTAACTATGCATAACACAAAATCAAACCCTAACTACAAAGAGGGTTAGAACACTTACAGAATTTTTGTCTTCTCCTTTTTGCTCCAAGCTTTGATTCCGGACAACGGTGAATGAGCAGCCCAAGTGTGCTGCCTCCAACGGTATCCACACCTAGCTAGAGCTTCAAGCCTTTTCTTTCTTCTTCCTTGTTGTTGCTAGAGGTGGAGAAGAGAGAGAGAGAGAAGAGAGCCTCCAAAGGGCTGGACGGCTAGGGTTTATTGTGCAAGCCTATTATGCCATGTCACACATAAGTGTGACTTATATAGGCAGCCCACTAAAGGGAGCTGGCCATGGGGAAGAAACCCTAATAGGGTTATGTGTAATTACACTTAATTGCACATTAACCCCTATTATTTGTATCAAATACAAATAGGCCTATAAAGAACTATTCTTTATTCATTAAAACCCTTTCTCTCATAGACTTTAAAGCCCTTCTTGCATGATCAGTGTGTGACCCATTGGGTTCACATCATTAAGTAGTAGGAATAGCACGAGGTGTGCACAATGGAACTCTTTCCATTTAGGGTCTAATTGGAACTCCTTCCAATTCCCTAATTGATTATAACTCACTTATATCAATTAGGGCTTCTACTAACCATGAGTAACACCTAGCATATGGCTCATGGTGTGGTCCTTAATGAGGTGAATAGTCATTTACAATGAACCCTTCTGTTATAGTTTATAGGTTACAATTGCATCATTCCTTCAACACAATGTCTCCAATTGAACTAATAGGACATGGAAGTCTGTCAAGTCCCTAGTTCAATTACTTTATACTCATTCATAGATATCAACTCATAGATGAACTCATGAAACTCTTTTCATATTCATCCTACCATGGCCATGGATTTAATGAGTTATATTATGAATGCTATATGAGACATTCTCTCTCTCTTTTTCCTGAGAGTGATGGATCCCTTGTTGATCACTCACATGCCTTCATACACATAGCAGTAGGGCCAATGAACACCTTTGCAAACCCATGAATAGGATTTGCACTTAGTGTTATCAAACTTCTAAAGCTACATGCATAAGACAACTATGGTGTCTCAGGTCTAAGGATTACTTGTACCACTATAACAATGAGAAACTGATTGACAGGCAGGATAAAACTCCATTCAGTTTATCTCATATCTTTGGTCACATTCAGTGTACCTATTCTTATAATAGGCACCTACTTGTTGGTTGTAGTGTCTCCACACAAATAGCTTGAGACTAGCTATCCTCCTATAGAGTCAACCTAACAAGTGCTAGTCCTATGGTTCATTACTGTCCATCATAGTGAACCTTCAACTAGGAATGCTTAAGGAGTTTAGTACAGAGATATATCTATAGTCTCAAAATTACAACTCTTTGTAATTCCATATTCTCAACTCTAACTCCATGGACATATTATGTAAATATAAATGATGCATATAAACATAATAGAATAAGCCCTTTTATTAAATCAATAATAAATGTGACATACATAAATGAAATCAAATGATTGTTCCTAATCCCTAAACAATCATCTCTATGATTGGCTCTAGGGCATAATCCTAACACCCATGTCATAACTTAGCCTCCGAATCCCTGATTTCTTTGGTTTCCAAAAGACTTGTTTTTGCCTTTCCTTTTTTATGGAGTCATTCAAAATTGTCTTCTTAAAACAAAATGGTTTTTAGGGTTTTCCTTGTTTCCTTTAAAAAATAAGGTGGCGACTCCTTTCCTTTTCATTTTCAAACCTATTTTCTTTCCAACCCTTGTGGGCCCGATTTCCGGGGTTCACAGTTTGGCGACTCCACTGGGGAATTGTGGGCTAGACTCTATAAAGTTTAATTGGGCTAGGTCAATTTCTTATGTTTAATTAAAATCAATCACATTGCATCCGCTTGATTGTGTGCTTTCATTTATTGCATTGTGTGCGCAAATTCTTGCATGCTAGGATCGATGTCCCTCGATGTATCCTTGCTAACGATCGGCCTAGTCTCAACCTTGGTTTTCCTGATTCCATGTGTTGGGGCGAAAGCTATCAACCTCTCTTGCCTAGTACCCTTGGGCTTGCCCTTGGGTATATTAAATGAGTTAATCACGTACTGCTGGACCCACGCGGCGTTCCTGATGCCACATGTGGTTAGGTATAAGGATTGCTCAAGCAAGTGAAGGACCCCAGCCTACCCTTATCATTAGTCCATATAGACAGACTTGTAGGACACTATGGTCTCACCATTATGCACCCACAATTGTTTGTAATGATGCTATGCCGTGTTTGTGGTGTGAGGCTTTATATCTTATGCCCTTAACATAGACCTTTAAACCCTAACCTTCGTTAAGGCCATGGGTTAGGAGGAATAAATTAAGGAAGTAGGATATAAAGCTATGTTTGTGATGTGCTAGTCCTAGGGGATTAATTAAACCTAATTGAAGGACTCTATACCCTATTCTTTTAAAACATACCCTTAATCCTTGACCCTTGTAAAGGTAATTGGATAAAAGGAATGAATTAGTTGAACATGGTGTAGAGACCGAGTTCATTAAGGAAAATATGGAGGTTTAGGACAAGTCCTTAGGCTAAAGGTTAAAACTTTTCTATCCATAGACGTGCTGGCTTGGATCCGCAATCCGCAAGGGTGTCTAGTGAGTGTTGAATCTACCCATCAGACAGACATGGCCGACGAAAGAACTAGTGAGGGGCACTTTGACCTTGAGGCTTGCCTGAAAGCCATCATGACCAAGCTTGACCATACCACCGAGACATCTGATACCGCATTGAAAATGGCTCAAGAGAACCAACAGAAGATGGCGGATCTTGAACAAAATGGCTCTAAGGCCCATTCCTCGGGTATACCTCATGGGGCTGGCACTGAAAAGGGACCTCAATCCAATGAGAACACCAAGACAAGGGGGGAAAGTAGCTCGAAACCTGTGGTCACCAACCTAGAAGGGGAAACTAAGGGGAAAGGTACTAGCAGTGAGTCCGTGTTAGCTAGCAAGGTAGAAGCATTGGAGAGAACTATAAAAGGGATTCGTAGGGCTGATGACATGGTCGATGTGCGGACTCTATCTCTGTTTCCAACGGCTCGTATTCCACTACAATTCAAGATGCCGGAGTTAGAAAAGTTCGATGGGACGGGTTGCCCTAAGACTCATTTGAAGATGTATGTGCGAGCTATGCACCCTCAAGGGGCTACTGACGAGCTTTTAGCTCAAATGTTCCATGAAACCTTGGCCACTTCTGCTTTGAAATGGTTCTTGTCCTTGGATGAGAATAGAACCCGGACTTGGGAAGATATATGCAATGAGTTTTCGGAGCACTACAAGTACAACACAGAGGTGGATGTCACTCGAAGGGACCTGGAGACTACCAAGCAAGGGGCTCATGAAACTTTCTCCACTTACATTACAAGGTGGAGACAAAAGGCGTCGAGAATGACGGATAGGCCAAATGAGGAGGACCAAATTCAGCTGGTGGTTAAGAACTTGCTGCCCGTATTGTTAGGATTATGCCCTAGAGCCAATCATAGAGATGATTGTTTAGGGATTAGGAACAATCATTTGATTGCATTTATGTATGTCACATTTATTATTGATTTAATAAAAGGGCTTATTCTATTATGTTTATATGCATCATTTATATTTACATAATATGTCCATGGAGTTAGAGTTGAGAATATGGAATTACAAAGAGTTGTAATTTTGAGACTATAGATATATCTCTGTACTAAACTCCTAAAGCATTCCTAGTTGAAGGTTCACTATGATGGACAATAATGAACCATAGGACTAGCACTTGTTAGGCTGACTCTATAGGAGGATAGCTAGTCTCAAGCTATTTGTGTGGAGACACTACAACCAACAAGTGGGTGCCTATTGCGAGAATAGGTACACTGAATGTGACCAAAGATATGAGATAAACTGAATGGAGTTTTATCCTGCCTGTCAATTAGTTTCTCATTGTTATAGTGGTACAAGTAATCCTTAGACCTGAGACACCATAGTTGCCTTATGCATGTAGCTTTAGAAGTTTGATAACACTAAATGCAGATCCTATTCAGGGGTTTGCAAAGGTGTTCATTGGCCCTACTGCTATGTGTGTGAAGGTATATGAGTGATCAACAAGGGATCCATCACTCTCAGGAAAAGAGAGAGAATGTCTCATATAGCATTCATAATATAACTCATTAAATCCATGGCCATGGTAGGATGAATATGAAAAGAGTTTCATGAATTCATCAATGAGTTGATATCTATGAATGAGTATAAAGTAATTGAACTAGGGACTTGACAGACTTCCATGTCCTATTAGTTCAATTGGAGACATTGTGTTGAAGGAAGGATGCAATTGTAACCTATAAACTATAACAGAAGGGTTCATTGTAAATGACTATTCACCTCATTAAGGACCACACCATGAGCCATATGCTAGGTGTTACTCATGGTTAGTAGAAGCCCTAATTGATATAAGTGAGTTATAATCAATTAGGGAATTGGAAGGAGTTCCAATTAGACCCTAAATGGAAAGAGTTCCATTGTGCACACCTCGTGCTATTCCTACTACTTAATGATGTGAACCCAATGGGTCACACACTGATCATGCAAGAAGGGCTTTAAAGTCTATGAGAGAAAGGGTTTTAGTGAATAAAGAATAGTTCTTTATGGGCCTATTTGTATTTGATACAAATAATAGGGGTTAATGTGCAATTAAGAGTAATTACACATAACCCTATTAGGGTTTCTTCCCCATGGCCAGCCCCCTTTAGTGGGCTGCCTATATAAGTCACACTTATGTGTGACATGGCATAAGAGGCTTGCACAATAAACCCTAGCCGTCCAGCCCCTTGGAGGCTCTCTTCTCTCTCTCTCTCTTCTCCACCTCTAGCAACAACAAGGAAGAAGAAAGAAAGGACTTGAAGCTCTAGCTAGGTGTGGATACCGTTGGAGGCAGCACACTTGGGCTGCTCATTCACCGCTGTCCGGAATCAAAGCTTGGAGCAAAAAGGAGAAGACAAAAATTCTGTAAGTGTTCTAACCCTCTTTGTAGTTAGGGTTTGATTTTGTGTTATGCATAGTTAGATTCATGGGATTGGGAATCGTAGGAAAAATTTTTATATTCCGCACTTCTATTTTTCCCTCTTATTCGATTCCCAACACGTATATCACAAGCACTTATTTGCCCACTATTTCCCAAATTTCAAAGCTCTCATTGGGGCTGGCACGCAGGTTGAAGATGCTATCAATGATGGAACAATCAAAACTGAGGAAGTGAGGAGTCGCAAGACAAACTTTATTAGAAAGAACAATGCCGAGGTCAACACCATAACTCAACCAATCCAACCCTTTTCTCTCAATGATGTCAACCCACCTCGCCAATTCACTGACCTATTCATGCCACTCGAAAGAGTCCTTGAAAAGCTCATAAGTCGTGACCTATTGAAGCCACTCGACCCAAGACCTCCACCAAATCCCTTACCCAAGAGCTACAATGAGAATGAGTACTGCAAGTACCACCAATCCAAAGGCCATGCCACTAATCGCTGTATTCGCCTTCGCCACCAAGTCCAAGACCTCATTGACAAGCAAGTCATTTCACCACCAACCCGTCCAAATGTCACCCGTAATCCTCTCCCACCTCATAACAACACACCCCCACCTAACACCATAAAAGCCATTGGGATTGAATCCACTCACCCTCGCCGTCCTATAAGACAATACACTCCACTCCCCATGACCTTAACCCGTCTTTTCGCCATTTGCCGCAATAACAGTCTTATCATGCCACTTCCACCAAAGCCAAGGCCATCAACCTCTCACCAATATTGCCAATACCATCGTGCACCTGGCCATGACACCGAGGCTTGTTCTATACTAAAGAAGATCATTCAAGACCTCATTGACCAAAAAGTTTTGTTATTGCCAAAGAAATCTATCCAACAAGAGCTGAAAGAAAGATATGAAGCGGGGGATCCTCAGGTTGGCCTATTGGGTGAATCGTCGGGGAAATTTGACTACTTTGTGCTGTACTCAAGCCCAAGTCCAATATCGAATGAGCCGATAGTCCCTACAGGTTGGGATGACTTGCCGACAGAGATGGAGAGCATTGACATGATAGAATGGGATGACTTAATGAATGACTCCGAGGAAGTCCATGACATATGGGCTAGCGATGATGAGTTGGACCATATAACCAGAGGGGGTCGTCATTTCAAGCCTCCCCACCTAGAATCTGAGAATCCAATGGAAGATTTGGAAGGGCAGAGGCGTCCTAGCTTGCAAGAAGAAGAGGATAAAGTGTTGAGGCAGCTGAAGAAGACCAATGCCAACATCACTATTTGGGGCTTACTCATGGCCTCACATAAGCACAGACAGACCGTGTTGAAACTGCTGAATCAGATACAAGTGCCTGTTGACACATCCCCTGAGGGATTGGTACATTTGGTGAATCCAACTCCCAAGAACTCAACCATCGTGTTCACCGATGTGGACCTACCCAAAAGCGGGCCAAGCCATTCTCAAGCTCTCTATGTGACCGTTGACACTATGGGGAAGAGGGTACCTACCGTCCTTATCGACAATGGGTCTGCACTGAATGTATGTCCTCTCTGAACTGCCACTGTCTTGGGTTTGGGACCCACCGATTTCACGCCATCTGGGCAGACTGTAAGAGCTTATGACAACACCCGCCGTGAAGTAATAGGGGTAGTTACTTTGCCTCTTATCATGGGACCCACTGAATTTAGGGTGGAATTCTAAGTGTTGGATGTGCCGTCATGTTTCAACTTGCTGTTGGGCCGACCTTGGATCCATCCTGCTGGGGCTGTGCCATCTTCACTCCATCAAAAGGTAAAGTTTCCTTATGAAGGAGCTATAGTAACACTTCAAGGGGACTATGAACTGAAACTCGCAAACGTGCCTATATGTGAGATACAACCAGAATCAGTGGCGGTGCCACTATCTGGGTTTGACTATGTCCAATGCATTGAGAAAGAGCTCGAGAAGGGTGAATTAATACCCTTGGACTTTTGCCCCCATGGCAACTTGCACGTTGGTGAGATCATGAGAAGAATGAGCTTCTTTCCAGGCATGGGGCTAGGGCGTCGCCAACAAGGGATCCCTACGTCCATTCAAAGCCGTGTCACCTCATACACCTTTGGGCTAGGGTATGAGCCCTCTAAAAATGATCATGCGGAAATGCTGAAGAGAAACAAGGAGAAAGTAAGAGCCAAAGCTGAGGGAAGGGTGCCAGACCTGAAGATCTCGCCATATCGACCTACTTTGAATGGTTACTTCGTCAAAGAAGGGGATGATTTTCTATATTGCGGGTTTCCAGAACCCACCTTTGACCAAACTGCCAAGATCCGAGTTCCAGGTTTTGAAATTTTCTTCACCGAATGGTATCCAATCACAGTTGAAAGGGTGGATGATGAAGCCATCAATGATGAGTTCTGGGAAAGGAAAGAAGAAGACTGGGCAGAGAACCTTGATGCAGGGGCTATGGCTGAAATGTTCCAAGATATGATCCTCGCCGTGGAAGACTCGACCATTGAAGAACTCCAGGGTTCGTCCATTAGCCATGCTACTATGCCACTCCTGAATTGGTACCTTGAATGTGGTGTCATTGCGGAGCTCCATGAAGAAGAAGATCTTGGCCTACCTGATAGCAGCTTGTAGGTGTCTTAGTTTAGCAATATTTCCCTAATTCAATAAGATGTATCTACTTAACTCACTTTGTGGAGTCATAGTATTGATACAGATTTGTTCATTTTTCTTCTTTTGTGTGTCATTCCTACTATTCCTAGTCAATAAAGTGTGTTTTCTTTCCCTATATATGCAGTGTCTCTTTTCTCTCCTCTATGGATATTTATGGCATGGATATAGATCCTAGGAACGATGTCCCCCCGGAGCTCGTTGAGCAAAGGAAAAGGGGCGTCACCGAACCTAATATGGATGAATTGGAATCAATCAACTTAGGGACGAATGAATTGCCAAGAATAGTTAAAATTGGGAAAACCCTCTCCCCCGTTGAAAAAGAAAAGATGATCTCTCTCTTGAAGGCCAACATTACGGCTTTTGCATGGTCTTATGAAGACATGCCTGGCATCGACCCCGATATTGTGCAACACTATATCCCCACTAATTCCCTAAAGAAGCCGGTAAAGCAGAAACTCAGAAGATTAAAACCCGAATGGGCTCTAAAAGTAAAAGAAGAGGTAACTAAACAACTAGACGCGGGTTTCCTCCAAGTTGTGGAGTACCCCGAGTGGTTGTCAAATATAGTGCCTGTGCCTAAAAAGGATGGGAAAGTGAGGATGTGTGTCGATTTCCGAGATCTCAACGCTGCAAGCCCTAAGGATGATTTTCCTTTACCCCATATCGACGTGTTGGTGGACAGCACAGTGGGACATGCGCTCCTCTCCTTCATGGATGGATTCTCCGGGTATAACCAGATAAAGATGGCGCCTCAAGACATGGAGAAAACAGCCTTTATCACGCAATGGGGAACGTATTGTTACAAGGTAATGCCTTTTGGCTTAAGAAACGCTGGGGCTACTTACCAAAGAGCAGCAACGACCTTATTGCATGATATGATCCATAAGGAAGTCGAGGTTTATGTTGATGATATGATCGTGAAGTCCATGGATAGAGAAGGGCATTTCAAGGCACTAGAGAAATTCCTAGAGCGAGCTAAGAAGTACAATCTTCGTTTAAACCCACAGAAGTGCGCTTTTGGTGTCACTGCAGGCAAGCTATTGGGGTTCATAATCACTCAGAGGGGAATCGAAGTGGACCCAGGGAAGATAAAAGCTATTGTGGAGATGGAGCCGCCTAGCATTGAGAAGCAGATCCGGGGTTTTCTGGGAAGGATTCAATACATAAGCCGATTCATCGCCAACTTGACCATGGTTTGCGAACCAATCTTCAAATTGCTTAAGAAAGGTGTGCCAAAAGTATGGAATGAAGAATGCCAAGAGGCCTTTGAGACCATTAAGAGATACTTGAGCAATCCTCCAATCTTAGTTCCCCCACGGCAAGGTGCACCGCTTTTGTTATACTTAACGGTCACCGAAACCACGACGGGAGCTATGTTAGCTCAATATCTCGAAGGGTCTACAAAGGAGAATGCCATCTACTACCTAAGCAAGAAAATGACGGACTATGAAGTGAAGTACAATGCCATTGAAAAGGCTTGTGTGGCACTAGTATGGGCGACGCAAAAGCTCCGACACTACATGATGTCCTTCGAAGTGTTCTTGATAAGTCGCATGGACCCGTTGAAGTACTTGGTAGAAAGGCCGGTATTGTCATTCAGAACTGCTCGATGGTCAATTCTCCTCAATGAATTTGACATCAAGTACGTAAATCAGAAGTCTATCAAGGGGAGCGTCATCGCAGACTACCTAGCCAGCTGTCCGGTGTCATCATCCGCTCCGTTTAACGACCAATTCCCAGATGAGGACGTGCTAGAGATTGGTAGAAAAACTTGGAGAGTATACTTCGATGGAGCAGCCAATAAGAAAGGTTATGGGATAGGAGTCCTGCTAGTTTCACCTGAAGAGGCATTTACACCATTGGCGGTCAAGTTGGGGTTTGAAGCTACCAACAACATTGCTGAGTATGAGGCCTGTATCCTAGCATTGGAAGCGGCACTTGAATTGGGGATCAAAGAATTGGAAGTGTTCGGGGACTCAGCGCTAATCATTTGTCAGATAAAAGGGGAATGGAAAACTCGAGATGAGAAGTTGCTGCCCTACTATGCCTATCTGGAAGCTCTAACCAAGGAGTTCTCAGAGATAGAGTTCAACTACCTTTCAAGAAACAAGAACCAGTTCGCCGATGCCTTGGCGACCCTAGCATCCATGGTGGAGATACCTGAAGGGGGAAATGTGAAGCCGCTGGTGATAGAATGTCGAGACAAGCCTGTGTACTATTGTGCAATCCGAGGAGGAGAAGTAAATGATGGCCACTCGTGGTTCCATGACATAATAAAGTTCATTGAAGAAAGGGAGTACCCAGAAGGAGCATCTCGTATCGACAGAAAAACCCTAAGGCGGTTGGCAAGTCACTATGTACTTTATGGAGGAAAGCTATATCGGAGATCATACGACGGGATCCACCTGCTGTGTGTCACCGAGGACGAAGCCGAGCATCTTGTCACACCCCATTTTTGCACCACCTTACTAGGGCTCATCATTTCATGCATGTTTTTGTTTTGTTTTTGAGTCTAGTCACTTGCATTAGTTTTCTAGAGTCACAAGGACAATGGATATGAATTTTGGTTCAAATTGGAGTTGATCTTGAGGGATAATAAGAGCTTTTGTGACTTGAGGGACATAATCGTCTTTTAAGTCCCAAACTTTTCATTTGACCTTGGAATGATCTCCAAATTGTCAATTGGAGTTCATATGGATGCATAAGAGGTATTTCTAGGTTCAATTTGGTAAGTCAATGGCTCGGGATTAAAATGGCTCGATGTAGTTCAAGTTGGTTAATTGACCCTTCCTTGGGTTAGCTCTAATTGACTCACAATTACCAACCAAATCTTTTCAAATTGACTTTCATTAGTCATCATTTTACCCTCAAAAGTGTTTCATGAAGTTCAATTTTGATATGGCCTGATGATGAGTTTAGTGTGGTTATTTACGGATTATCCTTGAAGAATTAGTGCGAATCACAGTATGAGATTTTTGGTTAAAATGAAAAGAAAATTATTTTATTAAATTAGCCATTTTTATCATGACACTAACACGTGTACGTATGTGATGAGTGTGTGTACGCACATACGATACATGTGCATGCGTGTTAGCGGTCAGTCTCCCAATTTTTATAAAAGACAATTTCCTTTTCCTATTCAGATTAGAAGTCTTTTATCATTATAAAATACCTTTTGATTATTCTCCAAAGAAACCTAGTCTAGGAAGGAAAGGGAAACTCCAGATTTCAGCTATAAATACTCTCTTAATGTCTTTAAACAAGGGGGAGGAGAAGAGGGTTTGGAGGGAGTGAAATTCGTCATAATTCAGCAGCAGATTTTCTGAAAACCAGCAGTCGTATTTTAATCATAACTTTTTCATCCGAAGTCAGAATTTGATGACATTGGTCTTGTTAGAAAGATAATTCAATTCTCTACAACTTTGTATTTCACAAGCTTTGTCCAAATCCAACGTTTTCATACCCAAAAACGCGATTGAAGTTGCTACTGCTGCAAAGTGACGAAAATCACTTTTCTTTTCTCTTGTTCTCTTTTTGTTTTCTATTTCTTTTCAAAGTTGAGTTGAGTTTTGATCTCTTTGCTGTGATACCACTTTGACAAAGAGGAGGATTCGTGTTGATTTGATTCACTCTAAAGACCTGAGGAGCCACGAACAATTACAAACACAAGGGGAGCCACTTTATGCATTAATACTTGAGTGTTTGAGAGAGAATAAGGTATTCTCCTTCTCTATTCAAGCTTAAACTAGGTTTTCATATGGGTTAGGCTTATTGCATGTTAAAGGTAGCCTTTTTATCATGTATTAACACTCTAGCTAGTTAATATACATGGAATATCTATTTTTTATCTACTGTTTAGCATGCTTTAGGGCTGTCCTTTAGGTTTTTAATGCATAGTTATGATTCTTGTGCTCCTGTTTGTCCTTGTGCTAGGATTAGTGTCATTGCATGTTAGAGTTAGGATTTTCATCATGTTATATTGCTTTAGTTAGTTAATATGCATGATTTAATTTCTGTTTAGTTTGGTTTTAGCATGATGAAAGTATGTCTTGTGAGTTTTTAAGCATATTTGTGAGTTTAGGGTTTTAGAGTCATTGTTTTGTGTTTGTTTTCATATAGCGTGATAAAGTAGACTTTTTTATTTGGTTTTTCTTCGTGTTTGCTGTATATGTCTTGCATATAGAGTAAACATGATAGTTTTGCATGCATATTAGTATGTTCTAGGGTTTTTATGCATGATATGGTTCTAGGAATATGTTAGGACTTATTATTGTTCGCTGTTTTTGCTATTGGCATGCTTAGTGGATGATTTTAGGTCATAATACTATTCTGTCCAGATTTGCATGTTAGTGTTTTCGCATGGTTTTGAGCACTTGTAAGGGTGCAAATAGGTGTGGTATTTGTCCTATGGCAAATAGGGCTGCTTATGTCTGAAATGGCTAATGTTTGGAGTAATTGCGCTCAGGTAAGTGGGTGTGATGGTGCCCCAATTCAGCTTTCTTCTTAACTCATTCTCTTCTCCCTATCTAGGGTTAATTTTTAATATGATCCTATGGTTTAATTAGAGGTTTCCTTAACCAACAAAATTCTGGTTTTTATTAAGGTTTCCATTTTGTGGATTTCTTTCCTAAAATCAAACTTTCTATCAATTCTCTTTTGATCAAATAAGGAAACCTAGGGTTTTTACCATAGGTTTGTATTAGGATTTAACCTTAGTTCTATTCGAACTACGTGGACTTTGATCCATGTATTTCGTTGCATGGTACGTAGGCGCTCTTCGTGAGGCTCAAGTCCGTTCTAGGATCCAAGCATCCTAGGTTTGTTTTTGTTTTCTTTTCTTCTTTTTCTTTTTCTGTTTTTATGTGCTTATTATGCATGGATGGATGAATGAAATATATGATATGCATGCAATTCTTGTGATGATATACTTGCTGATTTTTGTATGGGAAAGATCTTAATTTAGCCCAAATGAACTGAGAGACCGAAAAGGTGACATGGGTGCCTATAGGCTTTGCTTAGAACCTTCCCATGTCATAACTTAGCCTCCGAATCCCCGATTTCTTTGGTTTTCAAAAGATTGGTTTTTGCCTTTCCTTTTTTATGGAGTCATTCAAATTGTTTTCCTAAAACAAACTATTTTTAGGGTTTTCCTTGTTTCCTTTAAAAAATAAGGTGGCGACTCCTTTCCTTTTTCTTTTTCGAACCCATTTTCTTTCAATCCCTTGTGGGCCCAATTTCCGGGGTTCACAGTTTGGCGACTCCACTAGGGATTTGTGGGCTAGACTCTATAAAGTTTAATTGGGCTAGGTTAATTTCTTATGTTTAATTAAAATCAATCACATTGCATCCGCTAGATTGTGTGCTTTCATTTATTGCATTGTGTGCGCAAACTCTTGCATGTTAGGATCGATGTCCCTCGATGTATCCTTGCCAACGATCGGCCTAGTCTCAACCTTGGTTTTCCTGATTCCATGTGTTGGGGCGAAAGCTATCAACCTCTCTTGCCTAGTACCCTTAGGCTTGCCCTTGGGTATATTAAATGAGTTAATCACGTACTGCTGGACCCACGCGGCGTTCCTGATGCCACATGTGGTTAGGTATAAGGATTGCTCAAGCAAGTGAAAGACCCTAGCCTACCCTTATCATTAGTCCATATAGACAGACTTGTAGGACACTACGGTCTCACCTTTATGCACCCACAATTGTTTGTAATGATGCTATGCCGTGTTTGTGGTGTGAGGCTTTATATCTTATGCCCTTAATATAGACCTTTAAACCCTAGCCTTCGTTAAGGCCATGGGTTAGGAAGAATAAATTAAGGAAATAGGATGTAAAGCTATGTTTGTGATGTGCTAGTCCTAAGGGATTAATTAAACCTAATTGAAGGACTCTATGCCCTATTCTTTAAAACATACCCTTAATCCATGACCCCTGTAAAGGTAATTGGATAAAAGGAATGAATTAATTGAACATGGTGTAGAGACCGAATTCATTAAGGAAAATATGGAGGTTTAGGACAGATCCTTAGGCTAAAGGTTAAAACTTTTCTATCCATAGACGTGCTGGCTTGGATCCGCAATCCACAAGGGCGTCTAGTGAGTGTTGAGTCTACCCATCAGACAGACATGGCCGACGAAAGAACTAGTGAGGGGCACTTTGACCTTGAGGCTTGCCTGAAAGCCATCATGACCAAGCCTGACCATACCGCCGAGACATCCGATACCGCATTGAAAATGGCTCAAGAGAACCAACAGAAGATGGCGGATCTTGAACAAAATGGCTTTAAGGCCCATTCCTCGGGTATACCTCATGGGGCTAGCACCGAAGAGGGACCTCAATCCAATGAGAACACCAAGACAAGGGGGGTAAGTAGCTCGAAACCTGAGGTCATCAACCTAGAAGGGGAAGCCAAGGGGAAAGGTAGTAGTAGTGATTCCGTGTTAGCAAGCAAGGTAGAAGCTTTGAAGAGAACCATAAAAGGGATTCGCAGGGCTGATGACATGGTCGATGTGCGGACTCTATCCCTGTTTCCAACGGCTCGTATTCCACTACAATTCAAGATGCCGGAGTTAGAAAAGTTCGATGGGACGGGTTGCCCTAAGACTCATTTGAAGATGTACGTGCGAGCTATGCACCCTCGAGGGGCTACTGACGAGCTTTTAGCTCAAATGTTCCATGAAACCTTGGCCACTTCTGCTTTGAAATGGTTCTTATCCTTGGATGAGAATAGAACCCGGACTTGGGAAGACATATGCAATGAGTTTTCAGAGCACTACAAGTATAACACAGAGGTGGACGTTACTCGAAGGGACCTAGAAACTACCAAGCAAGGGGCTCATGAAACTTTCTCCGCTTACATTACAAGGTGGAGACAAAAGGCGTCGAGAATGACGGATAGGCCGGATGAGGAGGACCAAATTCAGTTAGTGGTTAAGAACCTGCTGCCCGTGTATCACAAGCACCTATTTGCCCACTATTTCCCAAATTTCAAAGCTCTCATTGGGGCTGGCACGCAGGTTGAAGATGCTATCAATGATGGGACAATCAAGACTGAGGAAGTGAGGAGTCGCAAGACAAACTTTACTGGGAAGAACAATGCCGAGGTCAACACCATAACTCAACCAATCCAACCCTTTTCTCTCAATGATGTCAACCCACCTCGCCAATTCACTGACCTATTCATGCCACTCGAAAGAGTCCTTGAAAAGCTCATAAGTCGTGACCTATTGAAGCCACTCGACCCAAGACCTCCACTAAATCCCTTACCCAAGAGCTACAATGAGAATGAGTACTGCAAGTACCACCAATCCAAAGGCCATGCCACCAATCGCTGTATTCGCCTTCGCCACCAAGTCCAAGACCTCATTGACAAGCAAGTCATTTCACCACCAACCCGTCCAAATGTCACCCGTAATCCTCTCCCATCACACAACAACACACCCCCACCTAACACCATAAATGCCATTGGGGTTGAATCCTCTCGCCCTCGCCATCCCATAAGACAATACACTCCGCTCCCCATGACCTTAACCCGTCTCTTCACCATTTGCCGCAATAACAGCCTTATCATGCCACTTCCACCAAAGCCAAGGCCCTCAACCCCTCACCAATATTGCCAATACCATTGTGCACCCGGTCATGACACCGAGGCTTGTTCCATACTAAAAAAGATCATCCAAGACCTCATTGACCAAAAGGTTTTGTTGTTGCCAAAGAAAGCTATCCAACAAGAGCTGAAAGAAAGATATGAAGCAGGGGATCCTCAGGTTGGCCTATTAGGTGAAGCGTCGGGGAAATTTGATTACTATGTGCTGTACTCAAGCCCAAGTCCGATATCAGATGAGCCGATAGTCTCTTCAGGATGGGATGACTTGCCGACAGAGATGGAGAGCATTGACATGATAGAATAGGATGACTTAATGAATGACTCCGAGGAAGTCCATGATATATGGGCTAGTGATGATGAGCTGGATCATATAACCAGAGGGGGTCGCCATTTCAAGCCTCCCCACCTAGAATCTGAGAATCCGTTGGAAGATTTGGAAGGGCAGAGGCGTCCTAGCTTGCAAGAAGAAGAGGATGAAGTGCTTAGGCAGCTGAAGAAGACCAATGCCAACATCACTATCTGGGGCTTACTCATGGCCTTGCACAAGCACAGACAGACCGTGTTGAAACTGCTGAATCAGATACAAGTGCCTGTTGACACATCCCCCGAGGGATTGGTACATTTGGTGAATCCAACTCCCAAGAACTCAACCATCGTGTTCACCGATGTAGACCTACCCAAAAGCGGGCCAAGCCATTCTCAAGCTCTCTACGTGACCGTTGACACTATGGGGAAGAGGGTTCCCACCGTTCTTATCGACAATGGGTCCGCACTGAATGTATGTCCTCTTCGAACTGCCACTGTTTTGGGTTTGGGACCCACTGATTTCACGCCATCTGGGCAGACCGTAAGAGCTTATGACAACACCCGCCGAGAAGTAATAGGGGTAGGGGTAGTTACTTTGCCTCTTATCATGGGACCCACTGAATTTAGGGTAGAATTCCAAGTGTTGGATGTGCCGTCATGTTTCAACTTGTTGTTGGGCCGACCTTGGATCCATCCTGCTGGGGCTGTGCCATCTTCACTCCATCAAAAGGTGAAGTTTCCTTATGAAGAAGCCATAGTAACACTTTAAGGGGACTATGAATTGAAACTCGCAGGTGTGCCTATATGTGAGATACAACCTGAATCAGCAGCGATACTGCTATTTGAGTTTGAGTATGTCCAATGCATTGAGAAAGAGCTCGAAAAGGGTGAATTAATACCCTTGGACTTTTGTCCCCATGGCAACTTGCATGTTGGTGAAATCATGAGAAGAATGAGTTTCTTTCCAGGCATGGGGCTAGGGCGTCGCCAACAAGGGATCCCTACGTCTATTCAAAGCCGTGTCACCTCATACACCTTCGGGCTAGGATATGAGCCCTCTAGAAATGATCATGCGGAAATGCTAAAGAGGAACAAGGAGAAAGTAAGAGCCAAAACCGAGGGAAGGGTGCCAGAACTGAAGATCTCGCCATATCGACCTACTTTGAATGGTTACTTCGTCAAAGAAGGGGATGATTTTCTATATTGCAGGTTTCCAGAGCCCACCTTTGACCAAGCTACCAAGATCCGAGTTCCGGGTTTTGAGATCTTCTTCACCGAGTGGTATCCAATCACAGCTGAAATGGTGGATGATGAAGCCATCAATGATGAGTTCTGGGAAAAGAAAGAGGAGGACTGGGCAGAGAACCTTGATGCAGGGGCTATGACTGAAATGTTCCAAAATATGATCCTCACCATGGAAGACTCGACCATTGAAGAACTCCAGGGTTCATCCATTAGCCATACTACCATGCCACTTCTGAATTGGTACCTTGAATGTGGTGTCATTGCGGAGATCCATGAAGAAGAAGACCTTGGCCTACCTGATAGCAGCTTGTAGGTGTCTTAGTTTAGTAATATTTCCCTAATTCAATGAGATGTATCTACTTAACTCACCTTGTGGAGTCATAGTATTGGTACAGATTTGTTTGTTTTCTTTCTTTCTTTTGTGTGTCATTCCCATTATTCCTAGTCAATAAAGTGTGCTTTCTTTCTCTATATATGCAGTGTCTCTTTTCTCTCCTCTATGGATATTTATGGCATGGATATAGATCCTAGGAATGATGTCCCCCCGGAGCTCGTTGAGCAAAGGAAAAGGGGCGTCACCGAACCTAATATGGATGAATTGGAATCAATCAACTAGGGACGAATGAATTGCCAAGAATAGTTAAAATTGGGAAAACCCTCTCCCCCGTTGAAAAAGAAAAGATGATCTCCCTCTTGAAAGCCAACACTATGGCTTTTGCATGGTCTTATGAAGACATGCCTGGCATCGACCCTGATATTGTGCAACACTATATCCCCACTAATTCCCTAAAGAAGCTGGTAAAGCAGAAACTCAGAAGATTAAAACCAGAATGGGCTCTAAAAGTAAAAGAAGAGGTAACTAAACAACTAGACGCAGGTTTCCTCCAAGTTGTGGAGTACCCCGAGTGGTTGTCGAATATAGTGCCTGTGCCTAAAAAAGATGGGAAAGTAAGGATGTGTGTCGATTTCCGAGATCTCAACGCTGCGAGCCCTAAGGATGACTTTCCTTTACCCCATATCGACGTGTTGGTGGATAGTACAGTGGGACATGCACTCCTCTCCTTCATGGACGAATTCTCCGGGTATAACCAGATAAAGATGGCACCTCAAGACATGGAGAAAACAGCCTTTATCACGCAATGGGGAACGTACTGTTACAAGGTAATGCCTTTTGGCTTAAGAAACGCTGGGGCTACTTACCAAAGAGCAGCTACGACCCTATTGCATGATATGATCCATAAGGAAGTCGAGGTTTACATCGATGATATGATCGTGAAGTCCATGGATAGGGAAGGGCATTTCAAGGCACTAGAGAAATTCTTAGAGCGAGCAAAAAAGTACAATCTCCGTCTCAACCCACAGAAGTGTGCTTTCGGCGTCACTGCAGGCAAGCTATTGGGGTTTATGATCACTCAGAGAGGTATCGAAGTGGACCCAGGGAAGATAAAAGCTATTGTGGAGATGGAGCCGCCTAGCACTGAGAAGCAGATCCGGGGTTTTCTGGGAAGAGTTCAATACATAAGTCGATTCATTGCCAACTTAACCATGGTTTGCGAACCAATCTTCAAATTGCTTAAGAAAGGTGTGCCAAAAGTATGGAACAAAGAATTCCAAGAGGCCTTTGAGACCATTAAGAGATACTTGAGCAATCCTCCAATCTTAGTTCCCCCACGGCAAGGTGCGCCGCTTTTGTTATACTTAACGGTCACCGAAACCGCGACGGGAGCTTTGTTAGCTCAATATCTCGAAGGGTCTACAAAGGAGAATGCCATCTACTACCTAAGCAAGAAAATGACAGACTATGAAGTGAAGTACAGTGCAATTGAAAAGGCTTGTGTGGCGCTAGTATGGGCGACGCAGAAACTCCGGCCCTACATGATGTCCTTCGAAGTGTTCTTGATAAGTCGCATGGACCCGTTAAAGTACCTGGTAGAAAGGCCGGTATTGTCATTCAGAACTGCTCGATGGTCAATTCTCCTCAACGAATTTGACATCAAGTACGTGAATCAGAAGTCTATCAAGGGAAGCGTCATCGCAGACTACCTAGCCAGCTGTCCGGTGTCATCATCTGCTCCATTCAAAGATCAGTTCCCAGACGAGGACGTGCTAGAGATTGGCAGAAAAATTTGGAGAGTATACTTCGATGGAGCAGCCAATAAGAAAGGTTATGGGATAGGAGTCCTGCTGGTCTCACCTGAAGAGGCATTTACACCGTTGGCGGTCAAGTTGGGGTTCGAAGCTACCAACAACATTGTTGAGTATGAGGCCTGTATCCTAGCACTGGAAGCGGCACTTGAATTGGGGATCAAAGAATTAGAAGTGTTCGGGGACTCGGCGCTAATCATTTGTCAGATAAAAGGGGAATGGAAAACTCGAGATGAGAAGCTGCTACCCTACCATGCCTACCTGGAAGCTCTAACCAAGGAGTTCTCAGAGATAGAATTTAACTACCTTTCAAGGAACAAGAACCAGTTCGCCGATGCCTTGGCGACCCTAGCATCCATGGTGGAGATACCTGAAGGGGGAAATGTGAAGCCGTTGGTGATAGAATGCCGAGACAAGCCTGTGTACTGTTGTGCAATCTGATGAGGAGAGGTAAATGATGGCCGTCCGTGGTTCCATGACATAAAGAAGTTCATTGAAGAAAGGGAGTACCCAGAAGGAGCATCTCGTATCGATAGAAAAACCCTAAGGCGGTTGGCGAGTTACTATGTACTTTGTGGAGGAAAGCTATATCGGAGATCATACGACGGGATCCACCTGCTGTGTGTCACCGAGGAGGAAGCCGAGCATCTGATTAAAGAAATCCATGAAGGGACAGGGGCTCCGCATATGAATGGCTATATGTTAGCTAAGAAAATCATGAGGTTAGGCTATTATTGGTCCACCATGGAAAGAGACTGCCACGCACATGTCAAGAAGTGCCACAAATGCCAACTGTTCGCCAGTGGACAACATTTGCCTTCTATGCCTTTAACGAGTATGTCGTCACCATGGCCATTCGCGGTATGGGGGATAGATATCATCGGACAGATCAAGCCAAAGGCGTCAAATGGGCATGAATACATCCTGGTTGCCATCGATTACTTCACTAAATGGGTGGAAGCAGCATCCTTCAAGACCTTGAATTCCAAGAAGGTAGCACAGTTCATACAGCACAGCATCATCTATCGATATGGGGTACCGCATGAAGTTATCTCAGACATTGGCCAGCACTTTCAGAAAGAAACCCATGAGTTCTTGCAAAAGTATGGCATAGCCCACCATCTGTCGTCACCATACCGTCCTCGGACTAAGCAGCTAACAAGAACATCAAGAAGATACTACAGAAGACTGCGGACTCACACACAGACTGGCATGAGAAGTTGCCATTGGCTCTATGGGGTTACAGAACATCAATAAGGTCGTCAACAGGGGCTACCCCTTATTCTCTAGTTTATGGAATGGAGGCCGTGTTGCCAGTTGAATTGGAAGTTCCTTCACTAAGAGTTGCCGTGGAGAGCCAGATAACAGAAGTGGACTGGGTTAAGAGCCGCTATGATGAGTTAGCTTTGCTGGATGAAAGGCGTTTAAGGGCGCTGTATCATGTTCAGGGGTATCAACGGAGAGTTGCCAGAGCATTCAACAAGCATGTCAAAGATCGAGGTCTAAAGAAAGGGGATGTAGTGCTGAAAGAAATCAGAGCTCCAGTGTTCGATCCGCGGGGAAAATTCAAGCCAAGTTGGGGTGGGCCATACATTATCAAAGAGATATTGCCAGCAGGGGCTGTTCGCCTCATGGATTTAGATGGAATTGAGTTCGCTCGTCCAACTAATTTGGATCAATTGAAGAAATGTCATGTTTGAAGCCTGCTAGGTTGAAAACCCGCAAGGGCGGCCTAGGCAAAAGTTAAGGCATAAGAACTACGTAAGACCTGATTCTCCATTCAAAAACAAAAAAACAAAAAAAAACAAAAAAAAAACAAAAAAAAAAACAAAAAAAACAAAAAAACAAAAAAACAAAAAAAAAAGAAGAAAAAAAAAAACCATGGAAATACGTAGGCAACCCATAAAGTTACCTTGGGTGCGGTCTAAATCAAACAAGAAAATCCCAAATTTGATTTATTATTGGCAATTTATTCAAAACTAAAATTGATTGACATAGCAATTCATTGGTATTAAGTAAAAGAACTATAAATATGCCATAAATATCCTATTCTATTGAGTCTTCAGTTTTTCTTGGGCTTCTTTGCAGCTCGCTCTTCAGCTTTCTTCTTCTCTCTTTCATGTCTTCTTTTCTTCCTCAAGTCATGTTCATAAGCTGTTGTCACTGCTTCCATAATATCTTCTCTGCAAGATCCAAGTTCATTGTTCTTGATAAGTCCAAAAATCCTTTCTCTTCGAGTAGTCTCTCTCTCACCCAAATTACTTTTCAACCATTCCTTATACTCTAAGCTCATCATATACGGACCATCAGTATTCGTAACTTGGGTTAGTATCAACTTGCTAGGCCATCGGTCCTTCGCCCAAGTCACTACAGAAAGACCCGCGGGCACCACAGGATAGTCACCTTTCAAGGAAGTGGGTATGGTTTGCATGGCGCCCATTTGACGCAGAACCCTTAAAGGCCAATAAAAAGAAGTAGACCTCAGTCCTATGAGTCTCACCATGGCGCATCCAGAAGTCCGCAGAAGCACCTGGTCATTGCAGCCCCATATGAATACAAACCACTTGACACTCCTCCAAGAAAGGGTTTGGAAGTAACCTAGCCAATCTCTCAATGAAAATTGCCCAGGTAGTTCAATGCGGCGAAGGCAGTAATGCTGGGGCTTGTATGGTGTAATGGCAACTGGTGACAAGAAATTCAGTCTTTCAAGCAACCACATCTGCAGTAGAATGGGGCTACCTCCTAAAGGAACCTTTGGGTCCTCATGAGTTTTATCCAAACCATTCAGGGTTTCAGCTAGCACCATGGGAATCAAGTTATGGCCCTTGGCAAGGAGAGGAATCAAGTCACAGATTTGAATGGGAACATGTGGAGTACCAGTGGAAATAAGAAAACGACCAATGAGGCAAAAGGCAAGAGCATGCTTAATAGGAAAGGTAAAATTCAGAATACCTTTACTATCATAAGCTAAAAAAGAGGTTGCCAATTTCATCAAGTCTACCATATGGTCCTTTACAAACGTAGAGGCATATTGTGAGTGAATCCCAAGTAGATTGGAGAAAGAAGTAAGAAAGCTTGGGCGAGGAGTAGGGAGAATGAAAGGACCTACCGTTGAAACTCCATACAATGCACAGAATTCCTCCATGGTTGGGCACAGTTCTTCATAGTTGAAGCGGAACACATGACCTTGAGGATCCCAAAAATATGTAGCAGCAGTCAAGAGGTTCGTTTCAAGCCTCACATGCCTCAAGGAGAGCAATGGATCCAAGCCAAAGCACTTGAACTCAGATTTTGCTTCAGCACTCATAACTCTCAAAAACCCTCCTAAAAATTTGTCTAGAGCCCCCATAATTTCTAATGAATGAATACAAGTAGGTTTAGGAACCTCTTGGATGTGTTTTTATAGGGAAAAGGTCACAAATCCAAGTTCAAATAGGAAAAAACCCATCAGAATAGGAAGTTTCCTATTCAAAGTGGGATTTCCGCTTCGGGCTCGGGTAACCACCCAGGCCTGGGCGGCTAGCCTCCCGAGGCCTGGTGGTCACCCAAGCCACTTTGTTTTGGTTTTGCTTCTCGCTTTGTCTCGCCTTGACGCGTGATCAAACCTCCTTCCAAATGAGATATTCAACACTTTTTGAGCTTAAAATCAATCAAATTCCATCTTGAAATCAATTCCTTGAATTGATTTTATGTTCAAAAGGGTTGAATATATTTCCCCTGTGTCATGTCAACTCAAGTGACAATGTGTTAAGTCACTTTCATCTTGCACCATGCTTGTTCTATCTTGATAAATTGATCATATATCCTCATTTCAAATCTTGATTTTCCATCCCACTTGGTTGAATATACTCATCACTTGAATATATTCTTCCATTTCAAAAGTGTATTCACTCTTTGAATATGCTTATCAGTTTCAAATTCTCATTCTCTATCATACTTGGTTGAATATATTCATCACTTGAATATATTCTTCCATTTCAAAAGCATGTTCACCCATTGAATATGCTTCCTAGTTTCAGATCCTCATTATCACTTACTTGGTTAAATATATTCATCACTTGAATATATTTCTCCATTTCAATGGTATACTCATCACTCGAGTATACTTCTCAGATATTTCGTCACTTACTTGGTTAAGTATATCCATCGCTTGGGTATATTTCTCCATTTCAATGGTATGTTCATCACTTGAACATACTTCTCAGATCATTTGTCACTTACTTGGTTAAGTATATCCATCACTTGGGTATATTTTTCCATTTCAATGGTATACTCATCACTTGAGTATACTTCTCAGATATTTTGCCACTTACTTGGTTAAGTATATCCATCGCTTGGGTATATTTCTCCATTTCAATGGTATGTTCATCACTTGAACATACTTCTTAGATTATTTGTCACTTACTTGGTTAAATATATTCATGACTAGAATATATTTCTCCATTTCAATGGTGTACTCATCACTTGAGTACACTTCTCAGATTATTCTCTATCTTACTTGCTTAAGTATATCCATCGCTTGGATATATTTCTCTATTTCAATGGTATGTTTATCACTCAAACATACTTGTCACTTACTTGGTTAAGTATATTCGTGACTAGAATATATTTCTCCATTTCAATGGTGTACCCATCACTTGAGTATACTTCTCAGATTATTCTTATCTTACTTGGTTAAATATATCCATCGCTTGGATATATTTCTCCATTTCAATGGTATGCTCACCACTTGAGTATACTTCTCAGATTTCATTCTCAGATTACTTGGTTAAATATATTCGCGACCTGAATATATTTCTCCATTTCAATGGTATACTCATCACTTGAGTATACTTCTCAGATATGTTGTCACTCACTTAGTTGAATATATTCGTGACCTGAATATATCTCTCCATTTCAAAAGTACACTCATCACTTGAGTATACTTCTCAAATTATTCTTTATCCTACTTGGTTAAATATATCCATCGCTTGGATATATTTCTCCATTTCAATGGTATGCTCACCACTTGAGTATACTTCTCAGATTTCATTCTCAGATTACTTGGTTAAATATATCCATCGCTTGGATATATTTCTCCATTTCAATGGTATGCTCACCACTTGAGTATACTTCTCAGATTTCATTCTCAGATTACTTGGTTAAAAATATCCATCGCTTGGATATATTTCTCCATTTCAATGGTATGCTCACCACTTGAGTATACTTCTCAGATTTCATTCTCAGATTACTTGGTTAAATATATCCATTGCTTGGATATATTTCTCCATTTCAATGGTATACTCATCACTTGAGTATACTTCTCAGATTTTTTGTCACTCACTTGGTTAAATATATTCGTGACCTGAATATACTTCTCCATTTCCAAGGTACGTTCGTCACTTGAACGTACTTTTCAGATCTCATTCTCATCACTTGGTTAAATATATTCGTGACTAGAATATATTTCTCCGTTTCAAAAGTATGTTCATTCGTAGTGGCTTGAATATGCTTCTCTTGACAATCACCAGCCCCCAGTGGTTTAAGTATACTCATGACTTGAGTACACTTCCTTACTTCAGTCTCAGGTTTTCAACCTCCCATCATTGTTGGTATCAGTGTGTGATTTCTTCGGGCTTTTTGGCCAAAAATGGGTTGTTCTTTATCATTGGTTCACAAGTGTAACTTGTTCGCCAATGAGGGGCTTCTGTCACACCCCATTTTTGCACCACCTTACTAGGGCTCATCATTTCATGCATGTTTTTGTTTTGTTTTTGAGTCTAGTCACTTGCATTAGTTTTCTAGAGTCACAAGGACAATGGATATGAATTTTGGTTCAAATTGGAGTTGATCTTGAGGGATAATAAGAGCTTTTGTGACTTGAGGGGCATAATCGTCTTTTAAGTCCCAAACTTTTCATTTGACCTTGGAATGATCTCCAAATTGTCAATTGGAGTTCATATGGATGCATAAGAGGTATTTCTAGGTTCAATTTGGTAAGTCAATGGCTCGGGATTAAAATGGCTCGATGTAGTTCAAGTTGGTTAATTGACCCTTCCTTGGGTTAGCTCTAATTGACTCACAATTACCAACCAAATCTTTTCAAATTGACTTTCATTAGTCATCATTTTACCCTCAAAAGTGTTTCATGAAGTTCAATTTTGATATGGCCTGATCATGAGTTTAGTGTGGTTATTTACGGATTATCCTTGAAGAATTAGTGCGAATCACAGTATGAGATTTTTGGTTAAAATGAAAAGAAAATTATTTTATTAAATTAGCCATTTTTATCATGACACTAACACGTGTACGTATGTGATGAGTGTGTGTACGCACATACGATACATGTGCATGCGTGTTAGCGGTCAGTCTCCCAATTTTTATAAAAGACAATTTCCTTTTCCTATTCAGATTAGAAGTCTTTTATCATTATAAAATACCTTTTGATTATTCTCCAAAGAAACCTAGTCCAGGAAGGAAAGGGAAACTCTAGATTTCAGCTATAAATACTCTCTTAATGTCTTTAAACAAGGGGGAGGAGAAGAGGGTTTGGAGGGAGTGAAATTCGTCATAATTCAGCAGCAGATTTTCTGAAAATCAGCAGTTGTATTTTAATCATAACTTTTTCATCCGAAGTCAGAATTTGATGAAATTGGTCTTGTTAGAAAGATAATTCAATTCTCTACAACTTTGTATTTCACAAGCTTTGTCCAAATCCAACGTTTTCATACCCAAAAACGCGATTGAAGTTGCTGCTGCTGCAAAGCGACGAAAATCACTTTTCTTTTCTCTTGTTCTCTTTTTGTTTTCTATTTCTTTTCAAAGTTGGGTTGAGTTTTGATCTCTTTGCTGTGATACCACTTTGACAAAGAGGAGGATTCGTGTTGGTTTGATTCACTCTAAAGACCTGAGGAGCCACGAACAATTACAAACACAAGGGGAGCCACTTTATGCATTAATACTTGAGTGTTTGAGAGAGAATAAGGTATTCTCCTTCTCTATTCAAGCTTAAACTAGGTTTTCATATGGGTTAGGCTTATTGCATGTTAAAGGTAGCCTTTTTATCATGTATTAACACTCTAGCTAGTTAATATACATGGAATATCTATTTTTTATCTACTGTTTAGCATGCTTTAGGGCTGTCCTTTAGGTTTTTAATGCATAGTTATGATTCTTGTGCTCCTGTTTGTCCTTGTGCTAGGATTAGTGTCATTGCATGTTAGAGTTAGGATTTTCATCATGTTATATTGCTTTAGTTAGTTAATATGCATGATTTAATTTCTGTTTAGTTTGGTTTTAGCATGATGAAAGTATGTCTTGTGAGTTTTTAAGCATATTTATGAGTTTAGGGTTTTAGAGTCATTGTTTTGTGTTTGTTTTCATATAGCGTGATAAAGTAGACTTTTTTATTTGGTTTTTCTTCGTGTTTGCTGTATATGTCTTGCATATAGAGTAAACATGATAGTTTTGCATGCATATTAGTATGTTCTAGGGTTTTTATGCATGATATGGTTCTAGGAATATGTTAGGACTTATTATTGTTCGTTGTTTTTGCTATTGGCATGCTTAGTGGATGATTTTAGGTCATAATACTATTCTGTCCAGATTTGCATGTTAGTGTTTTCGCATGGTTTTGAGCACTTGTAAGGGTGCAAATAGGTGTGGTATTTGTCCTATGGCAAATAGGGCTGCTTATGTCTGAAATGGCTAATGTTTGGAGTAATTGCGCTCAGGTAAGTGGGTGTGAAGGTGCCCCAATTCACCTTTCTTCTTAACTCATTCTCTTCTCCCTATCTAGGGTTAATTTTTAATATGATCCTATAGTTTAATTAGAGGTTTCCTTAACCAACAAAATTCTGGTTTTTATTAAGGTTTCCATTTTGTGGATTTCTTTCCTAAAATCAAACTTTCTATCAATTCTCTTTTGATCAAATAAGGAAACCTAGGGTTTTTACCATAGGTTTGTATTAGGATTTAACCTTAGTTCTATTCGAACTACGTGGACTTTGATCCATGTATTTCGTTGCATGGTACGTAGGCGCTCTTCGTGAGGCTCAAGTCCGTTCTAGGATCCAAGCATCCTAGGTTTATTTTTGTTTTCTTTTCTTCTTTTTCTTTTTCTGTTTTTATGTGCTTATTATGCATGGATGGATGAATGAAATATATGATATGCATGCAATTCTTGTGATGATATACTTGCTGATTTTTGTATGGGAAAGATCTTAATTTAGCCCAAATGAACTGAGAGACCGAAAGGGTGACATGGGTGCCTATAGGCTTTGCTTAGAACCTTCCCATGTCATAACTTAGCCTCCGAATCCCCGATTTCTTTGGTTTTCAAAAGATTGGTTTTTGCCTTTCCTTTTTTATGGAGTCATTCAAATTGTTTTCCTAAAACAAACTATTTTTAGGGTTTTCCTTGTTTCCTTTAAAAAATAAGGTGGCGACTCCTTTCCTTTTTCTTTTTCAAACCCATTTTCTTTCAATCCCTTGTGGGCCCAATTTCCGGGGTTCACACATCTGATTAAAGAAATCCATGAAGGGACAGGGGCTCCGCATATGAATGGCTATATGTTGGCTAAGAAGATCATGAGGTTAGGCTATTATTGGTCTACCATGGAAAGAGATTGCCACGCACATGTCAAGAAGTGCCACAAATGCCAACTGTTCGCTAGTGGACAACATTTGCCTTCTATGCCTTTAACAAGTATGTCATCACCATGGCCATTCGCAGTATGGGGGATAGATATCATCGGACAGATTAAGCCAAAGGCGTCAAATGGGCATGAATACATCCTGGTTGCCATTGATTATTTCACCAAGTGGGTAGAAGCAGCGTCCTTCAAGACCTTGAATTCCAAGAAGGTAGCACAGTTCATACAGCACAGCATCATCTAACGATATGGGGTACCGCATGAAGTTATCTCAGACAATGGCCAGCACTTTCAGAAAGAAACCCATGAGCTCTTGCAAAAGTACGGCATAGTTCACCATTTGTCGTCACCATATCGTCCTCAGACTAATGGAGCAGTGGAAGCAGCTAACAAGAACATCAAGAAGATACTGCAGAAGACTGCGGATTCGCACACAGACTGGCATGAGAAGTTACCATTGGCTCTATGGGGTTACAGAACATCAATAAGGTCGTCAACAGGGGCTACCCCTTATTCTCTAGTTTACGGAATGGAGGCCGTGTTGCCAGTTGAGTTGGAAGTTCCTTCACTAAGGGTTGCTGTGGAGAGCCAGATAACAGAAGTGGACTGGGTTAAGAGCCGTTATGATGAGTTAGCTTTGCTCGATGAAAGGCGTTTAAGGGCGCTGTATCATGTTCAGGGGTATCAACGGAGAGTTGCCAGAGCATTCAACAAACATGTCAAAGACCGAGGTCTAAAGAAAGGGGATGTAGTGCTGAAAGAAATCAGAGCTCCAGTATTCGACCCGCGAGGGAAATTCAAGCCAAGTTGGGGTGGACCGTACATTATCAAAGAGATATTGCCAGCAGGGGCTGTTCGCCTCATGGATTTAGATGGAATTGAGTTCGCTCGTCCAACTAATTTGGATCAATTAAAGAAATATCATGTTTGAGGCCTGCTAGGTTGAAAACCCGTAAGGGCGGCCTAGGCAAAAGTTAAGGCATAAGAACTACATAAGACCTGATTCTCCATTCAAAAAAAAAAAAAAAAAAAAAAAAAAACAAGAAAAAAGCAAAAAAAAAGAAAAATAATGGAGATACGTAGGCAACTCATAAAGTTACCTTGGGTGCGGTCTAAATCAAACAACAAAATCCCAAATTTGATTTATTATTGGCAATTTAGTCAAAACTAAAATTGATTGACATAGCAATTCATTGGTATTAAGTAAAAGAACTATAAAAGTGCCATAAATATCCTATTCTATTGAGTCTTCAATTCTTCTTGGGCTTCTTTGCAGCCCACTTTTCAGCTTTCTGCTTCTCTCTTTCGTGTCTTCTTTTCTTCCTCAAGTCATGTTCATAAGCTACTGTCACTGCTTCCATAATATCTTCTCTACAAGGTCCAAGGTCGTTATTCTTGATAAGTCCAAAGATCCTTTCTCTTCGAGTAGTCTCTCTCTCACCCAAATTGTCTTTCAACCATTCCTTATACTCGGGGCTCATCATATATGGACCATCAGTATTCGTAACTTGAGTCAGTGTCAGCTTTCTAGGCCATCGATCCTTTGCCCAAGTCACTACAGAAAGACCCGCAGGCACCACAGGATAGTCGCCTTTTAAGGAAGTGGGTATGGTTTGCATGGCACCGATCTGACGAAGAACCCTTGAAGGCCAATAAAAGGAAGTAGACCTCAGTCCTATGAGTCTCACCATGGCACATCCAGAAGTTCGCAGAAGCACCTATTCGCTGCAGCCCCATATGAAGACGAACCACTTGACACTCCTCCAAGAAAGGGTTTGGAAGTAACCTAGCCAATCCCTCAATGAAAACTCTCTAGGCAGTTCAATGCGGCGAAGGCAGTAATGCTGGGGCTTGTATGGTGTAATGGCAATGGGTGATAAGAAATTCAGTCTTTCAAGCAACCACATTTGCAGCAGAATGGGGCTACCTCCTAAAGGAACTTTTGGGTCCTCATGGACTTTATCCAAGCTATTCAAGGTTTCAGCTAATACCATGGGAATCAAGTTATGGCCCTTGGCAAGGAGAGGAATCAAGTCACAAATTTGTATGGGAACATGTGGAGTACCAGTTGAAATAAGGAAACGACCAATGAGGCAAAAGGCAAGTGCATGCTTAATGGGAAAGGTAAAGTTCAGAATACCTTTATTATCATAGGCCAAAAAAGAGGTTGCCAATTTCATCAAGTCTACCATATGGTCCTTTACAAATGTAGAGGCATATTGTGGGTGAATCCCAAGGAGGTTGGAAAAAGAAGTAAGAAAGCTTGGGCGAGGAGTAGGGAGTATGAAAGGACCTACCGGTGAAACCCCATACAACGCGCAGAATTCCTCCATGGTTGGGCACAGTTCTTCATAGTTGAAGCGGAACACATGAATTTGGGGATCCCAAAAATATGTAGCAGTAGTCAAGAGGTTCGTTTCAAGCTTCACATGCCTCAAGGAAAGCAATGGATCCAAGCCAAAGCACTTGAACTCAGATTTTGCTTCAGCACTCATAACTCTCAAAAACCCTCCTAAAAATTTGTCTAGAGCCTCCATAATTTCTAATGAATGAATACAAGTAGGTTTAGGAACCTCTTGGATGTGTTTTTATAGGGAAAAGGTCACAAATCCAAGTTCAAATAGGAAAACCCCCGTCAAAATAGGAAGTTTCCTATTCAAAGTGGGATTTCCGCTTCGGGCTCGGGTGACCACCCAGGCCTGGGCGGCTAGCCTCCTGGGCTTGGGCGGCTAGCCGCCCAGCCCCGGGTGGTCACCCGAGGCCGTTTTCCTATTTTGCCCAATTTTGCCTATTTTTGACCTAATTTGACCTCTATATGGTTATGTGACCTCGGGAAGCTTATTTTGAGCTTATTTTTGCACAAAAACATGAGTAAATCACCACCATGGAACTCCAAAAGTCTCATACAAAGTACCAAAGCAAATGTTCAAAGAAAGGTTACAAAGCATAAAGAAAGATGTTTCATTCGATTACAAAGCAAGAGGGTAAGCTAATCTAATGGTCTCCCGTGGTTCTTCTCTTTCTACTTGATTCGCCTCTACCACGACCA
Source organism: Liquidambar formosana (assembly GCA_039720395.1). NCBI lineage: Eukaryota > Viridiplantae > Streptophyta > Magnoliopsida > Saxifragales > Altingiaceae > Liquidambar > Liquidambar formosana. The sequence continues at coordinate 23,334,438 of CM077822.1, forward strand.
GCATGAGGATTCCCTTGGGGTGGCATCGGCTGTGGTGGACGCAGTGTGGAGACCTGTTGCAAAGAAATCAATTAATAAAGAAGGGTTATATCATTAGCTCCTATGATTGGAATGAACAAAGGGAATGGCTAACAGTGGGATTTAGTCGTCCCTCTAGCACAGAGTTCGCCAAACTCATCCTAATAAGGTCTCGCCTTAAACCCTCGCTGAGCTCAAGGCACTCCTGTGCGTACTCTCGGGGAACCTAAAAGATGAACATGGTTAATAAATGATGAAAAGGGTTCTAAGAAAGGCAAAGGTTTAGAGCTTACATGCTCGTAGCTCGAGTCAATCTTGGGGACCTCATCAAAAGCAGGGCGGGTAATGTCAGTCCTCATGAACTCCAACCCATTACATAGATTCACTTGCCAGTCAAGTACTGGGAGAGGTGGCTGTGCCATTCCCCCCATCTCATAATCCTCATCCCTATGAGTCATGCCTGTGGAGGACGCTATTGTGGAACTATGTCCACGAGCTCGCCGGCCCTGCAATAGATAATTTGTATAAAAGGAGTGCTTGCATAAGTCATTAATTGAAAAGAATGGAATGGAAACTCACCCCTTGAGGTGGGAAGCCAATGACTCTAGGGCGCATCAAGAATTGGTTGCAGAAAGTCATGTAGTCGGTATTGGGCGAGGTGAACTCCTCAGCATCCCACCCAATCAGAGCTTCCATCAGCTCATCCCCATCCAGAGAGTCAGTGTGCCTTATGTTCATGGGAGGCAAGACAGGGGTAAGAGCAGCATCCACTCGTCCTTTCACCTGCCTAAGGACGCGCTCCCCTAAATACCAGTATCGCCCTGAGGGACCCTCAAAGAGTACCCTCTTCCCCGTCAATTCCAAACAGGACACACACCTCCTAGGCAACCTAGCCTCCCACAGTCCCCATGGACTCCACTCCACCTGTTGAATTTGAAAAAAAAAAAAAAAAAAAATGGTGAGCAAGATAATAAAAAATGAATGAAAGAAAAGAATGAGGAAGGTGAATTACCATGTCAGCATTTAGGCTCGCCAAGTACGCCCTTGCATGGGCGTAGTTATGCCTGTTGGGGGCATGCATAGCTATCTTGGTGGGAGCATAGTTCCCAAGTATTGGCCGTTCTTGTATCTCATTATCCAGGGCAGGGCGGCACAGTCCCAGGTATTCATAATACCATATCTGTCAAGATTCAAGAAAAGCATTAAAATTAAGTCAAGTTTGAGAGGAATTTAAAAATTAAACATTTTTACTTACCTCCCAAACAAATGGGAGCCCACCAAAATTCTTTGAAACACCACGAGACATGTCAGACATGGATCTATACATAGTAGCTAGTGCTGCCCCTCCCCAGTTATACCTCCCCATTTTGTTCACATCTACCATGGAAGCGAGGTACCCCAGTTGTGCCATGTCATTGGCACCAACAAAGAGAGTGCAGGAGAGCATATAGATCATGAAAGCCCTAGTAATGCACTCAGGAGCCACCCCCACACCTTCTACTTGATTGGCAAAATTCTCAAAAAGCCATGTCCTCCTAACACCGCGGGAACTCGCCTCAATATCAATCCCCAACATAGTGAAGAGATAAGCACTATTTGTGTTGGCATCCCCATAGAATTCCAACCTCTTTCCTTTGAGGCTTAAACCGGTGATAATTGAGAAATCCTTGGGAGTCATGGTCATTTCCCCAAAACTGAAGTGGAAGGTGTTGGTGGTATCCCACCATAATTCGGCTAAGGCAAGGAGGGCTTGCCTATCCCACTGTTCATTCCATAATGAGTCAAGAAACCAACCAAAACCCGCTTTCTTAATGGATTCCCTTGCGGAAGGTTGGGTGTGCTCCATACGCCTCCACCACCCAATAAGATTCTTTATCGAAGACCTTGTGCGTAGGTCTTGGAAATTGGGCTAATCAAGAAGAATGATTCACCTAGTTAGTGTAAAAATCATATGCAAGCATTGATAATTGGCTTTCCAAAAACTAAGTCTTTTAGTTCATGAACAAGTAAACCTTGCTTTGAAAGTTTATGAAAACAATGGTTTTATTCTTCAAACTCATGATCATTGGTAAACCATGCATTCCAAGACCATGGAAGCATGGATTTTTTAAAGAAAATAACAAGCAAACTTTATTTTCCAAAGTGGTTTTTTGAGGAAAAAATAAGCAAACCTTGTTCATGAAAACATGGGTTTTTCACAAATATAGCAAACTTTGTTTTTCAAAGTTCATGAAAATGCTTGGTTTTGTTTCTAAAATCAATTAGAAATGAATGCCTATGATTTTGCCTTGCAATGCACATCAATTTTACAAAGATTGGATGAATTTTCATCATTCAAGCATTTTATCAAACACTTGGTGAGCACTATTCACCAAGTTTTCAAATTGAATTCTTTTCACATCCAATCCTTGCCAAAATCAATGGGCATTGCAAACATTGCTAGGAATACTCATAGAGAGTTCATGGGAATGCATTTCAATCAACAAAAATGAAAATTTCAAGGAAAAGTTTAAAATGGGTAAGCTTACTTCTTGTTTGGAATGGAGAAAAGAGAGATGATTCCTTGGTTCTAGAAGCAATTTCTCTTGAGGAACATCATATATTGGTGCCTTGTATCTACTCTTTGAGTCAAGGAATGGATACTTTGAAGTGGAGTCTTCATTTGCATCCATGGTGGATGAACTAGCTTGCTTTGAGCAAAAATGGGTTTAATGGGTTTTTGATTTGCAAAGTGCTGCAAATTTCTGGTTTTTGATGTGAAATTGGGTGTTATTGATGCTATTTCATGTGTATGAATCCCTCTTGAAGTGTGGATTTGATTGCCTTTGGGTATTGGAGTGATTTTGCAAAATGGGGTATGCTTCTTAGAGAGAGAAACTCCAATTTTCGGGTTAGGTTGAATGGGGGGTATGAATAGTGCCCCTTGCATTTTAAAAACCCAGATTTTTCAGCAATAGGCTCGGGTCCACCCAAGCCCTGGGCGGCTAGCCTCCCGAGGCCTGGTGGTCACCCAAGCCACTTTGTTTTGGCTTTCTCCCTCGCTTTGTCTCGCCTTGGCGCGTGATTAAACCTTCTTCCAAATGAGATATTCAACACTTTTTGAGCTTAAAATCAATCAAATTTCATCTTGAAATCAATTCTTCGAATTGACTTTATGTTCAAAAGGGTTGAATATATTTCCCCTGTGTCATGCCAACTCAAGTGACAATGTGCCAAGTCACTTTCCTCTTGCACCATGCTTGTTCTATCTTGATAAATTAATCATATATCCTCATTTCAAATCTTGATTTTCCATCCCACTTGGTTGAATATGTTCATCACTTGAATATGTTCTTCCATTTCAAAAGTGTATTCACCCTTTGAATATGCTTCTCAGTTTCAAACTCTCATTCTCTATCATACTTGGTTGAATGTATTCATCATTTGAATATATTCTTCCATTTCAAAAGTGTATTCACTCTTTGAATATGCTTCTCAGTTCCCAATCCTCATTACCTATCTTACTTGGTTAAATATATCCATCACTTGGATATATTTCTCCATTTCAATGGTATGTTTATCACTTAAACATACTTGTCACTTACTTGGTTAAATATATTCGTGACTAGAATATATTCCTCCATTTCAATGGTGTACTCATCACTTGAGTACACTTCTCAGATTATTCTCTATTCTTACTTGGTTAAATATATCCATCGCTTGGATATATTTCTCCATTTCAATGGTATGTTTATCACTTAAACATACTTGTCACTTACTTGGTTAAATATATTCGTGACTAGGACATATTTCTCCATTTCAATGGTGTACTCATCACTTGAGTACACTTCTCAGATTATTCTCTATCTTACTTGGTTAAATATATCCATCGCTTGGATATATTTCTCCATTTCAATGGTATGTTTATCACTTAAACATACTTGTCACTTACTTGGTTAAATACATTCGTGACTAGGACATATTTCTCCATTTCAATGGTGTACTCATCACTTGAGTACACTTCTCAGATTATTCCTATCTTACTTGGTTAAATATATCCATCACTTGGATATATTTCTCCATTTCAATGGTATGTTTATCACTCAAACATACTTGTCACTTACTTGGTTAAATATATTCATGACTAGAATATATTTCTCCATTTCAATGGTGTACTCATCACTTGAGTACACTTCTCAGATTACTCCTATCTTACTTAGTTAAACATATCCATCACTTGGATATATTTCTCCATTTCACTGGTATGCTCACCACTTGAGTATACTTCTCAGATATTTTGTCACTTACTTGGTTAAGTATATCCATCGCTTGGATATATTTCTCCATTTCAAAAGTATGTTCATCACTTGAACGTACTTCTCAGTCTTTTTCAATCATTAAGTATACTCATCACTTGAGTATATTTCTCAGCATCTTTTTCATCACTTGGTTAAATATATTCGTAACCTGAATATATTTCTCCATTTCAAAAGTACACTCATCACTTGAGTATACTTCTCAGAATCTTTGTCACTCACTTGGTTAAATATATTCGTGACCTGAATATTCTTCTCCATGTCCAAGGTACGTTCATCACTTGAACGTACTTCTCAGATCTCATTCTCATCACTTGGTTAAATATATTCGTGACTAGAATATATTTCTCCATTTCAAAAGTATGTTCACTCGTAGTGGCTTGAATATGCTTCTCTTATCAATTCCCAACCCCCAGTGGTTTAAGTATACTCATGACTTGAGTACACTTCCTTATTTCAGTCTCAAGTTTTCAACCTCCTATCATTGTTTGGTTACAGTGTGTGATTTCTCCAGGCTTTTCGGACAAAAATGGGTTGTTCTTTATCATTGGTTCACAAGTGTAACTTGTTCGCCAATGAGGGGCTTCTGTCACACCCCATTTTTGCACCACCTTACTAGGGCTCATCATTGCATGCATGTTTTTGTTTTGTTTTTGAGTCTAGTCACTTGCATTAGTTTTCTAGAGTCACAAGGACAATGGATGTGAATTTTGGTTCAAATTGGAGTTGGTCTTGAGGGATAATAAGAGCTTTTGTGACTTGAGGGGCATAATCGTCTTTTAAGTCCCAAACTTTTCATTTGACCTTGGAATGATCTCCAAATTGTCAATTGGAGTTCATATGGATGCATAAGAGGTATTTCTAGTGTCAATTTGGTAAGTCAATGGCTCGGGATTAAAATGGCTCAATATAGTTCAAGTTGGTTAATTGACCTTTCTTTGGGTTAGCTCTAATTGACTTATAATTACCAACCAAATCTTTTCAAATTGACTTTCATTAGTCATCATTTTACCCCCAAAAGCGTTTCATGAAGTTCAATTTTGATGTGGAAAGCATTTGGTTTGACCCTATGTGCATGCCTATGCTTAGCAAAGGTAGAGTATAGTGGTTAACCGCCTTGTTCAAACCTAACCATGCCCCCATGGTTAGTGGTTTTCACCCTAAAATGTTCAAAAACATATTCCTCATCGAAACACGGTCGTTTTGGATTTTGTTTCATCAAAATCGGAGTTCATTTGCCCCCTGAAACACTTCTAGAAGGGAAGAGAGACAAAACAGGCAAAAAATTAGAAGTGGGCTCGGGTGACCACCCAAGCCTGGGCGGCTAGCCGCCTGGGCCCAGGTGGCTAGCCGCCCAGCCTTGGGTGGTCACCCGAGACCACTTTCCTATTTTCACTCTAACTCCTTGCTGAAGCGGACTCTTGCCTATTTTGACGAACAAGGACTCTTTTGGACGAGTTTCCTTCTATTTTTTGGTAACTTCTGAGTTACTTAAGCCCCAAGGGGGTCTCTAATAGCCCTTGGATTAATTTGTAGGGTTTTAATCCTAGCCATTGGTTAATCCTAATGAAAGTCTATAAATACCCCCCTATGCTTCAGCACAAGGGGAGCCACTTTATGCCTAAAAACCTTAGTGTTAGAGTGAGAATAAGAGAGAGGGACTTAAAGGAGAGCTGGAGTTCTTGCTGTAGCCTTGGAGAACATTGATTCAAGTCATCCATAAGAGCAAGAGGGAGTTCATACAGTAGCAAGGAAGGCCCTTCCTAAGGTATTCTCCTTCTCTATTCAAGCTTAAACTAGGTTTTCATATGGGTTAGGCTTATTGCATGTTAAAGGTAACTTTTTTATCATGTATTAACACTCTAGTTAGTTAATATACATGGAATATCTATTGTTTATCTACTGTTTAGCATGCTTTAGGGCTGTCCTATGTGTTTTTTATGCATAGTTATGGATCTTGTGCTCCTGTTGCCCTTGTGCTAGGATTAGTGTCATTGCATGTTAGAGTTAGGATTTTCATCATGTTATGTTGCTTTAGTTAGTTAATATGCATGATTTAATTTCTGTTTAGTTTGGTTTTAGCATGACTAAAGTATGTTTTGTATGTCTTTAAGCATATTTGTGAGTTTAGGATTTTAGAGTCATTGTTTTGTGTTAATTCTCATATAGCATGATAAAGTAGACTTTTTTATTGGTTTTTCTTCGTGTTTGCTGTATATGTCTTGCATATAGAGTAAACATGATGCTTTTGCATGCATGTTAGTATATTCTAGGGTTTTTATGCATAATATGGTTTTAGGAATATATTAGGACTTATTATTGTTTGCTGTTTTTGCTGTTAGCATGCTTAGTAGATGATTTTAGGCCATAATACTATTTTGTCCAGATTTGCATATCATTGTTTTTGCATGGTTTTGAGCACTTGTAAGGGTGCAAATAGGTGTGGTATTTGTCCTATGGTAAATGGGGCTGCTCATGTCTGAAATGGCTAATGCTTGGAGCTATTGCGCTCAGGTAAGTGGGTATGACGGTGCCCCAATTCACCTCTCTTCCTTATCCTTTCTCTTCTCCCTATCTAGGGTTAATTTTTAATATGATCCTATGGTTTAATTAGAGGTTTCCTTCACCAACAAAATTCTGGTTTTTATTAAAGTTTCCATTTTGTGGAGTTCTTTCTAAAATCAAACTCTCTATCAAATTCCATTCTTTTGATCAAATAAGGAAACCTAGGGTTTTAACCATAGGTTTGTATTAAGTCTTAACCCTATTTCTAATCGAACTACGTGGACTTTGATCCATGTATTTCGTTGCATGGTACGTAGGCACTCTTCGTGAGGCTCAAGTCCGTTCTAGGATCTAAGCATCCTAGGTTTATTTTTGTTTTGTTTCCTTTTTCTTTATTTTCTATTTTGTTTGCTTATTATGCATGGATGGATGAATGAAATATATGATATGCATGCTATCTTGTGATGATATACTTGCTGATTTTTGTATGGAAAGACTTTAATTTAGCCCAAATGAACTGAGAGACCGAAAGGGTGACATGGGTGCCTATAGGCTTTGCCTAGAACCTTCCCATGTCATAACTTAGCCTCCGAATCCCCGATTTTAAACATGGAGTCATTCAAATTGTTTTCCTAAAACAAACTGTTTTTAGGGTTTTCCTTGTTTCCTTTAAAAAATAAGGTGGTGACTCCTTTCCTTTTCATTTTCAAACCTATTTTCTTTCCAACCCTTGTGGGCCCGATTTCTGGGGTTCACAGTTAGGTTTGAACAAGGCGGTTAACCGCTATGCTCTACTTTTGCTAAGCATAGGCATGCACACAGGATCAAACCAAATGCTTTCCTTAGCAAAATTGAACTTCATAAAACACTTTTGGGGGTAAAATGATGACTAATGAAAGTCAATTTGAAAAGATTTGGTTGGTAATTGTGAGTCAATTAGAGTTAACCCAAAGAAGGGTCAATTTGAAATCGGGGATTCGGAGGCTAAGTTATGACATGGGAAGGTTCTAGGTAAAGCCTATAGGCACCCATGTCACCCTTTCGGTCTCTCAGTTCATTTGGGCTAAATCAAGATCTTTTCCATACAAAAATCAGCAAGTATATCATCACAAGATAGCATGCATATCATATATTTCATTCATCCATCCATGCATAATAAGCAAAAAAAAAAAACAGAAAATAAAGAAAAACAAAACAAAACAAAAAGAAAACCTAGGATGCTTGGATCCTAGAACGGACTTGAGCCTCACGAAGAGCGCCTACGTACCATGCAACGAAATACATGGATCAAAGTCCACGTAGTTCGATTAGAAATAGGGTTAAGACTTAATACAAACCTATGGTTAAAACCCTAGGTTTCCTTATTTGATCAAAAGAATTGAATTTGATAGAGAGTTTGATTTTAGAAAGAACTCCACAAAATGGAAACTTTAATAAAAACCAGAATTTTGTTGGTGAAGGAAACCTCTAATTAAACCATAGGATCATATTAAAAATTAACCCTAGATAGGGAGAAGAGAAAGGATAAGGAAGAGAGGTGAATTGGGGCACCTTCATACCCACTTACCTGAGCGCAATAGCTCCAAGCATTAGCCATTTCAGACATGAGCAGCCCTATTTACCATAGGACAAATACCACACCTATTTGCACCCTTACAAGTGCTCAAAACCATGCAAAAACAATGATATGCAAATCTGGATAGAATAGTATTATGGCCTAAAATCATCTACTAAGCATGCTAACAGCAAAAACAGCAAACAATAATAAGTCCTAACATATTCCTAAAACCATATTATGCATAAAAACCCTAGAATATACTAACATGCATGCAAAAGCATCATGTTTACTCTATATGCAAGACATATACAGCAAACACGAAGAAAAACCAATAAAAAAGTCTACTTTATCATGCTATATGAGAATTAACACAAAACAATGACTCTAAAATCCTAAACTCACAAATATGCTTAAAGACATACAAAACATACTTTAGTCATGCTAAAACCAAACTAAACAGAAATTAAATCATGCATATTAACTAACTAAAGCAACATAACATGATGAAAATCCTAACTCTAACATGCAATGACACTAATCCTAGCACAAGGGCAACAGGAGCACAAGATCCATAACTATGCATAAAAAACACGTAGGACAGCCCTAAAGCATGCTAAACAGTAGATAAACAATAGATATTCCATGTATATTAACTAACTAGAGTGTTAATACATGATAAAAAAGTTACCTTTAACATGCAATAAGCCTAACCCATATGAAAACCTAGTTTAAGCTTGAATAGAGAAGGAGAATCCTTAGGAAGGGCCTTCCTTGCTGCTATATGAACTCCCTCTTGCTCTTATGGATGACTTGAATCAATGTTCTCCAAGGCTACAGCAAGAACTCCAGCTCTCCTTCAAGTCCCTCTCTCTTATTCTCATTCTAACACTAAGGTTTTTAGGCATAAAGTGGCTCCCCTTGTGCTGAAGCATAGGGGGGTATTTATAGACTTCAATTAGGATTAACCAATGGCTGGGATTAAAACCCTAAAAATTAATCCAAGGGCTATTAGAGACCCCCTTGGGGCTTAAGTAACTCAGAAGTTACCAAAAATTAGAAGGAAACTCGTCCAAAAGAGCCCTTGTACGTCAAAATAGGGAGGAATCCGCTTCAGCAAGGAAACATGGTGTAAATAGGAAAGTGGTCTCGGGTGACCACCCAAGGCTGGGCGGCTAGCCACCTGGGCCCAGGCGGCTAGCCGCCCAGGCTTGGGTGGTCACCCGAGCCCACTTCTAATTTTTTGCCTGTTTTGTCTCTCTTCCCTTCTAGAAGTGTTTCAGGGGGCAAATGAACTCCGATTTTGATGAAACAAAAGCCAAAACGACCGTGTTTCGATGAGGAATATGTTTTTGAACATTTTAGGGTGAAAACCACTAACCATAGGGGCATGGTTAGGTTTGAACAAGGCAGTTAACCACTATACTCTACCTTTGCTAAGCATAGGCATGCACATAGGGTCAAACCAAATGCTTTCTACATCAAAATTGAACTTCATGAAACACTTTTGGGGGTAAAATGATGACTAATGAAAGTCAATTTGAAAAGATTTGGTTGGTAATTGTGAGTCAATTAGAGCTAACCCAAAGAAGGGTCAATTAACCAACTTGAACTATATTGAGCCATTTTAATCCCGAGCCATTGACTTACCAAATTGAACCTAGAAATATCTCCTATGCATCCATATGAACTCCAATTGACAACTTGGAGATCATTTCAAGGTCAAATGAAAAGTTTGGGACTTAAAAGACAATTATGCCCCTCAAGTCACAAAAGCTCTTATTATCCCTCAAGATCAACTCCAATTTGAACCAAAATTCACACCCATTGTCCTTGTGACGCTAGAAACCTAATGTAAGTGACTAGACTCAAAAACAAAACAAAAACATGCATGAAATGATGAGCCCTAGTAAGGTGGTGCAAAAATGGGGTGTGACAGAAGCCCCTCATTGGCGACCAAGTTACACTTGTGAACCAATGATAAAGAACAACCCATTTTTGACAAAAAGCCTGGAGAAATCACGCACTGATACCAACAATGATGGGAGGTTGAAAACCTGAGACTGAGATAAAGAAGTGTACTCAAGTCATGAGTATACTTAAACCACTAGGGGTTGGGAATTGATAAGAGAAGCATATTCAAGCCACTACGAGTGAACATACTTTTGAAATGGAGAAATATATTCTAGTCACGAATATATTTAACCAAGTGATGAGAATGAGATCTGGGAAGTACGTTCAAGTGATGAACGTACCTTGGAAATGGAGATATATATTCAGGTCACGAATATATTTAACCAAGTGAGTGACAAAATATCTGAGAAGTATACTCAAGTGATGAGTATACCATTGAAATGGAGAAATATATTCAGGTCGCGAATATATTTAACCAAGTAAGTGACAAAGATTCTGAGAAGTATACTCAAGTGATGAGTGTACTTTTGAAATGGAGAAATATATTCAGGTTACGAATATATTTAACCAAGTGATGAAAAAGATGCTGAGAAATATACTCAAGTGATGAGTATACTTAATGATTGAAAAAGACTGAGAAGTACGTTCAAGTGATGAACATACTTTTGAAATGGAGAAATATATCCAAGCGATGGATATACTTAACCAAGTAAGTGACAAAATATCTGAGAAGTATACTCAAGTGGTGAGCATACCAGTGAAATGGAGAAATATATCCAAGTGATGGATATGTTTAACTAAGTAAGATAGGAGTAATCTGAGAAGTGTACTCAAGTGATGAGTACACCATTGAAATGGAGAAATATATTCTAGTCATGAATATATTTAACCAAGTAAGTGACAAGTATGTTTGAGTGATAAACATACCATTGAAATGGAGAAATATATCCAAGTGATGGATATATTTAACCAAGTAATTGACAGATGACCTGAGAAGTGTACTCAAGTGATGAGTACACCATTGAAATGGAGAAATATATTCTAGTCATGAATATATTTAACCAAGTAAGTGACAAGTATGTTCAAGTGATGAACATGCCATTGAAATGGAGAAATATATTCAAGTGATGAATATACTTAACCAAGTGATTGACAGATGACCTGAGAAGTGTACTCAAGTGATGAGTACACCATTGAAATGGATAAATATATTCAAGTGATGAATATATTTAATCAAGTAAGTGACAAGTATGTTCAAGTGATGAACATACCATTGAAATAGAGAAATATATCCAAGCGATGGATATACTTAAGCAAGTAAGATAGAGAGTAATCTGAGAAGTGTACTCAAGTGATGAGCACACCATTGAAATGGAGAAATATATTCTAGTCACGAATATATTTAACCAAGTAAGTGACAAGTATGTTTAAGTGATAAACATACCATTGAAATGGAGAAATATATCCAAGTGATGGATATACTTAACCAAGTAAGATAGAGAATAACCTGAGAAGTGTACTCAAGTGATGAGCACACCATTGAAATGGAGAAATATATTCTAGTCACGAATATATTCAACCAAGTAAGTGACAAGTATGTTTAAGTGATAAACATACCATTGAAATAGAGAAATATATTCTAGTGATGGATGTATTTAACCAAGTAAGATAGAGAATAATCTGAGAAGTGTACTCAAGTGATGAGCACACCATTGAAATGGAGAAATATATTCTAGTCATGAATATATTCAACCAAGTAAGTGACAAGTATGTTTAAGTGATAAACATACCATTGAAATGGAGAAATATATTCTAGTGATGGATATATTTAACCAAGTAAGATAGAGAATAATCTGAGAAGTGTACTCAAGTGATGAGTACACCATTGAAATGGAGGAATATATTCTAGTCACGAATATATTTAACCAAGTAAGTGACAAGTATGTTTAAGTGATAAACATACCATTGAAATGGAGAAATATATCCAAGTGATGGATATATTTAACCAAGTAAGATAGGTAATGAGGATTGGGAACTGAGAAGCATATTCCAAGAGTGAATACACTTTTGAAATGGAAGAATATATTCAAGTGATGAATATATTAAACCAAGTATGATAGAGAATGAGAGTTTGAAACTGAGAAGCATATTCAAAGGGTGAATACACTTTTGAAATGGAAGAACATATTCAAGTGATGAACATATTCAACCAAGTGGGATGGAAAATCAAGATTTGAAATGAGGATATATGATCAATTTATCAAGATAGAACAAGCATGGTGCGAGAGGAAAGTGACTTGGCACATTGTCACTTGAGTTGGCATGACACAGGGGAAATATATTCAACCCTTTTGAACATAAAGTCAATTCAAAGAATTGATTTCAAGATGAAATTTGATTGATTTTAAGCTCAAAAAGTGTTGAATATCTCATTTGGAAGAAGGTTTAATCACGCGCCAAGGCGAGACAAAGCGAGGGAGAAAGCCAAAACAAAGTGGCTTGGGTGACCACCAGGCCTTGGGAGGCTAGCTGCCCAGGGCTTGGGTGGTCATCCGAGCCTATTGCTGAAAAATCTGGGTTTTTAAAATGCAAGGGGCACTATTCATACCCCCCATTCAACCCAACCCGAAAATTGGAGTTTCTCTCTCTAGGAAGCATACCCCATTTTGCAAAATCACTCCAATACCCAAAGGCAATCAAATCCACACTTCAAGAGGGATTCATACACATGAAATAGCATCAATAACACCCAATTTCACATCAAAAACCAGAAATTTGCAGCACTTTGCAAATCAAAAACCCATTAAACCCATTTTTGCTCAAAACAAGCTAGTTCATCCACCATGGATGCAAATGAAGAGTCCACTTCAAAGTATCCATTCCTTGACTCAAAGAGTAGATACAAGGCACCAATATATGATGTTCCTCAAGAGAAATTGCTTCTAGAACCAAGGAATCATCTCTCTTTTCTCCATTCCAAACAAGAGGTAAGCTTACCCATTTTAAACTTTTCCTTGAAATTTTCATTTTTGTTGATTGAAATGCATTCCCATGAACTCTCTATGAGTATTCCTAGCAATGTTTGCAATGCCCATTGATTTTGGCAAGGATTGGATGTGAAAAGAATTCAATTTGAAAACTTGGTGAATAGTGCTCACCAAGTGTTTGATAAAATGCTTGAATGATGAAAATTCATCCAATCTTTGTAAAATTGATGTGCATTGCAAGGAAAAATCATAGACATTCATTTCTAATTGATTTTAGAAACAAAACCAAGCATTTTCATGAACTTTGAAAAAAAAAGTTTGCTATATTTGTGAAAAACCCATGTTTTCATGAACAAGGTTTGCTTATTTTTTCCTCAAAAAACCACTTTGGAAAACAAAGTTTGCTTGTTATTTTCTTTAAAAAATCCATGCTTCCATGGTCTTGGAATGCATGGTTTACCAATGATCATGAGTTTGAAGAATAAAACCATTGTTTTCATAAACTTTCAAAGCAAGGTTTACTTGTTCATGAACTAAAAGACTTTTTACACTAACTAGGTTTGGAAAGCCAATTATCAATGCTTGCATATGATTTTTACACTAACTAGGTGAATCATTCTTCTTGATTAGCCCAATTTCCAAGACCTACGCACAAGGTCTTCGATAAAGAATCTTATTGGGTGGTGGAGGCGTATGGAGCACACCCAACCTTCCGCAAGGGAATCCATTAAGAAAGCGGGTTTTGGTTGGTTTCTTGACTCATTATGGAATGAACAGTGGGATAGGCAAGCCCTCCTTGCCTTAGCCGAATTATGGTGGGATACCACCAACACCTTCCACTTCAGTTTTGGGGAAATGACCATGACTCCCAAGGATTTCTCAATTATCACCGGTTTAATCCTCAAAGGAAAGGGGTTGGAATTCTATGGGGATGCCAACACAAATAGTGCTTATCTCTTCACTATGTTGGGGATTGATATTGAGGCGAGTTCCCGCGGTGTTAGGAGGACATGGCTTTTTGAGAATTTTGCCAATCAAGTAGAAGGTGTGGGGGTGGCTCCTGAGTGCATTACTAGGGCTTTCATGATCTATATGCTCTCCTGCACTCTCTTTGTTGGTGCCAATGACATGGCACAACTGGGGTACCTCGCTTCCATGGTAGATGTGAACAAAATGGGGAGGTATAACTGGGGAGGGGCAGCACTAGCTACTATGTATAGATCCATGTCTGACATGTCTCGTGGTGTTTCCAAGAATTTTGGTGGGCTCCCATTTGTTTGGGAGGTAAGTAAAAATGTTTAATTTTTAAATTCCTCTCAAACTTGACTTAATTTTAATGCTTTTCTTGAATCTTGACAGATATGGTATTATGAATACCTGGGACTGTGCCACCCTGCCCTGGATAATGAGATACATGAATGGCCAATACTTGGGAACTATGCTCCCACCAAGATAGCTATGCGTGCCCCCAACAGGCATGACTACGCCCATGCAAGGGCGTACTTGGCGAGCCTAAATGCTGACATGGTAATTCACCTTCCTCATTCTTTTCTTTCATTCATTTTTTATTATCTTGCTCACCATTTTTTTCTTTTTTTTTTTTCAAATTCAACAGGTGGAGTGGAGTCCATGGGGACTGTGGGAGGCTAGGTTGCCTAGGAGGTGTGTGTCCTGTTTGGAATTGATGGGGAAGAGGGTACTCTTTGAGGGTCCCTCAGGGCGATACTGGTATTTAGGGGAGCGCGTCCTTAGGCAGGTGAAAGGACGAGTGGATGCCGCTCTTACCCCTGTCTTGCCTCCCGTGAACATGAGGCACACTGACTCTCTGGATGGGGATGAGCTGATGGAAGCTCTGATTGGGTGGGATGCTGAGGAGTTCACCTCGCCCAATACCGACTACATGACTTTCTGCAACCAATTCTTGATGCGCCCTAGAGTCATTGGCTTCCCACCTCAAGGGGTGAGTTTCCATTCCATTCTTTTCAATTAATGACTTATGCAAGCACTCCTCTTATACAAATTATCTATTGCAGGGCCGGCGAGCTCGTGGACATAGTTCCACAATAGCGTCCTCCACAGGCATGACTCATAGGGATGAGGATTATGAGATGGGGGGAATGGCACAGCCACCTCTCCCAGTACTTGACTAGCAAGTGAATCTATGTAATGGGTTGGAGTTCATGAGGACTGACATTACCCGCCCTGCTTTTGATGAGGTCCCCAAGATTGACTCGAGCTACGAGCATGTAAGCTCTAAACCTTTGCCTTTCTTAGAACCATTTTCATCATTTATTAACCATGTTCATCTTTTAGGTTCCCCGAGAGTACACATAGGAG